>CM023456.1:107354345-107991387 GCA_013339765.2 Haemaphysalis longicornis
CATTTTGAATTTTAACCCAATCTATGACTCATTATGACTGCCTGATGACTACAATCAGGAAGCATTTTTTTTTATTTCCCCCGCGTGATTCCGTTAATCCGGACCTTTCATTTGATACCTTACACGCCTTAGCCTCATCAGTTTCACTTTCACCCAATCTAATGTGGTCATTATTCTGTCTTAAGGGCCGCTGCCCAGTCAATTCAGCTAATTCATTTGAAACAGTAGAAAGGACAGCCCCCGCCCCCATTTCCCCCCGGCTCTCACCTCTTCCTTTGTGACCCCTAGTATATCAAGCCGTTAACAGTAGCAGGCGAACAACCAGCACGCCAGCGCCGCCGTGTGCTTCCCACCACCCTTTCCCACGCTCTTAGTGGATCCGTCAGGAGGAAAAGTTTAAGACAACCCTTTTTTATGACCTCACCAGTCAATTATCACTCACGCGCCCAGCCGCGAAAATTAGGTATACAGCAAGTGCTTATGGCCATAAAAATTCAACAAGAAACTAAAAAAAATCAGACACCACCTCCCTCCCCAACCGATCATGCAGATCGCGATTGGTGCCATACCCGCAGGTAACTTGAATTCCGAGCCCACAGTGACGCATGAAACTTAACAGCCAACCATAGCTGCCTGCTAGGCTACTCATATGTACTCAAACTCCAAATGGACTTAAAACTCCTATTTACTCAGTACTCAAAATGTACTCAAAACTCAATATGTAATCAAACTCAAAATGTGCTCAAACTCAAAATGTACTCAGAACTCAAAATGGACACAAACTCAAAATGTACTCAGAACTCAAAATGGACTCAAACTCAAAATGGACTCAAACTCAAAATGTACTCAGAACTCAAAATGAGCTCAAACTCAAATTGTACTCAGAACTCAAAATGAACTGAAACTCAAAATGGACTCAAACTCAAAATGTACTCAGAACTCAAAATGGACTCAAACTCAAAGTGTACTGAGAACTCAAAATGGACTCAAAGTCAAAATGTACTCAGAACTCAAAATGGACTCAAACTCAAAATGTACTCAGAACTCAAAATGGACTCAAACTCAAAATGTACTCAGAACTCAAAATGGACTCAAACTCAAAATGTACTCAGAACTCAAAATGGACAATAGACTCAAACTCAAAATGTACTCAGAACTCAAAATGGACTCAAACTCAAAATGTACTCAGAACTCAAAATGGACTCAAACTCAATCGGACTCAAACTCAGTCGTGATCACTCGGCTCAAACTCACTCAAGCTCAAACTCACCATGCCACACTAGCCTCGCGCTCACTCAAACTCAAACTCACGCGTGAGTTTGAGTCCAAATGAGTCTGAGTGAGTGGACTCATGAGTGAGTTTGCCGACCTCTGCTTAGCACTACCTCTTTCGGCGCAACCTTTGCGAACGTGTAAAGTGAAAGAATGCTCACAGAGAGTGTTCACTGATGCGACAATGGCAAAATTTCTAAATTTTGCTCGAACGCGCGACGATGATCGACACCAGAAGGAAACTGTGGAGTACGCGCCGTCAAGTCCGCTTTAGGGGGACGCTGAAGTTAGTTTGTGAACATCTGTTTCTGCTTGTGCGAAGACTGGCTCACATAAACACACTTGTCCTCATTTAACCTGCCGACAAGGCTATATTTATTTTGTAAAGCCCGAAACAAGAAAAACTACCATACGCGATCGCGTCGGCCGCACCAACTAACGCGTTGACGTCCTACGAGGTGCTACTTTGATTGGACGATGTCCAAGATTAGAATTCAAACCAGTTTCGGTTCCGGTTCTGTTAAACAACATGCTTGGCATCAGTCGTTATCGTTTGCTGGGAATTTTTAATCTCAGTATTCGGCATTCCGCGCTTATGCATCGCATCCTGTATTTTTACAGGAGGCGATGGCTTATGCCATGTTGTCGCCTGTAAAATGCGTGAGATAACCCTGTCAGCATGGCTTGGAATTGCTGCAATCACTAGCCGAGGCCTACGCAGTGGATGAACGCCCTCCGTGTCACCGCAGACGCTCAAAGGCGATGAGCTCCCCCCCGCCCTTTGGAGCTTGCCTGGCTCGTGCCTGTATCGTAAAAGGCGTGTTCGCACCAGGCCCAGGGTCGGCTGATTCTGGAATGTGCCCGCAAGCAGTCGGTGCTTATGGAAACAGCACGCCAACGAGAACTCGCCAGCGAGTCAGTGTCAGTTTGCACGCGTTCGGCGAATTCGCTCGTGGGACAGTGAACGTTACGGCCCAAAAATGGCGAATTCAGTTAAAAAGCTGTGCCCAAAACAATTAAATCAACTTGAAAGAAAATAGAAAACATGTATTATCGGGGATCCCAACTTGCAAAAAACGGATCTAATGTTCCACACCATTCGACCACAAGCCAGCGCTGTGACGAACCGAAATATAAAGCATATATCTTCTCGACCCCGGGGTCAAAGCCGCCCAACGCCGCCTCCCATTGATCAACAGAGGTTATCAGGGGTAAGGGGTTTAGAGGTAGAGGTATAGAGGTATCATCGTGGTTTCGTAAAAGTTTATTGGTAATGCCGTCCGGGCCGGGAGCTGTGTTGGTGCGGATCTTGAGGAGCGCCGCACGTAAAAAAGAAAAGAAACATCCCCCTCGCGAGGGGCACGATCAAATGCAGAGCATTTCTGCGGGGGGGCGCGCCTGCAAGTCGTATGGATTACGTATTGGTTGTTGTTGTAATTGTTGTCTTCCAGCGTAGACATTGTCGATGAAGTCGATGGTGAAACGTGCCGTGAACCCCCTGCCGCGGCTATGACGCAACGTGGAGCGGCTATGACGCAACACAATCCAACACAATCCACTTTAATCCAATTCAATCCAAATCCAAGCCAATCCAAGCCAATCCAATCGAATCCAATCCAATGCCCCTCGCGAGAGAGTGTTATAGCGCCGAAATCGCCACCACGCGAACGCGTGATGCTGACGTCACGATCACGCCACAGATGTTAGCGACCGCAGCGCGCGCGAACGACATATGTGGTTTAAGCGCGAACCGACCGCGGCGAGAGAGCGCGATGCGAGCGCCCCACTGTTCTTGCGCGCGAACCTAACGCGGCGAGAGAGGGTTGTTGCGCACGTCCCCACCTGTTGTGCGCCCGAACTGAACGCGGCGAGAGAGGGCGTTGCGAGCGGAGAGAAGGCGAGGAGGACGCGGGGGAGAGGACGCACCTCTGGCCGACGGTTGAATGAGTCAAGGATATAAGGCACGTTCGTAACCTTGCATTCTGTGTCGGCTTTGTGGCTCAGTTGGTAGAGTACCGTGCACCTTGCGTTCCGCCCGCAGAGTCGTAGGATCGAAACCTGGCGCCGGCAAGTATTTATATAGTGTAGGGGGAGCGATGCGGACGCGGACTACGGACGCCAACGCGGGTGACATCGTGAGTTACTAAAATGCTCTGCATTTAAAATCATCCCAACGAGCGTTCCTAACTAAATGAACGCGAAGCTGCCGGTTAATTGCGTATATTTTGCTCAAATGTACCTACAGTTTTCTTTGCCCTAAACAATGGGGAGATGTATGACAGGCGCCAGTGGTTCATTAGTTTCGAACGCTTATGACTATATAAACCGCTTGGCTTTCGAAACCTACGAGTCACGCCGCGGCGATAGCCGCTTCGACGGAACGCTGTGTGGCTCTACCTGGGTCCAGCAAACGAGCTACGACGACAAGGCGAGGCCGTCAAGTGCTCTGCACTTTTTAGATGCGACCGCATCTCATTCACCCGCCTTGTCCCTGCATCCGGCGTCGTCGGCGTTGTCGTCGTCAGCGTCCGCCGCTCCCCCATTCTCCTCGCCGCGCCAGCTGCGCTCTCTGCCGCTCACCCCCTGTCCTCTCCGATAGCGAACACCTCTATGGCGAACACTCTCTCGCGAGGGGCATTGGATTGGATTCGATTAGATTGGCTTGGCTTGGCTTGGCTAGGCTTGTCTTGGCTTGGATTTGGATTGGATTGGATTAAAGTGGATTGTGTTGGATTGTGTTGCGTCATAGCCGCGGCAGGCGCACTGGCGCCGGCGCGTCCCCTCACCGTTATGCGCGCTATAAAACGCGGTGCCTGCGCCGCTCCGCTACATCGTTCCAGCACTGTTCCTCCGCTGTCCAACGCTGCAACGTGAACCCCCTATGCGTCGCATCTACACAGGAGTTCCCGCGAGGAGAGGTGGTAGTTTTGTGTTTTGTTTTAAGTTAATTTTCCTCTTGTTTCTTTCAATTCCAGTTTTGTCCCTTTCTCTGTGATTACGAGTTGCGAACCATGGCGGCGTTCATTAACTTGCCGACGCCTCTAGTGTCGCTGAAAAGTAAACAATGCTTGCTTCCCGTGCCGCATTAAGAATTCTGCCTTTATTTTCTGCAAAATGGAATGGAATGGATGACTTTATTACAGGAGGAGGCCAATAGGCCCTGGTGTGGGGCACGGGGAAAAGGGGAGGAGAAGATTGTTCATATAAAGTCTGCACTGCACTGTGAGCGTTCATTCACTTAGCACGATATGCACAGGTGAAGTTGTGACGAGGGCACTCTACTACGACCATGATTGGGGTATCCAAAAGGAGCCGTTCAGGAGCCACAAGGGGTGTGTTTGGGGGTACATCTAGAGATAGGGTGAACGATCCGCCATCATACTACTTTATAGAGACCTGTTTTGAGACCGAATTCTGTAATCTTCTGTAAAATTTGGGGGTTGTTTCTGACGTGTTGGACATGTTCTTCAGAAGTCGTCGGGCGGTACGTGCGTCGTAAGGAATGGTCGCGGTCAGTCGAGTAAGCTGAACAAGCCCAGATGAGGTGGATGGAAAAGATTCGGTTGTATTGTTGCTGCCACAGTAGGGGCACCGAGGACTAGCAAGGTGCCTATGCGTTGTCCATTTGGAGATGACGTCCGGAGTGTAGGCCGAGTCAGCGTAGACTTTATTAGCGAAATTTCTCCTGTTCTTGGCAGGGACTGCAGAGGAGCAAGAAAACCAGGTGGTGAGGCGTCGGCAAGCCGCTGCCGCTGAGGTTCTTAATTCGACGGTATTTTTGCTGCCAGGTCCATTTCGCATGCCTGTTGGGGCTCAGGTCTTCCTTGGATGGACACAGGAACCATGGGAGGATTGCGTAAACACTCCCAGGCAGCATTATGCGCCGAATGGTTTCCGTCCGCTCCATATGTGTGAGCAGGAGTCCAGACCAGGCGTATCTTGAACCCTTCGTGAGTGAGGGTCACGAATTTTGTAAAGAATGTTGGTGGCCGTAGAATTGGGCGAGAAGGACCTGTTCAGTTCCCGTAGAGCGACATGGGAGTCAGGTGATGACACGGAAACTTGTTGGTGGTGATAAATGAGGTCGCACTTTGTATGGCCTGAATGGCGCCGAGGATTCCGAAAAGTTCGGCTTCATCAGTGAGACCGTATGTGTTTGTTATATTGCGAGAGCCATTAAGCTGGGGGATGTCAGGGCAGGTCCAGGCCACCGCTGATGTTGTTCCGTTGATGGATGCGTCGGTAAAAATGTCTATTTCATCGGGAGCTTTGTCGGTTGGCGAGAGTGCGGACATATTGTTCCCGTACGGCGCGGTTACGGCGAGAAATGGGTCGGCGCCTGAGGTGGCCCAGGGCGGGTCGCTCCCAGGGTGGAATAGCAGGTGGAAAAGTGTCAGCATTAAAAGTACTGTTTAATGTGTCCCACTTCAAATAGATTGTCCTTGAGGCACGTGTTCAAGGTGCTTCTGAAAGCGGAGTGTCGTCTCCTCTACCAGGTTAGCGATGGGGGGAAGCGAAACTGCTTCCGACAGTACGTCTGTTTTGGTATGGAGTGGAAGCCCCGAGATGGTACGGATTAGATGTCTGTTGAGGATGTTCAGCTCGTTTTAAATGGCGGGGACGCAATTCATAAACGGGGAACCCGTACGTCAGTCGTCCGTGCGCAACGGCACGAGCAAGCATGAGACATGCATTCTGACGTGATCCGCCATATTTTCCAGAGATACGAGTTATTAAGTGTAATGTGGAGCGCCAAGTTGTTCTTAAATGGCGAATCCACGCAGCAGGACTATTACAGCTGCTTATCTGCAACCCCAGGAGCTTAATAATGCCATTTTTAGAGGTAATAACCTTGTTGGCCACTTGAAGTTCGATGGTTTGATCCGGGTTCGTCGCGCGCTTGCCGTCCACGCTGAGGAATTCTGTCTTATTAGGAGATAATTGCAGATTGAATGTAGCGAGGGTGCGCTCCAAGCTGAACACAGCAGCTTGAAGCTCAATTTGCATACCTTCCTTGGAGTCATAGTCGGCAGCTTCTGTCCACACGACGATATCATCTGCATACATGGCGAACCGTGCAGCAGAGTCTGTTTCGAGTGTGCGAGCAACGCGGTTCATGGCCAGGTTGAATAGTAGAGGTCCAAGAATCGAGCCTTGAGGAACGCCTCTGTCAAGGTAGTAGGTTGTGGGCGTTGCGTCCCGCGGGTTGAGACGAATGCGTCGGTGCTCTAGAAAGCAACGAACCCATAAAATGCACTTCGGCTAGCTTTCTAGCCTTGCATTTTTACCAGCAAACAGAGCTGCTTCACCCTTATGTTAATCGTAAATATTTAATGTGTTTTCTACGGGCGACGAACTTGAACACTAGGCTATAGACTGAGAGCCTCCAGTGTCAATCACTGTCAGTGCCTCAGTGCTGAGCATACGTGTCTGGTCCAACTTTCCCTCTTTTTTTCCTCTCTCCTTTTTGCCCATTTCCCCTTTCCCACGTGCAGGATAGCAAACTAGGCTCTAGCCAGGTTAACTTTCCTGCCTTTCTTCTACATTATTCCTTCCTTTAGTGAGGATCTTTGTTCGAGGTGCCAAACTGCGGCTAAACAGTAGTATGAAAAAAAAAAAACAATTAGTGCAGCTTGCACTAATGGTGCAAGGCTGGAGAAACAGCCGAGCTGTGGGTCGACCGTCGACGTAGCTTTCTCCCCACACTGACAACGGATCCCAAGAGAGAGGAAGCAGCCGGACCCAAGGAGTGCAAGGCCGGTTTGGACGGAATTGTGAAGCAAATACCATTAAAGCTAGTGTTTTATTTAGCACCCATCGTCCTCATCCCTTTCGTCGTCGTTTTCTGACGGCACAGCCGCGTAGGAAAAATCCTCTTGTAGCGCGTTCTCGCTGCGGTAGACCTCCACTTCTTCGTCAGCTGGTCCGGTGGCCGCCTCCACGTGTGGATTGTGAAGGGATGACTTTACAGATTCATCGTCATTGTCTTTGGCGCGGCGGACCCGTGGAGCGCCGATCGATACACGACTACGACCACGACGAAGGCGGGAGCTCCTCGTATGGCGAAAGCCCACGCGCAAGCCTGGACGACGCCGGGCTGTTGTTGTTCATGTTGTTAACTTTATTAGAAAGGAAGGCCAAAGGCCAGGGTTGGGAGGAAGGGAATGGGGAGGGCGGAGCACAGTCCTTATGACGTCGTCTTCAAGGTATCTCTTCAGTAGTCGTGCAGACTACTGCTAAATTGCCCGTACTAGGCCGCTTTTTGTGGCATAAATGATGATTTCGAAGAGTGTGGCGTGTGAGAGGGATGTCGGTCGGCGAGAGGCAGGCGTTCACGTTCGCTCGGAATTTCTTTTTTACTAAAGCCACTGCACGAAGGTCGTGCCTGGCGCCAGGCAAAGCACGCGCCGCGAGGCACGCGTTCACGTGCGTTCGTTTTTTTTTTGTGTGTGTGTGTGTGTGTGTGTGTGTGTGTGTGTGTGTGTGTGTGTGTCTGTCTGTCTGTGTGTCTGTGTCTGTCTACGCCGGGCGTATTTGTGTCGTGCTAAACAGCTGTGCTGTTAAAAGAAAACGATGCAAAAAGGCTATGCTCAAGACAAAAAATACAATCCACAATAACTCTTAGGATGAACGGGGTTGACAAGCGAAGCTGGTAAATTGAGTTTCTCTCACGCAGCGTTTACAAACACGCTCCGATTGTCTCTCTTCAGCCGTGTGAA
Source organism: Haemaphysalis longicornis (assembly GCA_013339765.2). NCBI lineage: Eukaryota > Metazoa > Arthropoda > Arachnida > Ixodida > Ixodidae > Haemaphysalis > Haemaphysalis longicornis. The sequence goes on from CM023456.1 coordinate 107,362,337, forward strand.
CCACTGTTCCACGTCCGCTGCTCCTTTGCTGCACTCCCTGTCGCTTGGTGTCTGAGTGGGTGGCGTCACCGGAGGTAAAAATGATGTGACAACGCGGATGTGAAGCCAATTGTACTTATTGTTAGGGTGCGCGCTTTATGCTGCAGGTTACTCAAAATTAGAGAGGACCTCTGCCCCAACTCCCACACCAGCAGGCGTTCCGGTGTCCACCCCTAGGTGTGACAATTTACGCCTGCTATTGGTCTTTCCTTTCCTTTTTCTTGACAATAAATTCATTCATTCATTCACGAATGAAGTATGGCCTAGGATCGCAAGTCTGTCGGCCCATAAAGCGCACTCTAACGATAATGATAAACCCAATGCCCCAATTTCCTTACCTGACTGAAGGCACTTCCGAGTCACGACTTCGTGACGTCACGGCTGTAAAGGTTTCCCTCAAATGTTCTTTCGAAACGGACACTTTCTGCGCCAGTGACATATTGTACTTTGTTTCGGCGATGGCATTTCAGGGGCTTCCAAGTGACAGCTATATTTGCATAGGCGGTTGACTCACACTTCCGGAGCAAGTCCACGGCGTCACGTGATGCACTGGGACAAGACAATAACGAACACGTTGACAAGAACATGAAGCTCGCATCTCCATTTGCACCAGCCCGCATAGTTCGATTTCTTTTGAAGTCCATTACTACCATCAGCCTTCTTATGTCCGTCGCAGGACGTTTCCAGCCACTTTTAAATGCAGAGCATTTCTTTAACTCACGATGTCACCCGGCGTTGTCGGCGTGCCTCGGCGTCCGCAACAGCCGTTCCAGGTGCGCCCTCTCCCCCGCTCCTCCTCTCCCGCATCACGCTAACCTCCTCGCTCTCAACAGCAGGTCCGAACCCCTCCCCTACACTATATAAAAAAATAATACTTACCGGCGCCTGGTTTCGATCCCACGACCCTGCGGGCGGAACGCAAGGTACATGGTGTTCTACCCACTGCGCCACAAAGCCGACACAGAATGGAAGGCTACGAACGCGCCTTATATCCTTGTCTCATTCAAACTACGTCAAAAAGCTGCTGATACAACGCATTCACTACCTGTGGGCGGAACGCGAGGTACATGGTACTCTTCCCACTGCGCCACAAAACCGACACAGAATGAAAGGCTACGAACACGCCTTATATCCTTGACTCATTCAAACTACGTCAAGAAGCTGCTGATACAACGCATTCACCACCACCAACTCCCCAAACACTAAACGTTAACGCAATACATCCACCCCCTATGCGACGCATTTACTCGAGTCCCCCTCGCGGGAAGATGGGCCCTTTTTTGTGTGAATTGCAGCAATACTTGTTAAATAAACGGGAGAGGGGTAAATTATTAAGCACAGGGGAAAAACACGTGTTCTGTGTAGCCAATAAACTAAGGATACAAATTGCTCTGCTACCATAATATCACCCTCATTAACACATGGGAGCGCGCACAATGTTTCATTTCCAATCTCCTCTCCTTTGGCTTGTTATCGCGGACTGCAGAATTCGATCAGTGAACTTCCACTACGAGCCTCTGGACCTGTGGTATGGTTTCCTAGTGATGACACTCTCTCCTATTATCGATGTCGCTGTGCGAGGGCTTACGCCGTGTCCCACTGGTACAGCTATTCTGATTTACCATGTATGGTTCGTGCTGACATCGGAGACGTCATTGTGTGCTCAAGTGCCGGTGCTGTATGCGGGCACGATACGCGAACAAGTATTTTCAGATTTAATTACGCTAGCGGGTAAATTCCCGATTGGAGATAAGTTTAGGATGCTGAGTCATTTTCGCGAAAATGGAAGAACATTTAACTTCCTTTCCCATACCTCTTTGACTACTATCAGTCCTTCACTGTGTTCACAGTTTAAGCTTTCCGCATCCGTCCAGTTGCCCGCATGGGACACTCCATACGATATTTTTTAATAAATTCAGTACGCCTTAAGCACCACGTTTTATACCTGATCGTACCACAATTAGCGTGTGCGCCCTTACAGCCGATCCTTATGCCTTTTTTAAGCGTGAGCTACACTGGCCGAGGTTGAGCAGTTTCGCCGGGCTCCTGGAGAGCCGTGCTGCGCATGCGCGAGGAACAGTGACGTCACACGGCGCACAAAACGTTACTCGCTGCCCGGCGTCTCTCACACACCCCGCGCACCCAGCGTATTCGCGTCCTTTCCGTACGTAGCGGCCCGGTCCACGTGATGATCATGCGAGGGGTGGCCGGGTGTAGAACCGATGGCTCGTGCCTCGCAGCAACATCGGCGTGCGCCTGTGGAACCAGCTCAGCTCTGGGGCGATTGGTGACGCTGCGCCGGAGCCGCTTGATAAATACACATGTGTCACGTAATGCGTTTACCGTGTGTGTTATTGAAGCAGCAATAAGCATGATAATCAAGTTAACCCTAGACAACCAGGAAAGCTAAGCATAACCAGCTGAACCTTAGCTCACGCTACCTATATCCTGGCATTGCCGAGCTAAGCCAGTGCTAATTTTTTTATTACACACTAGAGGCCGCCAAGACAGATAATCTGGCGGCTCCGGTTGAGGCCGCCGCGCGAGCACAGCAGGTTGGCGGCCAGTTCTCCCAGGAACCAGGCCGTGGCGACGGACAGCATGGCGAGCCAGAAGAGCAGCAGGTCCTGGAAGTCGGAGAAGGTGAGGCGGCCATCGCTGACCGCCTGGCCGCAGCCTTCCCAGTTTCCCGACGACTCCTGCCACCACTTGGCCACCAGGCCGGAATCGCGCAGCCACAGGATTCTGCACGGGACGCGAGCTTTGAGCAGAGGACAGAACGGCTGTGACAACTGTCAGTGCATAGGTAATTCGATTAGAGTAACGAACACACTAGCGTTACGACGTTTTCTAGTAAGCGTAAAACCGGAGATTCAAGGGTGAAGGAGCTGTATTTCTGGCGAATTCTGGGTAACAATGAATGTATGAACAAGCCCTATCAGCCAGTGTAAGTGTGTTCTTTGTCTGGTTGGGGTGCACGGAGGAAGGAGGGTTGGAAAGGGAACTAAGCAAGAATTATATCTTCGCCCGCGAGAGAGAGAGACGACGGGAAGCGATTCTTATTAAGCGACCGCTGAAATATAGCTCATCCTAGCTTCCAGTGTATGCCCTTACCCTCCATCCCTGCACTAATCATTCCTTTCCACGCGGAAATAGTCGCTGTGCAACCGCACTTCCAGGCGCACGAAATGAAACCCTAGATAACAGGAATATTGTTGGAAATACATGCAGTGAAATAAATTTGCCCCAACCGGAATATGACATGACGTCTTGAGGGTAGCTTCATCAATCTTGTATACGATATGTACTCATTCATATGGGTGTTATTTGACATTAAAGGAATGTCAGAGCTGCGCGTGTACGTGGAAATCGGGGGTTTTGGCACTTTTGTTTCTACATAGCACGGGTTTCATAGCCTACACTGAATAGCTCTCTTTCTTATGCCCCCCCCTCCACCTTTTTTTTTTTTTTTTTTACCTCAGCGCATGCCGCCCGATGCCGGACTTGGTTTATTACCGGGTTCATTACCTTGGTTTATTACCGGAGTTGGTTTATTATGGTTTATTACCCCGAAAGCTAGGTGTACAGTGCATTGATGTTTTTGTATCATGGTTGTCCACGCAATTAATACCTCGGCTATGAAATTTACCGCTTCTCCTTGGAGCACTCCGTGCCTTGGAGTAAGCGGCCTACACGCGACGCCAGCCGACGCGCGGCGCGAGCCAACGCTGCCCGTTGGGTTGGCTCACTCGAACCCGTAGTAGTATTGGAAGAGAAAATGCTGTAGGATCGAAATGTCATCGTGAGAAGCTTCATGGTTTCAACTGAAGCATGACACGTCGGTTAAAAGCCGCAACATCGTGTACATAACGACGTGTCTGCCGGAGGAGAGGACACGCGTGCGCAAGACAAACGAGAAAACTGACGAAATACTCCACAACTCAACCCACATAGTCTGTTTAAAAAGTCTCTTTTGAACTTCGCGTACGTTCCTATAAAGTTTTCAGCTTCGGCAGCCGGGTACTTGCATCTCTTTCTCACGTTGTCCCCTTCGCGACACGCGTAATCATGTCTTGCCTGCCGCTTACGGCCACCCTCTATAATATATCACAATTTTCGTGGTTGTTCTCACTCGCCACACGCTGTCGCTTCTAACATGCCCGCCACTGTTCGCGCCATTGTTCGTCGCGCGCACGCTGCTCTTCGGCAGTCCTAAAGGCACGGCCATCCAATGGCAATGCATACTCAACCCTGCGAGCCATACATTGCTACCCCGAGGCAGCCCAATCCATCATTGCGAAGCCCGCGGACCGCTGACAGCTGTCAAAACCATTCCAATAGGTAATACACAACCCGAGAACAATGCCTCTTTTATAAGCATAGCGCCGGCAGTTTTTGCCCACAGACACGAAAACTCCACAAGACCACAGCCATCTACAGCTTCGCTGCAAAACCCTGCCTCCCTACCCTCACAGTTCAGTTCTTTCGACCAGTCCCCACCCCTCTCAAAACTAACGTCATGAAGTGATTAAAAATAAATGGAATAGAATTAAAGGCACTGGCCTGTTGTTGATGGCTTGCCTTCTAGCAGCGGATAGGCGCTTGTTGAGGTAGAAGACCGAGTTGAACTTGAACATGGGCTCTCGGGCGACGTAGAACTCGCCTCGGTCGAAGGTGGCGCACGCAGCCGTGGCCCTGGTCGCGAGGCTGGCCCGGCTTAGAATGAGCACGGCTCGGCTGGTGACCACTTCGCGCATCGTGCGGTCCGACAGCACGACCGACGTGGGAAGGTCCGTCTTGTACTTCTGCATCATGCGCCACACTCTCTGGTAGTAGGGGTCCTTCGAATCCTGCGAGAGACAGACTTCGCTATGCACTTACCGCAGAAAACATTCGGTGTGCTAGTGATTGGTCGAACGATTAAACTATCGGCGGCACATATGAGGCAAAAACTTCCAGACTAAAGAAAATATATAAACACACTAAGCAGACTAAACTATATGATTAAGAATAAATAATTAGAAAGTAGTCAGACTAAATAAACAAAACATTCTTAATAAACACTCCTCTCGCGAGATTACTGACAACGTTACAGATTCCGCTGGGTATAAAGTAATCAGTATTCCTAAAACTGCTGCACACACCATAGGCGAGGTGTAACTTCAGCACGTGAAGTCACTATTTTAAAGAAATCGATCATTAAGATCCTCCAAAAGCACCGGTCTAAACGCCACTTGGTAGTTACCAAGACGTTATGCCCTGCATCAACTAAATCAGTAATCAATGGCGCATCCCCACGCATGAATAAATAATTTTAACTTCGACCGCAATAACCGAAGGTCCTTAAGGATTTTTTTTTTCAAAGAATAAGATCGCGTTTTATATCGACACAGAGCTATAACTTGTATCGAAAAGTACACCCTGTACTCACGCGAACGGAAGAGACGCCGGCGCTTCCGGCGACGGTGTAAGGCTTCATGTGGGGCCTCTCGGCCAGGTGGCGCATGCTGTCGATGCGGTCCGCCTCTTCGCGTACCATCATCATGGCCTTCATCTGGCCCGCCACCACGGTGGTCACCACGATCACCAGCAGCCAGAAGCTGCCCACCACGATGCGCGCCGACGTACGGCTCGGCGTCGTCGTCGACGCTGCGATTGAGGAAACGATGCCGGTAAATCCCACATTCTCGCGAATATTGGCCACCAGGGCAACCCTGCGGTCGTTTCGACGTCACAAGAAGGATTCCTGATCCTACTCCACTGCACTGTTGGCTAGTGCCTCGCTACGTTCGGTCGTACCGACAAGTTACCTATATATTTTAAGGCGGGAGCCTTAAATGACCCATTCTGCGGAAAACCGCCGTTGCTGTCGTTGTCCGATACAGAAAACGTCCGCCGCTCTAAAAGGAAAATAAGAAACACATTTGGCTTTGAGTGAGATTTGAACCCGAATCTCTACACTAAAAGCCCAGTGCGTTCTTACGGCACGGCCCAGGCACTTTCATTTTTTGTATACTTAATTAAAGGTACCGCATAAACGCTTTCACTCTTTCCTTCGCGTCTGGAAGCACCGCGAAAGCCACAGTTATCGCCAGCACTGAGCGACACTGCGTTATTTGCTCGTGGCAGCAGATCCGCCGTCCGTGTTTGCTTTGTCTTTGTGGCTTTTTTTTAAAGAGGCTATCGAAAGCATTTATTAACAGCGGAGCTGTTGTAGCTGGCCGTAATGTGTGGCGCAAGCGTTAAAATACCAAGAACATGCCAAGCGCTCGTGAGCGCGTGCCTCGCGGCGATCGCCGAGCGTCCCCGGCACGCGCAGTGGCTTTAGCAAAAAATAAATAAATAAAACGGGCGATAACCCCGAGGAGCGAAAAAATGCCGAGGAGCAAGTAAAATGCCGAGCGCTCGTGATCGCATCTTTGCCAATTTCGACACGAAGCGACGACGGAACATGTAAATGAACAATTTCAAACTTTAAAATGCGTGGTGATGTGTTCTTTACTGTTCCCGTAGAAAGAACTCCTGCAGCGTCGCTACGGTTCAAGCCTTACGCGGCTTAGTGCAAGCTTCCCCAGTTTTTTTGGTGCAACAGAAATAAAGCCGGCCAATAGCCGCTACACCGCTGTAATGGCGTAACTCGAGCGCTCGAAGAACGCCAAGACAGGAAAAGAGAGAAAATTTTCTTGAGCAGGTTACCAAGTTATCTGATGGGCATAGAGCAGTAATTTTTGGCTGAGGTACTACGCGACCCCTTAATTAATCCCAGTACTGTATGTGTTGGTTGTCTACGTTCTGAAAGCATTTAAGATTTAAAAATAATCCTAAAGAAACGTTGCAGGTTCCCTTTAAGCTGTGTTGTGGCCTTGTGGCTATGGGTCCCGGAATCTTCTGCGTCCTCAAAATAACACCTTGAGACAGGGCCAACGTCACCCACGTGTCTTTGGAGCGCGAAGCGTTTGTTTGTTTATGTGCGTTTGTTTGCGCGTTCGTGCGTTTGTTGTGTGTTTGTGTGTTGTTTCTTTGTTGTTCTGTTCGTTTGTTCTGTCTTTGTTGTTTGTTTGTTTGTTGTTTGTTTGTTTGTTTGTTTGTTTGTTTGTTTTGTTGTTGTTTGTTTGTTCTTCGTTTCGTTCGTTTCGTTCGCATCGGTGACCGGCCTACCTCCACCGTCAGTCCTCGAACGCCGATAAAAGGCTAGCACTGTAAAATATTCCCCCAGTCGCTGTTTTTCAGATCGAGGAGCAACAAAATAAACCCCGTATGTACGAGATTTCTTTTTACGGTAAAGATGGTCTAGATTATTCCCCATACCTCGATTACGGCGGGCCTCAAAACTCCAGGTCAGCTGCGCCGCGTAAAAGACATAACTCAATTGACATTTCAGAGCTCCAAAAGGAATGTTTCAGAAGAAAAACCTCATGCATGCCGACAGGAGTGCTTCATTCAGAATGGTTTGCACATCGCTCGCCACTCGCCTAGCAACAGCGGACCACATACATGTGCGAACACCAGTTCCTGGGACACGGGCGCATAGCGGACATTCCTACTTTCCAAGTGTTCTCGTGCGCCGTTGTAACTCGCCGCCACTGGTTGCTATGCAGCGCTCAAAGCTTAAGTGGTGCACGGAAACGACGATGAATAATGTTCATCGAACGGCAATTGTGTCGGCGCCACTTCTTCCTGGCACGCGGGAGATTTCGTAACACGCGAACGCGCCACTTCAAGGACGCCTTCTCTTCCTATAGGGCGAGTGTCGTCGCCTCACCTTCGAGGCAGCAGTTTTCCACGAAGCACCAGAAATGATTCCTGAAGGTGCGCAGGAACGGGAAGCGATGGCTGCGCTGCAGTGAGCCCGCCCCCGGCGTGAAAGTGGGCCCAGTCGCTCGATGTCCACAGAAGCGCCGAAAGTCCCAGGCTGCAGGCGAACAGGAGCCATACCTGAAAGAGTACCGGGAGGGGGTGACACGCGTAGTTTATGACCTTACGCCACAGAAGCTGATTGACTGTTCTTCTCGCAGTCCATCGATAACCGTCTCTGCGCTCTGCTTCCTTCGGGCTGTAAGACGAGTCTGAGCCACCGCGTCCCACTTCTGCCCTTCTCCTGGGCTGTAGGTGTTTAAAGCGGCAATTCCGACAAAAGACAAGTTTAGTTCATTCGAAAGATTGCCTCGTTACAATCATTGTGACGCCACTTTTAACGCGCACTTCGCTCAAATAAGCTATATAATTAGGAAGAAAGAAGAAAATGGCCATCCGACCCACTAGCTAATTTCCCGCAACAGAACCTAAGATGTCATATGCCCAGCTGTGCGTTTGGCTGAGGCCGGCAAAAGCAAACGCAAATTACGCAATAAGCTTGCCGAAAGAGCCGTTTGGGCTTGAATGCAATGCATATTACTTTTGCAGCAGTTAGAAAGGTGAGGTAAACAATAAAAGTTACGATTGATTGATTGATTGATTGATTGATTGATTGATTGATTGATTGATTGATTGATTGATTGATTGATTGATTGATTGATTGATTGATTGATTGATTGATTGATTGATTGATTGATTGATTGATTGATTGAACACGCCGACGCAACGCAACGATGAGGCACGCCGTAGTGGAGCGCTCCGGATTAACTTTGACCACCTGGGAATCTTGAAAGGGCGCCGAAATGTCATACACACGGGCGTTTTTGCTTTTCGCCTCCACCAGAAAAGCGGCCGCCAAGGGCTGGAATCGAACCCGGGACCTTGTGCCCAGCAGCACAACGCCTTAGCCATTGAGCCACCGCGGTGGGTAATAAAAGTTACGAAAATACACGTAAACATAGAAGTACCGATGCGCACGACTGTTGGTGCTGGGCGCGCTACGCTAGTTTTAGAGTTTTAGCTGCGCAGCAGTGCGCCGCTTTGGAGTTGACTTACACGGCACTGGCAGATTGGCGTAAGCGACGTTGTCTTACGTGACCCTGTTTGTTGAGCATACCCCATGTTTCACGAATTGATTACTTTCTACAGTAACAAAAACAAGCCAGGTGCAAATACGGTAAATAATAAAGCAACGGCAGACAATGGTCCGCGGCTCCGTATGGTAGCGTCATCTGAGAGGACTCACAGTAAGCAAGGCTGCAGAGCCTAATGACGCCCTGGAACCTCGTTTGAATTCCCGCCCCTGTGAATTCATTGCAGACGCCACGAAAACACACTATTTCGCGGGAGAATCAGAGTGTTAACCTAAACTGATTAATTTATCAGTTAATACGGCCTCGTTTGCTGCCGGATAACCGCTGGGGCACTATAATAAACTTTTCAAATAACGCAAACCTATATTTTGTTTGCATGGCCCCTTTAATCCCAGGAAAGACTATCGTCTTTAAAACTATCGTATTCAACATCTTTATTCATGCCGGCAGGAGTGCTTCGTTTCTAGTGAACAACGAATTTGTCAAACTACGTAGTAATTAACTTACACATCACCGCAGGCCCTCGATCGAACGAAAGTTGTTCATTCGCCAATGGGAGGTGGGAGTTTTGAAACGGACAGGAGCGCCTACCTCCCATGTGAGCACTTGTATGATGCCGAATATGTTGCTCTGGTGCCGGGAGAGGCGGCCGGCCAGAACCATCAGCTCAATGGGCAGGATTGTCTCTGTTTCCACGGCTACGTCCTTCTTCTCACTGGTTGGGTTTATCACGGACATGGCTATGTCCGCTTCCTGCAGGGAAATTGAACCACTGGTAAAACTTCTGCGCTAATGGAAAATCCGCCACACGCTGCTTCATCAATATCTCTGCTATGTACACGTTTTAAAAGAACTTCTTCACTACAATCACAAATAGTTGGCGCCGCATTACTCGATAATTTCCGGTATAAACGAAAATTTGCCTGGCATTCCCGTGCGACTGCGCGAAATTCCCCGGCATGTCGCCATCAGTGATCCAACCACACTCCCGTGCCTGAACCGAGCGGGAGCAATAGCGCGGCAGCAAAAGCAATCCGGAGCAAATCTTAGCTGCCAATAATGTCACTTCACCGATTACAAAGACCGTAGGCTGCGTGTGGTGGCACGTTAACCCCGACCTCCACCAACTTCCTTCGATATGGTCTCGCCGTACACCAAGCAAGGATATGGCGCCGTCAGTGTAGTGTAGTTGCTAATCCCAATCTTTTTTAAAGCGCATTTACACGAATGCGACAGTAGCGTATCGCATTGGTTCGTCGAATGGGGCGAATTCGACGCGTTTGCGTTTACATGCATGCGCATTGGAGACTAGCGCCGCCCTGGGTCATATCTGGGAGTTGTGGGGTCGCATTTCCGGCATTACCAGTTTCCGGTACCCGGCAAGTTTGTGGTGTTCGTTTTGGCGTCTATCGCGGCTGAAGCGAAACCAGCGGCTCGTTCCCCGGTCCAGCCGATCAACTACGACGATCGCTGAGCTAAATGTATACATTTCGCGCGTCGTTCGAAAGAAATGGATACAGCAGGCAATCGTGAAGCGTTTACTTGCTCTCGGTAACGGTCCGCGCACACGCCGGCCGCGCCTGCCTGTACGGCCCACAAAGCGGCTCGAACCAGCGCAGACAACGGTAGCAACAGCTCGTCGCCACTCTTCCAAATCAACCTGATCGCGGAAAAGAAGTTCCACATGAGGGAAAGTAGATGCTAGTGTGGTGAAAAATTGAGCCAGGAATTATCAGCCGTGATTCTTAGCCTATGCTGAACTGCCGCGGAGGTTCGAGACCCGGCACCGCGGCGCGCGGTGCGGCGAGCGGCAGAAAGATGGCGCTACCTGCGCGGAAGAATCAAGACAGGCCACGGCAGATGTCTTGGACACCGATCGCTCAAACGGCGACTATCGCGGAAATAAAGTTCCGCATACGAGAAGGGGGATGCTAATGTGGCGAAAAGTTGTGTTAAAGATCGTCATCCGCAGTTGTACAAACAGCGGCGATCCAATATCCGCCACGATGTAAGCCTAAAGTTCCCAACACCCGAGCCGGGCCGAGAAATGCGATGCGACTGCCGCTACACGCCCTCGGGAAGTCGCATTTGTGTTCTCGATCTACCTTGGTTTAGCGCATAGGATGCGACGCGTCTTCCAAGCGAATTGTCCTGCTGGCATGCGATGCGATGCGGTACGGTACGGTACGGTATGGTAATGCGACAAATCCAATGCGATACGCTACTGTCGCATTCATGTAAACGCGCTTTTAGTCTTTTCTGTCATTGACGCTGAGGCACCCAGACTTTGCTTTCCTGAAAAAAAAAATAATACGATTTATTTCCAATAATGATGAAAAATTACGAAGAAAATAAAAGTACGAATAAAAGATGATATTCCCAGAAGGAATTCATTCTTACAATGAAGCAATTGTATTGGTTTCTACGGGCGCAGACTGACCATTTCTGTAGATTGGCATGAATGAGTAAAGGCAACGGGAGGGACGTGCCGGCCAGAAGGGGGTAGGGAGAATATCACGTACTGTATACTATTAACAGTGTTAGTTCCCAATGGATTGGGAACAGGGGGGAGGGGGTGATGTCAGGTACCGTTGGGAGGTAATATCATTCCGAGAATTTTAGGCCAGTCACCTTTCATGGAAACTGCCGTGAGAATTTTCCGATGGTAATTCTCACGGTTCCCGTGAGATTAGACGCGGCCTTTTATAGTTGTGTCTCTAAAACTGTACTCACGTCTCGTTGCAGCATTCCAACCACGCCGGTCCAGTTCCCGTCCGGCTTGAGGAGTCCCCAGTAGGAATCGTGAGGGAAGGAGACTGTGTAGCTGTGTATGCGTGCTTGCAGTTAAGAAGGCAGCAAAGGCTTATCACCGAGTGGTCATTGGAGCGCTTTAAATGATCGTATTTTGACCTCAGCTTGACAATTGAACAAAGCTGTATGATGTGGGCTATTGTAGTAGGGCCTAACCAGCAGGAAAGTTAACGCTTAAAAGTCTTGCCCGTGGATCAATTCCAAGGTTCGTATCCCCGGTCAATTTTATTTCATGACGACCCGCAGCTGTTATATGACCTTAATAGCAGCTGTACCATTGCTCCGCTCTCTACAAGAGAAGACAGGCACACTTATCTAGAACAAGTTCGCCCGAAAGCCCTGCCATCCTGAACGGATTTAACGGCCCGACTGTCCACAGGTTTAGAGACGCTGTATAGTTTGCCAATCACAGATATCCTGTAGTCATAGACAGGTGATATTTTTTTCTAGGCCCAAGTTAACGAAATTGACGCTGGAAGAGTTTAACCGTTAGGTCTAAGCATTAAAGATTGTGGATGCTCCAAAGGCAGTTTTACCATACCATTCGGATGACTCGTCATCACCTCTAGAGTGTCTTCAACTACTCCTCCAAACGCACACGTGTTTTTGGCAGCCCTACAAAAGTAACTCACCCTGAAGTAAACAAGTGAACATTCTAAGAGCCATGCACCTTATCCTAACATTGTTTTCCCGTATACCCCTGCTCCCCTTTCCGCCGACAGGATCTTTCGGCCTTTTACCTTGATTATACGAGAGAAAAAGCCTCATTGGCTGAAAACAGGCACAGAGGCCTATAGAGATGACAGGAAGAGAAGGAAATGGATGAAATTATGTCCCGTTCACGCGGTGTCGGCCTCGCGTGGCCCAACTTGACCAAACTTTCACGTTAATGCAACGATTGACATTGGTGTGTTGTGGTGGCATTTTTCAATACTCGTACGTTAGCACTTGACTGCGATCTTGAATCGCGGTCTTGAATGAATATCTTGGATAAAGGCATTTATTAATTCTGTCATTACGCAGTCGGCTTACTTGGTTCTCAAGGAAGCAGCGATCGCCTTGAGTATCTCGCCACAGACACCCCTGATGTCCGCGTTGAAACCAGGCGCATCGATCACGTGATAAGGAGCATACTGCAAGGAAAGAGTGAGGAGGAATAAATATTTCCAGCCAGCCTGTTTTAGGGCGCAGCCCTTTGGCGGCCGTCTCTGGGCTGAGCCGGTTGTCGGTGTAACCGAGGGAACCATGACCTGGACCGACGAGTGAAAGAAAAAGCAAACGACGAAAGAAAGCAAAGGAGGAGAGTGTCGCAAAATTGGGAGAGGATGTCGGTTCGCCGTGGCGGCGCGAGCCAGCGCTCTCAACGTGTGGGGTGGGGGTGAGGAGGGGGCAATATGCTGCGCCCGCACGAGCCGCGCGGGGGAGCAACGCTTGGCGAAGTGAGGGGGGCGTGCGCGTGACTATGATGTGCGTTCGCTTAATACCCTAGTTACACGGGCACAGTTAACCACGGTTAAGCGAACCGCGGTTAGACAAAACCGCAGTTTGCTGCGTTACACGACGGACGAAACTGCGGTTACCCCGCTAACCATGGTTAACGCAAACTGAGCTCGGCCACCTCAGTTCGGTCACGCTAACCACAGTTCCCGCAGGCGCAGTGCTCAAAATCGCACAAGTCAGTTTGGACGCAAGTGGCGGCGCATCAGCGGAGGCGAAAAAAAAAATTGGCCGCGTATCTGCTCCTTTCGTTGCAAATGCCGTCAAAAGACGGCAGTCTTTATCGGCTTTTGCGAAGTAAATGCCTGCCTTCGCTTTCCCGCTCACCTCTCATGTTGTTCCTCTTGCGTCGCGCTCCTCCCAAGGTAAAGACGCCAAAGGTTTGCTTAAATGATTTTAAATTTCCCGCGTTCCTCTGCTCCAAACCGGATGTCTCGATGCGAACGCCGCCGAACCGCGTTTCCCTACTCCACGTGCGTTGCAAGCAGAACGTGGAACCTATCCAGTGGAACCTTGCGTAACTGTTGCCGGTTGATTTCTTAAACTGGCGCCAGAAGCTATAGTGGCCCGGGCGACAGCAGGCGACGGCGGAGTGAATTGTTTTTCTGCAGTTGATGGAGTATTTAATTTCGCAAAAGTCAAGCATGTTTAATTTTTTTTATAAAGGAACACTGCAAATATCACTTCTGTATTGATTTGTTGTCTCATATTTGCGTAATGTCTTGTTCTTCTTCAACAATGTTGACAAGTATGAACCGGACATAGACGGGTAGATTTAGCTGTGACTATATAAGACTATTGCGCAGGCATTGTTTTGCTTTGGCCGGGTGCGGCTGTATCGAGTCACAGACAGACAGACAGACAGACAGACACCCCAAAATTTCTGGGTTTAAGTAGCCCAAGAAAGACTATCGTCTTTAAAAAATCACCTGGCGTTCGGAGGAGACGCAGGTTCTCAAATAGCGGCGCCCCAAGGCTGCCCCCAAGAGGCGCTTGCGTTCTTTGCGTAGCTCTCGCAACCAGCGCGACTGCCCGTCAGCAGCGGCTCGTTTCCCGATCCACCCGATCAACAACGACAAAATCCATGCTAAATTTGTAAATTCCGCGCGTCGTCCACACACAAAAAAAAAGGATAACGCAGGCACTCATGAAACGTTTTCAGCACTCGGAAACGATCGGCGGGCACTTTGGCCGTGCCTGCGAACACGCCGGCGCGCCTTCCCTGGCGGCGCTGCAAGCGGCTCGGCCCAGACCATGGCAGCAACAGCTTATCGCCGCTCTTCGAAATCAATCTGATCGCGGAAAAGAACTGCCGCATGCGAGAAAGTTGATGTTAGTGCGGTGAAAAATTGTGGTATGGTTTGTAATTCAGAGTTGTAGAGATAGTGGCGGTCAAATGTCCACAGCGATGTTAAGCCTAAAGTTCCCAACACCGAGCAGACCTGAGCCATCGCCTCCTGAGCAAACCAAGCCAGTTGCGAGCTCTTGGGGAAGCCCCTCGCATCGCCTCACGCGAGTGCGTTGCGTTTGGGTCTGAAGCGACTGCTTTAACGATATTTCCTTTTGTCTACACTGCTTCTCTTTTGTTTTTTATCGTGAAGGTAGGTGTGGTCATTTATTTTTGTTACGCTACGCTAACAACCATGTGACCGCGGTCGCCACACTTGGAATTTCGCGTGTAACAGCCAAAACCGCAGTTTGTGATAACCAGTTTAGTAACCACGGTTAAACTTTACTGCGGTTACTTCCGCCGTGTAACTAGGGTATAAGACGCACTTCGCGGTCCCTTCCTGAGACGCACTTCGCGCCGCCGACGCAGAGGCTCATCATCGCTGCTATCGAGAGAACCCACGAGTGCGAGCTGCCTCAGCGCACTGCTGCTGCGCCCAAATATCGCATTATGAAGCATCGTAATAGCCAGCCAATTTTGAGATGTCGCGCAACTGTCGTTTTGTATCGTGGCAAAATCATAATTTAAGCCAATTGTTCATCTTCGTTTCGAAGTCCGCCTTTCCTTCGCCGGGCCGTTTTCCTTTCCGGGGTAAGCGTAAGAAACCTTTCACGCTCCAACAAATTTGCTTGGCATGCAAAGGCTGCGCTTGATGCCGAGCAGATATATCCTCTGATTGACGCATTCTAGTCTGAACACCTAACGTATAACGGTGTACCAAAATAGAAGTGCTATGAAACAGGGCCTCTTCCTGTTTCAGGCCAGCCTATTTCGACATGGCTTTTTCTGACTATGTCGCGAAATTGCTTGTTTGTCTGTGCCGAAGAGGAATAATTCAGGTCAGCTTTTTTTTTTTTTAAGTTGTGCGCATGTGTGGCCTTGTCCTTTTAGGATTTGATACCGCATTTCTTTCTCCCGGGCTGTGTTCTCCAACGAGCCCTTTGTTATCCAGCAGCAAGCTCTACAGGGGTCCTATACGCGTCAAGCTACTATAGTTGGAGTGGAAACTTCCCGACAAAGCTGCTTTTGTATGCCCCCAGTACGCTGGCGGTGAAAGAAAAGGCTTTACGCCTTCTCTAACACGGCTGCTGGTATACACTAAAGGTTAAGTCGAAAAAAATGTAAGGCGGGCTACGTTCCTTCAAAGACCATCCACCAGCAAAAGGGGCCTTTTCAATAAAAAGAACTCTCGGTGGAGCATACGCGCACACGTTGTGTATACCATTTGACGAAAGCACTAAATTTTCCCTCAGTGGAAACCAGAACGACGCCCACTTTCTTTCAGATTTATTTCCAAGTTTCCCGTTAAAAGAAGAGACTGCGCTGTTGAAGGGCTCGTCGCGCGTAAACACGAAGATGGCCACTGCGTGCGTCAAGAAAAGCACGGCGTCGCGAAGGGCTCTATAAAAAACCCGCGTGCGGGGAATTGAGGCCGTCGCGTGGGTTTTTTTTATCGCGTGGGCATAAACAGACGAGTCGATTCGACCCATTCATTGAACTAGGGGAGTTCTCCGACGCTGCTATACATACACAGTCCTTTGGCGTATCTCCTGCGCCACATAATCCTCGATGCGGACCGCGTTTTTACGCGTGTTCGCGTACTTCCATATCGCCTTTCCCTGAAGGGTCGTCCCTCAATAAATTTCCTACTCCTGTAGGCGGAAATGTTAAAGAAGCACGTAACTTACAAACTATTAGCTGCACCCACAGGATTGGGGAGGGAAGAAAGCTGTACCTGTATTACTAAAACGTCATAGCAGCTCACCCTCCATGCTTTAAAATAAATCTGAAACCCTGTTCCTCACAGCGTTAAATTTGCTGGAACAGCAGAGATGTAGTTCTCTTGTGTCGGCTCGAACTTTAACGGGTGCTTGCCTGAGAACAGAGTTAATTGATATAGGAGTTGCGAAACTTTCCATAGGCCCCATGTAGAGTCACTAAATAACCTGATCTAGTGGGTCTAGCCCCATGCATCAGAAAGTAGCCCCACGATTGGACCACTGTTTTGGATATTCCGTGCAGTGGCGCCATCTGTTGGTGACAAAATAAACTGTATAAAACATGGTTCGCCACTCGAAGACCTGGGCGAAAAATGGTATCCAATAGTTCGATATAGCCAAACCCGCCTATAACGACCTTATCGTTACAAGTTCGCAATCCGCGGGAGCCCCCCTCCCCTTCCTCAACTCCATCATCCCCGCATGCAAAAACGAACACAGTAAAGTAGCCGTTACCATACCCAAAATAATCCATTATTGCAAGTATTAAAGCTACTTTCCGCCATCAACTGCCTACTTTGCAAAAGAAAAACAGCGGTGATTGTTTTACTTTCGTTTTGGCGGCTTCAACTAGCATAGCATTCTCTACACGAAACATTATTTGCACCAGTTCGAGTCGGCTTCCTCCAAATCTATAGCATTGGCGGAGCACATCGACTGCCGAAAGCGCTTCATTAAGCGATCGGACGGCGTTTCACTTCGAGGCATCATCGGGAATGTGGGGGGAGCTCTTCCCACAGTTCACCGATGCTGCTGTCTTGGTCCGGACTCGCTGACTGCGCGGGTTCCGTCGTGAGTCCCGCGCGTCGGAACAGTTACGGCGTGCTTTACGTAAATTTCTGTGCCGAAGAAGCCCAAGGTGTTCAACCACGCAAGTGTTTTATATGCATTCGACCCAAAAGTAGTAAAAAAATGCGTCCGTGTGTTCAACGTTGTCGCCTGCGCAGTGTCGTCTGCTGCGCGTCATCTGCAGTCTTCCGGCGGCAAAGAGAGTTAAAAATTAGCTTCGAAGGGTTTACGCAAGCTTTAAAAGGTTATTTAAAGCCACTTGATCAGATACTGGAATACTTTTGGCATGCAATGTAATGTGGGCTGCGCGACAACTGCAAATTTAGTACTTCAGGTAGCCCCTATGTTGTGCCGGGGTGTTCGCACAAGCGCCAATAGGTGGAGGCAGTTGCGCAGACGCAGAAACAATCTCAACAAACAAAAAAAAAACGCAGTTAAGAAAGCAATGAATAACTTTGGAAAGTACAAAAATTAAAAATTATGCACCTTTAAAATAAAATTGACCGTGAAATTGTCAGTTTTAGTAATTACTGTGTTTTTTGGATAATGCTTGCGGTGGCCGCGGTGGCGCCACCGTACGCACGATCTAAAGCAGGGGTGGAGGGGTTGAGGGGACGGGGGTGGGCCAAGGGGCGGGCTTTTTTTTTTTTGCGGAGTTTCCCAACTGCCTACATCAAAGAGCCTTCCCCTGAGAATGGCAGCGCCGTCGCCGCGAAAATTCTACGGTTCTCGCAAAGAAATCGGCAGCTAACCGTCAGCTTCGGGAGGCTCCCTTCCCTCTCCCTATTCTGGCGGGAGGAAGAGGAACTGTTCCCAGACCCACCGATAGAGGCCGCCGGCGGGTCTGAGAACCTGCTGCTACCCCTGCGTGACGTGCGACCTACAGCAGACGGATGAAAAGGCTTGACCTACATGTTAATATTCCGTACTGTACAACAAATAGTTGTCTTTAAAACTGCGTGTTCCAGTTTGTGCCTGAAATATCAGTGTGTTCTGTCGACCTTCAAAATCGTTGAGCAAACACATGTCAACACCCATCGTATAAAAGGGGTTCCAGACGCCTCCAGCGAGTTAAAGGCAGTTCGAGCGGACGAAAGGAGAGTGGACATGAGCGAATGACAAAGCGAAGTAAGAAGGTTGACAAAGCAAATTAAGAGTAATCCTGGTAAATTAAGAGAAATATAAGAGCGAATTAACAGAAATCAAAGTGCATTATCAGGAAACAAAGCAAATAAAAGTGGATTGCTAAGTGAATTAACCAATATAAAGCTAAACTTAGATGAATCAAAGTGAACTACAGTGTATGACTAAGTGGGAACCAAAGTGATTCAAAGTTAGTCAATATAGATGCATGAGTGATTGATGGGAATTACTCCGCGAATTAAGAAGGAAGTGGACGACTCAACGATTTAAGGGGAATAACTTGGGTAATCAAGCCCCAGGCTTTCGCTTTCAAGCCGTCTTAGAAATAAAATAATTCCCACTTACTTTTTTTTCAGACAGCCAAACAATGCAGGTTGTCTCACAGACAGCTAGCTTTCTAAACGATCTTTTTATTGGATGATGTGATGTATTCCTGGCCCCAGCAAAAACAATTCTACATATGCATGTGCGTCACAAAATATCTCCACCACGATTTTGTCTTGCTTCATGGTAACGTGGCTAGGAAGGAAGGATGTCGAAGGAAGGCAGGAAAGTTAACCTGGCTAGAGCCTAGTTTGCTATCCTACTCGTGGGAAAGGGGACACAGCCAAAAAAGAGAAACGAAAGAATGAAGAAAAATTGGAGCAGACAGGTATTTCCAGCGCTGAAGCACTAAAGTTCAAGTTCAGTGACTGCCCCTGAAGGCTTTCAGTCTGGAGTTCAAGTTCGTCGCCCGTAGAAAGCAAACGTGGCGAAATATCAAGTATGCCTAAGACGTAATGTTTCGCATGAATGATGTAGCCAAGTACATGGTACACACGTTCCGCTCCGAGGGAGAATTTTGCTTGGAGCAACGTCGTCGTCATCATCATCATCAGCATCATCAGGAGCTCATTTTCTTCCCTAATGGAGGGATGACAGATACTCGTCACTGACAAGAGCATGCGGAACGTCTGTATGACCTCGTGTGCGCCACGAGTAGGCAGGTTCTTGAGAAGGACGATTTTATTCCATAAAGCGATATACGTAAGCAGACCTCCGCAAAAAAATTTCGCCATGTACGCGCGTACATCAGAACGCGTGGGGATCGTCTTAGTCACAACCACCTCCTCCAAATCTGAGGTACTACCAGCCAACATGACAAATGATAAGGGGATCAAGGCTTCAATTATCATTCTGCATCGTAACATGGGAAAGAGCGAGAGACGGAAGAACGGTATCGCGCTCCTTAGGAGAGATGCGTTTTGGTGGTAACATAAACAGGAGTAAGGGACACGTATATCTTGGTAATCATCATTATCTTTCTCAGATAACCAGTTCGTGGTTTTCGCATCAGATTCACGGGCGGATTGACGAAGAGATAGACAGTGTGTGAGTGCGAGTGCGAGAGTGAGTGTTAGTGTAAGTGTGTGTTTGTGCCTGACCTAATGTGTACACCTGTGGGGGCTTTTAGTCTCTTACAAACTCAGAAACTAGCTAAAAAAAAATCAACGTTGAATATTTTCTTGTTAGCCCAGTACTGTATGACCCATACCGATCGACAGAAATTCTCATTCGCCGTTGAATAAACCGCCTTCTCCTCCCCTCGTAAAGATGCACCGGAAGTATAAACACGAACACACTTTTCAGCGCGGCAACGTACAGGTTAAAAGCGGGCTCTCTGGAAAGGCTTTCACAAGTTTCACTGAAGTTGCGACAGTGAAATAAAGTCGGTTCAATTTTTCCAGGCTGCACGACACAGTGTGCAAGATTTAATTGATTGATTGTTTGTAGGTTTTAAAGCGCCGACGCAACGCAGGCGATGTGGTGCGCCGTAGTGGAGGGCTCCAGGTTAATTTTGACCACCTGGGGATCTTTAACGTGCGCCGAAATCTCGTACACACGGGCGTTTTCGCTTTTCGCCTCCATCAAAAAAGCGGCCGCCGTGGTCGGGAATCGAGCCCGCGACCTCGTGCTCAGCAGCGCAACGCCTTAGCCACTGAGCCACCGCGGCGGGTGCAATATTCAATTTAACTCCGGTTGTTTAACGAGCACATGCGTTCTTTGCGAGAGGATATAATATATTTCCTCTGGCTATCTTTTATTAGGGAGAGCCATTTTCAGGATGGAAATGCGGCCATCAACGTAATTATTCCCGTATTTCTCGTTTGAGAAATACGGCCTGCTTTTGTATATGGTTGTGGTCCCGCTTCCGGCATTTTCCTAGCTGAACGGTCCGCTCTTTCTCGGTCTCCGACGTTTGCGTCGCGCGCATGACACTCCGAACCCTCTCCAGTGAAGCAACTCGCCGAACGATACCGGACGGGTGGTCAGGAAGCCGCATACCTCCAAACCTTCAAGCGGCTCAAACCTCCTGCCTCCGCGCGACGCTCAAAGAGGAGACGGCCGCCCGGCGCCCGGCCCGCTCTCATTCGTGGCCAAGCTTGCCTGCACGCGGCGAGTCACGTGGTCACATGCACCAAGCCGGCAACAGAGGCGGTGTGACGGCGGCTAGCGAACGCGGTTGTCGATCCGGTGAGTAACGGGATGCGCAGCAGCGGTCAAATGAGGCTCAAATCCTCCGCGACGTCGAAACCGCTGGACGAGATTAGTATTGTTTTAATATTTGTTTTAAATGGACACTGAAGTGATTTGTAAGCACTGCAGGATTACTAGCGCAAATTGTGGTCCGGAGTCCATAGTCCTAAGGTCCCTGGGGCCTTACATAGGCCCTGTTTCGACCACTCTGAGTGCGTTTATGCGAATTTTTTAGCAGAAAAAAATTACACCATCTTCTCGTGGGGAACCATGAGGAGGATGCGAAGCATCATGGGGGTTCCGTGTAGGTTCCATTGTGTTGCCGTTATGTTGTTTTATTTATCGGAGCACGAATGGGAACGTAGTGTGAACCCCCATGTAGAGACAGAGAAATGTAGAGACAGAGAAGAGAGCGACACCCGCGTTACCTGATCGAACACCTCCTGGTTCTCGTCTTTCTTTATTGCGTGCTCACGCTCCTACCCCGCTGCCCACCCTCTTCGTCCTCTTCTCTGGTTGAGCTGCAAGGCGCGTGGCGCTTCCCGCCACAGCTTTCCCAAGGGAAATTCAACATCCTCCTCTAAAGTTTTCAGTTCGTCGTTTCCGTTGACGTTCAGCTTCGCGTGCCTTCGTTGTATCAGTAGTTTCTTGACGTAGTTTGAATAAGTGAAGGACATAAGGCGCGTTCGTAGCACATGCTCCCGTCTCGGTTTGTAGCGCAGTGGGAAGAGCGCCACGTATACCTCCCGTTGCGGCCAGACAGTCGTGGGTTCGAAACCGGGCACCGCCTAACTATTTCTTTTATTTATAGTGGAGTGCGCTGACGTCAGGCCAAACGCTGACGGGGCTGAGGAGACGCGCATGCGCAGTAGAGTGCGGACGGCGGACAACAACGACAGCAAGGGAGGGAGGGACACAGCCCCGAGCATGAGATGCTTCGCATCTAAAATCAATTCGAAAGTGCTGTCCTCCTCTCTGCATCCTCGCCCATTTTCTGTGGCGTTTTTGTGTCACGTCAGGAGGAGATGACTTGGCTTGACTGCGTTACTGCACGGCTCGCCGACCTTCCGACAGAGTCAGTCGGCCCAGCGTTTAGTCCGCCGGCCGCCGACGGGTCGTCGCAATCCGTTCGCTCAGTTGAAACTAAGCCACGACACGTTTGTGAATGGAAGAATGTGTCTTTCTTTACTTTGTTAGTTTGTACACTGTATCAAGCTCCAAGTCCTGGTCCCTCCACACAAGCGCTGCACAAGCGCACATGCGACGTTTCGCTGACTGGTACGCTAGTAGAAAAATCTAAGGCCAGTTGAAGGCGGGAGATAAGTACTAAGGAAATAATATCAACTGAAAATTTTACCCTACAGCCTAAAACTAGGGAGCAGGAAGCACTTTTTCGCGCTGGGCAAGCACAGCGCTCAGCACCACGACCACACATCTGCGAACGCGTTTCCCCTAAGAAATGCAATTGCTAGACGTGAGATATTATGCAAATTTGGGGGACGCTTACTGCACGAGCGCTATACAACAAATAGTCACCTAAGCTGCTTGAAATGCTAAAACTAAATAAAAGGGTAAACTGGTCATACTTTATAAACCTTATTTCTCCAATTTCGGCAGCGCTGTCTCGTGGCCGAGTGGTCTGGAGCTCTAGGTATGTCATTTTTCAAGCCGCAAGTTCGTATCACCGAGGGTACATTTTTTTTTTGTAAGTGATTTTTTTTTTTTTTCGGCCGATGTTTTCTATAATGAGCTCACCATTTCTGGGCCGCAACGTTCACTGCTCCACGAGCGACTTCGCAGAACGCGCGCAGACTGACACTGACGCGCTAGCGAGTTCTCGTTGGCGTTCTGTTGCCATAAGCACCGACTGCTGGCCGGCAGTGGGCACAGGCCAGAATCAACAGAGCCTTGGCCTGGTGCGAACACGCTTTTTACGATACAGGCATCAGTGAGGCAAGCTCCAAATATGGGGAAAAGCGCATGGCATTTGAGCGCCTGCGGTGACGCGGAGGGCGTTCAGTGATTGCTACGATTCCAAGCCGTCCTGGGAGGCTTATCTTCGGCATTTTAGAGCCGACAACATGGCAGAAGCGCGGTGTGACGATTATTGAGATATCGAGAATGCCCATCCAACGATAATGTCGGATGACGTGCATGTTGTTTTACAGAACTGAAACCGAAACTTGTTTGACTGCTAACCTTCGACATCGTCCAATCACGGTGCACCTCCTCCCTCCGTCACAGCCTTTAGTTGGTGCGGCCGCCGCAGACCGCGCATGGTAGTTTTTCTTCTTACGGACTTAACAAAGTAATTACCGACTTATCAACCGGATAAACGAAGAAAAGTGTGTTAATTTGAGCCAGTCTACGTAATGCAAGCGAAAACGGGAGCTTGACAAATTCACATCAGTGTACCTTTAAAGCATCTGTACAATGCCCCGATCGCTTCGAAGGATGTACGTTACAATGGCTGCCAGGACCCTGGTGGACAGATGGCGCTACCGGCCCGGAGCAAATAGAGTTCCTGTATATGCTCCCTTAACTCTAGGAGCAAAATGGAGGCGTCGGGCTGACATCACTCCCCCAACGTGCCGCTCGCCTGGAAAATGTTCGTGTAACGAAGCATCGTCGTGCAGAACAGTGCATAAGAACGGGGATTATATGGGAGATTCGTGTAACAACGAGCCTCCGTACGAGCTTGAAGCGCGACTGGAAGCCGCGTTGCATACTCAGGCAAGCAGTTTCGTATAGTAAGGCACACCATCAACATTTGACATTACATTTTTATCAGGTGGAAAGATGACAAGCACTGATTTCTTTAGTTTTATCGGCTCCTGGTGTAATTCGGAGCGCTCGTGAGCAGTTCACTGCGCCACGCCAGTTCATGGGTGCCCCGCAGTCAGCGCGCGCGCCCCGTAGTCAGTTTGGCGCAAAATTCAAACGTTAAAGGGACCCTGCAACACTTGTCATCGACTACTAGTAGTGTATTTTGGGATAAAGTCTATTGTCCCAGAAATCTCCTCCCGCAAGAATTACTAAAATGTGTTCATAATTAACGAAAGCGCGATGAGAAATCGCGCATAATCGTTCCCTCTCAACTCGACCGCGGACAACGCGACGACAGCTTCGCGCTCTCTAGGGGAGAGGGGGGCGGCTCGCGGCGTTCTCTTCGGCGACCTTCGATATATGACATGCCGGGTAGTTTTCTCCTTTTCTCCGCAACGCGGAGGGGCCTATTTCGGGTCTGGTGCCCCAAAAAAGCAGACATGGGTGCCTGCTCGCAAGTGCGCGCTCGGGCTGGTAGGGCGTTTTTGAAGCAATAAACGTTTGTAGTCGAGTGGTCCCGTTGAAAGGGAAATATTGAGCTCATCACTCAAGCTCCGCGCGCACTCAAAACACAAAAGAAACGGCAAAACTGGGCCTACAGGTTCAGGCATAGAAGAGGTTCGTACACAGCGATGACGACGACGGAAATGGGAGAATCTAGCCGCGAAGTTGACCAGTGACAGCCGATCGGGCAGCCATGGCCTATGTGACGTCCCTTAGGCCATGCCAGGGGTTGCATAATGAGGACAACTGAAGAGAGAGCGGTTGGTTTTTCCGCGTCTCTCACATCGATTTGCGCGCTCACCGCTTCACGTGCACGTGTAATATTTGGCTCAGGTATTCCTGGCAGTGTAATCTAAACGCGCGCAGGTTTACTTGCACTGCTCAAGGAGTGTTGCAGGGTCCCTTTAAAGTCCGTGCGATGTTCCCTTTAGTGCGCCTACGAATGGCTGGCAGGGTGGAATAAGGAGACGGATAAGAAGAGGATAATCTGGAGATCGGCTCGAAGCGGGCTCCTACCTAGCTGCACGACTTGTATACGGGAAATACCGCATGTATGGCCAACCCATCCCGTGCATTGCGCAGTGTCTCCCGAAAGGGGACTTTTTTTCTTGCTGAAAAAGCTGAACATCTGCGAGTCGGCTGTCGTGGCCATAAGGGAGGGAGGCACACGGCGTTTGCTGCCTATGTGTTCGTCGGCTGCTCCACACTATACAGGCCTGATGCAGCTTGGGTTAGTAGCCTGCAGTTATATCGTGCAAGGTTATTAATGCTGAAACATGCCTACTCATCTATCCCAGCCAGAGAAAGGCTTTTGTTTTACTGAGTTCATGGAAAACTCAAGAAAGCCTTCTTGACCAATTCTTTGAATCCCTGAATTTATGTCCAGCAGAGAAAGATGTGGGCTACTTCCCCCCCACAGCAGGTAGAAGATGAAAGTCTAGTAAAGAACAATGCCATAGTCCTACGCGCTCTCGTATTGCGAGTGAAGTGACACATCTAAGCTGCAGTGCACAGCATAAGAACTTTTCACTTTGAGATTCCTTCGCCTACGGAAGCAGCGGTCAAGGTTTGCCAAGGTATAACTAATGTGGCGTATTCACGTTGAAGACAGGCGTAAAGTTCTCGTTAACATTTCAAGCTTAGACCTAGAGACGTTAATCACTCTACTTACAGAAAAGCTTGACACTCGCAGCAGGCTTTGGTCTCCCATTTCAACTGCTCCTTCTCTCACGTTTTTAGGCGGCAAGGCTTTGTTACACAGCTTGTTATCCCAGACGCTAGGGCCACCCTTTTAGAACTTCACGCCTACGGCTCCCTAGGATGCACTGAAACAGAACTTCAGCGACTGGGCAGTTTTCCTCTAAAAAAAAACACCGCAGTCGTTTCACCACGTGGAGCCTAAATTACTGCCTCTTGAAAGAATTTGTATTCTTTTCCCTGGCTATCACTACCCGGAATCTATTCCCACACAATTGCCACAAATTACCGCCTACGGTGCCGCCGATGTATATACTGATCACCTATCGCAGTCCGAACGGTTCGCGGTCGGGGCGGGATCGCACGCTGCAAAGCTAATGGCTGATTTATCACACTAGCACTTCGCGTCGTTTTATTTATTATACTGTCTCCACACAGTCGTATAAGCTCGTGGTGAGACATAAAGTGAAGGGAAGGTAGTGATATCATATGGAAATGATTCAGGTCGGCCAAATCGTCCAGTTACCCCTTTTGTTCAGGGCACCGCCATTTGGGGCCCTTATATCAAAGCTCCAACACGAAAAACAAAAACAATGCAGGTGGCATCAGGTTTGAGTTGGAGTCGCCAAGTTGGATACGGAGAATTCTCTCAGTTAGTATTCGACCGACTCATGTGTCAAACAGTGAGGTAGAATATGGTGGAAATGCGAGAGTAGCTAGTCTGCTTTTGATAGATAATTCGTGAAACCTCCCTGGAGGCGTGCTTGTAACGAAAGCGAAGTGCTATGCCCGTCATTACGGCATTGCCGGCAATGAGCGTGTAAGAAAGGCCAAATGTATACAAATAAACACAGCGGTTGATTAGTCAAATCATGTATCCGACGCGGTATTAAAAAGGTTTTTCTCATTAACGTGCCAACTTATAACTAATCTTTAATATCCGCCGCTGTGGCTCAGTGGAAGCAATCGTGCTACCCCCTATAGGTCACAGTGGGGATTCCGGCATCGTTGGCCATTATTCTGAGAGAGGCGAAAAACAACAACGAAAAATCCCGGCGTGTTTGGCGTATACCCCCTCATCTATAACTCAAATGTAGACCTCAGTGTAAAATTATAATTTCAAACATAATTCCCACAAGCATCAGAGCGGAGTACCGAGGATCAGTCCAGAATATTAACTCATCCAGGCAAAATCAAGGTAGCTATACTTGTTACGTTTATTCATGCAAACACATCAGATGGCTCGTTCAGGAAAAACTTGGCCGCGTATCTGCTTTACTTCGTTGCGGATGTCGACAAAAGACGATAGTCGTCTGGCGCCCCTGCCGAGTAAATGCCTCCCGTCTCTTTCCCGCTCACCTCTCATGCAGTTCCTCTCCCGTCTTGCTCCTCCCTAGACAAAAAAGCTAGAAGTTTGCTCAAGTCAATTAAAATTGGGCCCATCTCCCCGCGAGGGGGACTCGAGTAAATGCGTCGCATAGGGGGTGGGTGTATTGCGTTAACGTTTAGCGTTTGGGGAGTTGGTGGTAGTGAATGCGCTGTATCAGCAGCTTCTTGATGTAGTTTGAATGAGTCAAGGATATAAGGCGCGTTCATAGCCTCCCATTCTGTGTCGGCTTTGTGGCGCAGTGGGTAGAGCACCATGTACATTGCGTTCCGCCCGCAGGGTCGAGGGATCGAAACCAGGCGCCGGATAGTATTTGTTTTATATAGTGTAGGGGGAGGGGTGCGGTCTACGACTACGGACGTCAACGCGGGTGACATCGTGAGTTACTGAAATGCTCTGCATTTGAAAGTTACGCGTTCCACTGCTACAGGCTGGGTGCCTCGATGCCAGCGCTGCCGTACGGCGGAGACACGCGTGAATCGAGGCACCCTACGACAACGAGGCATCCTCCCTACTCCACGTGCGTTCTAAGCAGAACGTGGAAGCTAGCTAGTGGAACCTTTCGTTACTGTTGCCGTTTGATTTCTCAAAGTGTCACCAGGAGCTATAGTGGCGCAGGCAACAGCAAGAGACGGAGTAAATTTTTTTCTGCAGTGGATGCAGTATTTCATTTGCTATCGCAAAATCAAGCATCCATGAATTTTTTAATAAAGGTACTCTCCAAATATCACTTATGTATTGATTTTCTGCCTTATATTTGCGTTATGTCTAGTTCTTGTTCAACAATGTTGACAAGTATGAACATTGTCACCGGACTGGGACGTTTAGATTTGGCTGTGTGTATATAAAACTATTGCGCAGCGTCGGTTTCACTTTGGCCGGGTGGCTGAATCGAGCCACAGACTGACATACAGACACACCAAAATTGCTGCGTTTAAGTAGCGCAAGAAAGACTATCGTCTTCGAAACTGACCGCAGCTGCTAAAATAAAATAGACGAAAAGTTGAAAAGAAGGCTGGGTAAACTTCGGTAACTTGGGCAAACTTGGGGAATCGACCCGAAAATCGAAGAGGCATCCGAGAGCTGTGCAAGCACGGCTCAGGCTGGGTGAATTTAGCCTGGGTTTAGCTTGGTGAATTTTAAGAAGTTCTTATTATCCTAAAATTTCAGGGGTACAGCCCTGTGTATAGCATTTGGGTTAACACAAATAAAGAATTCCACGCATAAAAGGGAATCGATGTACCGCGAGAGCGTTCATCGTGGCATACTTGGGTTGAAATCAATTTGGTTGTGGCTTTTTTTTTTTGGGGGGGGGGGGGGGGGGGGGGGGTTTCTGTTTGCCTAGTTGCTGATTTTTCAGAAAGGTGAGTAGCAGGCGAAGGCGCCCAGAAATAGGAAAATACGAAACGTAACGATAAATGTTCGACGTCTTAACCTCCCTGGCGGTGACGCCACCAGCTGCAAGCACAGTGACTGGGGTATTTTCCGAATGCTGTGCCGCCCGACCCGCCCCGCGTCCGACGCGGGGAAGGCCAGCGTTATCTGGTGGACCTCCCTTTCATCGAGTGGCCTTGTCTGGTGTAGTTTCCGTGAGCGCCAGTCCCGCAACTCGCATTACCGGCCTGAAAGTTTCAAAATCCTTCATTTTTTTACGCATCTTGATGTGTAATATTTAAACGTAGAAAGAAATCACGTACCTATACACTGAGCTAGGAAATATTGGCGTAAACGTCCACATTTATTCATACTATTAACACCAAATTTCTGATAAATTCCGCCTTAGTGCACGTGGCTCTTCCTCTGCTTTAGGGAAGGGGTGTACTTTCTGAATTTTTAACTAAGCCTACGGATGCGGTCGACGGACCGACTGTGCACTAAAGCGAAATTTATCAAAACATCCCTGTTCTTAGTATAAGAGTCATCGGTCGGTCGGTCGGCCGGCCGGCCATCCAAACAGCCAGCCAAATTTCGCTAGAGAGCTCGCTGCCAAAGAAGCACGCTAGCGTCCTCGCTGTTGATACCCCCCTCAGTCTGACGCTGTGCGAAGTGGCTGATGCCGAAATTCGCGCCACTACCCTCTTTTTTTTTTTTTTTTGCTTTGTTTTTGTCGAACGAGCTGCCCACTCGGTAAAGGCAACTAACACTCTTTCGCGGTTACCCACAGCTGGCAGCCCCTCTTCTCACCCCGCGAATGTTTTCTTCTTACAGCTTTCGCCGTGAAACGCGAAGCGGTAGAAACACCCTCTATCTCTCGCTCACTCAAGCACGCACAAGCACGTACCGACGCAGGCACGTGGACGCGCAATACTTGTCTTTCCAAAACCAGAACAAAATTGATGCGGCAAAGTTGTGGCGTCCGACAGTTCAGCTCGTATGCCAAGTGGGAATCAATGAACTACATCTGGCGCACGAGACTCACTTCTGCAGCAATGCGTTTTCCATATTCATCGCAGTATGGAGTTGATTACCGAGGGCGTACCTTATTTCGTTACGAATCGATCTTTGCTCCCACCACGCATATCCGCACAACAAAAGAAAAATGCCTAAAAACATCGTTAGCCAGAGAAGGTCACCTACAGGTTGACCTCCAAATACACAAAGAAGAGGATGGGCTAATCTAATAATTATGCGCATGGGAATAAGGTGCCCGCGTGCGTACTTAACGGCGTTTTAGTAGGCAGTGCATTTTTACTTCTACAATTCACATACCGACTATCGACAACGCATCTGCACCTTTGCACGCGTTTGATTGGCGGGGCGTACATTTTGGGGCGTCCTCAACACCGAGATTGGCACGGCGTGCACGGTCGGCTAAACGACAATCCACACACCGATATGATATACGGATTACCGAAGTTTGCTGACCGAATGCTTTCGCCTCGTCCTACATTTTCGCAAATATTCGGTGTCTACGAATATTTCAATAGAGTGCAGTAAGGTAGGTGGTCCGAGATGCACTCCATTGCGCATGCGCAGAAGTCCTCGGCGGCTACGTGATGCCTGGGCACAGCCTTGTCGATGGAGTCCGCGCTGAACCGGAACAGACAGCTTAGAACATTTGAGCTTCACTATCCGGTGTAACTAAACTTTTAAAGACTATAGCCTTCCTTGGGCTACTCAAACCCAGAAATTTTGGTCTGTCTGTCTGTCTGTCTGTCTGTCTGTCTGTCTGTCTGTCTGTCTGTCTGTCTGTCTGTCTGTCTGTCTGTCTGTCTGTCTGTCTGTCTGTCTGTCTGTCTTGAAAGGATAAATTTATTATCAAAAAATCCTGGTATCAATGATACAACGTAACAACCAGAAACAATTAAACAAGTGCAGCGCCAGTTGCTACAAAACTAATAGAGCGCAAAAGCTGCCAGTTACAGACACTTACAGAAACACATAAACAGTTTCAAGTTGATTGTAGACAAAAGATTAACATACAAACAATTTAGAGTTGCTTACAACCAAAAGCTGTCTGTGACTCGATTCATCCACCCGGACAAAGTGAAACAGAAGCTGCGAAATAGTCTTACATACCCACAGCCAAATCTAAACGTCTAAGTCCGGTGTCAATGTTCATACTTGCCAACGTTATTGAACCATAAAAAAAATTACACGAATCCGAGGCAGAAAATCCATACATAAGTTGTATTTCCAGTGTTCCTTTATTAAAAAATTCATGGATGCTTGGTTTTTGCGATATCAAAGCAAATACTACATCAACTGGAGCAAATCGACGCCTGCTGTTGCCCGCACCACTATAGCTCCTGGCGGAACTTTAAGAAAGCAAACGGCCACAGTAACGAAAGGTTCCACTATATAGGTTCCACGTTACGCTTGGAATGCACGTGGAGCAGGGCAACATGGTTCTATAAACACTGTGGTAGGGTGCCTCGTATCACGCGCGTCTCCACCGTACAACAGCGCTGGCATCGAGGCACCCGGCTTGTAGGAGGAGAACGCGGTAAATTGAAATTGAATTGAGCAAACCTGTGGCGTGTTATCTCGGGAGGAACGAGACGGGAGAGGAAAAGCATGAGGGGTGAGCGGAAAAGAGAAGGGGTGTCAGTCGACTATCGTCTGTCGTCGACATTTGCAACGAAAGGAGCAGATACGCGGCCATTTTTTAACAAAATTTCTCTCACGAGTGGGAGGAGGAGGAGGAGGAGGAGGAGGAGGAGGAATAAACATCCCTATGAAGCAGTTCGCATTGGGGAAGTGTCCTTATTCCAGGACCCTTCGAGACCATCCGGCTTCTTGTGCTCTCTCACGAGTGGGAAATAGTAGCGTATTTTGCTGTGCGATTGGCAAATGAACTGCCAATAGTAAAAAAAAGCTATCGATAGTAATATCCACAGTACGCTGCAATGGAACTGTCGGTGTATTGCTGATGAAAGTCTGTATTGCCAAACTACTATTACATCGTTATTACTTTTTAATTGAAAAAAAAAAAATTTCTTTCTCGTCTGAGCGACAGGACACTAGGACTTAAGGCACGAAGCCTGACAGAGGTCCTTAGCCTCCTACACACTGTGTCAGCAGCATTGCAACAATATAATCTATTGTTGACTCACGCAAAATAATTCATATTGTGCAGTCGATAGTTAAACGTACTAAATTTGGCAATATCAATTTTGGTAGCTTGGGAATGAAGGACGTCAAAAGGCATCACATTAGGTTTCATGCCATAAACACGCACAAGCAAAATACATCCCCGTTATTATTTAGGATACGCCCACAATTGCTGAACAACAGAAAACTCTGCAAGCAAATTTCTCAACAGAGGATCTCTAGTTCTACAAATTATCAATGGTAGATTCTCGACCAGTTTTCGGGAGACATTCAAACTTTCTGTGGCTGCTTTCAGGCTATTTTCCAGGTAGTCAGCGCACGCGGGATCCGTAGAATAAAACACCTTTTACAGCTTACAAGTAAGCAATGCATCTTTTATATATAGAAATGTTACCCTGAATATAACGCCAGCGCAAGTGGTACGGAATTATTTCTTAACTGCGCGTGTTTTTTTGGTGACCCAAATCTCTATAATTGAAGAAAAAGCCGCGTATATATGAGGGACTTATGGAAGAGAATTTTGTGTCGGTTCTTTATCTTGGCTCATTTCGCGTTATATTTCAATGCTCTTACTCACTGCTAGTACTACTAGCCCGAAGGTCGCTTATACTTTCATCCTTGAGCGGATACGTAAGCCATTACTATCCACTTTCAAACATAAGCCGTCAACTGTCCACCCTCTGCGCAAATAGTGCATGCTGCGAAAATATTTTTAAACGGCGACTAAAGGTGCATTTTGTAGAACTTCAATAATTCTATCGATAGCCGATAGTAAGCTACCGTAGGAGGCTGCCTAGCGTATACATGAGTCAGGCAGCGTGCCAAGCTGACCATGCCAGAGCATTGAACCTTTCGCTCCCTCTCTCTACCGATGATATTAGTAGTTTATGTGTTGGCAATTTTGCCTCATTAATTGCTATGCGAATAATCGGGACCACATTAGAGTGATCAAGCGCCAAATGTTTAGTCGCCATCCCAGCCATGCGAAAGTGGATGTCCGGCGAAGCTGTTGAAAATCACAACTGCTGATGGGGTTATGCAGTGTTTCACTGTTTTACAGCAATAGTTGCAATCGCTTTGTCGTCGTTGTGGTACACCGTTACGAGTCCAGCGACGAGTTTGGCTGCACTATTGGCCAAGACAAAATCCGGACACGATTTGTACCATGTGCTTCGTTGAATGAAGCCCTTGTAAAAGACGAGTCCAAATTTGCCGTCAATGAAGGCCAAAAACCGAAATGTTGCGAAATGTTAACATTAAAATCGCCGACGATCACTAATGGTGTGTCATCTTATTGTCTGACGCACTGCATAGTTCGTGGATAAACCAGCGCGAACTCAGACAAAGACGAAGGAAGTGCAACACAAGGACAGCCGCTGGTCTAACAACTAAATTTTAATATCAGGAAGAGTGAATATAAACACTCAACACAAACAATAAAGTAATAAAAAGACAGTGCGCATGGCCGAAACAAGTTTACAAAAGTCACGGTGATACCGCAACTAGATATACACATGTTACAGTCAAGGCACACGCAGATATGCAATCTCTTAAGGATGGAGACACACGATTGTTTGGCTTACACACTTATCACCTCGTTCTGCTATGTGAAATGCCTCCATGATTTCGCGGGTTGTTTGATCACGGTGCCTAAATAAAATGTTAGTGGCAGGAAAATTAGGCTTGCATAGGCTGCACTTAGCACAATGCGAAGAATGATGGGATGATATAGGGCCATTCGATGACAGTTCATGTTCTCTCAAACGCACGTTGATACAGCGGCCAGTTTGTCCAACACAAGTTCGGCCAGAGGGTAAAGGAATGCTGGACACAACTCCCGTTGCGCAGGCGACATACCGGTTCTTGTGGTTGACACCACAACCAACCCCTTTCTTATCACTTCCCTGCTCTATCTTTCTTTCAAGCCTGCCACATACAGAACGCAACTTGTTGCGGGCCGTGATAGCCACTTGCTCCCCATAGCGATTGCCCACTTTTTTTAGGCGGTGCGTGATTGTATGAATGTATGGGATGACGGCAACTTTTGGGGGCTTTTGTGTGTCCTCTGCAACATCCCGGCCGCCGGACTTTGTTTTTAGGATTCGGAGAAGTTTTTGACATGACCATGACAAGAGGTCCTGCGGAAATCCTGCCTCCCTTAACTTTTTAACTTGCTTATTGAAGCTGTTTGTCATCAAGTGTAGGCACGATTTCGAAACGGCTGAGAGGAAACACAATAAGGCAATAGCGTTTTTTACAAGCATGGCATGGCCCGATGAGTAGTTCATCAACGGCTTGACCGATCGTGGCGCATACATGCAGCAGACATGCTCCTTATCAAACCAAAAATACAAATCCAGGTACTGGATGCCATTCTGTTTCGTTGTGTCAATCGTGAAATTGAGTCTCCGACGATGTCGGAGAACTTCGTAGAATCTGCGGACTTCCGTCCGGGCTCCCACTGGTGGCCTTCTGGTCCACTGCCACGTTGCTCCCCCTTAGTCTTTTGGGCGGCCACCACTCCATAATCTAGTGTCTTTTCTGACTTACGTGTACAGCCAGCGTTCTGATAAGATATGTTGATTGGCGATGGCATTGCAGAACCGGCACGTGCGAGGTGTATGTGCTTTTCCATTGTTCAGGAGGTTCACCCGCCGTGGTGGCTCAGTGGCTAAGGCTTTGTGCAGCTGAGCCCAAGGGCGCGGATTCGATTTACGCCCACAGCGGTCGCTTTTCTGGTGGAGGCGAAAAGCAAAAAAAAAAAAAATGACACAATCTTCCCGTAGGGGAACCCTGAGTACTATGCGAAGCAGCCGTGGGGTCGACTGAAGTTCCCATTAGTTTTCAGTTCGTCGTTTCCGGTGACGTTCAGCTTCGCGTGCCTTCGTTGTATCAGTGGCTTCTTGAGGTAGTTTGAATGAGTGCAGGACATAAGGCGCGTTCGTAGCACATGCTCCCGTCTCGGTTTGTAGCGCAGTGGGAAGAGCGCCACATACCTCCCGTTGCGGCCAGAGAGTCATGGGATCGAAACCGGGCGCCGCCTATTTCTTTTTATAGTGGACTGCGCTGACGTCAGCCCAAGCACTGACGGGGCTGAAGAGACGCGCATGCGCAGTAGAGTGCGGGGGGCGGACAACGACAACGAGGGAGGGAGGGACACAGCCCCGGCCCCCGAGCATGAGATGCTTCGCATCTAAAACGCCCGTGTGTTCGAGACTTCGGCGTACGTTAAAGACCCACGGTGATCGAAATTAAAACAAGGCCCTACATACACTACGGCACGCTCGCAAGGTGCAGCTTCGGCAACTAAAGCACCGAAGATCCATCAAATCATTCGGGAGAAATTGCAGTCTGGTTTGCGTAAAGCGCCAGCTAGCGCTTATCTGGACGTGGTTTGTTTCTTTTCTACCTGCGGGTGCGACGGCGATTGGCACTGCCTGGTTGTTCTCCTAACCCTTAGGAAAAAGTGCTATGAGCCTGGTTCTGTTCCGGCCCCCGGGTGGTCGAGATTAATTCCGAGCCCTCCACTACGTTGCGCCCGATTTCCTAGGGGTAGCTTCGGCGTGTAACATTCCCGGTATCTAAATCAGCATCTGTGATTGTGTTCGTGCGGTATTTAATTCCGCCGCCGCTTCGAGCCCTGTAGTATGCTGCGCGGGCGAGCTGATTTGCTATGTCATTACTCAGTTAACCGGCTTCAATCGAATTCCTATTATTTTTACACTAATTTGTCGCCAGAGAAGTGGCCCGAATTTGGGGGTGTATCCTGATGCTGTATTTCTACATACCGCTTGTTATATTGCCGCGAACCATACATTGGGTTTGTTTATTTGTGTTTTGCTTTTACCGCCCGGCTGCGCCGGTCTGTGTTATCTCTGCGCCAAGGGAAGCGCGTGTTCCATTCTTTCTTTCTGTGCCGCATGTGTTATCTGTTGTGATAGGGAGAGCATTCCGATCTAACGTGAACAGCCCAGAATAATCTTCTTGGATCTACTATGTTCTCGATGCGAATCGACGTTTCGAGAACCACGCGCGCCAAAAGATAAAAAGCCTGCAGTGCGGACGCCGGGGCATTCGATTCGACGACACTCGCCAGTGCAAGTCACTTTGTTGACCGCTGCTTCGCCGCCTCTGTATTCTTTTGAGTTGTTAGGGGAGCACAAGTTCGCTCCAATAAACGTGTTTCTCATTCAACACAACTGCATCGTCCTTGTCTTCGTGACATCTGGTGGAGGTGCGGGGTACGCACCCTTCATGCCCACTACAACCTCGAAAAGCCGCCAAGCCAGTCCAACAAGAGCCAGCCCCCGCCTGCAAGATTTACCGCCCGAGTTCGGTTTGATGCCAGAAGGGCCCAAGAAAAGGAACGCTGCAACCAACACCATGGTGCAAGAAACAACGTCGCCAATCGTCCTGCAGCAGCCCCGGGAACCGCCATCGTTCCGAGGAGCCCCCGCAGAAGACCCAGAAGAATGGTTGGAGAAACTGGAGCGCGTCCGGAAATTCAACAGGTCGGACGACGCAGAAACGTTCCGGCACGTTTTCTTTTACTTGGAAGATTTGGCTCGCACTTGGTTCGAGAACCACGAGAGCTCCTTGACAAACTGGGCTCAGTTCAAAAGCGAGTTTACTATGACCTTCACTACCGTCGTGCGGAAAGAAAGAGCCGCCCTTTTGTTGGAAACGCGCACGCAACACCCCAACGAAGGTGTCGTGATCTTCGTTGAGGAGATGAAGCAGCTATTTCGCCGCGCGGACCCCGAAATGACGGAAGAAAAGAAGTTGCGCTTCTTAATGCGCGGAGTGAAGGAGGAACTGTTTGCTGGACTTGTCCGAAATCCGCCCAAAACCGTCGCCGAATTCGTGACCGAAGCCAGCACCATTGAGAAAGCCCTCGAAATGCGTGCTAAGCAGTATGACCGCAACTTTGTTGGCGCGGCCAATGCGAACGACTTTGGCAGCACGCGGATCCCGGCCGACAGCCTACGCGAGACTATCCGCGCAATAGTGAGAGAGGAGCTGCGGAAACTTCTCCCAACGCCGCCGCAGCCCCAAATCGCTTCCCTCACCGACGTGATTAGAGAAGAAGTGCAACAAGCGTTGGGAACTTCTACGCCATCCGAGGTACCCCGAGAGCCACAAGCTATGACATACTCCGCGGCTGTTCGTCGACACCGCCCTGCTCCAACACGCCGTCAAGAGGCCCCGCCGTACCGCCGCCCACTGTCACCCGCCCGACCCCCGGTAGCCCGAAACCAGACGCCGAGGAAGACGGACGTATGGCGAACTCCCGATAACCGTCCTCTGTGCTACCACTGCGGAGAGGCCGACCACATTTACCGTCGCTGCCCATACAAGAGACTCGGACTGCGTGGTTTCTCCGTCGACGCACCTCGCCCTCTCCCTGGCCAACGACCACGTGAGATCGACGAGTATCTTGCTGAAACCAGCCGTGGCCCAGCGCGTTTCAACCGTTCGCCGTCGCCCTACCCCTACCAATCGCCGAACCGCCGTAGCAACGCTGACTTCGCCCGTGGAAGGTCCCCCAGCCCACGCGGGGGAAACTAAAGGCGGCAACTTCTAGAGGTGAAGTTGCTCTACGGCGAAAAACTAGAAACCCTCCAACGACGCAAGGACGCGCTGAAGACAGTGATTCACGACATGCCCTCATCCCGACGACCCGACGTAACCCTGACGAGACTCCCGAACACGACGACAGCTACACGGCGCGACGCGTACCCGACCTGACCGAGACGTCCGTTGAGAAGACGACGACAACGACGATGCACAGTGCCCGACCATCAACACGTACAAGCAGAGATACGACGCCCCGACGAACCCGGAACTCGAGGACGACTGCATCTGACGTCAAGGTGTCCATCGACGGCTTTGACGTAGTCGCCCTCGTAGACACGGGAGCTGACTATTCGGTAATGAGCGGACCATTTGCGTCTAAACTGAAGAAAGTTATGACCAGATGGGACGGTCCGCACATACGCACAGCAGGAGGCCACCTCGTGACGCCAAGTGGAACGTGCACATCGCGCGTCACCATAGACGGCACAACGTACCCTGAGGCGTTCGTCGTTCTGCCTAACTGCTCCCGCGACGTGATTCTCGGAATGGACTTTTTGACGGACAACGGCGCAATAATCTGCAGACCAATAATCTGCAGACCAATAATCTGCAGTGATCTGCAGACCAAGTCGATAACATTTTCCTCCAATCACTCCACGAAGCCGCAGCCGAACCCCGATCACCGTGCTGCTGTCAGGATCGCCGACGATCACATCACCCTGCCACCCCGCGCAAGCTTGATGATCGCCGTCTACTGTGAGGATGCTGCTTCTGACATCGACGCTATCGTAGAGAGTGATCGAAGCTTGCTTCTCGACCGCGGTGTCTCAGTCGCAAGAGGCATTGCGCACTTTAAGCAACGCCAATCTCACGTTTTG
This sequence comes from Haemaphysalis longicornis, assembly GCA_013339765.2. NCBI lineage: Eukaryota > Metazoa > Arthropoda > Arachnida > Ixodida > Ixodidae > Haemaphysalis > Haemaphysalis longicornis. Next base: position 107,400,232 of record CM023456.1, read on the forward strand.
GTCACTAATTTCACCGAAGAGTACCAGCATTTAAACAAGGGAGCTGCAATTGCGTTCCTCGAAGAAACGCAAGAAGCAAGTGATGTGATCGCGGTCGCCGACTTTGAACGCACACCCGTAGAAACATTCAAGCTCCCGCAGCCATTCGACGTGAATCCGGCGCTACCGCAAGAACAACGGAAAAAATTATTGGCTTTGCTGCGTCGCTATAGCGAATGTTTTTCGTCGAGCGCAAAACTACGTCAGACCCCTCTAGCGAAGCACCGAATAATAACCGAAGATGGAGCCCGAACTACACGACAGTCACCGTACCGCGTCTCTTCACACGAACGGGAAGCCATCCCGACTCAAGTCGACGACATGCTCAGCGACGACATTATACAGCCATCGAAAAGCCCCTGGGCTGCACCCGTCGTACTCGTAAAGAAAAAAGACGGCACATTAAGGTTTTGCGTTGACTACCGGCGACTGAACAAAATCACGAAAAAGGACGTGTACCCCCTCCCCCGAATCGACGACGCCCTCGACCACCTCTGCCACGCGAAGTACTTCTCATCGATGGACCTGAAGACCGGCTACTGGCAAATTGAAGTGGACGAGAGAGACCGAGAGAAGACTGCATTTATAACCCCAGACGGCCTATACGAGTTCAAGGTGATGCCGTTTGGGCTGTGCACAGCACCAGCGACGTTTCAAAGAGTCATGGACACTGTGCTAGCTGGCCTTAAGTGGCACACCTGCCTCGTATACCTCGACGACGTAGTGGTATTCTCCCGGACTTTCGACGAACACCTTGCAAGGTTGGAGTCTGTACTCGAGGCCATTCGTACGTTGGGGTTGACGCTGAAGCCTGAAAAGTGCCGTTTCGCATACGGGGAGCTCAAGTTCTTGGGCCACGTCGTCAACGCCGCGGGAGTCCTACCTGACCCGGCAAAAACTTCAGCCATTGCGAACTTCCCAAGGCCGAAAGACAAGAAGGGCGTGCGGAGATTTCTCGGGCTGTGCGCATACTACCGGCGCTTCGTCGCAAACTTCGCACGCATTGCAGAGCCACTCACGCGCTTGACGAAAGATAGCACCCCTTTCAGCTGGGAAAACGACCAAGAAAAAGCATTCGGCGAGCTGCAAAAACGCCTGCAAAGCCCGCCCGTGCTCGCTCATTCCGACGGAAATGCCGAAACGGAAATGCATACGGACGCCAGTGATATAGGCTTGGGTGCCGTCCTTGTCCAAAAGCAAAGCGGCTGCGAAAGGGTAATCGCCTATGCTAGCCGTGGTCTGTCGAAGGAGGAGAAAAACTATTCTGCCTCTGAGAAAGAGTGCCTGGCTATTATATGGGCGATTTCAAAATTTCGCTCATACGTGTATGGAAGGCCATTCAAGGTTGTAAACAGACCACCATGCGCTGTGTTGGCTCGCCAATTTGAAGGACCCCTCTGGCCGTCTTGGGCGGTGGAGCTTGCGCCTGCAGGAGTTCGACGTTACAGTCGTTTATAAATCCGGCAGGAAACACTCCGACGCCGACTGCCTGTCCCGCGCCCCCGTCGACCCACCACCATAAGACTCTGATGAAGACAGCGCGTTCTTCGGGATCGTGACGGAGAGCGACCTAGCCGCCCAGCAGCGTGCCGACCCCGACTTACGCGTCATAATCGAGTACCTCGAGGGATGCAACGTTGCCGTTCCTAGGACCTTCAAACGCAGCTTACCAGCATTCAGCCTGAGAAACTCCGTCCTTGTGAAGAAGAATTTCAGCCCCGGAACAAGAGCGAATTACCTTCTCGTCATCCCCGCGGACCTTCGTGACGAAATTTTGGAAGCGTGCCACGACGACCCGTCTTCCGGACATCTGGGCACAGCCCGCACTATTGGAAAAATCAAGGCGAGGTACTACTGGCCCGGCCTTACCTCTGACGTCACCCACTACGTCCGGAGCTGCCGTGACTGCCAGCGACGAAAAACGCCGCCGACAAGACCCGCCGGACTTCTGCAACCGATCGCCGTCCCATCGAGACCATTTCAACAGATTGGAATGGACCTTTTAGGCCCGTTCCCTACGTCACGATCACAGAACAAGTGGATTGTCGTAGCGACAGACTACATGACGCGCTACGCAGAGACCGCCGCTCTTCCGAGGGGGACTGCACAAGAAGTGGCGAAGTTCTTTATAAGCCAAGTTGTGCTGCGACATGGAGCCCCGGAAGTCCTAATCACAGACCGCGGAACGGCATTTACTGCGGAGCTGATGCAAGGAGTATTACGCCACAGCAACACGGATCACCGAAGAACGACGGCGTACCACCCCCAAACGAACGGACTAACAGAACGTCTGAACAAGACAATCGCAGATATGCTGTCAATGTACGTTGACGTTGAACATAAGACTTGGGACGAAGTGCTCCCGTATGTCACGTTTGCGTACAACACGGCTATCCAGGAGACGACGCAGCTGACGCCGTTCGAGCTTGTCTACGGTAGAAGGCCGACTACGATGCTCGACGCCATGCTTCCGCACGTAGAAGACGACGACCTCAACGCCGACGTCCACAGATATCTTCAACGTGCGCAGGAGGCCCGCCAGCTCGCTCGAGTTCGTATAACGGACCAGCAGCTGGTGGATGCGGGCCGCTACAACCTCCGACGCCGAGACGCCGAGTACCAACCAGGGGATCGTGTGTGGGTTTGGACTCCCATCCGACGACGCGGACTCAGTGAGAAGCTCTTGCGACGGTATTTCGGACCCTACCAGATTCTACGACGTGTTGGCCAACTTACCTACGAAGTGATCCCCGATGGTGACTCCGGCACATCACGACGACGCACGCGGCCTGAAGTCGTCCACGTGGTTCGCTTAAAACCTTTCTACGGACGATGACGAACTTTTATTTTCATTTGTTCGGACTGTCGCTTATGTTAGCATCGGGTCGATGCACTCTTAGAGGGGGGGGGGGGGTAATGCCGCGAACCATACATTGGGTTTGTTTATTTGTGTTTTGCTTTTACCGCCCGGCTGCGCCGGTCTGTGTTATCTCTGCGCCAAGGGAAGCGCGTGTTCCATTCTTTCTTTCTGTGCCGCATGTGTTATCTGTTGTGATAGGGAGAGCATTCCGATCTAACGTGAACAGCCCAGAATAATCTTCTTGGATCTACTATGTTCTCGATGCGAATCGACGTTTCGAGAACCACGCGCGCCAAAAGATAAAAAGCCTGCAGTGCGGACACCGGGGCATTCGATTCGACGACACTCGCCTGTGCAAGTCACTTTGTTGACCGCTGCTTCGCCGCCTCTGTATTCTTTTGAGTTGTTAGGGGAGCACAAGTTCGCTCCAATAAACGTGTTTCTCATTCAACACAACTGCATCGTCCTTGTCTTCGTGACAATATTGTGACGGGGATGTTCGGCTATGTACTGAGCCGACGGGTATGCGTCAGTGTCTGTGCTGGAGAGAGAGTCTGATGAGAGCTGAGCAGCTAGAAGAGGAAGTCGACGACGATCGCTCTCGACTTGGTTCGTGCGTGAATCTGGACACTCTGCTCTGGCTCCCCCTTGTAAATACCTTTGGTTAATACAATACCTTCCCCGTAACAAAATGTGTGTATATTTAGGCGGAGGTGCATCTGTTGAAGGTTCCTCTTGTGATGTCCCAAAAAAATTACACCATCTTCCCGTAGGGGGACCCTGAGTAGTGTGCGAAGCAGCCATGGGGTCGGCTGAAGTTCAATATTAGTTTTCAGTTCGTCGTTTCCGTTGACATTCAGCTTCGCGTGCCTTCGTTGTATCAGTGGCTTCTTGAGGTAGTTTGAATGGGTGAAGATAGAGAGAGAAAACATCTTTATTTGTCCTGCAAACGCGACGCGGCCTCACGTCGTGTCAGCCGGCCAATCGGCTTCCGTCACCTACTCATGCCTACCCCCGGGTGGGGGTGACACTTTCGGGCGTTGAAGCTCGAGGGCGTCCGACACTTGCTGGACGGCCATGTGTTGTATGACGTAGTCTTTGCACGCCGCCGCACTGACAAGGAAGGGTGAAGGACATAAGGCGCGTTCGTAGCACATGCTCCCGTCTCGGTTTGTAGCGCAGTGGGAAGAGCGCCACGTACCTCCCGTTGCTGCCAGACATTCGTGGGATTGAAACCGGGCGCCGCCTAACTATTTCTTTTTAAATGCAGAGCATTTCAGTAACTCACGATGTCACCCGCGTTGGCGTCCGTAGTCCGCACCGCACCCCTCCCTACTATATAAAAAAAAGAAATACTATCCGGCGCCAGGTTTCGATCCCTCGACCCTGCGGGCGGAACGCAATGTACATACATTGTGCTCTAACCACTGCGCCACAAAGCCAACACAGAATTGGAGGCAACGGACGCGCCTTATATCCTTGACTCATTCAAATTACTGCTGACGAGCGTTCTCTCGTCAGCAGTTGCCACAAGTGCAACAGCATTAACGTAAGGCAAACTACTTAACGTCGTGCGCCCCCGGAAATGCTCTGCATTTGATCGTGCCCCTCGCGAGGGGGATGTTTCAATGCGTCTTCCTACTGGCCAGTACACTCGTCGCCATTTTTCGGATGTTGCGCGAACCCTTTGCGGCTGATGGCGCGCGATTTGAAACGACATTTGCATATGATCAAACTGAAAGGCTCTCCAAGAAAAACAAATACCATGGCCAGTTTTTTTTTAAACAACCGACGTGCATGCTGAACGTACTCCTGATTGGGCGTGTGCCCGGCGCCTAGCCAGGAATTTTTTTCGGGGAGGGGGAGGGGGGGGCCGCGGTCGACCAAAAGATGGGACGGGGAAATATGTAGGCAAGGCATCTTGCGCGTTGTTTTTGAAACGAAGCTTGAAATAACTGACTTTAACATGCGATTTGTGTATGCTCGTCGCTAACTGTAAAGCCCACCTTAAGGAGCTTAGATGGTGATGATAGTGATGATCACCTAAATTCCCGTTCGCTGGTCTATGGGCAGACCACGAGTGATTAATTCGTCCGCAGAGCAGGTGGTTAGGCGGACCCGCGCTCGTGAGCGTGATCATGAGTGCGCTCGTGAGTGGCGCGCGGTCCCCGAAGTTCGTCGGGTAGAAGTGGAGGCCAACAGTGGGTGTTTACTATCAAGATTCTCGTGTTTTAGATTTTTTATAGTGGACTGCTCTTTTTATAGTGGACTGCGCTGACGTCAGCCCAAGCGCTGATGGGGCTGAAGAGACGCGCATGCGCAGTAGAGTGCGGATGGCGGACAACGACAACGAGGGAGGTAGGGACACAGTCCCGAGCATGAGATGCTTCGCATCTAAAAGGCCCAGGCCCGCACCCACGCACTTACGGCATACCTCTATGCACGGGATTGCAAGAGAACAGGGTGGACAAAACGGTTGGCAGAAAGATTTAGAAGATCAATGGCGTCTGGAAGACAGAATTGGCGGAGGTCATCTGGTGGGGACAAAAAACTGCTTCACCCTAGCACATAGCACACTTGCGCTTACGAGATTCGTCAAGAATGAATAAATCAATATTAAGACTGCGCACAATGCAAGGATGCTGGCTTTCTTGTTTACAGCCAGGTCACTTCTCACATTGCATGCACTCGGCGGCATTCGGAGGGGAAGTCTGTCACTCTTAACGTGTCTTCCCCAATCCGCTCGATCCTCCCCTTATGTAGCGCTATGGTGCCAACTTGGACCCAAATGGCATGCAACATGTATGGGCTTCGCCAAATATTACCGCATTTGCGCGATTCTAGCGCGCGCCCTATAATGTAACGGGCAGGTAAGTTTACGTAGGAAAATTTGAAAAAAAAAAAAACAAAACAAAAGGCGAAGCTTGCGAGACTTGTGAGTCACGCAAGATTTGAACTATGCCGAAGCTGGAGGATTTCATGTAAGCGCTGAAGGACACACCATCACGCATTGCATTAGGATTATTTGCATGTTCCGTCGTCGCTTTTCACTGTGGTCGTCATAATTATCTATACCGTCGTCTTCTTCATGCATGACTGGCAGGCCCAGATCGTGTTGTCCGCAGGCTATCCCATTTCTCCCTAAGTGGAACGCGTCAGCAATAGAACCGGTGGCAACCAGCTTCGCGAAGTGGGCGTCTGTAGCGCGAGCTCTCATGTGCTCTACCCTTGAGGCGCGGACGCACGTGAACTGTGTCGTCAGTATTTTTTAAAAGCGAAGCTGTTGAGAAAATCATTTGTGTATGGTGTGCGCGCAGTAAAAAAAAAAATCCCGGGCCATTTCCACTCACGTGAAACGTAGGGAGAGGCGAAGCATGCATGCAGTGTATAAGTGTATTCTTGGCGCCTTGGCGTTTTTTCCAACGGAGATGAAACCGTTGGGGGCATGGGCGTCGGTAGGGGGGTGCAAAATGAGCCCTGGACCCCCTCTCCCTCCTTCCCCTCATTACAATGCGTTTGCCCCTCAAGACAAAATTCTGCCGACGTCCATGGTTGGGGGTAGAGGTATACAGCTTTGCTGCAAAAATCTTGTGTCTTTGAAGCACGAAGCTCTCTAGCGCGACGCGTAAGCGAGTGTCCCGGTGTTTCAGCACCGTGACTACATGATACGACGATTACGACGACGACGACAGGCGACGCCAACAGCCCCAGCCCCTGAGGGGCTTCGCCCCTAAACTACCAAGAAAATGCCCAGCGCTCGTGCAGGCGTGCCTCGAGCACGCGTTCGTCAAGCTAAGCATACCCACTCAAGGAGATTGGCCAATACTGGCAAAAAAAAAAAAAAAAAAAACTTCACTCTCAACAGGCGTGCCGGCATTACCTATCAGGACGAATATCTCTGCATGCGCTCACACTTCTAAAACACGCCAAAACTCTCCCGGCCATTCACATTGTTTGGACGCCTGGTCATGCCTCCCTCCCCGGGAATGAGGCGGCTCACGCCGCTGCCCGCGACATTTTACACCGGGCATTCCCAAGGGAGGCCGACGACACACCTCCAATCGCCTCGTCCAGCCAGTCAGTCCCAAAAACATACACGGACATCTTATATCATTATCGCCGGGAGCGCCTCCTTTACCCTCCTCCTCACCCATCACTCAATACACAGGACTCTCGAATCTGGCGCAGAATCCAAACACCGACTTATTACAACATGGCAATTTTTGCACCGTATTTCACCAACTGTTTTTCCCTACAACTGCACAACATGCCATACACCAAACACCACCTATCACCTCGTATGGGAGTGCGTCCAACATCCCAACCCAATTCCTTCGCCTACATTGGAGCAGTGGGAGCACAGGCTGACCAGCTTCCAGCTCGAGGATCAGGAGTACCTGATCTCCCGGGCGAGGGCTGCTGGGGAGCCCCGAAGGCAGCCTGGACTGAGGCCACCACCCACTCTCCTTTCCCCCTCCCATTTCCCTTAGAAATAAATGTTATTCCTCCTCCTCCCCCTTCAGCGTTCTCCGCGTGCTTGTCAACCCAAGCCTGATTGTAACGCATACAAAATTTTTAAGGCCAAGTTTTGCAAAAAAGGGTGCGCGTTAGAATCGTGAAAATACGTGTTTTTGACCTCCATTGAATGGCACCCCGTCTCAGAATGTTTTAAAGAATTTGTAAACTGGCCAGTAGTGCAACTCAGTCGAAAGAGAGGAAGAAAGAAGGAGAAACGCTTAGTGACACAATAGGGGAAGGGGAGGAAATATATGGGCAGCGGGTGACCATGCCCTTCCGGTAGGCCGAGTGCTGGGGCTGCCATCCTCGCCAGAGAGATCAGGGCCTCTTGGCCATCGAGGTGGCAGCTCTGCAACGCGCGCTCCCATGGCTCGAGGGTAGGGGATCCAAGGGCGTATTACGTAGAGGCTCCACGCTTTTATTTTCCTGGCTTACCTATCTTTTATCACCCCCTTCCTCCTCTCTAATCTTTCATCCCCCTCCTCCCCGCACTGGGTTGTATCCAGGTGAGCCCCCAGATGGGCTCAATAATATCCTCAGTACGCCTCTTTTCCTTTTCATCCGAATCACCTAGCAGAGTAGCAGGGAGGTGTTTCAGTGTCAGAACACCCCCTGAAATTTTCTCAGCGCCGCCTCCCTCCCTCCCTTTTCCTTTCGCCAATTTTTTTTTTGCGTATGGTATTTACACACGGCATTATTATACTATAATGCAAAGCAAAAATAACAAGGGCGTCGGTTTATTAAAGCGGAAACATTAAATTATGTTGGGGCGCCGTATCCCTTCTATCCTTTTTTTTTTCTTTTTTTACTGAGGCGCCTACATCCCGGATAAATATTTATTGGCACGCCACTGAGCGGATCTGGGTGATGGTAATTTGGTAAGGCACCGCGGGACGAACAATGATTTTAGCTACAAGGTTTCTACTTTGATATGTGCACCGACGACTGCAGTTCCTTGAGCGCCAGTTTCCCCCGGGCAATATGCATCTTGATGGCTTCCTGAAAGAATGAGAAGAAACAGAGAGCAAGGAACTGGATTAGGTTTGATTGAAGCCACTATCGTTTCACATTAGCTATTTTAATAAATCCACATCAAATCAGACAGGGCTCCTTACGCCGTTTGAATAGGATCTGTTGTAGGCGCTCAAAAGGTGAGCGCACGCGCGCGCGGTATTGTGGCGCCATCTATCGCGCAGCGTACGAGACAGCATAGGCCGCCAAGTTTGAATCAGGAAAACGACCGACCCGCCGTCACGGAGTCCGCAGCGGACGGCTCAGCTCGTTTGGTAGATTTCAATTGCGCGCAGATTTTAGTATACCGAAAGCATTCCTGGGCGAGATTGCCGAGGTTCTTCATCGACAGGCACGTTGCAGTCGATTCCATATCTCGCTTCCACGTTGGTGGCATGACTCGGTAATAATGTCAGTTTGACCGGAAATGCTGACGGGAAAAAAGAATTCTGTATCACGTTATCATAACTGCGTGTTGGCTATTATGAGTGACGGCCGCCGTAAGCGTGACTCATCTACATTCATTAGTAAAAAAAAAAATCCCAGTCATGTTTGAAATTAGTTGTCATAAGCCATTTGATTATAAACACTGCGGTGCACCACCCGCGACGTCATAATGAACAATGCCACATACGACACTACATTTCAAGAATTTGAGGACGATATCGTAATGCTTTGTTAATGCACCCGCAGACGTAGGTTGCCCATTGTAGACTGACAGTGAATTTGGCTCACAGCAAATGTGGATAAGGAAACGCATATGCCATCGCCGACATAAACACCGGCGACCCCTTCCTCCTCCCCCTCTCGTTGGGAGCAGGCGCTGGGGAGCTCTAACCTGGAAACCCAAGGAACCGTCACGGCTAGTTGCGCGCGCAATTTCTACATGCGGGCTCGCAAGCGCGCGGAATCGCAGAAACGAGTCACAGAAGCGAAATTCTCGCTTTTCGCTATCCCTGAACGCCCACTGGGTTCCTTGCATGTCACGTTTCCAATTTTAGTAATGTCCAGAGAAGCTACCAATGTGGTGGCGAACGTCCTCGAACGCGTAGCGTTACGGGCCTCGTGTCGCAGAAAAAGCCGCCGACGTCGGCGACGTTGACTGTGGGAGAAAAGTGCCGTAGCCCCACCTTGCGGCGCCAACTGAAACCCTGGCTGTAAAAAGGGCCGCCGATGCAAATGGCACACACTTCTCCGCCTGTTTAAAAAGGAGTTTTGACATAAAGAAACAACAACTTTTGTTCCACTTCTTCCATTTTGCGGGAATAGCACACTGGTAGCGCATCGGGCTGGTGCTGTGGAGACTCGGGTTCAAATCCCACCGGATCATTTGAGTTCCTTATTTACTCTTCACAGCGGTGCCCTTTTCCTTGAGTATAGCGTAAACGGTCGTTATCCCTTTATTTTTTTTCCCACTTTATCTTTTTGCTTTGTTTATGAACACCAGGTGGCAACTTTACCAACTTCACACATCGGAGATTAAACTGTGTCAAAGTAGATAAGTCTACGACAACTTGAAAATATTCAACTGTGAGCAAAGATAAATTATGTTTATTAGCTACCCCTGAGCCTCAACCAATGTATAAAAATACACAAAGTTCCCATTATTGCCATTGTTGGAGTTTAGTGCATGTCATACGAATAATTAGGGCACAGAAAAGGAGAATTATAGGGGGGAGATTGTGACTGTGTTGCTGTTATATAGCACAAACTATGTACTACGATACACAGACAACTTGCTGAAACATTACGAAATAATTTATTCAACTCAAATTACCCAACTGAGCTTCTACACCATAAGGGGAAACCCAGGAATAGACATAACCTGTACAGAAAATCAAGGGCTCAAGGTACTATTATGAGCAATATGAAAGGAAACATAGGAACGCGTGACAAACAGCCTCGAAACAGGCTCGGAGTGATACGCGGATGGCGTTGGGAAACACGAAGGGGGAAAGGAGGGCGCTTTTCCACTAAGTGTTGGCACTCCCACCACGCTGGCATTTCTACAAAGCAGCAGCTTACGTCATTTCGCCGATAATTGGGTATCGTCCGACAGCCAATAAGACGCACTGTGGGATTGGGAACAGTTGTTATAACAGCGTCCCCTCTTCCACTTTTTTTCCGATGGTGGCTGCTGCGTATCACTCACAGCTGGGTCTGAGGGTGTTTTCCAGGCGTTCCTGTGTTCCCTTTCATATTGCTCATAATAGTACATCTCACGTTGTTGCATGTGGGCTTTGGTGTTCAAAAAAGCATGGTTTTAATGAAGTTCCAAAACGGCTAATGCCGCTTTCATGTGGGTGCGAAGTCAATAAATTGCTGCCGTTAAAATTGTCCGTCAATGGCTGGTGCACTTTTCTTTGCTTGTTTGGAGTGTATGGCATCTTCTCTGTGATACATAAATTCCATTCCACTTCTCTGGCAAGCTTATCCATACTCTTGTTGTCTCCTCGCAGATGCATTGGCTCTGAACTCCAGGTTTCTTCCTACAGGTGCAAGGTTGACGGCGTGCCCACCGGTCTTCCCTCGGCCTGAACTTCTAGTAGCGTCAATGCTGTGGCATGTGCTGCATTTACCACAGCTGATTTTGATGGCAACTGCTGCACCCAAGGAGAGACGAGTATGAGTCAAAATTTATAACAAGAAAGCATGGGCTTTGTTTGACAAAGGTAGTTAAGATCAGAAAACAGCAAAGTCCGGTGCTCACAAGTTCTGATCGCAAAGCTTGCGAAATTGCAATTTTGCCAAGTCGTGGACCTCATTCAGCTGATATTTAACTGAATTTCCTAGTGCTGAGCCCATAAAAGAGCCCAATTGGGATATTAAATTCGGCTGCCATGCCTGAATCTTGTGCAAAGAGCAGCCGATCCAGAATTTTCAGATTCATCACTTGCTATTTCCGATGTTATTCATACTCAGAGAACCAAATGGAAACTGTAACTAGCCAGAGTGTTAAATGGACACTAAAAGCATAAACAGATTCCCTAGTAGTACCAACTGACCATGCTTATTGTATAAAAACAGCATATTCTGCAGAAACACCTTTTCGAAAAGCTATACGCAATGGATACACAAGTACAAGCGGCGACGCAACCACTAATTTTCCTCTCAGCAAATTGGAATGTCACAATCACTGAAAGCACATCTGTGAAGCATGTTAAAAAGTATTCAGACACATACTCGCAAAAATACAAGAAAGCCACATAACAAGTATTTTTCATACGCCACTTACATACGCAAGGAAAGGAGCATGGCTTTACTCCCGATTTTAGACATCCCACCTGGCCTCACAAGAAGCGAGAAGAAAATAAGAGCTCCTTGCTCACAGCAAAAAAAAGAAAAAACGGCTTTCATTGCTAAGAAAGGTGTAAAATAGCCCCCTTTGCAACAATGCCAAAACTTATCGTTCCTTCAGGTCGGCTGCCCCGTTATGGTCTTTTGAGCCCCCTTTGTACTCAAAATTCATTTCGCAAGGTTGACGGCATGTGCACCAGTTTTCCCTCGGCCTGAACTTCCAATAGCGCCAATGCTGTGGCATTGACGCTAGATGTCTACGCGCTGCCCCCCGGTATGAGCAATACACTTAATTTCAGGTACAGCAACAAAATAGCTTATAAATGTTTTCATATGAAACTTCCCAATCGGTGTGCGGAACCATTTTGCGTGCAACAAAATAAGGAAATGATATTCCACACAGGCATGAGCAGCAGTCCAACAGTTGATAGCCCACACAAGAATAGACAAAAATGTGGTACGTTGCTATTCATACTTGGGTCTCCATGCCATCGGTCATTGCAGGCAAATTTTTTTTTTTCAGATCCCCACCTTTGAGTGGCACCTCAAAAATACGTGCAGCCAAGCATCACTGCAAGAAACAAACAGAAAAAGTTCATAAACAATCGGTGTTTTTTTTTTTTCCTTTCAGTACTAAGAGGAACTTATGGGCACCACTGCACTATCTAAGCAGTTTTAAAAATAGCACTTCCCCACAGGTGATATATTCTACAAAGAACACAGCACAAAAGCTGAAATTTCGCAACAGTGGCATTGCTTTTTGAAACTAGTACTTACCATTATTTGCCGGTGTTTTGGTGACGTCTGCTGCTTCCTTCCACACCAGCAAGAACCACGACAGATTGTAGTATGTGTCAAAAGGGGCTAGGAGGAAGTAACAGTTCCTACCTTATTGAAACAAAAACAAAACAGGAGAGACTGCCGTGAAATCTATGAATAATATAGGCTGAAATTTTATCATTTTTCTTTGGAAGAAATGCTAAGCCCCAAACATTATCAACTGGAATTCTGTAGCGCTATACTCCGTGTAGTTTGTATAGCGCTACTCTGTGTAGTTTGTTACAATTTGTGTTGTGTGCTAGTTGTGCATGCTGCTATATTACTTTTGATAAATGTACAATTTTGGGCTTTTCCTGCATTTTCCTGCAATTAAGTCTGGAATTGTGCAGCGTTACTCTGTGTAGTTTGTAATTATTTGTGTTGTGCGCCTAATTGCTACTATATTATTTTCAAAAATGTATAATCTTGTTTCTTCTACATTACCTTTGTACAGCTAGTTGTCATGTTTTGTTTCTTACCGTTGCTGTGCAATGTTGCAATGTCACATGCCCGGGGTTGATGGCCGCCGTCAGGCAGAGTTTATCTGCCTTTTGCCTCTCCTCCCGAGACATGGTTTGTCTAAATAAATGAACTGAACTGCCCATTCGTTAGAATGATCAAAAGCCAATAATATAATGTATTCTTCCTTGCTCTCTGTTTGTGAGAAGGGGGTGGCTACACCTCTCATGTTCTTTTATCCTCCATACTTTTTATTTCATTTTATGGACCTCGAATTAAACACCTTGCTCTTCCTCCTCGGCCTCTAGCAAAAGAAATCATGGGGACGCCCTTTGCTCATTTGAGAGCTGTTTTAATAGCCTCAGCTCTCGAGTACTTCCAACACCCAACCTCCGGGTTACTGAAAACGAGAGGATACTGCAGTGCGAAGAAAAGGGCGCGCGGGAAAAAAATCTCCTGCGGTGCTAACTTGCGAACTTCAGAAGCTTCGCTAGCGACCGTGCAACTCACGGATCGACTTTGCCTCGTTTGCTGAAAAGACGCCAGCGTTCTCGCGGATAACATTTTCCACATCTGAACACCGTCGTAGTCGTTCGACACAATTCGCACCTCAAAAGTGAAACCGAAAGTGGAAACGTCTGACGAGCATTGAAATACACCTGCACACGTACCGAAGAGACGTCTAAGTGCAGACCGTTGACAATGCTCACAAACAAGGTGTTGGTATGTACGCAAACAGCAGCCACTCACCTCATCCTCAACGTGCTTGTTGATGTCAAAGTCGTGTCTTGCCCAAGCCCGAAGCTCTTTCCTCTGCCTTTCGTCGTCGACAGCACGTATCGTCCGCATTGTATCTCGATAAAGCTTCAGCACTTCTTGTCGCAGCATAAACTGCAAGAAAAATAAGCATAGATATGTTGTCACCCTTGATTAATGATCGCTGGATTAACCGTCAAGAACATCTTCTTGCCACAAGTTGTTTAAACGTACTCTTTTTAGTGTCATCGCATTAAAAGCGCCGGTGCTGAAGGCTGCCATGTTTGTTGACGCTCTCAAACCCAGGAGCCAGAATCAAAATTGTAAAATATTTGCGCGATGACAAAGTCTAACTAAAATTGCGTGAAAAGTTGTAACGGTACAAAAAAAATGAAGGGAAGCAGCGCAGTTTTTTAGCTGTATCGAAAGAAAGCCCACGCGAGGTTGCTTGGCACCTGGCGCCATCTGATGAGCTCTACACAAGTCACCGCGCCAGTTTTTGGGTCACGTGACTTTGACGCTCTTTGATGAGCGGGCGGCGAGCGGCTCGTGCGTGCGTGTGTGTGTGTTGTGCCGCGGATGCCTCTGGAAAGCTGCGGTGGTGAGTCGTAGTTTTGTTTATATATTCAGTATCGATGTTGGGCGCGCGAGGTGCACGCTTAGTCGGCGCAGTACAAGCACCCACTCGCTGCAACGCCGAGGTTCTTCGTAGTTCTGCCACGGTGCGAAAGCTACCTGCCTGCTTGAAAAAACAGGCAATCTGTCGCACCCTTCTGACGCGCTTCTGCGCGAGTGCTAATTGCGACAGATGAACGCGACATATTTGTACACCAATGAGCGTGCTACCGTGTGCGTCTCACTCGCGTGTTCTGTGCCGGTACTGGCGCTTGTGAACCTTCCGCGTTTGCGTAATTTCAACTCTCTTTCATGCGAACTGAATCCAAACACAACGCGGGAACGTTCACGCAGACCTACGGACTGCACGCGTGTTTGCCGGCGCTTTCGCGCGCGTTAATTTCGCGCGCACGTGTTGTCGTAGGACTTCACAGTTTTCTCCCGCTGTTTTTGTTTTCTGCTTGCCGGAGGTTCATCTGCGTGAGACATTTCTGGAAAATACTCGAAGCAGGCATAAGGGGCGTGGTTTGTTGCTAGAAAGGCTGACTCAGGCTTTGCTGCTCTGAACTTCGCGTCTGCGCGCGCTGTTGCCGCCTTAATTTTTGTGTTGTTATCGATTACTTTTCCTTATTTCGCGGCGGCCCCGTGCCGGGCACAGCTGGCAGCCTTGTCGGGCGCGTGTCGCTGCGGCGGCCGCTGCTTCGACAAGTGTGCCGGCGTGTATTTGCCGCTCGCTGCGTCGTCTGCGTGTGCGACTTGCTCGGAGAAGGCGCGATTCGAAATCCGGCTGAAACCGTGTCGCGAGGAAGCGGCCTGACCGTGACCTCCGCGTCTGGACGGAAGCTGGTGTCATTGCTATGTTGCGTTTCTTTTCGTCTGCTCAGCCGATCGACATTTGGTTTGAACTTTTTATCTCGCGGCCTCGTATTTCCGCCAGAGCTCGGTTCTTACGAGGACTTGCGTGTTGGTTGCACGCGGTTGGGGGTCGTTAAGCGACAAACGCTGCTCCATACTCAACGTGCGTGCTGAATCGAAACAAACGAAACCCTCGGGTGGATGGAACAAGGAGGGGGGGGGGGGGTACTTTTGCAAGCTGGTGTTATATATATATATATATACTATATATATATATATATATATATATATATATATCTATATATATATATATATATATATATATATATATATATATATATATATATATATATCGCTTCACTGTTGCCACGTACTTACAGTAACCAACCTAGCTATTTCTGGCTGCACAAAAATTCCACTGCATTTGCTAAAGAGTCTATATATAGCAAGATAATCAATAAATAGTGTATGGAACAACTGGGAAAGTCAATTTAGATAGCTCACTACTACGTCGAAGGACAGTAGTACGTTTACTAGAAAACGGATTGTCAGAAGCCCCTCTGCGCCGCTATTTCACCGGCATATCATATTGACTACTGGTGATAGTATAAGCCAAATACTGGCGTTATGTATTTATCACAATTTTAAGCATAATTCTGCAGCTTTTGTGAAAAAATACCCATCTTGTAGCCACAGAAACAATCTACGACGTGCAAAATACAGCAAAGAAAGCATCGGCACAAACTAATGTTTGCAAAAGATATTATTCCCGACTCGTTGAACAAACACCCCGTTGAACAAACACCCCCGCTATTTTCGCATCAACACAGTTTTGCTTTTTTCTAAAGTCCCTCAAAAAGAAAATAGATGAGTACTTGTTGCACGCGCAGTGAAGATCGGGGTTAGGCTGGAGACAGCCTGCTTTGTATTCGTTGTGATGTATGCGACCGACAAATCCTCATGTATATTTGTAATACGTAAAATGTATATTAAGAGCATATATTTTTCTGTTTACTCTTGGGAAGGCGTACGTAGGTTTACTGCGCATAGAAGTATACTTTGTCATGATTCACCTGAGTTCCGTGCGAAAAAGAGGGGGGTGGGGGGGGGGGGGGGGGCTCTGTCACTTTGCCATGCAATCTTTTCGACATTTCACATTCCCCGTAATGAAATGTTTGTACGATGTTTGTCGCGGTGTTCATTACGATGTCTATTCAGGTAGCATCTTCAGTGTAAAAGTTTAGGTTTTCTAATTTAAACAAACAATATAGTAGTGCGTTTTTGGACTGCTTGGTTTTTCAGTAGCTTTATACTGTCCCTGGCTGGTTCGAAAAGTCATTCGTCGACGTTCCCCCGTGGAGCCGATTTGCGTTTTCTTTCAAGTTGCTTAGTAAATCCCCAAGTGCCCGCGCCACAAGTAACCGCTGAAGTACGCATTGTTGGTGTACCCTTCTTTTTAGTGACATACGTAGCATGCTGTTGATAATGTATGCCGAATGCTCTCGAGCCCACAGTTATTCCACGCCTAATTTCATTCTCGTATCCAATTTTATGAACGCTGACAACTTGCGCAATTAAGACACTTGTATTCACAAGCCTCTTCTAGCATCCTATCGCCCAAGCTAAAGGGAACGCTTTCTGTATATCTGTTTAACATCACTTTCGACATCCACAGATTTATTTTTGATCCCGACTTTCTGCATACATCTTCTGACGAATTCTTTGGAGGTCTTCTCCCGAACAAAACGGTGTCGCCCGCAAACCTCAAGTGACTGAAATATTCTCTATTTGCTGTTATCCCTGACTTATCCCAAATCAGACTTCCTAAATTCTTCCTTTAGACACGCTGAAAATAATCTTGATCTGATACTGCCTCCTTGTCTAAGGCCCTTTTTAACAAAAAACTTTCAACTCTTTGTGTGATGTGTTATTTTTCTGTATAGACCTTGTATATGTCGCCGAGACGCTGTGTGTAAGTACGTTTACTCTGATCCCTGTCTGCTCTGACAGAATGTGTGCACTGCGAGACGAAACTGGTGAAGTAACGAACAACGTGGATGAGGTAATGCGAAGGTTCTATGCCGACTTACACTCTCGCAACGTTCTACGAGGAAACAGTACTGGACCGACTATAGCTTACCTCGCAAGGTTGCTGCAGTAACAACAGTGGAGGGGGAAAAGGCGGTCAAGGAAATGAAGAGAGGCAAAGCCGTATATGGCGACGGCATAACCGCAGGCAAAGGATGAGGGCGATGTTGTAATAGGAAACCTATAGCGTAATTATTTTCAGAATGCCTCCGGACATCCATCGAAGAAACCATTAGCCTGGAAATTGCCAACATAATTATAATTCACTAGAAGGGTGACGCCAGATGGAATTACGATTACCGACCTATCAGCCTATTCCTTGTTAGGTAGAAGAAATTTGTTTATCAAAGTTATAGTTAACCGCATATGTGACATCCTAAACGTCAAACATGGTAACGCGCTCAATTAATTTCGCAAAGGCTACAGTGAGCCACATTGGAACTTTGAAAAAATGAATATATAGCAACTACTTCGAGTTATTGATCAATTCGCTCTCGCGCTACATACTGCTAGCCTCCTGGTTTGCTCAGTTCGTAGAGCGATTGCTCCGGTTCCGTGGTGGTCCCGGGTTCGAATCCTGCAGGACCAGGAAGAATTTTTCATCAACTGCGAAGTCTCTGGGAAAGCTGTACAGCTTCCCTTCGTAGCCGTGCGGGTATAATTGAGGTGGATGTCAAACTTTCCTTCGTAGATCAGTTATGTATGTATGTTGTGCCCCAAATATGCCTAATGTTTTTTTTTCTCTTTTTCTAAACATTGTCGGTAATTATGATGTATGCTACGAAATTTAGTAGCTTGGAAACGTTTTACGAATATATACAGGTCGTTCAAGAATTCCTATAACTTTGGACCGGGCGAAGGAATCGAGGGACAGGCAGACAGACCGAAATCATCGCGTTTAAGTAGGTCAAAAAAGGCTACCGCATTCAAAAACTCTGGCTGGGTAGAAAATAAATTTTGCAACTTGTCCACGACTGGGAATCGAACACGTATGAGCTGTAAAAAAGATGGACCCCCATCCCATAAAAAAGAACGAGTAAATGAAAGATGGGCAGTCATCTCGGTGTTTGACACAATGTGCGTTAATGGCATTTGTAAGAATTTTTCTATCGGTACCAGTCAACTGATTTCGGGCCTCTACTGTCGCTTTAAACGAAGCCAGTAGTTCCAGGTTGCACGCATACTTCCCAACCGTCTTTTATTCCGCTGCGCTAAATGTGCTAACTAGAGCGGTGAGCATATGTCGGCCTGAAAAGCTTCGTCAACAACAGAGCACAACTAGACGAAAGAAACAAAATGAAACAATAAGCTGCGTGAAGCATATTCCACTAGAAAAGATTGGTTTCATAGCAGGAACGGCAGAACAGCTCCATAATTGCCTAATTAGCAGGGACGTCGTTAGCGACTGTCTTTCTTTTCGTGTCTTCTCCTCAGCAGTTACCTCGTGACAAATTCTCGGATCTGAAACTGACGTTCTGAAACGATCACAGGTGTGCCGGCCCGTCCCTTCCCGCTTTTTTATGGCCCCTTCGAGGGAAAACAGCACTAATGTATTCTTGAAGACTACTGTGGAAGGCGAAATTGGTATCCTCCGTACCCCTTTCTCTAATAACTGCTTAAAATTAATTACATTTTCTTCGTGTTTGTAGGTACTGTAACTCTGCAGAGTTCGGGATTTTACAACGTGATACACCTTAAAATCCGTAAAGACGACTATATTCATCCGCCTGGCCGCCGTTCTAGTAGGACGAACCACGATAAATGCATACGTCCCTTCAGTGCGCATAGCAATGTGTTGAAATATTCCTTTTCCCTCGCGCTGTGAACGCTTGGAACGCGCTACCAAGTGAAGCTGTTAATATTACACATATTGATCAATTTTGTTCATTTGTGGAGCAGGTAACAGAGCCCGTATAGTTATTTTTTTTGTTGTTGTTCTTGTTGTTGTGATAGCGAAAAACGTGTTTTGCAGGTGGTGTATTGTACTTTGTTGTACATATATTGTTTTTCATGCGTAGCACGCGGTTTCTAGTATTTTTTTCTTCTTCTTCTCGTGTATGGGAAGAGCACCAATGTACTATTGATGTACTCGCTATTGTAAGTGTTCCGCTTATAGTCCCTCAAAATATTGTATTTCCTTGACTTTGTATCTAATTAGATACCTGGAATGATGTATGCCCGCTTCCTGTATGGGTCTGCCGAAGACCTACAGTATTGATAAATAAATAAATAAAAAAAATACATAGAGAAGGGAGGGGGGGGGGGGGGTGGTCGGCGGCGAGGTTTAGTGTAGAGCGTACGGCCACGATCAGCGGGGTGTTCAGGTATGATATGGAAGACCAGGTATGATAAATTTGAATGATAAATATCTGGCAATCGCCGTCCACCCTCCCATATTCTATTTGCTCTTACTCGTACTCCCAGCCCCATTTTCAAAAGAAGACTATACCCTGAACGAACGAATAAAAAAGCGCGTAGCTCTTCCAGGTGTAATTAGCAGCGTAAAAAATGCAGAAAGGTCGCACTAACGCTAAGACTTGAAGGTATACCCAGGCTGTACTCAACTTTCACGACCATTACGACGGTTTAAGTCCATGATTGCAGCCGATTTGCTTCTTCGCTGCAAGGAATACCTTTGCTCCATCTGTTTTTATGCGATGTTGGCCAATCTCCCTAATGGGTATGCTGGGCTTTTTTTTTGTTTGTTTCGGCGGGAGGCACGCGCTCACTAGTACGCTATGTCGTGTCTTTCTCGTTCCGAGCAAGTTTTGCCACGATACGGCGAGGACGCTGGAGTTTTTTTTTTTTTTTTTTCTTTTTTCGGCCAATGTTGGGCAATCTTAGTAAGTGGGTATGCTATCTTGACGAACGCGCGCTTGAAGCACGCGTGCACTAGCGCTTGGTATTTTCTTGGTATTTTTAACTGCGGACACCATACACAAAGGATTTGCTCAACAGCGTCCCTGTTAAAAAAGGCTGCGCCGACTTTTGTGCTACGAATTAGCAGGCGAGCCGGAACATTGACTGAAGTAATTTCACTGAAGCGTTTGTGTAGTTTCCTTTTTTTATTGTTTTAATGGGTGTTCACCTGCAACTCGCGCAACATGAACTTTGATCAACTAAAAAAAGAAATTGAGGGCGAGGGAGAGGGAGAGGGTCACTTAGTTAAGGCACACGGTATAGTTCTTTACTACTGGCAGCGAGCCACTACTGGAACTCGATTCCCCTCCTGCAGACGACAAAGCGCATTTGCAGCGCGTTCTATCGGACCCTTCATCGCTGGAGAAAGTAATCGAGTATACACTAACCAGTCGTCTGTACAAGCTGGTGTGACAGCCTGAACCGCGTCCTGTGATAAACATCCTTGCGCACCTGTCTTTTCACGCAACCTGGGAACTACAAAATGGTCTCTGCCGATTGAAGTCACTTGCACAACCTCGTGAACCCTGCACAAACCGCGTAACCTTGATCCGTGATATTTTTTCGATCATTCCGTTCTTACCTCTCCTTCCCCACCAGGGCATTCATGCCCCCTCAGACTGTTAAGCTATTCTCTCTCTCTTCCCAGGCAGCTAGGTGATGTCTTTGCAACATAAGGGGCGTCCTATATAAGCACGCCTTGCCCAAAGCTATTTAATAACCCATCGTAACATAGTACATCTCGTTCCCTCGGGAACTGCGAGCAATATGAATTCACGCGAACCGTAACGACACCATGATATAATATATATAAAGGGGTTGGCAGTCAAGAATACCAAGGAAAGCAAAGAGGAAAATGCGGTAGGTCATTTATTATTGTTGAAACAAATGCAGATTTTTAAGACAGAAAGTGGAGAAAAAATGCTCGCCGGGCGGGATTAGAGCCGACGACCTCCAGAATACGCGTCTAGTGCGATGACCACTACGCTACCGGCGGGGTTCTTGTCCTCTACACTTTCTTGAGTGTTTATGTTGAGGACCTCCACAATACGCGCCTAGTGCGATGACCACTATGGTGGATAGAAGGCGGAGGTGGCGTGAGCGCGCTTATTGCGCCGCTGATGGGAAAGCGATTCTTCGTTTCATGACACGGCCGCGGTGGCCGGGGTGCTTAGTAAAATTACACTTGCGCGTGCGGCGAACTTCTGCTGGTGTGCGATTCCGCTGCGCGCCGAGTCGTCGAGCGGGCGAGCAGGCGGGCATCGAACCACGGAAGGCAGCGCCTCCGTGCGCCAGGCATGAACCGGCGCATACGCTACCGGCGGGGCTGTTCTCATCCACACTTTCTCGGGTGTTTATGTTGAGGTATTTGTTTCCTGTGCTTGGGGGTGGTAGCCAGTGCCACTTGGACTACTCGGGGTGAAGGGGACCCCGAACCGTGACTGGAACGTCTACGACATGTCTAGAGGGGTCGACCAGCGTTGTTAAAGGAGCACTGACACCAATTTTCGGCGTTATTATTGCACAGTTCGCTTCCTTCACTTAACAGAATACCCTGGGTGAAAAAAGACTGCCATAACAGAGGCCCTTGCTATGCATGTATCGAATCAGAATGGGAAATGAACCCGCCGCGGTGGCTCAGTGGCTAAGGGGTTGTGCTGCTGAGCACGAGGTCGCGGGTTCGATTCCCGGCCGCGGCGGCCGCTTTTCTGATGGAGGCGAAAAAGCAAAAACGCCGTGTGTGTACGAGATTTCGGCGCACGATAAAGATCCCCAGGTGGTCAAAATTAATCCGGAGCCCTCCACTACGGCGCGCCTCATCGCCTGCGTTGCGTCGGCGCGTTAAACCCCCACAATCAATCAATCAGAATGGGAAATGAGGGGCTCGTTGAATTAAGACAGAAATAAGGGTAGGCAGTCAAGAATGCCAAAGAAAGTAAAGGGTAGAATGCGGTAGGTCATTTATTATCGTTGCAACAGATGTAGATTTTTTAAAGATAGAAAGAAAGTGGAGAAAAAATACCCGCTGGGTGGAATCCCAGGGGGGCAGGAGACAACTTTGTAACTTCTAGCAGAGTCGCGGCTGAGTAATTTTGCAGTAGTCTAGCCACGGAGATCTTCCTGATCCCTTGCGACTCAAGTGCGGGCCACTGTCTTCCAGCTGAAGTTCGTGGCCGCCTTCCCAGTTGACGTGCATGACCAATTATGCTCATGAGTCTCTCCGGGCCTTCTTTTCGTGCATCGCACCGTGCTTGCACCCCAATATGCAGCGGCGCTGCCGCTTCGAAACGGCGCGCAGCTACTAATGAATGCCGAGTGACTAATTAATGCGTACCACGTAATTAATGCGTAACAAGCAGTTGGGCACCATTTGGGATTTACTGTTCCCGGCACATGCTCGCATATTTTAGCATGTATCTTTCGATATAGCACGGAAGCTCAGCCGGGTGAAGTGGGTAGCTCCGATGTTTGGATCCCGTCTTTCATCTTCTCCATTGGAGAAGATAAGAGACGGAGAGAGAAAAATCCACAGGCAAAAATTTTCGTCTTGTCAAATAAGGCTTACACCAAACCTTCGCACGTCGTGCCCAAGTCCTGTTCTTAGTGATTCGATCTCCGCCGTGTCTATTAAACTTCTTAAAAAAAAATTCCCTGTTTCCCCTGTCCCCATACAAAAAGAAAAAAAATTAGAGAACAATACCGGCTCCAGCAAAACGTTGGTACGTTAAGGACAATATCAAATAAACAAAGGGGCTAAAAGCCAAGTCATTTTGTGAAGAAAAAAACAGTTTGCAGGGTAAAATAAAAATCATTCTACTTTCCGTTGCTCATGCACAGCGAGCAACAGGCGCGCTGTGCATAAGAGGAGAGACGAGAAGCTAAATATAAGTAAAAGTGAAGAAAAAAACAGCAAGCAAAGCGCAATATCCTATTCCCGGAGTGCTGGGTAGAAAGAAGTCCAGTTAGAACAGCGTGAAAAAAAATAAATAAAACTGGCTATGGAGCAGACAGAGAGCGAAGAATACAAAATGTTCTTCAAATACAGAAGTTCGCCTTAAATGTCCGTCTAAAAGTAGCAGTTTTAGCATGTAAAAATAAATGAAAAGTCAAGCTGCTGTATTTCTATTCTCCAGGATACAGAAAGGCAAGTCACTGTTGGAAGACCACGCGCACTAACTGTATTTACGCCGTTTTCTACAGAGAGGCGCCGTCGAGGCACTCCAAAGTTAGCACATAACAGTCCCCAGTAATCTCTTCCCGAATCTCAGCCGAGGTGGAGAAACAGGGCAGGCGCTAGCAAGAGCCTACATCGCTCTAGCCAGTAGCTTATAAATTTCTAGCTTTTTGTGTTTTTCTGGAACTGACTTTATTAGGAAGTAACGCCGCAATGTCACGATCACCGTTACAGCTGTACTCGTACTGTTGTACTTGCGTCATGTTCGCTGCGCTATACCTCAACCTGATGCTGGCCATGGGAACGACGTTGTTGTGAAACGTTTGGCATTATTTTTTACCACAGCTGGCCCGGTGACATTCGCTGAGCTCTAAATATTGTCACGACATAGACAGTTGGTTGTGGTTTGGCTAGACAGAAAAATTACACCATCTTCCCGTAGGGGAACCCTGAGTAGTATGCGAAGCAGCCATGGGGTCGACGGAAGTTCCAATTAGTTTCAGTTCGTCGTTTCCGGTGGACGTTCAGCTTCGCGTGCCTTCGTTGTATCAGTAGCTTCTTGACGTAGTTTGAATGAGTCAAGGACATAACGCGCGTTCGTAGCGCAGTGGGAAGAGCGCCACGTACCTCCCGTTGCGGCCAGAGAGTCGTGGGATCGAAACCGGGCGCCGCCTGATTATTTATTTTAAATGCACAGCATTTAAGTAACTCACGATGTCACCCGCGTTGGCGTCCGTAGTCCGCACGCTCACTGCGCATGCGCGTCAGGTCGAGGCGATAGCGAACACTCTCTCGCGAGGGGCATTGGATTGGATTCGAACACTCTCTCGCGAGGGGCATTGGATTGGATTCGATTGGATTCGATTGGATTGGCTTGGATTGGATTGGCTTGGCTTGGCTTGGCTTGGCTTGGCTTGGTTTGGATTGGATTGGATTGGATTAAAGTGGATTGTGTTGGATTGTGTTGCATCATAGCCGCGGCAGACACGCTGAAGCCGGCGCATGTGCAGTACTCTCTCTTCCGCGGTTTCCTCTCCTTCGGGCGCGCTGCGCATATAACCGGTGTGCCCTTCTCCGGCGAAGCAACATCCGCGCTTGGCTCAAACACCTAGCGTCCACGCCGCTTTACAAGTACGCCAACGTCGTCGACTGGGACCGGCTTATGCAGTCCCCTCAACGTATATAAGCGGCGGAGCGCGCGTTCTGAATTCAGTCAAGGGCGTCTTTGCTTGGCTTTCGCTTGACGTGACGCTTTGCTTGACTCGAGTAGATGCGACGCATTTACTCGAGTTCCCCCCGTGGGAAGATGCGGGCGGCTTTTTTTATAGTGGACTTTTCTGATATCAGGCCAAACGATGACGGGGCTGAATAGACGCGCATGCGCAGTAGAGTGCGGACGGCGGACAACAACGACAAGGAGGGAGGGAGGGACACAGCCCCGAGCATGAGATGCTTCGCATCTAAAACTATAGGTTTAATCAGTATAGATCACCGGGGGTAGCGAGCAAGCAGGTAGAAACTCTTCTTCCTCTAACGAGGTCCCTGGCTCCGCATAGTGGCTATGGCGGTTTCCCCGTGGCTGGTGCATACCCATGCGGGGATAATTACCGTTTATAGTGCGACAATATATTGAGTTGCGTATAGTTTGGTCTCGCCTCAAAGCCTTCGTCGCAGCTAGGAATTATTCCCGCCACTGTAAGCAGAAGCACGGGAAAACGGGCTGTTGCTGCCGCTTGGTCCTGCCTTTTAAGTGCAGAGCACTTTAGGCGCTCGCCTTGTCGTCTTAGCTCGCTCGCTCGACCCAAGTATATAGAGCACCAAGGCGGCGTCCCGGTGTAACGCTGTTGTTCGCCACGCATCCCAGAGGCTTCGAAAGGCAGGCGGTTTATATAGTCATACGCGTTAGAAACTCGTGAAACGCTGGCGCTTGTGATACATCTTCCGGTGGTTTAGCGCAAATATACGTGATTAACCGGCAGCGCCCGCGTTCCTTTAGTTAAGGACGCCCGTCGGGTTGGTTTTTTGCGATAGTAAACGCAAAATGTGGCAGTGCAACGCCAGCACGTGCGGGGAGGAAAAGCACAGAGAACAGAACTCCCGCTGGCGCAGTTTCAGGCAGGGGGCGCGCGAGCACTGCGAAGGCGGGAAATTCGAAATGCGTTGGGTGGTAGCAGTGAGCGGATAACAGCGCTTCAGCCGATTATGGCAAATCACTGCTCTGCACTTCTGACAACTTTAACATTGAGTGCAACGGCTTTAATTTTGTTCAATAGTTGCAGCGCAATAACAGTGGTACAATTGGTTTTCTAGGTTACTCGTAACATGGAGTGCGACAACCGAGGCGCGGAATTATGGTACTGCGTATGAAAGCGCTTTTTCGATTACCGGCAACAACACCTCTTTTTCTGATGTAGGTGAGAAACGGAAGACGACAAACAAAAAAATTCCCCGCATTTCCCCGAGGGGAAGAATGTGAAAGTGCGAATGCAGGAGTTGAATTTGCGCGGTTCGGTAATGTTCGCGAAAGAGAGATCACACACACACACACACACACACACACAACTACAAATAAAGAAAGATGCATTTATTCACAGACACCTATTTGTGTTGTCGTTGTACTTGATTGCTAGAGCGGATCTCAGCTTTGAAATTTCGTGTCAGTACTCCTTTAAGCAGGTGCATTAGCCCTTCTCACGCCCGATTCTTGGCCAATCCCCCACGTGGGTATGTGCCATGTCAGCGGCCAGGCTGCGCGCGCCCATCTCCACGTGCGCGGACATCGCCGGTGGACGCAGGTTCAGGGTCGCTTAAGAAGTGCATTGCACTTAAAATTAGTAAGATCATTCCAAGCGTGCCCCGAAGGGATTGTGAAGCATGGTGTTACAACAGTAAATCAGCGTCTTCAAATTTTTAAGCGCAGAACACTTCGGGGGCCCGGCCTGTCGTAGCTCGTTCGCTGTGACGCTATCTAGCAACCGCACGCACGCACGCGGAGTAGTGGCGTAACGGGCGCAAGAGCCCGTGGCGTCACGCACCCATACAGAGGCTTTGAAAAGATCCCCGCTTGTTCCTCGATTCAGCCTTCCAGCCAAGAGTTAATCTATCCGTTTATATACGTAGTCATAACCGCTACAAACTCCCGAACCGCTGGCACTTGTCACACATCTCCCTATTATCTAGAGCAAAGAAAACTGCAGGTAGAGTTGATTCAACATCTGTAATTCACCGGCAGCCCCCGTGTCCGTTTAGTTACGAACGCCCGTTGGGTTGGTTTTTAAGCAAAAAAAAAAAGTGGCCGTGGAAGACAAAAAAACGACGCGCTCAAGACTGCGCAGTAAGGTTCTGTTCTTTTCTTTTTCTGTTCTGTTCTTTTCGTGCTTGCTTTCAGCAAGCACAAAAAGAACAGAACACCCGCTCGTGCTGTTCCAGGCAGACGGCGCGCTAGCACTGCGAAGGCGGGACATTTGAATTGCATTGGACATACCTCCGTTCAATTCATCAAGAGAGGAGTGAGACAGGGAAGGGAAGAGCGTGATGGGCGGTAGCAATGAGCGGATAACGGAACTAAAGACCCTCTGGCGGATTAATCACTGCTCTGCACTTCCGACTGCTCTCCCTTTGATCGGAACTGCTTAATTCTTTTCCTAAGCAAACCACTGCTTCGTCCGCGCTCAAACTTTAAATGGTGATCACATTTCGTCGTGTATTTTGTTCATTCCCGAGAATAACGACGGCATTTGCTCGACAGTTCAAAAAACGAACAGAAACGATTTTATCCGTAGGGAGGGACAGAGGCATGTCGGAAAAATGACCACCTTGGAACTGAGGAGCCAGCCGGCGTATCCAGCCTAAAACGCTTGATGCCGGTTCGCAAAAACGTGGATTATTTTCGTTTAGTCAGTATTCGCTCTGAGTAACTGAGCAACTGGACGAACGGCCGAAATAAATCCCGCTCGGTTTGCCTGGGAACAAAGACGCTTGTCGACGAGCAGGTACAGAAAAGAATCGCGCGCACGTTGTGGCAGGGAACCAGAAAGCGTGCGACATTTTGTAACAGAGTGCAAAGGCATCTGACCGGTCCTGAGTGAGGGATCCAGGCTTCCCGCTTCAGGAAGGTCAGGGCTTAGTAAGCTTAAGCAAAAAGGAATTGGAAAACTGTGGAGCTTATTAACAGAAGGTTAAAATCTTCGTGCGAAAAAAAGCACACGAGAAAGTAAGATGGGATTTTAATAGAGTAATAAAGATTTGTGGTTTTTTTTTTTTAAATACGAAGTCGAGCTGAGGGTACAGCAGCGCTACTGATAAGGTCACTGTTCAACTCCACCCCGTTACCACGGGAGAACACTGATTGTCATCATTTTAGTGAGCTTGCGTGCGCGGTTCATGCATGCTTGTTTCTTAGCCCTTTGGAATCGTAGTAACCGATTCCATTATCACTGTCGGTTGGTCTACTACCCCTTATACTATCATCCGCTACGCCGAGACGGCGGCAGCGCGTTTCTCGGTGCAATTCAATGGTGAGTTTCTGGCCACTTTTGCCCTCACCTCTGCCCTACATCCTGCAGGGCTAATCGAAATAGAGAAAAAAAAATTAAAGCCGCCGTTCCACTCAACGCGAAAGCTGTCGGAAGTGCAGAACAGTGGTTCGCCATATAGGGCTGTGGCGCCGTTATCTGCTCACTGCTACCACCCATTCACGCTCTTCGCCGTCCTGTCTCACTCCCTGTCTTGATGAATTGAACAGAGGTTTTCCCACTGCAATTCAATTTTCCCGCCTTCGCAGCGTTCGCGCGTGCCCCGCCTGGAACAGCACGAGCGGGAGTTCTCTTCTTTTTGTGCTTGCTTTCATCTCACGCATGCTCGAGCCTTACTGCGCCGTTCTCGACGCGTCGTTTTTTCTTTTTTTTTTTCGCGGCAACTTTTTTCGCTTCCTATCGTAAAACCCAGCCCAAGGAGCATTCATAACTAAATCAACGCGGAGACTGCCCATTAATTATATATTGTTACGTGGCGGCAGGACAAATGACGGGAACAATGGTCGAATGCGAAGCGATATATTTACAGGATGACGTCCATCACAGCACCAAGCAAAGCCGCGTACCACGCACTCAACTTCATCCTCTTCGACTTCTCTTCGTGACAATATATTTTGCCTCAAATGTACCGGCAGTTTTCTTTGCGAAAACTAACGGGGACATATGTGACCAGTGCCAACGATTCCAGGAGTTTCGAACGGCTCTGCCTATATAAACCTCTTGTTCATGTTTCCTCTTAACTGTTGGCCCGAAGACGGAGTCGGGGACAAGCGGGTATCTTTTCAAAGCCTCTCGTTTGGGTGAGTGACGGCGGGTGTGTGCAGTGGCTCGATAGCGTGACAGCGGTCAAGCTACGACGACGAGCCTGGCCCCAAAATTGCTCTGCACTCAATAGGAGCAAACGAGCGTTCGGTTTTCTATGAACTTCCCAGCTTGAAAATTTGACGTACAGATTTTGACACAACTGGAGAGGGAAGGGGGGGCTGAAGGCTTATAAGACGACGCCCTAACCCACGCCCCTTCCCCCCGCCAAGCTTAAACACTTCGCTGATGCTTTCGTGCATCGCCCTCTCCTCTCATGCCAACATAGCATCTGCCCCGACACGGCGAGCGGCGAAACCGTTGGGCGCCGCGGGTAAATTGAAAAGGGGGAAAAAGAAAAGAAAAGGAAATAATACTGGAAACGAACAAAGTTCACTGAACAAAAATTGTGCGGGGAAATCGTTTCATTTGACGCCGCGGCGTCTCATGTGACGGGATAGAGGGAATCGCTGCCAATTTTTCGCTCGCATTATTTTTTTCGTCTCGAAAATTGGGAGTCGCCGTAGGATGGAGAGTGGTCGTGCTGCGATAGTTCACTTGTCGCAAGGTGCTGCCAAAAGGCAGTTGGGACATTTCCGGCGACATCTGTGACATCCGCCAGGGTGACATCTGCCCCCCTCCTCCCGCCCCTCTGACTTTGAAGCGGGCCATACCGCAGTTTTATAAAAATCGACTGATATGAACGTTTTGTTCAGATTTACCTGTAACATACGGACAAAATTTAATTAAGGAGCCCCGCCGCGTTGTTTCTGTCTGCTTTTTAATACAGGGGTCATATTTCTAGGATGTCGGCTGCGAAAATATTTTTTTTTAATAAATAAAAGGTAAACATCGTTTCCAGCGAGTTGACCCTACAATTCTTCGGCGTCTCTTTACAAATAATGCGTCAACGCGTCATTCACCGGAAGCAGTGAACATTTTTATCTGAACGTGGATGATCACCAAATGTAGAAATAAAAACGGCAGGGTGGGTCTGTTGCTCCTCCTCGCGCGGATTACAAATAAAGAACAAAAAATTGGCCGCTTATCTGCCAGCTTCGCTTCAAATGTCGTCGAAAGACTGTAGTCTTCTGTCGCTTCTGTCACGTAATTGCCTCTCTTTTCTCCCCCATCCCACCTCTCCCACTCTTCTCCTCCTGTCCCGTTTCGCTTCTCTAATGATAAACACCATGAAGGCTCGTACAAGTCAATTCAATTTTCCCGCGTTCACACTGCTGCCGTGCCATCTGTTGGGGCCCTTTTTGCAACTGTTGCGAGCATACGCCACAAGATTCCAGCGCGAGGCCTTTTTTGTATATTGTGGTTAAACTGTCGTTTTTAGCCCGTTGACTTCTGTTTGCTTTCACGAAAATTACGCCCCGTCTTTTCTTAATTAATAGAGCACTGCTTGTATCAGTTCCGTATTATTCTTTTACCGCGAAAAGCCTGAATGTTTCCTTTTTGCTGAGCAATGTTGACAAGCAGGAAGTTTAGTACCGGATTTATTAGTTGGGAAATTGTTTCGTCTACATATTCGGCTCGTTCGGTCCGCTAACAAAGCTGTTAAACATTTCTGCGCTTTTAATAATTCGCGATAGCAATTACAGTCTCCTGAAACTTTTGGCACGGCCGGCGGACATAATTTATCGCTGTGGCCACGGAAGAGGTTCTCCTTAGGCAATAACTTTTGCTATTTTTTATATATTTCTGTAGTCAACTGTCAGCGCTTCTGCAAGCACTAGGTGGTCATGTCTATGTTCCGGCAATCTCCCGCTTTTCTTTCTACAAAAAAAAAAACGTTCGTGTAATTGGTTTGGGTTGTAGACCACGTTAAAATCAGATATCCAAATGCAATAAGCCCCATTGGTGAACGGAAGACTTTATTTAATGTCCGCGATGGGTTCTAAAAGGTAGACGCCTTGGATGGTCTTCCTCCCCCAGTGGTCTGCCAGGATTCCTTGGGCCCTAGCGGCGGCTTCTGTCATCCGAACTGCTGTAGTTGTGGCTCCGGTGTGGGGCTGAGAAGAGCAGTCTCCCATTGTTTTATATGGTACCTTCTAAGTGTATGGATATCTGACTTGCTGTTATTGTCGGTTGCAATTTTTCTGCAGCTCGTGGCAGGCCTGCCATGTTTTGTGGTGTAGGTCTGCTCTGCTGTTGCACAGTGCAGAGGTTTAAATAGAGGGTGAGATAGCAACGGTTGAGAGAAACATGGCTTAGAAAAGTGCTTGTCTGCAATCGTCACCACGTCACCTATTTTCTGGTCGCAACGTGACTTCTTTCCGTCGCCTCTTTTCTGGTAAGGGTGTGATGGGCCGGTGGATATATTCATCTGGCTTACCTGTAGTGATTTATAATATCCCTGTATGTGACTAGCCCGTCTTTGTGTGATCTAATAATGTGTGCTTGTTCTTGACCTTCCTGTGCTGTCTGGTACGGGCATAATGGTGGTTGTGGTGGCGTCGTCGGTAACACAGTTCAGTTGGCAAGAGCTCGAGCGGTTGCGCGGGCCAGTTCCTTTCCCGGTAGACCGTGGTGGGCCGGAGTCTATACTAAAAGGATCTTCCTTTGGTCGAGGTCTTTTCTAGCAAACGGACGAGTGGAATTTTTTTGGTACAATATAAACATTGGTGAAACCTGAAATTTCTAAGACCGGATTTCAGCCTGCATCCGTGTATACCGGCTTTGGCAGTTTAAGTAAAATGGTACCCTCTTTACCGCAACATGAAAAGCCATGGAAGCGGTACGGTATTTTTAGTTAGTTGATTATGTAGAAACAACTGTCGGCATATTTTTTGCTAAAAAAAAAATAAAAGAAGAAAGAACGAGAGCACGAGCAGGCGTTTGTGGTGTGTCTTTTTTGTCCTTTGTTTTCACGAAACGACTCGCCTAAAGGCTGTTTTCTGGTGCCTCTGGTGTTGCGAAAACGGGCCCTTTCGGAAAGAGTTCCTCACTCCTAAAAACCGGTTATACGGAAGAGGGTCAAAATTCGCCTCATGAGGAACTTTTTACGGAACCGCTTCCGTCGGAAAACGTTTCGCAGCACGAAGCCAGAAGAAAACAGGCTTCCTCCCTGGCAGAAAACAAATAGAAGAGAGAGAGAGAGAGAGAGAGAGACGAGATGATGAGACGAGGAGACTGAGAGGTGAGAGAGATGAGAGAGACGAGATGAGAGAGAGAATTGTTGTCATCGCGCAATGGTTTGGGATCCGCGGATCACTTCATAGCTTGTGTTACTGCCCTAGTTCACGCTGAATGCTGTCGGTGTGGTGACGTGACAGGCACTAGCTACGCTGTCTCACCTACAAATCTCCTCGCGAAGCCGTGCGAGTTCAAAAGGTAGTTGTTCGCCGTAAGCAGCCGGCGGCAGTGTCAGTTTATCGGCCGTATATTTGCGTCCCGTCTGTGACGCACGTTCCGTTGCACTCGCAGCGGGGCTGTACAGCTGTCGGCCTTCCCACGTCACCCGTCTCACACCCCCCTCGTTCATTTCTTTGGTGTTTTTTTTTTCTAGCTCTGTTTTGTTTTTTCTCCTTCGCGATTTGCATACGTCATTGTGGTTTTTCGTTTCCGAGAATTCTCACTTGTTTCACCGTTTGTTCTTTGGCTTGGCCTCTTTCGCTATTTTCTATTATTCCTCATTCTTTGGCGACCCGTTTGTTGCACTCGCGGTGTTTTCCCCCCTTTTTTAGTTTGATCTGGCGACACAGCATACGTAGAGCGCTGTGTCACAAGCTCTCAGTGAGGTCACGTTGCCGACACGATCCCGAATCAGAAGCTATACGTAAAGGCATGTACGTTATTAGAGCAGCTGCAGCGAATAAAACCCGAGTTCGTGAACAACTTCTGTTCTTGATTTTTTTTATATTTTCCGGGCAGATGGGGAGGCAGACAATGCGACGAAAAAAAACCTCACATTCTAGTATGCAGCCGAACGTTTGACCGCTGTAGTCGCGTGTTGCGAGGACTGTAGCGGGTTCAGCACTAGCAGCAACGGCGGCGGCGTCTCGACCGCACGTCGAGGACGTTCGAACCGGTCGCTTGCTTCGGGTTTCGTTTGCGAGCAGTACAGTGCTCCTCGCGATGTTCGGCCAAACGTCCTCCCCCAACGTAGAGCCGTCCTCTAGCGTCTAGGTGAGTTTGTTTTTCACTTTCGCTCCCTGACGTTACAACCCAGTGGCGGATAAAGCTGAGGTCAGCTCAGCACTACCAGCTACGCTGCAGCGTAGCTGGCGGTGAGGACACATCTCGCAAGCAAGTTGTAAGGTATTCTCATTGAGGACACCTCCCACCATGAGAGTACCCTAAGATGGCGCTTGATGTTAACTAAACTGTATTCACTCACGCGCCCTACCTGCTTTCACTTTCCGCTTCAAGGGTTTGTTTGCAACTGCTCAAAAGAGCTGTGTGAGCCTTCTCGCAAAATGCGTGTCACATGCCTTGTCGCGCCGTCACCAGTCCACGGATTACGCGAATCACGTGCTTCTAAAACTGTCTCCGAGTGATGATGATGATGATGATAATAATAATGATTTGTTGTCGATGAGGTCGAGTAGAGTGTAGCTCATTCAACTGTATGTGGCCAGACATGCTTTAATTACAACGGCTGTTTTGATTTCCAGATATTAGGGTCAAACAGGGAGTTGTTTAGTATTGTTTAGTATTGTTTTAATTGTTTAGTATGCCCGCTCACACCTTCTTCGAGTGTGTACGAGATTTCGGCGCACGATAAAGATCCCCAGGTGGTCAAAATTAATCCTGAGCCCTCCACCTACGGCGCGCCTCATCGCCTGCGTTGCGTCGGCGCGTTAAACCCCACAATCAATCAATCAACACCTTCTTCGAAGACGGTGTGAGCGGCCATTGCGATAACGCAGGCAGAAGGTGAGTATGGCGGACGCGCAGCCGTTAACAGCTAACGAGTGTTGCCCACGTAAAAGGCTATCGCGTGAAAGAGGGATGCCCAAGGCAACTCGTAGCTGAAATCTGAAAGATTTTCTACGGGTGTTCTTTTTTCTTTTGTCACCCTGAAAGCAGAAAGAAAGTGAGCCTATGTACGACCTACAAATAAGCGCAGAGCGTGCAACGGCGACTATATATTGTCCGGAACGTTCTCGAAGTGTCAAGGGTGGAGTTTCGTTGTGGTTGTAGATTCTTTATTGACCAACGGATGGCAATAGGCCGGAAAGGGGTAGTGGGCACGTTGGCAAGGGAGGGAATGCCAAAGGGGAGCTAGTTTTTCAGTGGGCATCGTGAGGAGAGTCTTGAGGTCCGACTTAACACGAACACTATAGCGCAAGCTGCTCTAAAAACCAAATTGTGCCGTTTGAATGATAGTGTGGTCTTCCAATGAGTTGAGATGTGGGCACAGCTACCACGAAGAGATGACGGCGGTTAGCGAGGGCTCAGAAAATCCGTATCGCTTTGCAAGGCGATAGCAGGAAGAACAAGCGCTGAAGCTGTTTTCCTTGTGTCTAAGGGAGGATGTAACGTGCACAGTCGGGAACACTCTGAAGGTGATCGCTCGGATGGCAAAGAGAAAAACAGCAGCGCCGTGTTACGGGTTGTATCAGGGTCGTATCATGCAAGAGACAACCAGGGAAACAAGGCACTGCTACCTTTATCTCCAAAGTTGTGAAAGCGGCCGCTGTGTAGGTTAAAAGGCCGTTGCGCTGCTGAGCCCGAGGTCGCTGGTTCGATTCCCGGCCGCGGCGGTCGCTTTACTGATGGAGGCGAAAAGCAGAAACGCCCTTGTGTACGAGATTTTGGCGCACGTTAAAGATCGCCAGGCGGT
Source organism: Haemaphysalis longicornis (assembly GCA_013339765.2). Taxonomy (NCBI): domain Eukaryota; kingdom Metazoa; phylum Arthropoda; class Arachnida; order Ixodida; family Ixodidae; genus Haemaphysalis; species Haemaphysalis longicornis. Next base: position 107,434,773 of record CM023456.1, read on the forward strand.
CAAAATTAATCCGGAGCCCTCCACTACGGCGCGCCTCATCCCCTGAGTTGCGTCGGCGCGTGAAACACTACAGTCAATAAGGTTGAAAGGCCCGCTCATCGATGCTCCCGCGATCATCTTCAAATTGATCCGAACTGTACAGTTACGCGACATCGGTAGGCACTCCGAGGGTTTGTGCTGTCGTCTACCTTGCGTACAAGGCGCACCAGACAGAGGTATTGGAAGACCTCAAAGACCTCAAAGGCTGGGCGACTTCGAAGTACAAATTACAATCGATGTGTGGTACGCGGATGACACGAGAGAATCGTCCTCTTGAAGGGTCAGGTCAGCTTTCGAGAAGGATGGTTCTTCCGGGCCTTTCAGTGTGATGATTATTATAATGGCTTAGAGCTGGGAATATATCGCATTCTGTGGTAAATTCTCCATGATGACTATAAATAAAAATTCCAGCGGGCATATTGCCAGAGCTGGTAGTTATGATCGTTGCAACGTCGCCTGCATTGTCGGTGATGCAATGAGCATTCTCCGATCGGCATCAACCTGTAACCGAGGGGATAGAAGAAAAGAACGCTGACGGCGTGGGTTCAGTGAACTCATCAGCCGTTTTCCTCACTTTTGCTCTAGTGGTACCCGACAATTAAACACCTGGTTGTCACCTCTCAACCTCTCGCCGGTCAAGGTCCCACTGCCATCGGTGACATCATGAAAGGGAGATCATCGCCATAATTAAAAACACTGAATTATGTTCGGAGTACCACGTACTACACTGCAAGGGATCGGACAGTGATATGACTAAATTACTTCCTTCTTCGCTGACCGAATGTGGGCTACCGCGGAGTTCTGGGGTTCATTGAGTATACTTTGCGAAATAGAGTGGATAATATGTTCGGATCATCACTGTATCGTTACGTTCGCCATTTCGGTAGCCAGTTGAGCATATAAAATTGCAGTAAGATTCCCTTACTGTAATAAGGTTTTGATTGCACTGAAGTTGGTCGCGATGGCCTTTTAAAAAAAATCAATCAGGCCTATTAATCTCAAGAAAAGCCAATATTAGTAACATCATACTGTGGAGTTGCACACCGGCTTGCTTCGTTTTGTGGAAGAAAAATGCGAACTGGGTGATTATTTGAGCATGCCGTTCATGGCGTCTATTCATCACAGAGCGCCCTCAGAGAGAACCTAAGTTTATAACAAAGCAATTTATGAAGGCGGGTCGCTCTTATGCTGCTTCTGCCAATCGCGAGAAGGCCTCGCATAGTTCATTATACGAGCCGCGGCTGAACGCGGAAACATCGAAGCTCCGTTCGCTAACGAATTAAAACTTTCTGGGTTCCGGCCTATGGCCCCGTTGCTGCGCCGCGAGCCTTTCCGCCCGTGACGCTGTAATTGCGGGTGTGCCTGCACAGTTTCTGACAGGCGAAAAAAATCATGAGGCATTGCACTCTCTGAAGATGGATGACCGGCGAAGATGAGGTGGCGCAGAATTCTGAACAAATGTACAAACTCGGGGCGCCGATAGATTTTTTTTTTTTTTTTCGTGCTGCTAGAGGTGCAGTCTTGCTACGACCCCGGCCCTTACCGCACTGCCCTTACTCGACTCTTAGCGCCCCGCTGTGAAAAGTAGCGGCGACGACGACGCCAACGGCGCGGGCTTGGCCGTTTGCACCCACCGCGGTGGAGCGCTAAGGCGTTGCATGCCGAGCACATTTAGGTCGGAAAGGGGTGCGTTCCCACACGCGTTTTGTCGCTTTCCTGGAGGCGAAAAGCAAAAACGCCCGTGGGTCACACGGCGCACGAGAGCGACAGGTGGTCAAAATTAACCCGGAGCTCTCCACTACGGCGCGTCGCCTGCGTTGCGTCGCGCGTTAAACCCTACAATCAATCAATCGGTCGTTTGTAGCGAACGAGGGCCATACCTTTTGCGGAGAGGGGTGCGTTCCCGCAGACGTTTTTTTTTTTTTTTTTTTCAGCCACAAGAACTGGTCCTGCAGCCTTAATGCTAGTTCCTGACTGCCGCCGGAGCGGTTCCCACTGAGGGAAAACGCGTCCGGAAACGCGTCGTTCTCCGCACATGTGTTTTAATTCGACAGCAACCGCCTGTAAGCAAGCAAGCAGGCAAACAAGCAAGTAAACAAACAAGCAAGCAAGCAAGCAAGCAAGCAAACAAACAAACAAACAAACGTGCTCACATAAACGCCTCGCTCTTCAAGGACACGCGGAACCTCGGGATTGTGCTGTAGCGTGGACAACTACCGCCACCTTGGGGAGCCGGAGGAAACTAGTTACGCGCGCGATTGGATTGCGGACAGACAGAGGACAGCGTTTTTGTTCACGCAGAACAAAAGATGCACGGAACTCTGGTCGTAAACAGATTTGCTAGAACAGTGCAGAACGAATTGTTTCTCATTTGTTCTATGGAACACGAGCGAAGCTTATCGCTACGCCACCGGTACAGTTACACTTCGTTCACTCCCTGCAGGCCACACGGGTTGTGCCCAAATTACTAGTAATCGCATTGTACGTGAGCTGCGGCTGAGGGACAAAAAAGGCTGTGAGGGAGGGATTTAGGGCATATAATAAGCTGCTTAGGGTGCGAAGAGCAGCTGGTTAGATGCATGCATTTAGTTTGCTTGGAATAGCTAACTTCGTTGCTGTTGTTGTGAATACATTCAAAGTGTTCATACGTTTTCGAGATGTGAGGACAAAGGTATCCCTTATTCAGATAGGACACCGCTGTGACCATAACTGCCACTGCAGCCTTTTTTTTTGCGTGCGCGCGAGGGAGAAATAAATAGGAGCAAGCTCTGCATGGTTCCTTTGTTACCGGTCTTGGTGACAACATCCATACACAATGGCGCTTCTTTAGGCTAGCCAGCGTTAACTCGCTAGCGCGCCCTGCAGCAACGCCAATTTCACACGTACAGCTAACTTAGATTCAAAGCTATCAGCGTCCGCTGACGCGAATGCATCGGACTCTCGACATCATCGCGAATGCATCACGAATGCACCAGACTCTTGAAATCAGCGCAGGCATCTGTCGCCGGCCCCAGTAAATAACTTCTTATAGGTATGGGTTATATTGCCATTTTCACGCCATTTTCAATGGCGCAATAGGTGTGGCAACCAGCAGGCAATTCTCGTACTTGAATATGTCACAGACTATGTCGAATAAATGATTGTCTGTTCAAGCCTGGTAAACTAACTGCACGTTAATACGCACAGAGGTTCCCGCCGCCTCCATTTGTCATTCGCGCTAGACATTGACGCCAGACGCAGAGAACAAAAATAGCATAACCGCTGTGTTCGAGGTAGTACGTTGTCATTTTGTCATTCACAACGGCGCATTTGTTGCAAAGAAAAGCTTTTGGTTTTGTTGGGCGCAGTGTTAAAAGCGGGGTTTACAAATTATTATTTTTCTGTCTGGGGTGCCCATGTGTGTCACAATATGGCAAACAGAAAAACACAAGTGCCGCTGTTCGATTAGTTATTTTGATGTGCAGGTTCCGATTAATGGGCGGTGTAATTTGCGTGCAGTTAAAGCCGATGCGATGGATGGATGCCCTTCTACCGCGGTGAACGGCAATATCCAATCCGCAGCTTCGGAAATTTTAAATCGGAAGTCACATATTGGTGATTGTTGGTAGACACCGAGAAATTCAGTCCTTTGAAGATGTATACCCGCGGGACGCCTTCAACGGGGGGCACTTTGGTCTCACACTCGAGGGATAAAATTAGCCGCAAGCTTTGGCAAAAAAAAAAAACAAGAAAATAAATAATAATAATAATATTAACAAAATAACAAAACCGTCTGCCGACTAAAACTAAAACCGGTGGCCTCAGGAGGTTGGATTAGGTGCTACCCGCGCGTACTCTTAACGTTATAGTACGGCATTCCGGCTATTGTTTAACGCTGGACTCATTTATATTCTTCTGTTACTATCTAAAAGCTTTCAAGAGAAATTGAAGTAATTCTTTAAAGTGTATTACCATGGTATTGTACACCTATCGGTAAATAGGCTTTACGTACGTTGGTAAAGTGGTATGTTTTCGGCGCGTTCACGAGTTCCTCGAAGAAGTTCGCCTTACATGGCTCGTGTAACATTAATTTTACGCGCATTTTGCTGCAAATGTGACGAAAGTCGGAGGCGTAGCACTCGAGTAATTTCGCTTAACTCTTGATTTTTTAAAACTTAGCCCTAATTCTAACATCGTTTCATTTCTTTGAAGCCCAGTTCTATGTTTTTCAGTTGGCCGCAGCGAGAGATTTTTAAGCTTTCAAGTGAAACACTTGCGAACTATTTGTTGCAAAAAAAAACAACAACTAAAAACAGGAATATACCCTGGAACATTCTGGCGTATTTTCATTTTTTGAGTACACATCCACAGGTTGAACGCCCCACCGAACAGATTCCGGTGCAACGAACAGGCAGGTAGAGGGCTCTCGAGACAACATCCCTTGCGTTTAAAAAATTACTCGCATGCCCCGTTGCTGGCTAATATTCGCTCGACCTGCCAGCCCTGTGTCATCGCAGGTGCGCTGAAGCTTGCGTCATGCGGGTGAGCGCGGTGCTCTTTTTCTTTTTTTACGCGGCTGCTGTAACGGGACATGCGGCACCTGCCTCCGCGGTCGTGCCTCCTCCGCTGTCAGAATCTTCCAGCGCGTCTAGCGCTCACGTGCACCTGCTGCTGCTCGTCCGTTCACCGCGCACGGACTGCGCCCCCTTCCTCCGATTTTAAGTGACGGCTCCTGTTCCCTGCGCGGTTATCCGGCTTTGTCCGAACAAGGTTTACGACTCCATTGTTTCCAGCGCGGGACCTCGGGTCACGTAAACGTGCTTCGTGAATGTCTCCCGAGTCGCTTGCCTTTAGTGCCACGGGGTCTTCCGGTGGGGTAGTGTTCGCGGCTCGCCTAACTGGGCACCAAGGACTTGGGTAGGGTGCACGGATACGTGCGTGGGGGATTGAATAATGGAAACTAGTTAGCTGGTGCTCGGTGTGGTTTCTCAGAACTTCGTCTCCGGCGCGCTCCATACAACTTCTTCCTTTCCCTGTAACCGTGAAAGGCGATCGTTCGTACCTGTCATGGAGAGAGAGAAAACAAAGTTTATTGTCCTCAAAAGATATTAGAAGGGTTACCAGCGCACGCAGAAGAGGAAACAAACGCAAGAAGCGAGAGAACAGTGCTCTGTCCTGTCGTTTCTTGCGTTTGTCTCCTCGTCTGCGTGCGCTGGTAACCCTTTTAATATGCATCACCAATTAGCCCACCAAGCCACCCTCGTGAAATTCTCAAGAGAGTTGCGATGGAGCTATTTTTGCTTACTCGGAGTGGTTCCTTATTGACAGGCTCCCATATGGTTCCCGAGCCACGTGGCCCCTGTGGATCAGCCGAAGTTGGTCTTCCAGGGCGGGGCTGGTCAGCGAGATCTCCTATCATCTATGCTGGCGAGGTCTGCAAGAATTGGGGTAAACTTGAGTGTAGTGCATTTTAAACTGAAGTGTTTGAGGGTGCCTGGTTTTGATCATAGGGGGCAATATTTTGCGTATCTAACCGGGAACACGCGGTTGAGGAGTCGGGGATGTGGGAAAGAGCCTGCTTGTATCTGTCGATATATCGGTTGTTCCTCTCTGCATAGTTCAGGATGAGAGTTCGGAGGGCTTCTTCTCTTCTCCCTGAAGTGTTTGATGATTTCTGCGTATTTCGTTATTGGGCGCATCCCTTCGTCCGTTTCCTCTCTGGCCCGAATGTATGTCTCGGGATTGTCGATGGGAAACTTCGCTGTCCTAAATCGAGGAATGGGCAGAAACCCAAACGAGTTCGGATGCGTCGAACGTTTCTTGCCTGCGATTTAGATCTACGTGCCTTGACTGGCGAATAACAGTGTAAGAATAGGGGGAGGACTCGTAACTGTATGGTGAGAACCGAAGTGGCGCTACAAGACTGAGGCGATGTTGGTTGTACCAACGACTTGAGTACTGCCTTTCTGGTGGTTATTCGAACGGAACAAATGAGAGCGCACACATTTGCGCGACTTTCGTTCCGCCGACCAACGAAAAATGCGTTATTGGTGACTTGGGATTTTTTATGCGTTTACTTCTACTGTGTTATAGAGTCGAGGCTGTGTTCAACATATGGTTTTCAAATTTTCTTTTCTTCTATAGTTGAGTGGAACAAGGCTGAGCCTCCGCGGTTTTCTCAAGTATGAACCTGGTGTTACATGTTTGTGGAAAATTATACCCCTGAAATAAATACATAAACACGCGAGTGCACTCTCCTGTAGTGCACTCTTAAATATCGAACGACACTTGGGGCGCGTGGAGCTAAGTGCCGGAATGAAGTGCTATTTGGCTATGACGGCAGGAGGGGCGATAGTAAAAGGACGGGGAATATGCGGAACCCAATATGCGCGAAGTTTAAAGCAAACAATTCCTTCCGCGAACTGAAATTATAGAGAAAAATCTGCCAACCACAGAACACCGTGGGAAAGGAACACGCCTTTCTGCTTATATAGCGTTGTCCAACACTCCACCGCATGTATAAAGCTTACAAGCCGGCCTACAACTCATCACTGTATTCTAGGTTGCGTAGCGCCAGGAATGCATGCGCGTTGTGTCGTCATTGTCTTTTAGTCACCAAGATATGCTTCGTCTATAGCGGCAAAAATCAACGCGGTATAGATGTGATAGTACCAGTGTGTAGACGGGTGAGTGAGTGAGTGAGTGAGTGAGTGAGTGAGTGAGTGCGTGAGTGAGTGAGTGAGAGTGAGTGAGTGAGTGAGTGAGTTAGGCCTCCTCTAGTCCGGGAAGCCCTGGTCCGCGCTGGCTGCCGTGGCCCTCTGCACCAGGCTACGCTGGACTGATAGGTCGGAGCTGGCCAGCTGGGCCGCCCACGGCTCGTACGTTGGGTGAGGATTTGGGGCAAGGGATGGGGTTTTCTGACACTCCCATTCCATTTGGTACAGGGTGCCAGGTTGGGGACAGAAATTACAGGTATCGCAGTAGAGGGTGGAGTACATGGCATGGAGGAGAGTGGCGTGAGGATAAGAATTTGTTTGAAGTCGACGAAAGGTAGTCCCCTTGGCTCTGGGTAAATGGGGATGTGGTGGCAAGGGAGAGAGAGAGAGAGAGAGAAAAAAAAAACAGTGGTGGTGAGAAAAAAAACTTTACTGTTCTGGTTATGGAAAAACTGCTGGCCTTAACGAGTTCAGGGTGATGTCGGCTGCAGTGCTGTACATTCAATTACATTCAATCCGAGCTAGACGGAATACAATAGTGCGCATGTCGTGCGCAGTCTCTAGGGACCGGACGGCCCGCTTCGCTTGGGTGGGCATGTGATCCGAGCGCTCTAGTCATTAGCGCCCGCGGTTAGTGTCGGGGTCGTGACTGCAGCTACCGTATAATTGCGGGAGGCTATGGTATCGGCTATCGATTGAATCCTGCGGGTGGCGACTTGGCCTGCACGATGCGCGCGCTAATGGGATGCGCTCGACAGCTGGCCTCGAAGTTATGCGGGCATCGAGACCAACTTCGACTGCTTCTCACTGTCTTGGCAACCGCGCGAGCAGGGCTCTGCGTGTACTGTTACTATACCTAGTAATGACAGTCCACCGCTGAAGCTATAAAACTAATCAGACTGATACTTGTTGCACGAAAGGGGCATCTGCAACTCCACGTTGTTACCGAATACTATACCTCAAATAGAAAGCTCCATTTTTCGGATACTAAAACTTTTACCCTTTGCTGAACTTTATAGTTTGTTCTTAGAAATTCTTCTTTATCGCCACATTAAGAATAACTTCTTTGACAAATATTTAAAACAAAAGTTAGTATTAATTTACGTACAAACTGCCTAGTTGGGCATATACCCCGGACAAACTATGGTAGCCAAACTATACATAATCAAATTGTATCTCTCTGTAACAGCCATCCTTCTGTAACTGATGAAAACCCATAACTCAAGCTATCTGGCAATACAAAAGGAAAATTAAACCCTCTTTTAACTGACTTTCTTTCTTGTTGAAAATTGTATGTAATAACCAATGTATTGTGGTATGCACTACCTATGTTAACTATTTGTCTTGTAAAAACATACATCTGTAACAAGCTATCGCCTAGACATGTGATTAGTTTTCATGTGCGGATGTAATCAACATCTTATTTGTATACTGTAACTAGTGTTCTTGCTTGTTCTGTCCTTATTATATATTCGAAGTGTTCGTTTTGCGCTTCGATTGCAGAGCTTTTACTCTGTTCTGTTTCCTTTGATTGCATCCACTGCTTTCTAATCTGTACTTCCGAGGCGGCGGTCTCGTCAGGAGTCGTACGAGTCTCCTTTTGCCACGCCTCGTGGACATAACTGCATCTATGTATTTGTTTCCGAAATAAATTGAAATTGAAACTAATACCCACTCTAGGAGTTTAGACTGCGTAAAATGCGGTACAAGTAGTTATTACGAAGTAAAGGTGACCTCGTTGGAGCACGATATCATTCAAAGGCCGTTTCAGGTTCTAGTTTATGAAGCGACAACTGGCTTCGTGCTAGCTCGTTGTCTAAAGTACAAGCCACGGGCAGTGAAACGCAAGAGGGGGATGTCGAATGAACCATGGAGGCGGATCCCTTGCCTGTATTACAGTAGTGAAGAGGACTCCACATCCGAAATTCAGCGGATTATGCGGGAATGGGCTGCATTGTGGCCCATCTAACAGCAATACAGAACCGACTTAACCTACTCACAAAAATTCCGGATAAGAATGTCCGACGAACACGCACCGAACGAAACGTACACCACTTAGACTTTTGGACTCCGCCAAACAGACCGGCATCATACAGTCGCCTGAAAGCGGAGCCCGGAGGCGGCCAGTAGTTGGGACATCTTTTTCTATTACATCCTTTTTTGCCCTATCAGATTCGCCATCCTTTAAAAAAAATGTTCATTACTCCTTTATAACCAAAACATTGGGTCATGCGAGCACTCGCAGCTGCTTGACAGAAATTTACAATCCCCGACGGTGCCTTTTTCAGTCGTGTAATTTCAGGCTTTACACCCCCAGGGCTCAGCAGCCATAGAGCGTTTTCGGCCTGAGGACGAGGACTTCAGATCTATACCCACTATGAGTCGACTCTTCCCTGGACGTTGTCGTGGGAACATGCGAAATTGCAGACAGGGCACTTGGTCCGTAGCTGGCCGTCACGTGTGTAACTATAGTTTCTTGTCTGTTCATGATCGGCCCGTGAAAAGTTCTCATGTGCTGACCAGGCGCCTACCGTTAATTCCTTAGCCAAGACGACAGCCTCGCGTATACCGCGACAGTTAAACTTCCTGCGAACCGTTACGAGTCGGGAGTATTTAGTTGGAGCTCCAGGAATTGTTTTGATCCCTTGCTCCTTCTAACGGCGAGTGTTTTGCGGCGAGTGGGGACTTTTTTCTTTTTTAATCGAGAAGTGGTCATCCGCTTGAGAAGAAACCGTGGCTGACTGTCTAAAAAAAAAGGGGGGGGGGGGTTAAGGGAGAGTTGGAAGCAGCGTATAATACATTTCAAACTGACTGTTTAACGCTTGCAGAAACATACACCTGGGCTACAGCGAGAGTCGTCGTGGGCGGCTACGGATGAATTTGAATGAACTCACGCATGGGGTCTTTCGCGCGCTTTTACCAGCGCGCAATGAGAAGTATTAAGGGCGCATTGTTCGACATAGTTAGCGGTAGCTATTCTTATTGTACTCGGGGAATGATCCAAATTCGTTCTTTTATCGTTTGCGCGTGCTTGGAACTGTCCTGGCGTTTGGTGTGGGAAGCTCTGTGGAGTAAATTTCACCGTTCAGATTGCGCTGCTGGACGTCCGCGAGTTGGTGAACCATGATTGAAAATCATGGCGTGAAGTAGACACAGCGCTGTTTTCAATCATAAGCCTTTTGAGTAAGCCCCTTGCTTACGCACGTCTTTCTATGCTTTGGTGTGCACGTCTTTCTATGCTTTGGTGTGCCGTATGGATATACATGCGCCTGGGCTGCAAGGCCCGCCGCCTCCTACCGCGGACTTAACTCTGCTTTTGTTTAAAAATGCTCGTAATATTGTTCCCCCTCCCCCTTTTGTGTGCCCCTCTCCCCCCTACTCCTTTGTCGCGTTTATCACAGCCTGCATGGTCAGGGATCGAGCTGAACATATTGCTCCTAACAGCAGAACTTGGTGCACCGCTATTGGTTAAGTATAGTAAAGCTTTGCCTTGGTTTTACGGGCAAAGCCGGAGCCCTGGCGTCCCCTGTCGCCGTCGTCGTCGTAATCGTTCGTCTTATGTAGTCACGGTACTAAAACACCGGAAAATTCGTTTACACCTCGCCACTAGGACGTAACGCGTACTAAAAAAATCACGGGACACTCGTTTACGCCTCGCGCTGGAGAGCTTCGTGCTGCTTCTAAGACAAGAGACTTTTACAGCAAAGCTGTATACCTCTACCCCCCAACAGTTTCATCTCCGTTGGCAAAAACTCCAGGGCGCCAACAATACACTTATACACTGCATGCTTCGCCCCTCCCCAAGTTTCGCGTTAGTCGAGATGGCCCGGGATTTTTTTAGTGTGGAGGATCGACCGCAGTAAATATGCGCGCGGGTTCTGAAATCAGTGCGCGTATTTTGAGGCAGTGCTGTACATCCGCAGAGTAACACATACGCGCAGATGTGTATTGAACAACGCTTTATTGTAGCAATTTGTGCCGAGTCTGATGCACTTATATTAGAAGGAACAAGCAAGATCCATATGGACCCGCAAATGAACCTAATGTGGCTTGGTCAAGTTCATAGAACGCATAATCAGATCGTCCCGTATTTTTTCTCATCTTTTTACCCCCAATATCCACCGGGAAAGAAGATAGGATAAAGGCTTCGTCGCTAACAGGGCCCAACTGTCCTCTCTTTATAGAATGATCGGTCGGCTCGATCGATTCCTATGCACTGACGTCCTCAATTCGATTTCTGGCCATTACTCCACAGAACTGAACCAATAGCGTGGCGGTGAAGGCTGTGCCCGTAGAAGAGACTGCAAGGGCGAGCAGAATGTGGGCCGATGGGGAGAAGCGAGCAGGTGTCGTTCCGGGGAGCCGAACGCGTTCCGGAGCGAACGTCTCGGCGCATTTCTCGCGTCGTTTCCGCACGCCCCTTTAACGCGAGCGCTAATTGCCGTGTCGTTAAAACGGGCCGTGCACACCACAGCGCGGACAGGTCGGAGGGGAGTGGAGGCGTCTGCACGTGCACTTCCTGGAATGGATGTGTATATTTCTTCGCTCCTAATGCGAAGGTTGACGGGACATTAATTGCTGGCAGCTGTTGTTCGTTTGTGGCTCTAGCTTGAAGTGTGGCGGCCGCGCGCGGTCGTCTCTAGGGCATTGGAACGGCGTATCTATCGATGGGCGACAAAATTCCCGGGTGTCGGAACGCGACATAGACTGGCTCTCACGTGCCCATTTGCTCGAATGCGAAAGATATGGGGCCACTTCCCCTTCCTGGACGGGAGATGTAGTATTCGTTGTGTGCGTGTGTGTGCAAGGGGGGGGGGGGGGCATTTACTGCAACACCGGCCGTTCTTGGACGTGTGTAAACATTACGGTTTTAAAAGATCTTCAGAGTCATCTGGTGTTTCATCCACGCACTCTGACCTGCTAAGGTTAAGCAAGTCAATGCGCATAACTCCTTCGCTGCCTCTGTCACGGAAGCGCATTCTTGTTGCCCGGTGTTCAAGGTAATACAGGTGTCCCATTGACCTAGTTTTGAATGAGCGTAACGTATTTGTACGTCCCTTGCGAAAACCGTGGTTTGCATATGCTAGGGCACCTGCCCCCCCCCCCCTTCCCGCCCCCCCTTTTCCCCCTTCACTACACTGCACTACGACCACTACCGACACTTGCTGTGCCTACGAGCTACCGGCTGCCCGTGTTAGTTTACAAACAGTAGGAAGTTGACGGGTATAATCTCCACGATCAGGTTAGTAAGATGAAAGCTTTAAGTGCCCGATTGTGGGACACACTGGGGTTGTTCACTGCCGGTACAGAAAATGGTTGTCACTGTGAAGAGTTAAAAAACACAATTGAATTTGTGTAAGAATTGAACCCGGGAAGCCAGAGTGGGCACTCATGCCTTACCTGCTCGTCGACGGCTGCGGAACAAGGGTTGGCCTAGTTCGTTCGGCGCTGACGTCATATCGCGTGACAGGTGAACTTGACGGCACGTGAACACGCCAGCCGCGGAGAGCTGCGGTTCTGACGAAGCTGGGGAGTGAAGCTTCGCCCTGTCTTCCTTTCGAAGTAATTCGCGCCAAGGAAGGAAGGAAGAATGTAGCAGAAAGGCAGGAAAGTTAACCTGGCTAGAGCCTAGTTTGCTATCCTGCACGTGGGAAAGGGGAAATGGGCAAAAAAGAGAGAGGAAGAAAAGTGGGAAAGTTGGACTAGACACGTATGAAAATTCGCGCCAAAAAGACAAAGAAACGAAAGCGGAGCAAGAGAAGCAAACACTACGAAGCAGCAAATAATTCCTTGATAATCGTCGCCAGGGGAAGCCATAGTGCTTTCGTGTTTAAAGCATGTAAGCAGACTTTAGTGCACCGGTGAGTTTCTTTTTTTTTTTTTTCACTGTGATTCCGCTCCTGAAGGCGCTATTTATCCCTTCCATCCACAGCCTACAAAAAAATCGTCGATGTGTTAGCATATAAAGGGTTCGCATTTAACATTGACGGTATACGGGAGCCTAATCAACAGCGGTGACAGCGCCAACGAGCACGACGTACTAGTGTCCTCAGGGCGCTCTTTGCATCGTTTCAAGCGGGATTAAACTAGCGCCGTTACACTGTTAAACCGTTACACTGTAAGTAACGGACAGTGCGACGCGCCGGCCGGTATGCCGGGTTCGTGTCGGCGACCTGTCGATGGCGCCGGAACGCGCGGAATCTTCGCAGAATTCTTTTCCTGCAATCGACGCATTACGTGGTTTGGCGCGACGTTGAAGGTCTCGCTGGCGGAAACGGTTGGGTAAATGTCCGCGCTCTCTAGCGCTGCCGCGCGGTGGAGGGTGTCCTCCGGCGACTATGAACGTCACTCTCCGTATAGTGCTATGTACTGTCGTGCTCGGTGCAGTTTTCGCCATATTAAAGGCGAAGCAATCTTAATGCTTTCCAGTTTATAGGACTGCAATAGTAGACCAGTTAGTTCTATGCTCTGCAATCCCTCAGCATCCGTGGGACGGATGTGTTCTAATCATTTTATTAATCGAATTGCACGCGTTGTCGTTTTATGCTAGCAGACGAAAACGACGTTAAGCTCGCACCATGGTTATACTTCGCTGTTTTTATATTGGAATTTTATTTTCTTTATCTGATTTTTCTATCACCTCAGCGTGGCTAACACTTGCGGATTTCCTCTTTTTGCGCAGAAATATGTCTAGGACGTCTCTAAGAACTATTTTTGATTGATTGATTGATTGATTGATTGATTGATTGATTGATTGATTGATTGATTGATTGATTGATTGATTGATTGATTGATTGTAGGGTTTAACGCGCCGACGCAGCGCAGGCGATGAGGCGCGCCGTAGTGGAGGGCTCCGGATTAATTTTGACCACCTGGGGATCTTTAACGTGCGCCGAAATCTCGTACACACGGGCGTTTTCGTTTTTCGCCTTCACCAGAAAAGCGGCCGCCGCGGACGGGAATCGAACCCGCGACCTAGTGCTCAGCATCGCAACAGAAGATTTTTTATATCTCCATGTTTGTGTGGTAGCGAAATACATGTAATATTCGTCGGGTTTTACTTTTCATGTAGATTATTTTGTATGCTTCTGTATGTATTTTACATTGACAAGCTGCAGTCCACAGAGCCTCTTACAATAAAATACTTATTGACCTTGTTGTGGAACCCTTGTACAGAAAGGCTAAAGAAGCTTCGTTTTCCGCAAGGTTCATTACCTTGCCGCTCTGGCCTAGCCTGTTAAAACGTATGCTAGCGGGTCGTTTAACTTGCGCGTACCTTCGCAGTTTTCTCGTATACGACAGAGATTGGGTCTAGTCGGTCCAAGTTCGGGATCGGGTATATGACTCCCTGGTAAGGCTAGGATATGTTTTGACGCGCATAAATTTAACCGGGTGCGTATGAATCCATTGCGCGATAAATTTGTGCAAACCGAAATAACAGAGTGCAGTTGCGAAATCCAATTTTTTAAATGCGAATGCATTTATTAGTCGGGGGTTGTCTTGCGTCCATCGAGCGGCGTGCGCCTGCATTCCTCCAGCGCGAGCGCACGTGAGCGCGCGCCTCGTAGTTCTGCCTTCGTCGTCGTCGTCGTCGTAAATGCGAATGCATTTCTTAGTCGGGGGTTGTCGTGCTCCGTCGGCGTGCGCCCGCAGGTGTATTCTTCCGCGCTCAATGCCGAACGCATGCGCTTGAAGCGAGCTGTACTAGTTTGCTCGAAGCGGCAAGGACGGCGAGTACTGCGGTGTTAGTCTCGTGTCTAACGTGTATGGAACTTGATATCGCACGCCGTTGCCACGTCTCCCGTTCGAGACACGTCTCCGTACAAGGACTTGTACACCCTTGCCTACACCGGAGACGGAGTCTTTGTGGTGACCGTGTACCTCGCGCCCAACCTCGCTCGAGAACGCCGTTGCCGTGCAGCTGGACGCGGCTATGGAAAGTGTGCGCGTGCGCTCCAAACCTCTGACCCCATAGTCTTGGTTGGCGACTTCAACTTTGACGTGCGCAAGAAGAGTGGCGAGTGGCTGGTCGAGTACATGCAGACCAGGCACTCTATGCATTGTCTCTCTGCCGGCTTCGACACGTGCCCCACTACCATTAACGGGAGTTGCATTGATCTGGTCTTTACGCGAAACTGTGACGCGCGTATGCTTCTCAAAGACCCTTTGACCGTGCACTTTAGCGATCACAAGGCAGTGATTGTGGCCGTCAGGTACAACGATAACACAAACAGGTGCTGATGAATAAATGATTACGTTCACACTCTCGTCATTAATTACGCCATTACTCGCAACACACTCATCGGTGCACCCAATGCGTTCGCATTTCTGCACGATTCCCTTCGGGGAGGTGCGGGGGAATTTTTTGTAGCTACGGTTAGAAAAATCGATTGCGCGTGCTGCACGTTTTGTCAGCGGGCTTTCTTGGCCCTCAGCGTAGGCTTTCATATCGCTGCCCGAGCGTGTATACTATTGGACAGCGGATGCCAGCGGGCTGATGTGATGGGCTTGCCTCTCGTCAGCAGGCCAGACGACTGTTAAGTGCAGAGCACTTTAGGGGCTCGCCTTGTCGTCGTAGCTCGCTCGCTGGACCAAAGTACAGTCACACGGCGTCCCGTCGTAGCGGCTGTCGTCGCGACGTAACCCAGAGGCTCTGAAAACCAAGCGGTTTATATAGATGGTATTCGTTGAAAAGTTTAGCGGTCAATTTCTTCGCTTGGCAACACTGGATACGGCCACAGACATGGCCGATGCGCCACGGACATGGACAAGTACCGCCATCCCGCGGAGCCCGACGTAACGAGTGACGGCGCACTCACACGGTTGCACGGAGGAGAAGAGTGGTGCCTGATGTGGGGGCCGTGCGCACAACTTCGCCTAGCAACAGACGCTTGGCCACAGATATGGCGGCGCACTCGCATGGTTGCCTGCATGCATTCCAACGCCATTGAATACCGGCCATAGTCATAAGCGTCCGAAACTCGTGAACCGCTAGCGCCTGTCAAACATCTCTCCGTTGTTTAGCACCAAAGAAAACTGCAGGTACATTTGAGGCAAAATATACGTGATTAACCTGCAGCGCCCGCGTTCAGTATACGCTCGTTTGGTTAGTTTTCACGTAAGCGAAAAAAAGTGACAGTGTAACGCCGGCACGTGCGGAAGGAAAAGCAAGCACAAAAAGAACAGAACTCCGGCTAGCGCAGTTTCAGGCAGGGGGCGCGCGAGCACTGCGAAGGCGGCAAATTTGATTTGCAGCGGGTGGCAGCAGTGAGCGGATACCGGCGCTACAGCGCATTATGGCAAATCACTGCTCTGCAATTCCGACAGCTTTCACATTGAGTGGAACGGCTTTAATTTTTCATTGGGATAGTCGGTGGTGTAGTCTCTTCGCGTTCGGTATCGTCGCTGGCTGCAAGTAAATATTAGGCGCGAGATGGTGGGATGAATCAGCTGTCTCGGCGCAGGCAGCGGCTGAGGGCGCCGTCAGTTCGCTTTGCTCCTGGAGCGCTTGCCACAATAGCCATCCACTCTCTAGTGTAATCGCGTGGTTGCGCAAGTTGTGAGGGGTCCTACAGTGATTCCCAAGAAGTTCTAATGTTAGTCTTCTTCCCTCGAAAACAACCCCTCGAGATCTCGTCTGCCGGAAGGAAGGCTTGGCAAACCTCATAGCTCCTAAAGAAGGTGCACTGACACATAACGAGTGGCAGGGCTTCCCACAGTGAAATACGCTATTAAACATGGCAGAGGCATTTAGGTCCCGACTCGGGAAAAATGGCTCGGCGATTTGCGTCGCCAGTGGCTTCTTCCTGTTAGTGGAGTAACCCGGCCTTGCTTTATTCCTACTGCCACGTGAAAGCATTCCTTTCGCTAAGGAGTAGTGTTCGCCGCAGTATTGCACAAGCGCTCCGTCTGGTATATGCATACGTTTCTTTATTTTGAATCCTTTTATGCACACCGCTCACTCTACAGGATAGAACGCCTGTGTTTTTCCCCCGCTCGTGAAATATACAGCGGGCACAGTAAGTGCCGCAGGCCTGTGATTCGTGTTCGTGGTTCCAGCAAAATGTAACTTTCCCAGCCTCCGTGGTAGTGGTTGCAACTCGTATAGCTCTGCATCCCAGGCCTGCGCGTATACGTCTGCGACCTTTGTGCTGCAGAAGACAGGGGGGAAAAAAACGAAGAGATGGTAAGGGAAGGGACCTTGTAATTTCCTTATCGCAGCTCAGCGGGCTGACATCAAGGTGGGGCGAATATGCGTGTGACGTGCGTTTTCCTCGGTGTGGCGTGCCTGAGTTTATTGAATCTGCGCGCTCTAGCGCTGCTCAGGCTACGTGCGTCGGTCCCCTTTCCCTTTCGCTTGCCTATCGATCATGGGAGAGTTATTTATCGCTTACGTGCCATCAATCTTCATGATTGCTCTTTCCTTAGTTTCTTGCACTTGCGAGCAATTCACGGCAACAGCTCACTGCAGTGCTTGATGTCGAGAGAGAGAGAGAGAGAGGAATTGAGGGGTAGAGACAGAGATCTGCATGTGCGCTTGCATACAGTCGGCCTCCATTTATTGAGTGGCCTCGGGCTTGGGCGGGGAGGGCCCAAATATCTTACTGGCCAATTCAATACAACCGTATGTGCCAGCGCTGCTCCTTGGCTGGTTGTTCGGTCGTGATCGTTACTTGTAATAAATACGAGAAACGATCACCAGGGATAGACTGACAACATTCCGCGATATCGCCACTTATTACCGTTTCGCCCGCCGTAAGTATCCCCCCGCACATCCAGAACTCACCCCTTCACAAGAACGTACCTGGCGACTTCTGCAAACCCACACTTTCCCTTGCAGGGCGGTACCTTACCACATTAATCCCTCCCTGTACCAGTCACCTAACCGCCCCGCGTGTGGTAGCCGTGCTACAGTCCCCCACTCTATGTGGGACGGTTTTCTTGACCTATTCCCTTCAATCACCTCTGACGAGCACTGGAGGGAGCGCTGGGTAGCTCTGACCTGGGAGTATACAAGCCTCACTGGTGGACAGAGCTGCCACTGTCGCCGCCAGACTCGAGCTGGCGGCCACCCCGCTCCTTTAACCTATTTTCGCTCGATGAAAGTTTCTCTCTCTCTCTCTCTTTCTCTCTCTAAAGCCGCAACCATAAGAAACCGGCACTCTGTGTTATTGGGGAAGCTGCCCGCGGGGATTAAGCATCTTCGAGATCAGACGGATGAATTTCGTGTTTCATCTTAAATGTATGCATGTGTATATACCCTTACTATTAGTAGTGATTATTTACTCGTAGTGGTGGCGTATATTCGACCTTAGCCCATCGGCATACCACGAATGTCATTCTCAGAGGGCTTACTTTAGCGCAAAAGATGTCTGAGTTTAACACCAAACGGATAGTGTACAGAACGAGAGGAGGGAACACCTGCGCGCTAAAGAGACCGTCTATATATAGACCAACGTTGACCACCTTACCCCCGCTAACCATTCAAGTTACACATGCCCTATTGCACCGTGACCGCATGAAGACGGTTTCTTAGCTGGACCATTCGCGTAAGCATAGTGCCCTCCGCGTTAAGAACCACTCCAAAGGCTTTCTCCTTAACTACTCGTGGGTTGTAAGAACGCGCCAGCTGCGCCAGTCGTAGGTCGCGGGCGGCTTTCCTTCCGTGGTCGGCTGCGCTGAGGTGAGCGCCCAGACGTGGGCGTGCGTCGTTGTCTTGGGCAGCGGTCAGCTACACGCGCGGCTCGTGTCGTGACCGGCCGGCCGACCGCTGGATCGTGAGAGCGCACGGCGCTTGCAGCAGCTGCTGCTCTGCCGCTCGCTGCCGGTGCATGCGTGGTCCTTGCTGCTGCTTCCGCCACCATCTTACATCGAGCTGCGTCGTGTACACTTGACAGCGGCGTCCCCGGAACGCTTACGCCAGCTGTTTCGCGAGCAGCCTGCTCACCCGCAGAGCACGGAAGGAGAGCGGGAACGGACTGGCGGAGCCCGAGTTCCCACTTCCACTTGGCAGAAGACCACCGTGTCTGACTGTTTACTACTATACTCGGTTACAACTTAAGAACGGCACCGAAGTTGCTGCTGTGCCTCATCACCGCAGCCGGATGTCACTCCGCGCAGCACAAGTAGCGCGTTACTGGGAATATTTTGAACATGGCACGAGCCGTTTTTGTATCTTGTTGGACCTAATATGCTTATAAACTACTGCAGCGACGGCAAACAAACTACGTGAGAAAAGGCAGACGATATCACGCATTCGTGGCAGTCTCCTTTCAAAACGCGCGCGCCCGTTGACATCCGGGTCCGTCGCTTGGGCGGAGTGATACCGTACATGAGCTGGTGCCGTTCTTAACTTGTTCCCGAGTATATCATCATTACTATCATTTTGTTTTTATTTACAATATTGCCAGTCTCTACTGAGACCATAGCAGGTGGGCACGATGTACAGGTACAAAGAACACTCATCACGTCAACTATCAAGCAATGAGTAAAAAAACTTACAGCAACTTTGCACTTTACACAAAAGCAATTTTCACTACATAATATGTGCACCCCGCGCTAGTACACGCAAATTTTCATGCTAAATGAAACGGAAATTTAAACAAGATACATTGCATACACAACTACGCACGTAAAGTGCAAGTGCAGTCTTTGTGAAAATTTTCTAGGCCATGCCGAAAGTGCCCAGGCCGCAAAAAAATTCAGTGTACAAGCTTACGCCCCGAGCGAGCTTGGAACGTCTTATGCCGGAAAGCCGGGAAAAATCTTTCTGTCCTCCAGTCATAAAACCATTTTGTCGCATTCAAAGGTTAAGCTTGTTCTTTGAAATTTTTGTGGTCCAGAAGGCTTAGTATTGGCCTAAAAAATTTTGAGAAGGGGTGTACATTCTGGTTTGCGTGATCAAATAATAGCATTGACAATTAAAACATGCTAGGAGATTTTTTTCAATTTTTGATTCGAAATCATATAGAGGCTTATAGTTAGTGGTGAAAGGCTCTGGCATATTACACTCATGAATGATTCCGTTATCATTACGGGATCATCATCCTGCGGTTAGTCACTTACTGCTGAGGGCGTCTCGAGAGTGTATATTCATCGCGCTGCCTCACCAGGCTGGGTAATTTTCTGACCTCTTCCCTCCGAATATCACTCTCGGTCCCCTTTGTTCACGTAGTCTAACCATACGTCAAGTCACTCCCTTATCATTTGAACTTGGTGCCCCCCAGTCCTGTTGGTTCTCTAGTTCATATGCATCTCTTATCTCATCTCCGCTTATCTTAACTTTGAGTGTTCACGCCTAACGTCTTCGCAGTCATATCAGTTTGCTTTCACTGTGCTTTGTGAGACCTAAAACCGCACTGTTATAGTATATCCAGCTCTTGTGTCTCTACTCTTAGTTGTCACAAAGATTAGTATGAAGAGCGCAAGCAGGAGCTGTCTAACTTCGGACAAGGTGAGAAAGCGATGCCCATACTACATTGGTCGTGCGGCGCGACTATGCCCGAGATCCTGGCGTCCACAACCGTTAGATGCAATGTTTTCGCAACCGTAGTTTAGCTACAAACCTCACACAGGTCTGCAATCGAAATTTTCAACTGCGGGAATAACATAGTGACAAATATAGCAGAGGGCATAAGAAAGATCTCCTGGAAGGATCCTGAGTGCGCAGTGAAGCCAGCTTGCAGTCTTCGGCCAGCAAACTGGCGTCGTTAGAAACAGTACTATGTTAAAAACGATGGTTTTCTCTCCACCATCGTGAAGAAACCGTGGGACCGTGAAAAAACTTCGAATAAAAGGAAAATTTAAATAAAGTGATTTCATTAGAACCAAGGCTTACTGTAACTGTATTGACAAACTTCAGAACAAGTTAATCCCGCGCAGCCATAACTGTCAAAGCCCTTTGGACAGAGAGATCATCTCCACGGATATATTTCTCCACCCTGCTAGGCATAGCGTTAAAAAAAACTCCATGTCTTCTGTTGTACCCGGAGTTGTAGCATCATCGCACTGCCGCTCTCCCGAGGTCAAATTTACCTCCTTCCTCGTTCGGCACCTCCGTGTCCGTTATTTCGTTCTCGCCGTGAACAGCGAGATATATATCCCTCCTCTTCCTTGACGTTAGCCACGCTAGGGACGCACTGCGTGGAGAGCTCTCCTTTCTATCTGCACGACGGAGACAGTGACGGCTTTGTTTTCGAACCCCCATGACTCAGCCGTGCAGCGCTCTCTGTTTTCGCCGTCCTCTTCCTTCTGTACGATTCGTTGTAAGGTAATTTTTTTTCTTTCTGGGATACAAGGCACGCGCGCGCCCCTACATATTTCCGGCATTGTTCCGCGTGCCGGTCACTCCCGCCCACGCTCGGACTGGGAAGTTGCGCGCAGTTGTCGTGCGCATACGGGACAGATGCGCACGACCAGCGCCGATACACGTACACCACACTGGGAAAGAAAGGATGCGTGAGCACGTACACGTACACCACACTGCAAGAAAGAGAGCACAACGATAAGATGGTTGCACTTTGAAAAACCACACGGTGATGGGATGTGACTATCATATATCTGATTATATATATATATATATATGCATATATACTATATATACGGTGCTCCTATATATATATATACTATAATATATATATATTGTACCGCGCCTTGACGTCGGTGTCTGTGATTGAAAGTGCATCGTTCAGAGGGGGACAGACCATGTCTCAGCTCGACGTTTTGAACATGATGATAATGCCTAAATAAAGACCACGCTCTCGTAGTAACTGAGCCTAGAGCACTTCGCTTATATAGCTGCAATCTATTATCTGTGCTACAGTGCTCCCTTCTCCATCGGGGGGGGGGGTTTGGGAACAGGGCACTATACATGTGCGTACAAACTTTTCCGTTGTGCTCCTGACAAACTCTACAAAGCAGCCATAAAGGGTTATCTTAGTTGCCTAGAAAGTATATAGCCACGTCAACCTACGAACTGAAAACTAACCTTTAAGTCGACCCCATGGCTGCTTCGCATACTACTCGGTACTGGAGAGATTATATATATAGCTTTGTTGCGCGACCAGTCGGTGCTTTCCGGTCAGCTGTCTTTCGGGATCCAGTAAAGCGCCTGTCTCGACAAGGGCATCAGGAAATAAGGCGACGAGCATTAAGACATCACGTGGACCGAAATGCTGTGCGTCACATACGATACAAGTAAAAAGGTCATGTAGCTTCCTTTGAAAGTGCCATGGAATTACATGAACAGCGTAAGTGAATCCTCGTACTGAGTGAGCGGGAACGTACGGAGGCGTGCAAGCGAGCAAGTGAGCAATGAAGTAACGCGGCTAATTTGAGGGCATCTGCGCGCTAGCAACAATGACCGGACGGGAAAAAAAAGTTAGAACGGTGGCATTGATGCAGCCATTCGATGAGCAGGCGGAAATCCGCAACGCAAGAAAAGCACGGCAAACCAAGCGCGTGAAAGGGGACAACGCCGTGACCAAAAAAAAAATTGCAAGCATCTTCCCTGGGGAACCCTGATGAGGATGCGAAGCATCGTGGCGGTTCTTGCCCAGTTGCGCCATGTTGGCTGAATTCTGGTTTTTACAATAGCGCCAGAGGGAATCCGCGTGACCGGTGCAGCACGCATACGGTGAGTAGGCGTGGTTCTCGACAAACTCGTCCATCAGTATCCTCGTCCTGTGGTAGAAGTCTCCGAGAGGTAGGTTGTTGTTCCCCTACGGGCACGCGGTGGGAACGCGAACCTAGATGGCGGATTACTGATGACAATGCATCCGCGCGTGATCAGAGGCGATTCTTTGGTTGGCGGCATCCTGGCATCAGAGCTGCCAGAGGCGCTGCAAGGCGCGTGGCGCTTCCCGCCGCAGCTTTCCCACGGGAAATTCAACATCCTTCTCTAAAGTTTTCGTCGTCGTTTCCGTTGACGTTCAGCTTCGCGTGCCTTCGTTGTATCAGTAGCTTCTTGACGTAGTTTGAATGAGTCAAGTAAGGCGCGTTCGTAGCACTTGCTCCTGTCCCGGTTAGCGTAGTGGGAAGAGCACCGCGTAGCCAGAGAGTACAAACCGTGGAAGAGAAGTAGTAGCTGTGGTGTAAGGAGGAGAGTTGCGCATGGGCAGTGTGAGTGCGGACGCCGACGCGGGACATGCGAAACCATAAGATGCTCCGCATCTAAAAGATCGCTCTGACGAGGACGAAGCACGAGTCATACAACAGCAAATACCGACCTTGCACGGGGACTGGATGGTTGACAACTGCCCCACGTCCCCTGCAAACGTTTGCACCACGCAATTCATAAACGACAGCATGAGTACCCTCGCGGCAAACACTGAGATGAAAAGTTCCGCGAAGTCGAATTCAGAAGCTCGTGTAACGTCTGCGATAGATTGTAGTTTCGATCAGACGCCTTAAAAGCGCAGTCAAGTCACTTCGACACGCTACGTGAAGAATTTCCCAACGATTCAGAAGGGTAAAATAGAAAAATAGAATAACCACAAAACTAGATAGACTATATATAATATAAATTAAATGTCGTATTTGCCCAAGTTACAGCTGTCCGTCTCCATTTCAGTCACGCCTTGCTGTGGAAGTTTCGATGACTCGTTAACATTACTACCAATCGACATATCTTCGTCCTAGCTCTCATGCTGATGTAATTATATTTCGGCGTTGTAACTGTGTTTCTGAGTCCTCACAATCCTTTGGCGTTTTTCCCACTATTACACGGAACACCGCAGCATGTGACGACAAACACCAGGTGATTAAATGCTTTGCATCATGCATAAACTGCAAAAGGAGTTTCTGCATGATTTTTCTTAAATGTGTGTCGTTGCTACTTTGTGTTCTGTTAAAACAGAGATATATTCTCTAAGTAATGTTTTAAATTACTCTTTTAAGCACTCGCTGTTTCGCATTATTTCCCATAATTTTCAGCACGTTTTGTATCCCCTTGTATCCCGGTTTTAGTTATATTTAATTGTGGTCTACGAAAAAGCGCCATTTCGAGGTGAAGAAAAATATGCGAATTAAGATGAAATGTTAAATTTGCAAACTAAACCCCTCAGTGGATCTTTTAAAGAAAGGAACTTGTCGCACACAGAGGTTATCTCGCCGCTTGCGAAGCGGCTGGGCAGGTGCGTTTGGGAGGGGAGACGGCGTTGTGTGTGTGTGTGTGTTTGTGTGCGAGCGTGTCTGTCTGTCTGTCTGTCTGTCTGTCCTGTCTGTCTGTCTGTCTGTCTGTCTGTCTGTTTGCGCCCGCGCCCGCCCGTCGTAAATTTCGCAAAAGTACTTGGGTCCCTGAAACAACAACAAACAAAAACAGACGTGTTCTTGCCCTCACTGTTTTCGCTGTTTTTCGTTCCGCTGCATCAGTGTTCTTTCCGCTACATCCACTTACTAGGGCGTCTAGAAACTCTAGGACCTCGGGCTATACGCTAGAGGTCCCCAAGTTTCTGCACGGAACTGATACGAATGCTTCATAGCCCTGCCGGCCGCAACTGGCCGCGGCGCCGCAGCGCAGGCATTTCGGTTCGCCGTCCAGCTGGTTCGTTCGGCGGACTGGTCATTGTGTGCGCGTGCCGTCGGTTTTATATGTGGCCCGAAATGCTCGCGTTCTTTTTTTCGTCCGCCCTGGGATGTTTCCCGTCGTATTTCCGTCAATCTCCATTCTTCCGACGCGTTTCTCCTCCCCCGGGCTCGTCGCTGTCGCCCTTTCTTCTCTCTGTCTCCCCTCACTCTCTATATCAGCGAAATGCGGAGAAATGGCGCACGCCGGTCGCTTTGTTCCACGGGGCCCTCGGTTCATCCGTTTCGTCCCTTTGTGTCTCGAGCCCCGGAATGCGTTCTTCCTCATCTGGGAGGACGTGAGCGGAATCGAGCCACCTGTTTTGTACTGTTGTTCCTTCTTGTTTTCGTCGCTTCCTTCCTTTCTCGGTGCGCGCAGAAAGCGTCCGGAGTGCATACGCAACCCGCACGTGTCTGTGGCCGCTCGCGACCGACCTTGTGAATACCAGACGGATTACGCTGGTATACCTAACTTCGGCGAGAGCATATTGGAGAAGAGGGGAAGGATGTTTGGCAAGGAAGGGAGTGGCTGACGCGGTATGCGATATTCCCAAGCCAGGCACTTCTGGTCTGATGCGGAACGTTAAACATACGCGTTAATATTCCGCGCCCCACCCCTCCTTCACCGACCGTAAACATGCCGAACCACCCTAATTTACGAAACAAATGCGTATAATTGACCTAGAAGGCCTTTTTAGTGTTTAAAAAAAATCTCCGGGGTCTTGCAAAATTTTTGGCGGTGTTGGGGCTCGAATCCAGGTCGTTCGCACCAAAAACCACGACAGTGGCTCAGGTATCAGTAATTTCTGCGAAAAAAATTCACTCCTCTCGGCGAAGTGAAGCATGACGAATGGGCGAAGCACTGGGGATCGTTCTTACCGTAAATCACCCGTGGCATTGCCCACTCGCGCGTGTAAATGAGCGACAACGCGTTTGTACAGTAAATACAATTCCAATCCTATCCAATCCGATACAAATCATTTTAATCCAATCCAACGCAATCCCAATCCATATCAATCCAATCCAATCCTTTCTAATTAAATGCTCCTCGCGCATGCGCAACACCGTGTACACGGCCGCAAGCCCCGGACAAAGCCAGGTCCTAAGGTGTTTCGCCCCTTATATTACCTGTTTTTGAAGGCGAGGAATTCTACAGCGCGGGGCGTTGGGAAACGAACGTCCCGTTGTGCGTGTGCTTTTAGCACGCTGTCACCATCAAAACTGCACGCCGCTCAGATTAATAGTTTTAACCTCTATCCTAGTGGGTTAGTTAGTAACAGCCGTCACTTGCAATATCAGAACTTGACTTAGGCCTCAAACTTTTACTTCTCAACTCTGGCATATGCATTCGTAATGGCTTGACAATTATCAATAAGCGCCATTTTCAACATCAGTAGAGCCAGTTTGTGCGTGTACGTATGTGCCTTTCGTAGGGTGACTACCGTCTACGCTCAAGTGCAAGATTTGCTCCTGCCTTTCGCCTAAATTCTGAGTCACCTCTATATCGTGTGCTAAGAACCTTCGCTGGTCATCCACCTTCACACACTCACGATATTTTTTTGTCCCGGGCCCATCGCAAATGAAACGCAAGCCAACGAACAATCAAACCATGATTCACGAAAACGGGGAAGGCGCGAAGGGTAACCGCGGTTCCGGGTGTTATATTCATCCGGGCTTTCTTTCTTCGTCACTCCTTTTGAGTCACGCAACTTGCTACAGGGCCTTTCGTTTCACCCTATCCCAGACGCACATCGCGTGACCACGTGCTCGCCACGGCCTAGACACGCACTGCGCTCGACACCGTCCCCCTGTCCACGCGCGGTGGCGACGCTTACGGTTTGTCACGCCATGACGGGACCGCCTGCTTGATTTCATTTTTCTCCTTGAATGTTTCGCAGGAAGCGAGCCGTGCTCAAGCGCAATTAACCGGTGACTCCGGCTTAGGAGCCGATCCAATCGCGTCGGAACCCGACGTACGCGACGTATATGCCATATGTTCTCGGTTATACCGCGCAGCCGTGGCGTGTGTCTACCTCAGCAACAACTACTAGATGATAAGCGTTGTAAACTTGTTGGCTTCCTGAAATGTAAGGGGTGAAACTGCTGACGCGAGTTGCCGTTGTCTAAACAAACGTCAGCGAGTGGCGGCCGCTGTCTGGCACGGCGAATATACTGCGGGTGGTTGTTAGTCGTATACGTGGTCTTCCGCTGAAGTCAGTGTTGATCTCGGTCGCGGGGACCGTATAGGCGAACCAATTAAGGATCGTGGGACGTCGTCTCTCACTCCCCGTATCGTTTTTTTTTTTTTTTCGATGGGTTATAACTGTCGTTTCACTCTGCGGAGTATAGGGAGGGGAGCGGGCGACAGCCTGCAGTAATCAGGCTGTCACAAAGTCTGAGCAGTTTTGTTTTTGTATGGTCCTTCACTCTGTCCTCCCCCTCCTCGTCTACCATCGAGACATAAGTCACTTTCTGGCACTGCGGCTGATTAGCCGTAGCTGCGCAGAATGACGCTCTGGGCCTTCATAAACGATACTCGTTGCTGCGGGCTGATGGCTTACAGAGCTTACAGAGTCAGGTTACAGAGCCCGATCTAACACAGTAACCTGGACACGTTGTTGCAACCCGCCGCGGTGGCTCTGGGGCTAAGGCGGTGCCCTGCTGAGCCCAAAGACGCGGGTTTGATCCCCGCTTTATAAGGCCCGGTACTCGGATAGGTGCGAAAAATGAAACCGCCCGCGTGTCGAAATTTTCGCGCACGTTAAAGATACCCAGGTAATCTAAAATATTCCGGAACCCTCTAGTACGGCGAGACTTATAGCCTGCGTGTAACTTCGCTGCGTAAAACACCAAAAATTTGATTTTTGGTACGTTTTTGAATTTTTACTACTGCGTGTTCACGAAAAAAAAAAAAAAACGAGGAAAATGCAGCGCACTTACTTACTTTTTTTTTCAACGTAGGAGACACCTTCATTCGTTGGTCCTTGCTCGATTGCTCTACATTTTCCTTTTGGTACGTTTTGGTACGTTTTAGGTCGCTTCACGTTTCTTCACCGTTCTGCATCACGCAAACAGACATGTCACGTGGGTGCTCTGTGCAGCGAAGCGTTTGAAAGTACGCGCCCCGTAAAAACTCGGCTGGCCGTATTTAATGACTAAGTCAATACAAATAAATGTATACTTAGGAAAAGGTGATTTAGTTTTCTTTTTATTGTGTGCGTAAAACTGTTTGCGAACGAACTTATTGAAGGGAAAGGTAGTAAAGCCAGTTTCTGGCTGTGGCATTGGAAGGAAACCACCCCCAACCCCCGCCTTTTCCATGGTGAAAAGAAAGAAGAAAAAGCTGCTTAACCCGCATTAGAGAAGATATACTGCAATAGTTACCTCTTCAAAGAAACAAAACAAAGCAATGACTGCCGATATGAACAAAACCGCTCGGTGCCATTACGACACACACGTACAAGGGCCGGCAAGGAACCGGTTCTCACGCGCTGCTCTGGTTGTCCCGAACGAAAGGGGAATTTGCATTCGCACCACATCCCCCAGCTGGGTGCTATACCAGCTTAGGAAGGTCTCGTTCTTAAAAACCGTGGGGTCTCGTCCTTCCATATTTTCATTTTAAAAACCGTGGGGCTTATATTCCAGCCATTGTCAAAGGCCCGAGGGTCCTTCCATATTTTCATTTTTCATTTATTTCAACCTTAAAGGCCCGAGGGCAAGTAAGGGAGGCAAGTACAGAGCAAGGTACAGAGCAATGTTAACACACACAAAAAAGTAAAAGAAAACATACAGAAACTAGAATCGAATACATGTAGACAGTAAAGACAACCAAATACTGCAATGTTGTCTGAAAAATAGAATTACAATTTTAAGGTGCGTACAAATCAAGAATTCTTGATTTGTACGCACATCAATTCAAATTTGCCGCTCGTGACAGCCAGTTCGGAGCAATGCAGGTTGGACTGGTCGTTCTGCGCGCTTGCCATTCTTGGTGGGGCGGTCCTGTGTCGGGACTCCGCCGCGTAGATAAGTGAGCCTCTTTACTGTGCCATCACAGCGGGGCAGGCAGCCATTTGTTTTTATGTACTACTCACTGGCCCAGACGACAACGGCGTCACTGGAGTACGACGGGTGTGTTCTGATGATAAGTGACTAGGAATATTAAGTCGAGGAACCAGCGCGCGAGTTTTGATCTTTTCCAGACGGCACTCGCCGGGAACGCCTGCCAGGATGGTGACTTCCGGAAGCAGCGCGCACGGCTTCCGCGCGGGGCGCGCGTCTGTTTAGGATATGCGCGAGCGTCTGACGCTAAGTCCGCAAGTTTTGCTAATGCCGGAGCGCGCTGTTTGAATTATCGACGGTGGCCGCGCTTCGTATGTACGTATTACTTACGAACGCGAGTGCGCCGAGGGGGGGAGGATAAAAACGCTGTTCTTTGGCCGGACGCCGTGCGTCTCATGAGGTGGTGCTGGAGATTAACACGACTCCGAGCGAGCCATTTGTCTTGCAGCGTGTCCTTTCTGGCAGCAGCGACAGGAACCGACTTTCTTCGCGCTCCTTTCTTCACCGGGTTTTTCTTCGTCATCCAGCTTCCGTTGCACTGCGGGCAACGTGCTCGTTTGACGATCAAGACGTCCTTGGGCTTTCGTCGTCACCTTGGAGATGAAAGAAGGCAGTATTACAGCTGAAGTATAGAAAAAAAAAAGATTTTTGCGTGAGAACGTCATTTGCTTTAAAAAAATAGGAAAAGAAGGTTACTAGGTGCCTAAAGTTTACTTTTTTTTTCCACGGAGAAATAGCGACTTATTTGGAGAAACCCCCACATTCGAGATGGTACGGCCCTACATCGCCCCCATAAGCCCTAAAAAGCTGACAAACCGAATCAAACTAAACGCTGACAACTTTAAAACTCCCTTGCACCAAGTGGCCGTGCTGTTTTTTGGAAAATGATCCTAGTACTAATGAACCGTGCTGTTTTCAAGGGAAAGGAGACATATTTAAACGGAGAGTTATGCCGTCGCGTAGAAGTCTCTCTCATCGCAGATTTCTTTATTTGTTTGTTAGTTTTGATGTTATTTGTTCCGCAATTACTTCAGGATACGTTGGAAGCAGGAAAAAAAAAAACACCTTGAGTTTGCACTGTAAGTTGCTGATGGTGGTTTTGCTCCCGGAATATGTGAAATTCGCTGATTTCAGAGTTATCGGAATGAACCATATGAGAAAGAAAGACCAGCTCCGTCTTTTAGCAAAACAAGTATGGCAATTTCCCTAAATCGTGGCCGAACTGGCCGACAAGTCGTAAAAGTAGGATATTTTCGCGGATACAATGACTGCGACCAACTGTAAAAAGGCCAGTCGCCGCAAAAGAAAAGAATGTGCACCCCTGCTCCTTTAGTGTGTTACTTTTCGCGATAACCAATATTTTCATTACAGCTCACGTTGACTGGGAAGAGAAACTGATTTAAAGCGCCCTATAAAAGGTGATCTCTTTTTCTGTAAGAACTTGCAACTGTCTTCGCAAAACAACTCGTGTGTGGCAGCACGCACATCTTCGAAGTTATCGTGGGTTCAATTTAAGCGCAATGTTTTCGTCGTAATAGCAGCGTTCGCCTTCAAAAACTGACCAGATTTACGGGAAGACGTTTATAGCTTCCTTCGGACAGTGAACCTGATAGACATGAATCCTGTATGTGCTGGCCATAACCGCTTGAGTCCGTTTCTGTAAACTCAGTCAATTAATCGACAAATCAATTAATCAATCAATTATGTAAAAACAACAGCACGAAAGGTGGAATCGTTCAAGCGCAATCTTCGCCACAGGAAACCAACGTGACCAAGTAAGGCACAATAGAACAAAACTTTCCCTATACTCAGAGTGATGAAAAGGTGTAAGGGGAGCGAAAAGACACGCAGAAAGCAAGGGACAGTTTTAAGAGGGAAGCGGTTCGCAATTCAACTTCGCGAATGTCCGATTTGAACACGCGGAGTGAGTTGTTGAGAATATCGACGTCTAAAGAGCCGCAGTCTTACACGATTTGCATATCTTTGTATGCAAATCGCGTAAAGCTCTGCACGGAAATGTGCGGATTGCGGGCGCCCAAGAGGTTTGAATATGAGCGTGGTATTTCTTCGCAGTTCTTGGAGGTGCGATCAGATTTATCACGGGAAGAGGGGCTGTTTTTCTAACTTTCAGGCCGATAACTTTTAAAAAATTATCTCTGCACTCCTGAGCGCAAATGAGTTAAACGCAAAATTGAAGTGATCTGCAAAGATCGGTAAGGGCTTGTTAACTTTACGTCCCCCTTGTTAAACTGGCGCGGTGTTCCATACAACCGAGGCATGTTCCATGACTGGACTGGAGACAGGCGAGTGCACTTTCAAGAAGGTACGAAGTTACGGGATTGCTTGAACATAAACCAACCGAAGTGAAAGCCTTAGGTGTCTCATCAAACGCGAAATGTGGCTGTGGTGGTAGCCTTCGCTGCCGGCGTCAACATGGGTGGTACCAAACTGTCTGCCGCTGTTAAGAGAAGACAAATTGGAACCGCGTGGGGTTTGAGCCCGGGTTGCCAGAGCAGCAGCCAAGTGTTCTACACACAGAGCTAACCCGGCACCTCAGCAGAATGGAACAACTATTAGCCTGGTGTCTGCGCCACTACAGGTGGCAGCACGTGCGTAGAACGGGTTATTGCATTCGGGAAGGCGTCTATGAACATGGCTCCGTCACCTCCGTCATGTAGTGGTAGCGTGGTGGTGCAGCGCCCAGCAAAAGTTGCTGCCTTGGTGGGGACGACAAGAAGCCGGTGGTAAACTGAACTGGTTTACTGCATCGCGAGAGGTGAACTGCGACGATACAGAAACAATACCCTTATCGGCGAGGTCCCAGCAGGTCTCGAGCAGGGCAGCGCTCCTAACAAAAGCCGGATGCAGTCTGCTATCGGCCACAGAAAGCACTAGGTTTATATACACAAACAGTAACTGCTCCGCCGCTATCCCAGTACTTTTGCACGCGGCACGAACAGAGTACAGACACACACAAACACTCTCTCCCGAGTTCGTAAGGGCCGGCAGTAGCGACGCACGTTGAGCCTGAGAGAGGTGAGAGAGGAGATCGCGGCGAGCGGCGTCCTCTCAGGACTGGCGGCCCCCTAGCGGCCAGTCCACTGGCGGCCACCTAGCTGGCGGCCCCAGCTAGGTGGGGCCGCCAGCTTCGCTGTTTGTCCAATTTTCACGCCACTAGTGCAAAGCTGCCCCATTTTTTTACTTTCTTATCAGACTGCTTACACGGTGCCAAGAAGTATGTCTTCCCAGCAACGCAGGTGTGTTTGGTAATGAAGTTGAGTTTAATGAAGCTTGATGTATAGCAGAGCGGCTTGAGCAAATACCTTGCCCTTCTGCTTGACCTTCTGCAAATATTTTGTCTGGTGGTGATAACGAGAATGATGGTAGTGTATCAAGACAAGTTTTCGTATCATATAACGTTCGAGCGTTCACAAGATTCGTCGTTCGTTCCTCCGTTCGTTCGCCACGTGGAAGAAATTGCATTGAAAAGAGAAAAACGTTCTATTCGCGCGCGCGCAATTCGATAACTGGGCCAGCCCGTGTTTATAAGCACGTAAATCCCCCGCCTAAGCGCCGACGTTGTTTGTCGTGCGTCTCTGTAGCGACGTTCGCACACATTGCGCGCCTGGCCGGCAGTTCAGGTGAAACAAGCCTCGGGAGCAGCTGTGCACGATGTGTAGTTCAATCGCGTCTGGCCGTTTTCTCTCCCCTTAAATTTTCCCGCTGCAAACAATGCGAGCGTTTTGCTTCTCCGTTATTGCAGATGTCGTACAGCCTCTGCGTCTTTTACGACAATGGACAGTATGTACGTAGAGAGGCCTCGTTTTTGCGCACTGGACCATTGTCCTCACCCTTCGTTCTCTCTTTTCGTTCTTCTTTCTTTCTTTCTTTCTTTCTTTCTTTCTTTCTTTCTTTCCTTCTTTACTTCGTTCTTTTTCTTTTTTCCTTCTTCGTTTCTTCCTGTCGTTTCTTTCTTTCTTTCTAATTCTTTCTTGCTTTCTTTCATTCTTGCTTTCTTACTTTCTTCTTTCCTTTTTTATTTCTTTCTTCTTTTCTTTCTTTTCTTCCTTTTTTCTTTCTTTCTTTTCTTCTTTTCTTTTTCTTTTTCCTTCCTTCCTTCTTCTTTCTTTTTTCTTTCCTTCTTTCTTTCTTTCTTTCTTTCTTTCTATTTCTGCCTGTCTTTCGTTATATACTTTTTTTTTGCTATCTTGCGTGATTGCTATTCGGCAGCGCTCTTCACTGTTTCTCCGTTTCCGCAAATTTTATATTGCGTGCGACGCTTTGCATATTTTCGGTCGGAATAATAGCACCTCTCCTTGGCATAGAAAATACACCTATATAGTTCACGTTATATATGGGCCGCCTCTCGAGCAACTTTATTGAAACATGCATATATACATATGCTTAGACCGCCAGATTTTTGCGAGGGGAACTTTTTCCCTCAGCTTTTTTTTTTTTTCTTCGTTCAGTGGAGAAGCGACGGCGTAATGTTCTCACTTTCTGTCTACATTCCCGGTACACATTCGGCGCCCTGCGCGGGCGACGATAACCCGACGCTTGAAAGAAGATTGTCTTTTCCTGCTTGTCACCCGGCTTTTCCTGGACGTGCCTCCAAATCGCACGGTTGGATTTCCGACTCGCAGACGCCATTTTGTTTTCTTCATTCGGCAGCACGCGCTTTGCTTCGAGTTGTGTCCGAGCGAGATTCGTCCGTGTTAGTATATTTTTTTTTTTTGTCATACGCAAGTGTAACTTTATTCCCTTTTGCTCACTTCGACCAAATAATTTGTGTAATGGAAGCGCTGTGGGTAATAAGCATCGCGCAGCCTTGCTTGCGGGCTTGCGTTCGGCGCACCACTTCAGAAACGCTGCGCGTGTCAGCGATTTAATACTTTTCTTCAATTACCTGGATTAGCACACGCGCGCATGCGACACGCGCACGCACACCCGAGAGACGGCAGCTTTCGCGAGCGCACCGTTTTTGTTCCATCGCCACGCAAGTGTGTAAGAGTGCGCGAAGGTTAATGCAGACGCTAATCGCTGCCTTGCGTATTGCTGCTTCATAGCAGCGCTTTTATAGGGCTGGCTGGTCCAGGTTTCGGTGTTATTTTTCCTGGTGTTTTCTCTCCAGGATGCATCGACTGCGAAATTAAACCACGTTATCGCCATCTCGGTCTGCGGGTGGCGTAAACGCAATTCTTGCGGAAGCAACACTCCACGGTGTGCACACCAACAAAATGCAAAAGCACGAAAGAAAAAAAAGTTTGGGAAGGGCAGCAACGGCGCTCATGTTTATGTGCAAAGAAGTGAACAGTTTCGCAAACATACTATTTAATTTCACAACGTGAGTACACCATGAGACGGTTACCCGGGATATCGTGTCGTGTAGTTTTGCACGCCGAGAACTCCCGCTGGGCGGAAAATGAAATTCGGGAGTGGCGGCTACACCGCTGCGAGTTGAAGTCAGGCCTCATTAATTCTTTGCCAAGCACGAATCGTGCCATTACTCAAATGATTAGAGTTCTTTTTTGTGTGTGTACGCCTTCGTAATTTCGCATGTGTAAGCTTACGGGACCAAAAAAACGTCGTTAAGCATGAAACTGTGGCGTTTTCCATCGCTGGCAGTGAAACCAGCAGACTCTGCTTACCGAAGCGGGATTAATACCACATCGCCGTCACCCCTACGTCTGATCGCTGCGTTGATGCATCGCTCGGAGTTATGAGTAAACGTATACGCGCACCCGTAGCTGCGTTAAGATTTGTATGAGGGGTTTATCGACAAACTTTTTTCGGTGGTGTCTTGAGCACGGACAAACACAAGCTCTAACTGTACTTTGCACAATTTATGTCAACAGATTTTCGTTTTTAAAGGGAAGCGAATAAAATCCAGAGAAAACAAACGCATGCAGTTGGACGGCAACACAGCGTGTTCGTTCGTAAAAACGTCTTCCTTGTTGCCAACTGCGGCATGCATAATAATTTAATCAAATATTGTAGGCATGGCAATTTGATGCCGCCGAACACTCTAAGGGGACACTGACACAAAAATTTTGCATCTTGTTTTTTTTTTTTGTTGCGATAAGTAGTTAGTGACCTACCTATCACCCGTAGAAACCTCATTTGCTTCAGCGTGCAACGGTTGTTTAAATAGGGGCATTTTCAATGCGGCCAATCGCAGTTTCGGTTTCAGCGGGTGCCGCGAAACCATGGATTTTGTGTGAACAAAGCTGACCACGTGACCGTCGGAGGGATATCACAGACCAGAGTTGCCGTAGCACTGTCGAATCTGTGTCGTCGGCAGTTTCTGCGAATGCCCCCACGTACTGATCTCGTGAGCCGCTTAATGAAAAAGCGACCGTGGACGTGACGCAGGGCGCTGCGAGTGCAAAGCTACCGCGGCTAAAGAACGACGTGCGAAGCTCGAGACAGTGGGTGGCAAGGACGCGCGCTGGAAGCAGTCGGCCGGTCTGCTACAGGTCCGCCTACAGATGTGTTCGGCTTAGCACTGCGACGGATATTCGATTACCGCTCTCGTAAGCGGTGCAGATGACAATTTTTAATGCAACCCACCATCGCATCATTAACTCCTTTCTCATATAAGCTGCCATGGTTGGGACTGGGTCCAATTTCGTCGCAAGTAACGCTACCTGCGCCGGCCTGCGCCACTTCGCGGCCGTGGCCGCCGCCTGCACAGCGACCGTGCGGCACAGTGGGCTTTACGTGTCCCCGGCGCGTTTTCGCGTCCAATGTAAATAAAAAGTAATAAAAATCGAGTGCCTGCAATAGCTGTAGGACTTTGGTCGCGGCCAGCTGCCCGATGAGCCGACGAAATCACGGTGCCTCCGCCGCCAACGATCGGGTCGTTCGTTCTCGAGAGCAGAAGCTCCGCCCTCCGATTGGAGCGGCGAGCCGGCAAAAAACACCGGCAGTGCGGAAGCGGCAAACACAAACTCGTGACGTGTTTGGATGTTGCTTATTTACAAAATATCCAGGGGATGTCGATTGCGCGAGGACCTCTGCTGGCTGCTCGGTTGCGTTTCGCACACTTTAAAATTGATTTTAAATAGTTTCTAGGCTGTATTCGCCGCTGATATTTTGCAGATGACGTATGAGTGTTCCCACCAATCTACC
Organism: Haemaphysalis longicornis; assembly: GCA_013339765.2. Taxonomy (NCBI): domain Eukaryota; kingdom Metazoa; phylum Arthropoda; class Arachnida; order Ixodida; family Ixodidae; genus Haemaphysalis; species Haemaphysalis longicornis. Next base: position 107,470,262 of record CM023456.1, read on the forward strand.
TCCGAAGTTATCTCGCCTTCAAAATTTTGTGTCAGTACCGCTTTAAGTGTCCAAAGCGTTCATTTCAGGTGAAGGACATCATCATAATATCAATGAATTTGATTTGATCCACATTTCCCCACGCCTTCCACATTCGTACGCTTCGCAATGCGTTCTTTCGTTTTTTCATAGTTTATCTGTTTCTTCACAAATTCTGCGCCTTCTACAGGTAGTGATGACTGATTACTGTTGCAGGACTAGCGTTCGATTCCCGGCCGCGGCGTCCGCTTTTCTGATGGACGCGAAAAGCAAAAACTCCCGTGTGTACGAGATTTTGGCGCACGTTAAAGATCCCCAGGTGGTCAAAATTAATCCGCGGAGCCCTCCACTACGGCGCGCCTCATCGCCTGCGCTGCGTCGGCGCGTTAAACCCTACATCATCAATCATCAATCAATCAATAATCATCCAATCATATCACTCAATCAATCAATCAATCAATCAATCAATCAATGTCAAATCAATCAATCAATCAATGGTTGCTATTGTTAGGTTTTCAACGATAATCACTGTGTGTGTGCGTTCGTGCGTATGCACGTGTACTCTCCTAGTTTTGTGGATTGCTACCAGTCCGTTCCGAAGTGGAGTCAACTCGGAATGTTTTATTATCTTAGCCGTGACGTGCCAGATAAGTGTTGTGTCACCACACGATGTGGACAGTGCGACTTCCTATTGCGTATACACTGTGTGGACGCCTACTTCTCGATGTGTGTTTTCTAGGTTACGGCTTTCGTTATGTGCGCGCGTGTTTTTCTTACCAACTGGCTAGCTCAGAAAAGCCGGCCGCCAGCTTGAGCTAAACTTCTCCCTTGTTTTTTTCTTTGGTCAAACGACAACAGAAGTCGCTGATTACACAGGCGACCCGCTCCTCTCGCCAGTGTCCGTTAATCACGCACGGCAGAGAGGCACTCCGGAGATTGTGACAAACGAGACGGCTTGCGTCTAACCTCGCCAAGGGGCGCTCGCGTTCAACAGAGACTTGTTATACGACTGCAGACGGGAATACCAACAAGAGAAGCGGGAAATGTGCTGCCTTAATTAATCACGTCTGGCCTAGACCCGCGGCAGAGCAGTGTATGCACAAGTGTCAGTCTCCGGTTAATGAAAGGACGCTCTGTTTTCTTTTTGTTTGTTTGTTTCTCAGGGACTCTGTCCTTGTTGATAACGCTAGCTAATCCACTTCCGCGCTCTTTGTTCCCCCCTTTTTTTTCCTATCGGTTTTTCGGGCTCAGACGGTCGTTCTTATTGGGTTGTTTTCGATGCTTTCAATCGCAACTATACGAAATTAAACTGGAATTGCTGCGTTAATGCTTGGTACAGTGGTGGGATACGTAAGAAAGATTTGTAGTGTTCGTTATCGCTCGTTGATGACGTGCAGCGCCTCCGTTCTGTGCGGAACCGCCGATTGGAGCTTAGAAGTTGGGAGCGCAGTTCTTGCGATGGACACGACCTGGTGAAACAGCGCCGCGACAGAGAGATTTTAAAGCCTAATTTAGTGTCACTCGATAAAATACAGAGTACCGTCACTGAGGCACGCAAGTGAGCAAAGGCAGCCATTTTGGTGTTTATCGGTGTTGCCAAAGCGCCGCTTCTCCGGCCTCATCGCTAACATTGCCGAGGTCATTTGCAAACAACACTGCCAAATACGCGTAGCAACACTGCATCTTCGGACACACTTTTGCAGCTGAAATGCGCCTATGTGCGTTATCTTTGATTCGCGTTCGGAACGAGGCCAGTCGCGTGCAGCCGCAGAGCGGGCAGGACAAGCTGAGACTACCACAGTTGACCGACAGAAAACGCCTAAGCAACAAAATGGCGGTGCCCCTGAACCGTTGCAGTGTAAACAATTGTCACGTGATGCGAACTGACCAATGATCACGGCGGCGGCATGGAACAATTGGAGAAAAGAGTGCTGATACTCTGTAACCTTATCTAGTGACACTAGCCTAAATCTTTGTTTCAAGCCCGTGCGTTGTGAGGTACAGAAAATTAGTTGACCAAAAAAAGTTAAGTTGCACGATCCGGGTGCCGGGAGCCCGGGATCGCGCACCATGAAAGCGAAACATCAGCGCGGGAGGTCGGTTGAAGGAGGGCTCTAAAAACGGACGGCGCAGCGCGCGCCAAAAAAAAATTAGTAGTGGCTTAGCTCTGCTATGCCAGGATATACGTAGCGTGAGCTAAGGTTCAGCAATCCAGTCCAAGCCAGCCCAATCCAGTCCAGTCCAGTCAAATCCTGCAATTTTTTTTAACCTCCTTGGTCTAGTCACTGCTCCTCGCGCATGCTCCGCACGGCTCTTTACGAGCCACGCGAAACGGCTATCAAGCGGCTCCGGCGCAGCATCAGACTTGGCTACTGCGCAATTGAGGCGCACACCTAGGCACGCGCCGGCACCAGTGTGTCTGCCACGGCTATGACGCAACACAATCCACCTTAATCCAATCCAATCCAATCCAATCCAACCAAATCTAGGTCAAGCCAAGCCAATCCAATCCAATCCAATGCCCCTCGCGCTTGCGCAGAACGGCCCTTCACGGCACACGCGAAACTGCTCAACCTCGGCCAGTGTAGCTTACGCTACAAAAAGGGAAGCAGCAGCACAAATGAGGGAAGGCCGCTGCCGCCCGGGCAATACGAGTCACCTTTAGAGGCGGAAGTACCAACAAGGACTAACAGGAGGCTCCTGATGATGGCTAACGAGCGAAACCAGTTTCGGAGGGTGCTTTTTAGGGGTGGGCCAGAAGGAGCGACTACGCTTTCGTCTTCACGCTCTTGGAAAGTTTTATGCACTGTAATTTTTTTAATGATGGCAGCATTGCTATGCTCTACAACTGTCAAGCAAAGTCAGATATGAACGACTGAGTGTGCGCCGCCGTGCCTGGTTCGTAGGGGAAATTGGGATTTCATATTTGATCACGTTTCTCGTGTTAGAGAGCAACGGGATGGCGCACCTCTTTTCCTCACCAGAAGCCGCATTGAGGCCCTTCTCGGGAATTTAATTTCCTCGGCTAAAAAGAAGAGAGGAATATTTATTTATTAGAGAGGAGCTCCAACCAAAAAGGGGCTGGCAACTCCAAACATTGGAGTTATAGATTAATCGTAGATGCAATTATTAATCGTAGAGGCAATCATTAAGTTCTTTGACAAGTACCTCCCGGTAATGGTTCCGGAACATTAAAAAACACGTCAGTTTATGGTATGAACCCAGTGCTAACGCACTACGGGCTAGTTGCCCTAATTTCGTGCGTCCATTAAAACATCACCGGGCATCGCCTACAGACTTTGATTTAACTTCCAGTGCTTCCGTAGCATTCCCTTTGAGCGTGCTGCGCCGGCTTTACGACTGAACGTTGTACGCTCTCGCAGCTATATACTTGCTGAGGCTGGGCTAGGTAGAACCGTTATTTGGTCCAGTGGTCTATATATAACTGAGGACATCAGGCTCATCTATACTGTCCGCCGTTCGCCATAGTGGACGCAGAACGGCGTGGGAAGCACCTGCACGCGTTGTAAGCAAATCGTAATTTTTCGTGTCCGCAGTTAAAAATACAAAGAAATTGCCGAGCACGCGTGCCTCACGGTGACCGCCCAGCGTCCCCGGCGCACGTCTGTCAAGCGAAGCATACCCACGTAGGGAGATTGGCCAAGATTGGCAAAAAAAAAAGCTCTTTCGCCGTAATCGTGGCAACACTTGCTCGGAACGAGAAAGAGACGTCATAGCGTACGCCCCTCCAATGTGACCTGCAATGATTATCACTTCCAAAAAAATGAAAAAAGCTGACACTTATAGCAACAATGATGGAGTAAAGGTCGTTGCAGCAGCGAAGGAGAAGCACATCGGCTGCAATCGTGGACTTAAACCTTCGTGATGGTCGTGAAGGTTGCGTACAGCTTCGCTCCCTTCAAGCCTTACGCGCTAGTGTGATCTTCCTTTGAGGATAAGTGGGCCTGAACGTTGTCACCTCCTTCGATCCCTGCGCAATCATGGCGGCGCGGCGCTAGGAACAAATACCCTGCTTCGCGATGCGGGGTAGACACTGCGGGCATCGACCAGGTTTAGGGGAAATCCCGAAGGAGTAGTGAGTCTCTGCAAAGGAAAATTTGACATCCAACTCAAATGCAGCCGTACGCTGCTACAAAGGAAAGCTATACAGCTTCCTGGAAAACTTCGCAGCTAAAGAAAAATTCGTCGTGGTCTTTCGCACTGTGCACATTCGTCGCTTTCGTACTCCATCCCTGCGGACCGAACCACATCGTCCCTGGGCTCCACCGTTCCCCCTCCCTGTCTTCTAATCATACTGTCTCCACGCACCGTTTCCACCGCACTACGTAAGACGAGAACACGTCGAAATAAACGTTTTCGAGCAAACAAACAAGGGCCAGGCATGTTGACTTTCCGCACAGCCTCGGGGCTGGATAAGTTCCTCTGACCATTGTGTACGTGTATTTTGATCTTTTGTGTCCTTGAAATGTGTATACGTCTCTCGGTACCGATATAGATTGTCGGGTTACAACCATGTTTTGTGCAGCGATGTTTTAGTTCGGTTTGCCATCGCGCAGTCGTGACGGGGCGGCGCTTGGGACAAAAGCTCTGTTGGCTTTCCTCGCGGCCTCAGGGCGGTATGAGGTTTTGCGATCCCTCTGGCCATATATTTTGCTCTGCAGCGTCTTCCAAATGTGTATACGACTCGGTAAGGGTCGTACAGTGTATACCCTCCGTCTATATTGCCAGTCACAACGTCATGTTCTGTATAGCGGTGTTTTTGTTTGGTTTACCATCGTGTTTCCCGATATTGCGGTGTATATATACGGTGCCTTATTCATGCCCCCCCCCCCCCCCCCCCTCCCCGCACTTCTCTTTCCCCATTCACTGTTTCATCTCATTTTGTTAACGCTTATCGGTAGTAGCAAGCCCTCTCGTTCGTAGGTATGAACTCCTCAGTTCCCGTTGAAGTTGTCTTCTTACTGTCTCCCTGAAACAAAGAAAAAAAAAAGGCGCGGGTTTTGTGGTTGCCGGGCGTTTATTTCGCGGTCGACGCGCATATGTTGCTGGCGCTACCTGCACGCCAGCAGTGGAATAGAAAGTTATAGCAGTGCTGCGTCGGTACGATACCGGTAGGCGACCGGCGCCATTGCGCGTGCGCAGAGGTTTCGAAGCCGGTAGTGCGCATGTGCAGCTGCGCCTATTATGGACCTGGAGGCTAAACCCGTATGGGGACCGGTTCTTCGCTGTGCCATAACTCTCTTATTTTTTTTCACTGCGGCAAAATTTCTACGGGCAAACTCTGATGTGAAACTACAAAATCCGCGCAGATGGAATGTGGCCGGTCTAAGATCTGCGGATTTACAGCTGCTCCTCATCGAGACATTCCGCAACTTGACGGGACTTAGGAAGCGGAAGCTGAAGAGAGAGACAGGCTGTGGCCTCAAAAAATCTCCAGCCCATTCTCTTTCCCTCTCTTCTTTCGGCATCATCCGCGGTTACTCTGCGCTGTGTGGAAGTGCCGTTGTAAAGGAATAGTTGCTTCTTTTCTGAATTACTCACAAGGAATCGGCGAACTCAATTTGAGGACGACGGCGGTGATAACCTAGGATACCTTCGCGTGAGCCGGGTGGTTCATTTTTGAACAGCTCCAACTTAAACGGGGCAAAGCTTGTTGGCACGAAGAAAAAGCAAGGATGCGCTGTACTTGTTTCTCTTTTCATTTTTTGTGTGTGTTCAGTAAATGCTCGGATGGTAAAAAAAAATTCGTTATAAACTGTAATTCGATATACGTGACTCCTTTCTAAATATGATTTAGTAACTAAATATGATTTAGTAGACTGGCCTAGTTGCAATCCATTATGTACAGTTCAACGCAAAAATAGACTGGGACTAGAAAAGGCACAAGACAAGAGCGCCACCACAACTGAAATTCTTAGCGTGTTTATAAACGAGTGTCTTTTTTTTTAATAAACTTCAGTTGTAGAAGCGCTCTTGTGTTGTGTCTTTTCCAGTCCCTGTCTACATTTGCGTTGAACTGTACATAACGCTCTCTAAAGGGTCGAGTAAGTACCCCCGAATTAGTCATGACGACTCTGTCGACGTGAAGTGCGAGATATAACCTTTATTGAGGTAAATAAACGCAGTAACCCTGGGTCCGCAGCGTGTTTCTGCCGGAAGCTAGAAGAGTCTCTTCCAGTTTGTTGAGGCACAGCATGAGGTCGTGGTGACACACGCACGGCTTGGCTTCTCACCGAACAGAAACTCAATTGCGTCTGCGCCACAGCTGGCACTTTGCCAGGCTGTTCGTCTGTCGGCTGTTCTTCATCGAGGCTACCATGAACAGGTCTACTATTTCAGCATCCGTAGCTGGGGTGACGACGGGATCGTCTTCGTGCGACATCGCGAATGATTCAGATTTTGGTTCCACCCCTTCGCCAAAGATTCTGTGCACAGCTTGATGGAGCTTGAAGGTCTCAGGCCCGTCCACGAGGGGGTGAAACCACGCCGCTGGCTATGGGGACGGGCGCTTGGCCGCCGTGAACAGCGTCTTGAGTACGCATGCGCAACTTTCCGGTTCGTTTGAAGCGGGGCAAGCCATCGGCATGCTTCAAGTAATCCGATCTGAAATGCGTGCATCATAAAGTTTCTTAGTAAGTATACTAGAGAGGAAACTGCGCCTCGTAAGCCATGTCGTCGTGGGGGTTCATGGGAAGACCCCTCTTTTGACTTGGGCTTGGCAGACAATTGGATTCTTGGGAGCTTTCTTACGCATTAACACGTTTACGATCTACAAGGAGCCAAGCCTTCGGTGAAACAGCAGGCAGTGCGTGATCGCACCTGACGTTGCTCATGCCGCAGTCGAAGGACGCATGACTGAGCAGGTAATATGCCGCCGCGAAACTTGTAGCCGACGAAAAGTACGTTTCGTTTCTTTTCGATGTATAATGGCGGTCCATGACGACACAGACGGCCTTGATGTGAGCCGCATAGACGCTAGCGCCAGATTCCTCTCTAGTGTAGTACTGTAAGAAACTCTATGGCGTGCATATGGGTCGGAACTGCATGGCTATTCGATAAAAGTGATAATCCGAATAAAGCGGCTTCCAATGTAACGAGGCTTTACTATACGTATTTTTTACTTCAAAACAAAGTCTTTCTGGCGGCTCACCTTCCGCCCATTCGGAGTTCTCTCCCAGACACGTATTTCAAGGTGAGATGATTGTCTGCCACTTAGTTAAAGCAAGGTCAGTGAACGCCAAACTTGGGTAGGTAGTCAGCCGAAAACCCAGCCTGCCTCAGAGTGTAACGCAAGTAACCGCAACTTTCATTCCGTACCGAGCGCCGACGGTAAAACGCGAGGCTGTGCCCGTCGTTCGAAGTTCTCGGTCTCCCAGGTACGTAACTTGTAGCACGACGCGACGAGCGCGGAAGAGTTTTGCGTGTTGCGCACTAGGAGCGGCTCCGCCCAACCACTGTGTTCTTAATTAAACGAGCGTACGTCTGATACGAGCGCCATCATTCGCCGTTGCGCGTACCCTGCCGTATATACCCGTACCTCCGTGCACAGCGCCGGCGTGTATGCGGCTTGCCTTATGTTTATATATGCGTCGTGACTTAGTTCACCCCTCGATAGTGGGGAGATAACGCGCCGCCAGTGTCAATTGCGTGGTCCACTTTTTTGTTGCCTCTTCATTTACTGCCGCTGGTCCAGACGGCGTGATAAATTGCCAAACGGAGAGGGGGAGAGGCGAATAAACGGAAGAGGAAAATGTGCGGTGGTAGCGGGGCTTGGCAATTTGTTTCGGATCATAGGACGGCTTCGGTTTGGAGATTAGATCGATACGCGGTTCTGCGATATAGGGTCGCCACGGTGTTGAGTGGACGTTGAAAGATCGCCGGCCCTTTTGAGACGGACAGAATATATATGACTGCTCGGAATAGAAGATTGGATGATTTCCTTACTGCACCGGTTATACGCCCGAATCCATTGGCGATGTTCGTCAGAGGCGGAACCAGCACGAGAGGAAATATAGTGAATGCTGGGAAGGTTTAGGAGCTGACCTGCCGCGGTGGCTCAGTTGGCTAAGGGTTTGTACTGCTTAGCCAAGAGGAGAGTGAGTAGAGGAGAGAGAGAGAGTAGAGAGAGAGAGTCTCTCCTCGTTCTCTTCTCTCTCTCTCTGTCCGCACTCTGCTCTCTCTCTCTAGCTCTCTCTCATCTATTCTCTCGCTCCTCTCTCGCTACCCCTTTTTTTTTCTTTTCCGCAGTTCCTAGCGATGTTCCCTTAGTGCAGGAAGGCGCGCAGGTAAATCTTGAGCGCCCACCCTTGGTGTCAGGAGCTGTAGCTCGGGCGACGAGCTCCCGGTCACCTCCAGCCAGGTAGTGGGAGGGTTGGGTAAACGGAGCGGGGGTAAAGAGGGGCATTCCCAAATAGCGTGTGTCGTGGTGTCTCGAGTGCCACATGCCGGGCAGTCAGGATGTGGATACAATGTGGGATAGGTGTGGTGTACGGCGTGTCTGGTGGGGAGGTGAATGGGTTTGCAGTTGTCGTCATAATCTGGCGACAACTGCAAAGAGTGCACGCGGATTGGAACCTTGGCGCGGCGGCCTTTTTTTTTGATGATGGCGAAAAACTAAAATGACCGTGTGTCGAGGTTTCGGCTCTCATTAAAGATCCCCGTTTGGTCAAAATTAATCCGGAGTCCTCCGCTACGGTGCACCTCTTAGCCGAGGTGCAGCCTGTGCGCATAACTACCCTCCCCCCCCCCCCCCTTTTTTTTTTCTTTCCCTCCCAGAAAGAGGTTCGTGTGGCTGGAGGCAGACGGTATAGAATGCAGCGTCCGTGTTCCGCTCTAGGTTGCACTTTGATGCATCACGGGCTGAGGAAGGCCAGGAAGTGAGCCGAATGGCTTCGAGTGGAATATGGGTAAGGAGTGTTCGAGGCAAGGCTAATGCCGCGTAAGTGTTCCCCGGTGATAAAGAAATTCCGACCATTGCAGTGTAGGGATATGTTCGAATGTTCCGGTAACATATCGCGACTATTTCCTTCCTGCGGCAAATTTATGTACGCCCAAGCGGCTTGCTTGTGCGACAGTGTTATCGGGAAGTCTGAGAACTGCCTCTTTCTGAACAAGTGAACTAATGCGGGGTAGTTGATGCTTGTCTCGCCTTCCGCAGCGCAGTGTGCGACTCTTCCGTTCGTCTCGTTTTGTAGCGCTGTTTTCTTTTTTTTTTTTTTTCTAGTATCCTCTTTCTGCCATGCGTTTGCGTTAGTGGCGTCGGGGTTTAGCAAACAACGCTGAAACTTCCGGAACGCTGCCCTCGAAGTGGTTTGGACATTTGCATGTTTGTGGCGTCGTCCTTGAAGCATTTCCTGTTGCGGAAATACCGGCGAGGAAGCAGTTCTCGTCCGGTTTCGGCTTTTGCTCACACTTATTTTTTTTTTTTTACCCTTAGCCGACCGGAAGTGAATCTCGCTACACTTTATGTAATGAGGAAGTGGCATACGAGGCTTTACTTGTGTCACGACCCTCTTAGCAAATTAAGGAAGTGGGTGTCTTGCTCCTTGAGACGTATGCAGGACGGCAGCGGCAGCCTTGAGTAGGACGCGCAATAGAAGCAGAGCCTTCAAGCAGGGCTCAGAGCATGTAGACAATTGACAGTTCTGTCGTATCGTCGCCAAAGAAACAAGTCGAGCTGTCTTTACCCGTGACAGCGCCTAAACTACGGCAGCCGCCCTTAAACCAGCAGAACAGCTTCGACCGAGGTATTCCGAGGGACCCGAACGATAACTATTCAACCACACCTGGACTTGTCGAACCAGTCGCGGCGGTTGAGTTCCGGCGCCGCTATCTTGCAGCATCAGCAGTGCATTTCTTGAATGCTACTCTGCACCTCTTCACTCAGAGTGCATTAAAAGCCGCAATCTAGATCTGCACCCTCTGATACCGTCGTTAAATCGAATAGCAAAGCGTAGTTGCTGAAAAGTGCCGCTGTGTGAGAACCGGAATTCAGCCAGCGCGTGCAGACAAAGACGTTGGTCTTGGCGCTCGCTGCCTCTACAAACTAAGGGCTCAGCAGACCATGACATTTCACCAAGGCTACGACTGCGCGGTTCCTCGGAGTTTTCACCCCCGGGTGGTGTCTTTGTGCTTCGATGAGGCTGAGCTTCAAGGTTGCTGTGCATGGTTCACTCAGCACAGCTACTTTTACAGCGGTGCTGAGCGAACCACCAACCACTCATTGTTTGGTTTCGCGCTGCTTTTCTCGTAAGCAGGTATAAGGGGCAGCTCTGCAGTGATTCAATGCGAGAACTTTAAAATGGCATGTAGGTTTGCATTAACAGCTACTGACAAATTCTCCAGTTTCGTATTCAACGACACTAGGCATAAACATGCGCTGTCAGTGGTTCCGAGATAAGAAGAAAGCGTTCTCGCTAGGTAACTGCTACTCGTTTACCCGCCGATTTGAATAGTCATGTTCAATAGGCGCTTGGTTGGTTGGTTGGTTGAACTTTGTTTGAGCCCGTAGAGGGGTCACCATCAAGGCGGCCGATAGGGCGGTCCCCTATTCTCGGGGCCCGTATGCTTCCAGCACCTCCAGGCCCCGAGCCACGAGGGCTATGTGGGTTGGCACGGTAGGGCTGGACCGCAAGATCTCCCATCGCTCTTTGGGTGAAGGGTTGGGTGAGGTGAGGGAGGTGGGTGGTGATGGGGGTGGGATGGGGGTCTTGAGGGACGTGCACTCTGCAATGACGTGACGCAGAGTGCCTCTTTCTTGTTTGCAGAATGGGCATGTGTCATCATACCGATTTGGAAACATTTTATGTAGCATTGTTGGATGTACTAATGACCCTGCCTGTATTCTTCGTAGTATTGTTTGCTCTTTTCGTGTTAGTGAACGGTGAGGCTCTGGTAGTGTACAGTGTACACCGATCTTCTCTGTACATCTTCGTGATGTCTGTGTAGCTCGTGACCGGGATCGGGTCGTCCTCCCCTCCGCTTGACTCCTCGTGTGCCCGGCGTGTCATCTCTCGGGCGTGGTAGTCAGCGATGGTGTTGCCAACTAGTGAGGAGTGAGCCGGGGTCCACACGAGCTCGACGGCTTGTCCCGGTGGCTCTTTCTTGTTTACGATCGCTAGTGCCGAGGAGGAGATGGAGCCCCTTCGGTAGCTGCTATATGCCTTCTTGCTATCCGTCACCACAACCTCGACGCCGGGTTGAACCGAGCGCCAAGGCTATGGCCACTTCTTCCGCAGTCGTGGATTCCCTGGTCCTCGTCGAAGCCGAGACGACCAGTCGGTCTCTCGTTGTCACAACCGCTGCCGCCCGGTCGCTGCCCTTCTGGAGGGAAGCGTCTGCGTAGAGGACGCGGGAGTTTGCCCCCAATCTTCGCGCTAGAGCTGTTGTCCTGGCTTTTCGTCTGTCATCGTCTACTCCCGGTGCCATGTTTCTTGGAAGAGGCTTCGATGTGAGCGCTTCCCGCCATATTTCTGGTAGTTTACTTGACGTTGGTGTGGGTTCGACTGTCCATCCCAACTTCTGGAGTACCTGTCTTCCGTGCTCGGTCTGACTAAGCCGTACTCTCTGACTAGAAAGGTGGGCCTCCACAAGTTCGTCGACGGTGTTGTGGACCCCATCTGATACAAGCGCTTTGTTGATGAGTATATGGGGAGTCCCAGAGCCTGTTTCATTCCATTTCGTGTTACTACGTTTAGTGCCTCTCGCTGTGTCATCGTCATCTGCAGGTACGGTGCTGAATACGTAATCCGCGAGATGACGAAGGCCCGTACTAGACGGATGGCGTCGTCTTGATGCCACGGTTGCGGTTTGCTACTCGCCGGAGCATACCCAGCACTTGCTCGGTCGTTGTTCGGACCTTAGCGATTGCTGCGTCTGCTTTCCCGTCGTTCCGTAGCATCAATCCCAGTATACGACACTGTTGGGTTGGCTTGACTTCAACTCCATCGATTTGGACAGTGATACTGCATCTTGTCTTGTTGTTGACACCCGGTTGGACGAGCAAGAGCTCGGACTTCTGCGGTGCGCAGCTCAGGCCACACGATTTGGCATATTGGTGTACCGTCATGGCTGTTTGTTGTAGTGTTTCCTCCATCCACCCTTCAGATCCGGCTCTTGTCGTCCATACCGTAATGTCATCTGCGTAGAAGGCGTGGTCTATTCCTTCTATTTGCTCTAATAGCCCTGGCAGGGGTAAGAGGGCCAGGTTGAAAAGAAAGGGTGAAATCACAGACCCTTGAGGAGTGCCTCTTTCCCCGAGTGTTATGGGGTCTGATTTCGTCCCGCCGATGGCTATTGTCGCAGTCCTGTCCGTGAGGAAGTCTTGAATGTACTTGAATGTTCTGCGCCCGCACCCGTCTTGTTGAGGTTTCGCACACGCTGGCGTGCGTCACATTGTCGAACGCTCCTTTGAGGTCTAAGGCTAGATAACTCTTGGTCCTTTCTTCGTGGCTTGCTTGACTACCAACTCGTGGAGCTGCACCATGACGTCCTGCGTTCCGAGGTGTTTTCGGAAGCCAAACATTGTAGCTGGAATTTGTCCTGTATCTTCCAGGTATCCCTGTAACCGCTGTAGCACCATTCGCTCCATAACCTTTCCGACGCAAGAGGTCAGCGATATCGGGCGCAGGTTGTCTACTGACGGGGGCTTCCCTGGCTTCGGTATGAACCTTATTTCCGCCTCTTTCCATTTGTGTGTGGTAGCTTTGAGGTCTCCCAGGCATTGTTGATATACCTAAGGAGTTCGCTCGCTGTCTTGCCGCACATGTTGGAAAGATGCTTGTATGTTATGGTGTCCGTCCCTGGTGCGCTCTTCTTGTTGCTTTCATCTATTGCCGACCAGAGCTCCGCCATGGTGAAGGGTCTTCTAGCGCGCCGTTTTCCGGTCCCTCATACTCTTCTGGTATTGGGTGAACTCCTTTTAAGTGCTAGGCACTTATAAGCGACCCCAAACCATCCCCCGACGGCGGCGTCGGCGTCCGCAGCCCTGCTCTCCCTAGCAACGGCCCAGAGCGGAGAGCAGCGTCGTAGCAACGGCGCTGCTCGCTCGCTCGCTGCCCCTTCGCTCGTCCTCCTCTCTCCGCGTGGCTGCAGCTGCGCGCGCACCCCTCTCTCTCTCGCGCCCGCCTTCTCTCTCAGCCACCTGGCTCGGCGCGCTCAGCGCGGCGTACCCCCCTTTATATGCAGCGATAAACTGCCAGACCTCCGTGGGACGGCTCGCGCGCGCTCTCTCGCTACAGTCTCCTGCTGCTCTGCTCCAGTTTAGACCGTTTGCTGGCTGGGCGCCTCTCAAGGCGATGTCAGAATTACTACCCCGTGTACTCTCGGCGCAAGAATGCATTCGCACTTCCTCACGATTCCCTTCGGGGAGGTGGGGGCAATTTTTTTCAGTCTGCAGGTATCTCTTCCTGAGTGCCCTGAAGAGTTCGATTTCGTTACCGTCGTACGTGTTGAGTACCTTGGTAAGGTTTCGGTTGGTTGCCGTCTTGCTCTGTGCCGGTCTATAAGGTGGCGGAGTAGCTTCCACGTCTTTCCCGCCGATAGCTGCCCTGTATCCTTCGCACATCTTGTGCCAGTTCTCTCTTCAGAGCTTCGCTGCGTATTCTGCAATCTGCTTGTTCAGGAGAGCAGTGCGTCGTGCAAGCTTCCTGTTTCTTCGCCGGCGTCTCCATCTGCGAATCAGCGAATGTTTAGCTGCCCACATGTTGGATAGCCTGGCGTCGACGAACGATGTGTCCGTCGTTGTCGTGATCTTTTGGGTGAACTTCCGGAGTGTTTCTTGCTGTTTCTTTTCCCACTCCTCGTACCGTTGTAAGCTATGCTCGACCTCTGCTCCTGTCTCCTCGGCCGCGTCATTGAATTCTCGAGTGTACTTCCGCATCTTGTCCCGGTCTGTAATCCATGCCTTGCCCAGCTCGGCCCGGTATTGGGGACCGTGGACTTCGATGCTTATGATTTTGTGGTCGGATCCCAGATCAACGTCGTCGCACCTCCACTCCGCTTCGAGTGTCCCTGCCATCCATGTTAGATCCGGTGTGGTGTCGTTTGTAACACTGTTTCCGCTTCTGCTGGGGACGCCCGGTTCGTTAAGGAGTGGGAGGTCGTGCTTTTCCATAGGCGCCAGAAGGCGTCATCATGGGGATGGCTAATTAGGGCTCGTCTCGCCAACCACAGAACCGATATATTCACGTCATTTCATTTCACTTTATTTCCGATTCCATCATGATAGTTCAATAAAACTGCTTGTACTCATAGCCAAAGGATAGTATAGTGTCCAATGTTGCGATACAAGGCATTGTAACAGGATACAGAATACAAGGTGCGAAAACCTTGCGAATATAGAAAAGAAGATCAGGGAATTGTACATGCATATATATTCACGCAATCAAAACTTGAGTAGGATGACAGAAACATGCAAGTTTTATACGCAAACAGAAGAAAGGCAATGAAGAATAACAACTACGCAGTAAACTTTCGCCGGACGTAGTGATATTGGTAGACAAGAGGTTACAAATTTTGTTACTATTTCTGGAGTGTCTGCTAGTCACGGAGATTCATTGAAATGAGGGCAAGGAAATGTTTCTTTATTTTAAGGGGAAAGTTAACAGCTGACGTTATGTCTAGGGGCAAACTGCTCCGGATTTTGGCACCGATGAACTGTGGTCGTCGTTCTCCATATACGTTATTGGTGGGAGGTTGAAGTTACCAGCAACAGAATTTATGGTAGGGCGGGATGAGGAGCACAGAATGGATGAATGAACAGGGCAGTTATACCTTATGATATGATTATGGAATGGCTATTTTGTGTTGACGTAAACTGTCAATAGGTAAGATTGGTAACTTGCGAAACAGGGGTGCGCTTTAACGATCATGGCTTGAGTGCGTTGTTATTCATAATGAGTGCATCAGTAATTTTCGTAAAGGTACAATTTATGTAGTGTGAGTCCAACTCCAATGAATCTATGCACTAGGATAAATGGCAGTGGACGAGTGAGAAGTACAAAATTCGTATATGAACGTGGGCTAAAGGATAGTGGTGTTAACTTCTACGCTAAAGCACGCCGATAGCTGTCGTCGGAGCGGCATCGCTGGGCTAAATTGGACCACCCGGATTCATAAAAGAAGTGAAATGAGCAGGGATGGTTAGACGGGAAGAAAGGATAGAAACGAAAATTGATATTGCGGTCTATAAAGACGGCCAACTAAAGGTCCTAAAATCAAATTTTTCAAGGAACAAAAAGAGGATTGTGCTGCTTTTTCAGCCTGAGAGGGCTGCTTCAGAATATGAGCAAATGCTCGCAATAGGATGATACTTGTGTATGCTGCGGTAAATATCTAGAGGCATGGATATATCGTAACAGAATGCCGAAGTATGCACCCAGCCCGAGCTTCAGTTGGTGCTCACCACCACGAAGCACTGGGTATTAGAGTTAATGGAATCGTTCAACAAGAGATTAAAGTACGGGCGAAAACAAATAAGGAAGGCGTGCGACCATGACATGCATACTATATATGCACGTCGAAACATAGTTTGAATTTAATTGACAGTGATTCCTAATTTAAACAGATAAATAGCAGCATTTAACCTGCACAGACTCGCTGTAATTTTCCGTTGAAGCAGCTGCTATTTCCCGTTGAGAATGAAACCTACAAACATTATCATCATTATCATCGCGGGCTTTACTTGCACCGACGTGCTATGCTCCGGGTTCTGGGCCTGAGAAGTCTCCTCGTGCAACGCTCGTAGGAGCTGACCGACAACATAACATGTTCGGAGAGGCGTGCTCCGTATAGTGCATTGTTAGTAGTTTGTCAGCGACGTTAGGGAGATGTTTGGTTGGAAACAGCGCGTTAAAACAGGATCACGAAGAAAGAACCGGACAGGAGGAGCGCTCTTTGTCAGGTTATTCTTAGTGTCCTCGTTTTAACGCGCTGTTTCCAACCAAACATTTCGCTTTACCAACTCGTTTAACTCTCCATCCTTCTGCAGGACGTTGGGGAGATAATATTCCCGTTGACACCCGTGTGCTCACTACCGTGCAGTGCTTCAACGAGACAGGGTAACGTGGCGCGTATTTGCAGAAGTGACGGCCTGTCGCTTCCGCAGTGGCGGACGCGACGCGCCGTCTCGCCACCCGGATACAGGATGCGACGATTTTTTCGCCTGTTACAATCACCTTTGTGCAGTTCATATGGGTGCGCTGCAGGGAAGGCCGGTTGGGCGGGGTCCGAAGGCATATGCGTATTGTGAACGCTCCGCTTAATATGTACGGCTGGACGCCGACTTCGTGGGGAACACGAAGTCGACGTCAACGTCAAACAAACACCGCATGTTGCATGCGGCTATGCGTATTGATAGGTCCGTAAAGAAAATAATTCTGACAATAATACCTGTGTTTAAAGGGCGAAAAACTAGGTGAAAACATGCGGCGGAGGATGTGACGCGTTACCTCCGGTTTTTTTTTTTTTCGGCTCGTCTGATCATCCGTACCTTGAACACCAACACGAACTGGTAAAGAGGTCCTGGACGGCAAGTCGCAGCCTGGGTATCCGTGATAAGGATGCCCTCCACCGGCGAGTGCCCTGCCATCAGCACTTACGCTCAATAAATGTTTATCCTCGCTTTTTTTTTTTCTCCGAAACCAGTCCTGCAGTTCATGCGTGTTTATGACCTGTGAATGACCGGTTTCCGGGGGAGGAGGGGGGCGCATGCGGTAATGCGTCGGCTTCCGCACGTACGTTTCGCACTTTAGACTGCTACTAGACGGAAGGCTTCTAAGGCATTGAGTGGAAGATGTTTAGGCATAACAGGTTGCCTGCAATATTTCGATTCCGTATCGGGCTGAGAAAAGTGATATCACACGTAGGAGAAATGTAGAGCAGTGATAGTAGTCCTTATCTGGTGTAAGCGTGCGTGCACGCATGCTATGCTGAGTTTGCTATGCTTCAGACCTCACTTACAAAAAAGAAGTGTACGACAATTTTTTTGTCTTGTCCGGAGTTATACGTGTTTAGAACTGTAAGACGGCGGTCACTCACCAAGTCAAAAGGAAGATGTTCATCGTCTGTTTGGCTCGGTCAGTGACCGCCATTTTGTTTCTCGAAAACAGGAAGTCGTAGAGCGCTGCACCGCATCTAGTTTTTAACATTTTCTTTATATATTTCTCCCCGAGCCACTCATTGTTTTCTCTCGACATAGATTCTGACTGCTGGGAACCGGTGAGACCTTTTAAACGTGCCCCGCCGCGCTTCACTTGGAAACGTTAAGGGGCGCGTGGTCGTTAACAGTTAAATGCTCCTCTTACAAATGGCAGGCTGCGATGACTCAGCCATCTACGACGCACGGCCAAAGAGAGAGCGGTAACCGAATCGCAGTAAGATTTGCGGGAGCTAAATCTCGCCGGGAGATAACGTTTCCGCTTCGTTAACCTATAACTGTTGTAGCGTGCGCAGGTTTTCCCTGGATAGGTAAACAACCGATACATGCGTACCGCTGAAATACGCCCGGGTTCAGTACGCTTCCCCTGAGTCGTGCGTCCCAAAGCGTCGGATGCGTCTTCTTTGATATCCACCGTGGCGATGCTGCCCCGATGGATGGAGTCAGCTTTCTTGCAGACATGTAAGCACCAGCGTTTGCATGCTAGAGACGTCAGCGACTGCGTTCACCTTGTGCGGCCATAATTGCGTAAGGCAAGCACCTTCGTGTAGCGTAACCTATGAGCAGCACGCATTGCGCAAATATTGGTTAGCCGGGAACGAAATGTGAGGAGGAGGCCGTGCCGTAGATGAGGGAGGTACTGCGTTGCAAAAACCTAGCGTTACTTAGAAGGCACGCTCGTTGGAGTTACCAACCAAAGCGCACCCTCTTTATCGACGTGCTTGCTTCGCTGGAAACAGGCGTGCCTTATTTCTTCGGCAGTCGGTCGGGATTTCGTTTCTCTCTACATGCTGTTCGTTTTGCAAGCCGCGCGAGTTCCGCGAACAAACCGAGCAGCGAGGTGCGGTGATCAAGGCATGCTATGTTGCTGCGCGGTTCAATGGCTTCGCCGTTTCTCGCGGGTTGCTTTTAATCCGGAGCCGGCGCCGTTGTAGAAAAATGTTGCAGTGCCGGGGTGTCGGGTTTCCGCGCTTCTGGCAAGTCTGTGGGGAGATGGAGGATTTCGCAACGCGTTATGAAGCGTGCAGACGCATATGGAGCCGACTGATTTCAGGCTAGCGGACGCTGTTTGACGCGCTCCGTTACGCTCCGGAACATGGTCGTTACTCGATGTACTACGCGAGAATTGACTGCGGGGCTGGCTCCCCATCTTTCAGCGTTCTCACGCTGGGAAAATGTTCCCCGCAGGTTAAAGGCACTTCCATAATTGTGGTGCATTTAGGTGCAGATAAAATACTCCAATTAATGACCGGGTGCCTTTATTGCAGGCATGCATGAGTTTTAGGCTAAGGGAGTGCAAACGGTCGTAGGGTGGCTCGCCGCTCGGGATGTGCCGATGCCTGACGGTCATGTAAACGCATCATATACCCCGATACTACCCTCACTGGCAAGTGAGGCATATACCCCGATACTACCCTCACTGGCAAGTGAACGACTTTACCATCGTGTTTCTAACGTTATCCAGCACGCTTCGGTGCCTCAAGTGCCGTCGGGGGGCCTCTCTCTGCTTAATTACCCGACTTTGAACTTCCACGGCGGCGACGCTCTGCTAAGCCTACCGCGCCAAAGGTGTTCTATACTGCTGCCTCCGGCCATGCCGGCGGGCACAGAGCTCCCACTCCCAGCGCCCCACTCCCAGCGCCAAGAGGCCATGGAATTCGATCAACTGAGTGGCCGTACTATCCCACCGGAAAACCCCTGGACCGATGTCATTTACTCGCGCCTCAAGAAAGCACCTTCGAAGCCACCGGGCAACGACACGTCAGCTTTACCGCCGCAACGCGGTGAGCCAAGAGTTTCACCTACCACGGGCGCCAACACCCGCCGTGCACCACAACCGCGGTTGCCGAAAGACAACTACACCGTGGTCTATCGACCCCGCTCTGGCCTTAACGTCGCGGCCTGGGCTCCTCGCACTGTTCTCCAAAGCTTCGCAACTGCAAGTGCGATTCCCCTGCAAGAATTCTACAACACCATCGTTTTTCAAATCCAGACGTCCCAAATTTAGTCGTGGCAAGCACACCCAACGCCAGTCATGCCATCACTCTGAGCAAGATAACATGTGTGCAAATCGGCGAAGTACAATACGAAATCATGCCGTACATGAAGCCACCTCCCGACACTTGCCGGGGAGTCATCCACGGCTTGGACCCGGATACAACAAATGAAGCCCTCGGCGACCTCCTACAAGCAAACAGGCCTCAACTCATACATGCTCGCCTCATGGGGCGTACCACCTCGGCACTCCTGACCTTCCAGGGCCCTCACGTGCCCTTCTACAGCCTCCTGTACCGCTGCCGCCCATTCCGCCGGAGTGTACAAGTTTGTCAACTGTGCGGCGACATCGGCCACAGACAAGATGTCTGCCCGCATCCCGACCGCCCGACTTGCCCCGCTTGTGGACTGAGCGATCCTCCTGCAGACCATCCGTGCAGTCCCCAGTGCAAACTGTGTAACCTCCCCCATGCAACCGCAAGCAAAGACTGCCCTAAGAGACTCATACCTGCACCCCCAGTCTCCAAGCCTCGCCCCACCCACTATGGACAAACAACCCCTCCAGCATCGGACATCGACCCCCGACAGGTGAGCTGGTCAGCTGTTGTCTCGCGCTCCCCCACTGCTCAATCCTTCCCTCCTCTCCCCACGCGACCTGCACCAGCCTCTCAAACCACACTTCCCCCGGCCCCGCCCGCAATAGAACAACTTCTAGCCGAAATAAAAGAGCAAAACGCCGCCATGCTCCAGCGTATTGAAGCGCTCGAAAACGCTAACCGCCTCTCTCAACAAGCCCCGAAAATGCTACCGCCCCCAGATACTGCCTCCCTACCCCCACCCCCACCCTTCCTTTCTGACGTACCAGCCGACGCCCTCATTGACGAAAAGATTCGTACGCAAATCATGCCGCTTGTCGAAAAACAGATCACCGATGCCTTGGCTGCTCTCAACAAAACCATTACCGACACTGCGCAGACTCTCCTTCGGCTCACTGACTCCCTCACCCAGCGCATGACCGCCTTAGAACAGGCTAGCCCATCCAACCTTACCCAGGCTATTCTGCAGCGCCTTGACGCCCTCGAAGGTGACAGGACTCCTCAATCGAAGAAGCCGAAGATATCTCAGCATCCCGATGCCCAGATAGCCGCCGCCACCCACTCCCGTCCGATGAATGACCTGAACCCTCCTCCGAGAATTACCATCTTATCGAATGGAATTGGCCGGTCATATAACAGCTAAAAAAGCCCAGATCCGATCATTACAATATGCCAAATCTCCCGAACGTTATTGCCCTCCAGTGAAACCGATACGCCTAACCCCAACGCGTCGTGGTTTCGAAATGTTTCATTCATCATTCACCAAGGATCCCTCTCATCGCACAGCAGTGTTTCGTCTCTAAAAAGTTCACGGCGCAGCAGCATGATATTCCTTCATCCATTAACCACACTTTCGTCGAGATTCTCCAACTCACCCGGGTCAACACAGCCTCTTTATCCTCAACGTGTTACAGTCCCCCCGCAACACACCCGCTTAAGGATATCGACCCCTCCTCCTCATGGCTACACAAAAAGCCGGCTCCAACCCTCTTCTTCTGCTTGGGGATTTTCAACGCCCCTCAACACTCATGGGGTTATAACCAAGCACAAGGAAAGGCACTGCCCTCCTTCACGCAACGCAGCACCACGCACTCACGCTGTGCAACGACTTAGCCCTCCCGACCCGTATAGGGAACATGTTTACGCGACAACCAAACCCAGACCTGGCTTTCGCTCGAAATGCCCCTCACCTAGAGTGGCAGAGACTACCGGATACTTTGGGGAGTGACCATCACATTCTGGCGCTCACTATTCGCTGCCTTCCCCTCAAGCGTAAAAATCGGTCACGCTACGCTCACCGATTGGTCCTCGTTCCGCAAGGATCCCACCTCCCTGCCAGAATGACATCACGGACCTCGAAGAATGGAACATCGCAGCTTCTGTCCCTGGTTCAGAAGCACACAAAAGTTATCCCCCTCACTACAAAGCCAATCCCTCTGTGGACGCCCATCTCGCACATTTGTTGGCAGCCCGACGAGGCTTAGTAAACCGCTGGAAGACGCGCAAGGCCACAATCGCTCGCTAAAGCGCCGCATCGCTCAAGTCACCCAGCGTGCCTCGGAATACGCTCGAACCCTACAAACCCAAAATTGGTGCTCATTCTGCGACGAGCTTCAGGGTACGCTTAGCACAAAACGTGCGTGGCGTATTCTGAGACATCTGCTGGGCTCAAAACACTCCAAGACTGCCACGTATCACCACATTCAACGTGTGATTCATAACTACCCCCATCCCCCTGCCCACCTTCTAGACACCCTACGCACGAAGTTTTTCGGTCCCCCGCAAACCCCGCCACCTCCTCCATCTGACGACTACATGGGTACACCGAACCCTGCGCTTGATGCCCCCTTCTCGATTCAAGAATTGAAGCAGGCCCTCACCCGCATCACGCGCAATACCACCCCTGGAAAAGATCGAGTAACCAACAAGACCTTGCGAAATCTCAATGAAGACTCCCTCAACTCCCTCCTTGCCCTCTTCAACAAGCACTGGGCAGCCGGCACCCTTCCTCCTCAGTGGCGCCACGCCGACATCACCCTCATCCCGAAACCACACAAACCAATCTCCGTTGACAACCTTCGCCCTATTTCCCTTCACATCATGCCTGGGTAAACTCTCGGAGCACCTCGGTCCTCCCGACTTACGGCATTCCTGGAGGACAAGACCTCTATCCTCATACCATGTTTGGATTTCGAGCACACCTGTCTACCCAAGATGTGCTTTACAACTTAAAGAGCAAATTATCGAAAACTTAAGCAAACGCACCCCAGTTCCATACTTGCATTAGATGTACAAGGAGCATTTGACAATGTCACGCATGCCGCAATACTCCAAGGACTGCAAACAACCAATTGCGGGGAGGCCACATACAACTTCGTCCGGGCCGTTCTCAAGAACCGCACCGCAAACGCCTTCGTATTGGCCCCCCTCCAGTCTGACCCTTTCCCGACTCCGCCGAAAGGAACACCACAGGGTTCTGTAATCTCTCCCCTCCTTTTTAACATAGCCCTTCTTCAACTCCCAGCCCAGCTTTCTGCCATCCCCAACCTTCAGCACGCTTTCTATGCGGATGACCCTCACGTTCTGGACTAACGCAGGATCCCCAGGAGATCAACAAGACATCTCGCAGCAAGCCGTTGATTGCACACTCGGGTACCTGCAGCAGCGTGGTCTGACATGTGCACCACATAAATCCGCACTCCTCGTTCTTAGAGCCCGCACCCGAGGCCGTCCCCCAAACCCCACTCCGGACCCGTCAGTCACGATCGATTCTACGCCCGTTCCCCAAGTGCCCTCACTCCGTATACTTGGTGTGACGTTCCACGCAGATGGCTCTGGGGCGGCGATTCTCCCACAACTTCATGTCACAGTCACCCAGCTCACACATCTCATCAGAAGAATCTGCACCCAGCGCCATGGCCTAAAAGAACCAGACACCTGCCGTCTTGTTCAAAGCCCTACTGATCAGCCGCATTACATATGGTACTCCCTACGTCAACCTCAAAACCAAAGGAACATGCCAAATTAGACGCCCTTATTAGGAAATCATACAAAATCGCCCTCGGCCTCCCTGCCTTCACGCCTACTGTCCGCCTTCTGCAATTAGGTATCCACAATTCCCTTTCTGAGCTCCTCGAAGCACAGCGGGTCCAGCAACTCACTCGCCTTGCCCTCACCCCTACTGGTCGCACGGTACTGCATAAACTAGGCTACCCCACTCCTCTTCCTTTAGACACCCCCAGCGTATCCTCCGTCACTCCGCGCTCACATCTTCGTGTCTCCCAATCCCCAACACATGCACCCTTCCTTCAATCAGGCAGAAGACAGGCCCGCGTCACCCCGCCTCCGAGGCCGAATACCACAACAAACCGGACACCCGATACACGGACGTCGCTCCGTATACATCCCGCCCTGCTCACGCACTGGTTGTCGTCGACTCCAAATCTGTCAATGTTACCTCCCTCAGCATTCTCCACGCAAGCACCACGACGGCTGAAGAGACAGCCATCGCTCTAGCAGCGACCACGGCTTCCTCTAACTACGTGGCAATCCTCACAGATTCGCAAACAGGCTTGCCGCAACTACTGTACAGGCCGCATCTCTCCCTCAGCGCTGAAGATACTATCATCAATCAAGGATCCACCCCACATCCAGATTGTATGGACACCAGGCCATTCTTCCCTCGAGGGAAACGAGGCGGCACACGCCGCTGCCCGCGCTCTTACATTCCGGGCGTTTTCGTCGACGGAAGAGGACCTTTCCGAACCCTCCATCTATCCCCCGGTCCCTCCCCGATACACTGAAATCCTATATCATTATCGCCAACTGCGGCTTCAGTACCCTCCTCCTCACCCATCCCTCAGCACACAGGCGGCTCGCATTTGGCGTCGACTGCAGACCAACACATTCTACAACACCACGATACTCCACCACATATCTCCCTCCACTTACCCCTACAACTGCCCTTCTTGCTTCGTCCCAAACACTACCTACCACCTAGTCTGGGAATGCCCCTACGCGCCAAACCCCCTCCCTTCCCCATCCCCTGAGCAGTGGGAGCGCGAGCTGGCCAGCTCACGGTGCGAGGACCAAGAACGCCTCATCACTCGCGCCCAAGCAGCTGCGCTAGCTCGCGGCTATCTGGACTGAGAAAGCCACCCACTTTTATGCTCATTAAATGTTTTCCAATCCAAATCCATATTCACGATCTACTCAAGAAGTGATGTACAGTGCGCACTGACCGCATCGCATGATACCGGAGAAGCCAGTGTCGTCTGCTACGGCTCTCCGCTGCGCCGCTCACATCCTTGCATAGGTCTTAATCGGACCAGAAATAAAGTTTCTCTCTCTCTCTCTCTCTCTCTCTCTCTCTCTCTCTCTCTCTCTCTCTCTCTCCTCTCTCTCTCTCTCTCTCTCTCTCTCTCTCTCTTCTCTCTCCTCTCTCTCTCTCTCTCTCTCCTCCTCTCTCCTCTCTCTCCCCTCTCTCTCCTCCTCTCTCTCTCTCTCTCTCTCTCTCTCTCAGACTCATGCCTCATGCGGTCAATGCGCATGTGCCCGCTGTACCCGATTCTCGCCACTCCTCGGCGCCGGCGCTTCGCGGAGCGCAGTGGCCACGCGCTCGTCGCTTCGCTTTAACAGTGGACCTCACTGTACGAAAGCCATAAATCTATTTTCAATTTGAGAATGCATTGTAAAGGCAAGGAGAAAAAATGGATGTTTATTTCATGAGCGTTGATTTTGTGTCAATATTGTACACTGTTGTGCGTCTCTTCGAAGAAATTCTGCTACATCTCAGCTTCGGAGGTTTGACTATATACATGTGTTTAGACAGAGTCTGAGGGACGTAAGCGATTCCCATAATTCACGTCCTTGGTTTGAGTCCCCTTGTACGATGGCTAAAGAAGCCTAACTCATCATCCTGAAGTTTCAGAGCGTAACGAAACTCTGTTTTGTTCTGGCATGTCTCCTGCCCGGGCTTCTCGTCCGTGGTGGAATTCGCGTCGCCTCGGAAGCTTTTTCGACGAATTAGCTGGGTGGTCTCTCCTCTTTTGTGGTGCTGCACTTTTTCAACAGTACCAGCACTTCTCAATGCGCGGATGTTAGTCCAAAGGCACTGTTGGCCTACTTGGCCCAATTTCCAGGATGTAAACTGCGGCTAACCCTTTGAATCCTCCCGTATTTTCCAGTTGATAACTGAAAAATACGAAAGGTTGAGCGGGTTGGTTGAGCGGTTGGTTGAGCAGTGGGGAACCATTTTTGAATGGAGCTTAGTGTAATGGCTCAATTTTTCAAGGAATTTTTTACGCATATCTTTGTGGAACATGGCAGAATGGGTGCACCAGAAATGTACCCCAATAATGTCGCGTGTAAACAGCGGCGTTTTTTTTTTTTTTTGGCCTGCCGAGCGTGATCGAATCGCAGTAATGGGGCAGGCGACAGCGTGTGGTGAAGAAATCGTTTGTTCCATGAGAGAGAGAGAGAGAGAGAGAGAGGGGAGAGAGAGAGAGAGAGAGAGAGAGAGAGAGAGAGAGAGAGAGGAGAGAGAGAGAGAGAGAGAGAGAAGTCACTGAGTGTTCGTGCGGAACTGAGCGCTTAGAACCTGAGTCATCCTTGAGACTATGAGGTGACAGATTATGCCAGGACTGTGACTTTTACTGAATGCTGTACGGGGCGAGCCTTAACCGCACATAGTGAGCGGGTGACACTGCTCGATGTCTTATCGATAGCTTAAGTACTCAGATCACAAACATGCAACCCGGGTAGCAGAATCAAAAATCTTTGTGGGGTGATGTGATGCAGATTCGTTCAAGGTACGCAAGGACGCCCAACTTTGTTCACGTGCGTCACTGAGCAACCCCAAAGGATCATTGTTTGTTGTTATAGTCATTTTTGGGCTACCTTAACGCGAAAATTTTGGCCGGAATGTCTGTCTGTCTGTCTGTCTGTCTGTCTGTCTGTCTGTCTGTCTGTCTGTCTGTCTGTCCGTCTGTGTGTCTGTCCGTTTGTCCGTCCGTCCGTCCGTCTGTCTGTCCGTCTGTCGATTCAACACCCCCGCCAAAAGTTAAAAAAAAACGCCTGATCAACACGTATGTGAAGGTACGACCTTTCCAGACTGCTAAAAGTGGTGGAATGCGCCGCACGTACCGAGGGGGTCCAGAAAAAAAGAACAGTTAAAGGCATTTGAGGTAAACCTGCAGTCCACAAGTATAGTAATGTATTATTAAGTAAAAACAGACGTGAGATTAATTTTTGCGCTGGCAAATGATAACACTCTTTCAAAACGGGTTTTGAAACACGAAGAGAGGTGAGATAAGAAATACACACTCAAAAAGGTGTATTCTCGAGCTGTTCCAGGAGCTATGGAAATAGTGTCCCAACAGATAGCGCCCGATCCGTCCGAACGCGAGAAAATTGAATCGGATTTAGCGAACTTCAGTTTCTATTCATCATGGGTTGGCCGACACAGAAGGAGCCCAGCTTGAGAGGAGAGGCACTTACGTGGCAGAAGCGGCGGAGGTCAATAGAATCGTCTTCCGACGACATTTGCACCGAAGCGAGCAGATACGCCGCCATTTTTTTTTTCCCCTACCAATGTGCGCATCACATTGAGCATAGATTCCTGCTTTTGGATCTCTGGTGTTTAGCGGTCTGTGCCTCAGGGCGACGACCTTCAAAGCGCTCCACGCCTCCTATCGTTCGCTCTCTTGCGTTTGTCGGCGTTTATTTGCTGTTTTTTTAGAGCACGAGCGCAGGCTTCAGACGCATTTGAGGCTTCCGACAAGCGCACTGATTTCTTCTTGTGGCCACCCTCCTTGCGCCGACGCACTAAAACGTCAAAGGGACACCGAAGGCAACCAGCAAGTTGGTATCGAACGAAATTGTGGCCTTCCCATAGTAATTTTAGCGTTGGCTCTGTGCGGAAAGGTGCCTTAATTGCTGAGAAATCGAAAATAAAACGCTGATCAAACCTGAATCGGTAGCAGGTGAGGCAGCGGTGTTTACAGCGGTATAGACGCAACCGAATACTACTTCACCACGTACCGAGCGGTTTGGTCAATTTCGGTCAAATCAGTTATGCTTTCCCGAGCTCCCACGTCTTTTCCAGCTCCGGACCACTGAGCAAAATGCCCCTTCACTGGACCCGCGATCAGTATTGACGCTTTGTTGGAAGAAAAACGTATTGCCCTTTTGAGGCTCCGCTAATGTTGGCGTCGAACCAACCGCCCGTGCGAGGCGTTTGCCCTGCGGACGCCCCGCTTGTACCTCTCCAGGAGGCAGTACTGGAGCGCGTGGAAGCGGTCTTGGGTCCAGCCGGACCACTGGGGGTGGTCCAGCGACGCTGAGGACAGCGCCTGCGTCACGTCGGCTGCCATCAAGGGGAGCAGAGAGGAAGGGTAGTCGGCCCGCGTCACCAGCGACGCGGCGATCACGCTGCTCGATGTCAAGTACACCCTGAGCCTCGACTCCGGGGACCGTGTCCAGGCCATAGAGTTTCTCACTATCTTACCTAGAGTGGAATCTGGCGCTAGCGTCAACGTGATTCGGCGGAAGCGCTCTACGCCTCCATGAGTGCCGCCATAGTGTGTAGTTCGGCCGGAAGTTCGGCATGGCATGGCCGGCAATGACTTCGTGGCTACGCAAATTGAGTTTTTGTTTAAAAAAATTGCTGCCAAAAGTGCCGCTGTCAACAAATTTTGTTTTGTGTAAGGCACTGTGTTCGAGGTCTTATGCTGCAAAACAAATTAGAGGGTTACAAAGAAAAGAAAAAAATAGAAGCCCTGCCTTTGGCTCACGCTGCCAGATACAGCGGGCTGTCTCGGATATATTTTTAAGTTTTTACAGTCTTCAAACTGGGTGAGGTTTTCTTTGATTTTTTGTAATATTTAGCTGAAAAAAATTATTTATATTGTCTAAAGCTGTGTTCTTGCTCCCTCTCATTAGTCTCATTATCGTATGCTACGCGCCTTGGCAGGCGATGCAGCCGATGCAGCATTACAGATGCGAGAATGATATAATCCCGTTGTATTTATTTGTTTTGTCTAAGCAGGTATAAATTAACGTAGAAGCGAAGCCTGTTACCGCAAGTAAGTCTTCAAGTACGCGCGCAAAGCATTATGAAATTGCATGAATGCTTCAAATGGCAAATAAAACTGGCTTGTCGAGTAGCTATCTATGTTGCCTCATTGCGCCTGCCAAGGCAGTGCATTCTTCAAGGAGTAAGTAAACGCAGCGGCGGCGACGAGCGATGCGAAAATCGTAACTGAATGTGTGCAGAAAACGGATAGTGTGGGCTAGAGTAGCTTATTTTGTGGCTGTAGTGTGGGCGGCGGCGGCCAGCGGTATGATGCGTTATATAACAGGCCGTTGGGACCCTCGCTCGCTTTTTGCTGGCCTGAAGCAGCCCACAAGCGAGCGGCAGCGGTGAACTGTACAGTGAACTGTAGCGACGAGCGACGACGACAGAGTACGTGGATTAATTTTTTTGCGCTTGTCGCTGTCACCCAGTGCACTCTGCTGTTGTACCTTTTGAGTTACGTTTTCGGCGTCGCTTGTAGCCGTCACTGCATGTGGTCACCCCTTCATCTTAAGAAACTCGCCGCTAACGCGAGCACATGCGTTAAGTGCTAATCATGCTGTTATTTAGACATATCTGTGATAGCCATTGAATGCCAGAAAGTGGCATCCCGAAAACGGAAAAGCATACCGAAAACAGAACTAACAAGCACTTCCGAGCCGAGAAGCCTAATCCATAGCCCTTTGTACTAGCCACTTGCTGCCAATCCGATTCGCACACTACCCACAATTCCCATGTCGGCGTGCGATCGCAGCGACACTTTCCGCTCTAGGTAATATTGAGAAACTCTATGGTCCAGGCAGCCTCCAGGTCCGTGGAGCGTTCGGTGAAGCGCGCGTCGTAATTGGCGCCGCCATTCTTCGACTCCCAGTACTATAGTGAACTAGAATACTTTAGTTCACTATACCCGTGCGTAGTTCTCACGCTTCCTGGAAAAGCATTACCGCCGCCCCAAGAATGGACGACTAGCGCCATCCGGCGGCAGCCAGGAAAGACGTTGCGCACGCCAGACGATTTAAGCACTTCCGGGGCAACTTCCAAGTATAGCCAGTGGCGGCGGCACATGTCTTCACATTTTCGCCATTTCCTACCTTAGTTTAAAGAAAGCAACGCGTAAGACTTGTATTTTCGTGTTCTCGGTGAGCTAATCTATCGATCTAGAGAAACTTGTATTTTGACTTCAGTGCCCCTTTGACTTCAGTGTCCCTTCAGTGCTGACGTGGTGACACTAACTGAAACATGGTTGCATGATGACATCATAGATACGGAACTGTTTCCATCCAATTTAAACTTCACAATTTTTCGTGGTGATCGCAAAAGCAAGAAAGGATGTGGCGTGCTCATAGCCATTAGAAATACCGTAGCATCCTTACTTACCTTCCATGACGACAAAATAGAATTAATCTGGGCTCTTGTCTCCAACGGAGCCTCGAAATTTGTTTTTGGCGTCTGCTATAGGCCACCGGACAGCCACCCCGACTTCTGCGACCTACTTCATCAATCCCTACGCACTGTTGCAACTAAATATTCTAATGCACCCATATTTTTATTCGGGGACTTCAATTATCCAGCAATCAGTTGGTCGTTGCTTTCAGTGTCGAATGGGTCACCGTCTAACGAGCAACAATTTTTAAACACTGTACTTGATTTTAATCTCCACCAGGCCATAACGTGCCCTACCAGGGGTAATAATATCTTACACCTCCTGCTGACTTCGTGCCCTGACGACATAAAAACCATTAATACGCTCCCTGGTCTCAGTGGCCACGACCTAATCTATATTTGTATCGGCTCCCCGCTGAAAAAGAAATCACCCACACGGGATGTAATCACAGTTTACAAGAGAGGAAATGTTGACGCCATTAAACATGAACTCGCCAACTTCTTAGATAACTTTAGGAATACGTACCTAACGCGAAGTGTCAACTCTAATTGGGAACTTTTTTAAATTAAAGGGAAGGTGAAGCGGTTTTAGAATTAAAAGAAAAGTTGACTAGCAGCAAGTACACATTGAATAGTTCATGTGTACGAAATATTTTCGCAATACATGCAATAGAAGCGGCGCAATGAGCAAACAAAAGTGGCCCGATGCCCCGCCCCCATCTCGCCGCGCGATGCCGGAAGACCGAAGAGCGCGGGCGAAAACCGGCTGAAAAACGTCATACCTGGACTTCCGGCCGGATCGGCCGCCTCGGCCATGCTCTTTCAGCCGTGTTTCCTTGTGAATGATACTTGTTGTTGTTGTGGTTGGTAGCACTCATTTGTACAATTTCGTGTTCAAAAAGTATGCACGAACGCCAAACGAGGCATGCATGCCGTATTCCTAAGCAGAATAATGCCACGCCGGGATGCTTGATAACATACGGAAGCGACAGCCGAGGTGCTGTGCTTGATGACAGAGAATATACTAGACTACATTAAATACTTTGTAAACCGCTCCAATGCGGTTTTTTTTTTTTTTTTGATGCGACGGACGTGAATGTTCACATTAGATTCTAGATTTAGGAAGGATGGGGAATACTGCTGTACTTTGGCCGGGGATGTTTCGTTCCATTCCAGAAACCAAGTCACATTGTTCAGGAAATACTTGTTTCGTTAAACGCGTCGGTTTTCTTTCCCTATGGGCTCAGGACAGTGTTCAAAAAAACATTTTTTTTGGCGAAACTAAAACAAGGGGCCAATCCTGATAGAAGTTCTCTCCCGGCTAAGGGTAAACAGTATTCCTACAAAGTAAAAGAACCAAGACAACCAGATTACTTATTTTGCAAGTATACATGTCACGATAAGGTGATGTTTGTCTGGAATAAAAAAAAAAACACCACTCCGAACCACCACCGTGCCATAATTTGTGTTGACTGCGGGGGCCTAATTTTTTGCCCAAGATTCCGTGTGGCTGCATATTATAACCTGGCAAGCACTTGTTGTCACTGAACCTCAAGTGTGCTCCAGTGATAGTCGGTGATATATATAATGATGATACTAAAAAAATTAGGAGCGAAGAGTAAATATACGGCCTCTGTCCGAGTAGCGTGGTAAATGCTTAAATCTAGAAATGCTGAAACAGGCCAACGATTCATTCCCACAAACGTTTGGTGATTGTTACCTAAAGTAACGTAACTACAACGTAACTGCCTTGTCCGACTGGTCTGTTAATTATAACGAGGTGGCCGTAATATTGTAGCAGAATGCGCAACGCACAAGCGAAAATCAAGCCCTACTACAGCCAATAATGCTGAGCAGGCACTAGTATGCTGCAGTGTTTTCAGAATAAATGCATGTGAAGCAGTAAGACGCCACTCATCGAAGTGCAGCTAGCAATCGCGGAGGCGCCGTAGCGCCGCTGCCGCGAAATGGCGCGCGCCGTGTGGGTCTGTGTACGGGGATGAGTAACGGGGCTGGGGTGGGCGACAACGAACAAAGAAAATGCGGAAGCAGAGTCTGCTTGTTGGTTTATGCGTGTACCGGCAAGATGTGTCTCGCATATACGTTTACAGCGCATGAACGCTATTTTTTCGCGCAGTGCACGTACGTGCTTTTCGCTGGTAGATTGTTTATAAAACGCCCATTAATCTTCGGCATAAATGGTTTTGTGTATAATAATACAGTTAAGGCAGTACCTAATATTAACATAAGGTATAAAATCCCCCTATGCTGGTTGCCTAATTCAAAAATATTTTGATGGAACCCACTAGTCGACGTCACAGTCACTGCTTTGGGGTTCTCTGTCGTGTAAAGCAAATTTAAGCTCCAAGATAATTGAACCAACAGCACGGGAAATTATAAAACAAACTTCCAGTCATGTGCGAAAATTAAACTGCAAGCTAAATTGCCCCAAAGGCAACCGTGCGATCGTTCGCAATGCTTCCGACAACCCGCGCGGCCGAACGGTGTCCTCCTTTGACGTCATGACGGGCGCAACCAATCAGGGGCGTCAAAAGACGAAAAGCGCGTGTCTTCCAAACGGGGCCGCGCTTTTTGCAAGATAAATGCCACTTGGACTCATGTACGTTAAATTTCAATGTGATATTCGGAATCAACGCGCAAGAAACTATATAACTGTTAATCTAACTCAAATTTTTTTGGAAAGTGCTTCAGCTTCCCTTTAAACTACAATGCTTAACCTCAAAAACACACACATTCCTTCTACCCTCATTAAAACAGATTCCAACTGCCAATGGTTTAACAAACAGCTAAAATTACTCTGTAACTGAAAGAAACTCTTGTATACAGAACGGCCCGCCTAAGCCAAGGTTCAACTGCTTGGGAGCGCTACCGCTTATGCGCTAAGCAGTACTTAACCGAACTCAAAGCTGCAAAAATCAAATTCTTTTCGATGAGCTACTATCAATTCTTCAATCAAACCCCAATAAATTTTGGCGCATGCTTTCCCCTACGTCACAATCTAATCGAATAAACCTCACAAACGCTGACGGAGAACCAATAGACGCCGCCCATTGCGCTTCTGCTCTAAATGACCACTTTTCGTCTGTGTTTTCCTCTGACAACATCCCTGATACCGTAACGCTGCCCGATCCTGCAGCTGTAGCGATGCCAGGAATTGAAATATCCCCAGTAGGAATATTCCAACTTATTACCAAACTTAAAGTTTCATCCTCGGTGGGTTGTGACAGCATTAACAGTAAATAACTAAAAAGTACCATTTAAGTCTCAAGCCAGATACTTTGCTTAATCTTCACGCAATCATTACAAACAAGAAACGTCCCAGACGACTGCAAGAAGGCTCAGGTTATTCCCATTTTTAAATCAGGCAACCGCGCAATCCCAGCTAACTACCGACCTATTTCCTTAACCAGCATCCCATCTAAAATGCTCGAACATATCATAGCTTCAAACCTAATGACATATCTGGAATCCATCAAATTTTTCTTTCAACATCAGCATGGTTTCCGGAAACTATTATCGTGCGAAACACAACTGGCCGAATTCACGCAAGATATACTTCACTTCATGGACGAAAATCTTCAAACTGACGCCATATTTTTAGATTTCTCCAAAGCATTCGACCGTGTCCCTCATAACCTATTACTCTCTAAACTATGCAACATTGGAATACCTCCCAACACAATTTTCTGGATAGAATTTAAAAAAAAAAAAAACGGAAGCAGTTCACTAGCGCTAGTTTCCACGACTCACCTCTCTCCGACGTAAAGTCAGGCGTCCCCCAGGGTGCCTGTCTCTCCCCGCTTTTCTTTCTAACATACATAAATGACTTGCCCACTAATGTACTAACCAAATTAAGACTTTTTGCTGATGATTGCGTTTTATACTCTCCAATCTGTAAACCAGACCACAGCGCTAAACTTCAACATGATTTATATTTAATTGTAGCTTGGTGTGATAAATCACTTATGCCATTAAACCTAACTAAGTGTAAAATGATGTCATTCACCAGCAAAATGAGCCCAGCGAAGTATACCTATACAGCATAAAGTATGTTCCCATTAGCCCTACACTATCATACAAATATCTCGGAGTGCATCTGTCATCGTCGCTATCATGGTCAACCCATATCCAAATCATCTGTTCAGAAACTTCACGCACTCTCGGATACTTGCGCCGCAACTTAAAATTAGCCTGGCCAGACATTAAAAACTTAGCTTATTAAACTTATGTACGACCGAAATTAGATTGTGCTTGCTCAATTTGGCACCCCTCACAAACATATCTAACTAACGATTTAGAAAGGATTCAAAACCTCGCTGCCTTTTTTATTTGCTCCCAATACTCTAACGATATCAGCGTTACCGCACTAAAAGAATCATTGAACCTGCCGTCACTTGAATCTCGTCGTATCATTTCTCGATTGGTCGTTTGCATGCTTTCTATTATCACCCTCAATCACGGCACGTCCTCCTACAGCCATCACACCGAGCTTCATCCCGCATAAACCGCAGCCACCCTATCGCACCAATAACCGGACACACTTCTGCAATGATTACCTCCTTCTTTCGCAGTGAGATAACACTGTGGAACAAACTACCTGATAATATAATCACATGCAATAACCGCTAAATTTTCCGCAATAAACTAAAAAGTCACAAGTCGCAATATAACTGAATGGGCTGTTTCCCTGTCAATGTTTAAATAGTTTTTACTACTTTTACTACTGGTTGTCATTGTTATCTGAAAGTTTATCTTGTGCCTGTACTTTTTATTTGCATTTAGTAAAATTTACTTTGTATACATTTTACAGTTTTTATTAACATTGTTCTCTGAATGTTTACGCTTGGTACCCTTTGAGTTTTGTTGAGTTGTTTATTATACCTTGTACGCCCCACCTCCCCCCTTATGTAATGCCTTGGGGCCTTTAAGGTATAATAAATAAAATGAAAGGAAATGAAGAGATGAGTTTCGCCGCCTCGGGGCATTTTCCACACTATGCGATTTCTGTTGTCAGAAGATGGGAAGTCTGATTGCCGCGAAAGGCCAAAAAGCCTGCTGTGAAAAGTTTATACCCCTGCTCACGCATATGCTTTGGTCAGGATTTGTCGATTCTTACTTCACGTCACGAAAAGCGAACAGAAATTACAGAAGTGATAAAGTTTCTGTTCGGAGCTTTAGAGCAATGAAAACATAAATTTACACTTGTGGGAATTTATAAATCATACAAAATTTAACTTTTTAGTTCATTTTCAAAGCATATATATGGCGCTTGATGCATTTTCGAAGACCAGGGTGAATGGAAAGTATTGACGATATACCGCCCTTTGCTGAAAAAAAAAAAAGTGTTCCCACTTAAGCTAGTAACTCCTGACTGGACCCGTATTCTGAAGGGCGCGTTGAGGTATATAAGATGTTTCCAGAAACCGTGTTTCTTTCGACTTAGTCATCCTCACTTCTCACAAGTAGACGGCGTTCTTTGTGCCTATTTAGCTCGCTGACCAATTACTCGGTGCCACTCGTCCCCGCCACGTATTCGTTGTACGGTAACAACGTTCCCTGTGCACCACCCAGTTCCAGTAACGAAACAGCAAATACTCAGCGCCGAGAAGATGTGGTGGTCCGAAAAGAGTCGGCGTCGCGTGATAATTCGGCAGGTGCCTCAGTGCTACACCCGCACCGTTGCCGCACCGCGTCTTCTAAATACATACAGAAGCGTAACAACCCCGGGGCGGACTGCGCACTCAACACGCTTGTATCTTGTTCAGCGGGCGAGGCACCCGGGACCAGTTAAGGAGAAGCCAACGAAAGGCGAGCTATGAACGGTTTGCTTTCCTCGCCCTCTAGTATATAGGCGGCCGCGAGTCTACACGGGATCATTTCGGGGCCCGTAATTGCGCTTTCCTGTACTTCATGCGTACCGCGTCGCGAAGAGCTTATTAGCGCGGGGCGTGTAATGGAGCCTCTTTTCGCTGCGGCTCGCCTCGGATCGGCTTGGCTCGGCGCGCGTTTCCCGTGGGCCACGACGCACGCGTTGGCGGAACTTCGTTGCGATCGGCGACGGCTGATAGACGTGTACTTAGCCGCACCGCCCTCTTCCTTTTGCACTCTCGCGGTGTTCCGCGTTCGCCCGTGCTTTGCTTCGCTTTCTTTCTGCGTCTTTCTTCTCCGACTGGTAATTCGCGGGTGAGTCCGAGGATGGGAATGTGCGTCCCTGTGACTCGCGTTTCCGATCGACTTCGCACCGTTCGCACCGTTTGAGCGAAGCGTCTCGCCTTCATAGGTCGGCAAAACAGAAAGGACTGACTCTAACTCAGTCACAGTTTTCTTCTTCCATGCTGTACTCGCTCAAACTCAGACTCAAAAAGCTCGTCTGT
This sequence comes from Haemaphysalis longicornis, assembly GCA_013339765.2. Lineage (NCBI taxonomy): Eukaryota > Metazoa > Arthropoda > Arachnida > Ixodida > Ixodidae > Haemaphysalis > Haemaphysalis longicornis. The sequence goes on from CM023456.1 coordinate 107,505,899, forward strand.
ACTCAAGATAACACGTACTCACTAATCACATACTGATTTGTAATCGTACTCATCTGTACTGAAACTCATTAGTCGTCACGGGTACTCGTACTCAATCTGTACTCATTCGTACTCAACTCACTCGCAGTCGTACTCGATCGTGCTAAGTCTGTACTCAATCGTACTAAATCTGTACTCACTCGCAGTCGTACTCGATCGTGCTAAGTCTGTACTCAATCGTACTAAATCTGTACTCACATTTGCTCGTAATTAAAAGTGGTTCTACAATTTTTTATCGCAATCAACCACTTTCATTCACGCCGTGTGTATTGACTTATAATTTAATGGAGCTAGTCCAGTGAAGCCACCATGCCTGCCCTTGCTTTCACTATGGCAACCCCGTGACGAGCGAGTGCCGACAGCAGCAACACCGCGGACGAGGAAATGTCAAGAACGGCACCTTTGCCCTTATAGCCTCATTTTACCCACCTTATAAAGAGGGGCCCTGCGGCAGTGCGAAATGCCTGAGACTCCTGCACACCCGTCGCGATGCGAGTGCGTGATCAAATTCACAAGTTTGTACTCGCGGGTGCTGTACTCAAGAGTACTAGTCGCGAGCACAGTACTCACGAGTACTACTCGCGAGCACATGTACTCACGCCTGTACTCACTCATCATACGTTTTTCGTCAGGGCCTGCACTCACTCATCATTGTATACAACTTTTTGTCTGGGTCTGTACTCACTCATCATTGTACTCACTTCTGAATTTAAAACCCGCCGCGGTGGCTCAGTGGCTAAGGCGTTGCGCTGCTTAGCACGAGGTCGCGAGTTCGGTTCCCGGCCGCTGTGGCCGCTTTTCTGATGGAGGCGAAAAGCAAAAACGCCCGTGAGTACGATATTTCGGCGCACGTTAAAGATCACCAGGTGGTCAAAATTAATCCGGAGCCCTCCACTAGGGCGCGACTCATCGCCTGCGTTGCGTAGGCGCGTTAAACACCCCCAATCAATCAATCACTTCTGAGTTTGAGTGCACATGAGTACAAATTAGTGTACTGGCGAGTGAGTACTTCGACCTATGACAGGCGCGTAGCCAGGATTTTTGTTCGGGGGGGGGCTAAGGTTGTTCTCCGCCCCCGCCCCCCCCCCCCCCCCCCCCCCCCCCCCCAAGGGAAAAAAAGCGCGGTAGTTTGTAAGCGCCCTTAAAGGCTATGAAGATAAAATACATGTTTGGTTCATTGAAAAGTCTGCCTTGTCCCGATAACAATGATACCAGTTTTATCGCAAACTTCAAAGGAATAATCGATATAGTAAATTAAACGTTTGAACCAATGGCGAATTTCCGCCCACTTTCTGGCGACGATTTCACTATCACAGTTCAGGATCTTGTTTGTACGATTGGCGCCCAACGACTTAAGTCACCGCCAAGGAACATGATTGCGCGATTGTAGAGGGGCCTCCATTGATCTTATCATTTGCATTCTAACGTGCAGTTAACACACTCACAACTACGTTTTAGTTCTAGATTATATATATATAACAATCGTGCCGATGTTACTTCACTGCAGCGTTAAATTTGAAAATTTTTGACATTTGTTGCGTTGCTTCGGTTGAAAAAACGCCTGTGATTGGAATGGAGCTGTGCGAGTTACCAAAGGCTAGTTGCTATTTAATTGAACAAGGTTTTATTTTGTCTTTGAAAGGCCCTTTAAGGTTCTCTCATGATATTGGTGTTGATTATGATTGTATTTGTGCCAGCTGAAGTTGTAAACTGGGCGAAAGTCCGCAGGCCGCTTGGTACAAATCTCTGCCCGTGATACGGGACGTACATTGCACGCACGGGAACCTTGTGCAGGCATTGCATTAAACGGTCATAGTTTCATGCAATTACTTTGCTTTATTTCAATGTTTGGAGTATGATGAGTGTGACATCCGCAATAAAATGACGTAGGCCGTAAGAATTATATATTTTTATTTAGTTGTTCTTATCCAAAATGCAAAATAAAATGTTTTGCATTCAACGCCCGTACAGTAGCGGCCAGTGTAAGGCAAATGGAGCTCATTTTGTGCAGTATACATCAAATCTATGCACTTGCGTTATGTGTAGCGCAGGTCTTATCTTTAAACAACGAGAGGCTATGAATTATGCACACAAGAAGCGTTATATCTCTAGCAATAATTTTAACAAATATCAACCCTAAACACACAGACATCACGCGCAATAACAGCGCTGTTAAGTGCGAAAATTACACGAACATGGCAGGATTAGTCCACACGCAAAGCGGAATAATTCAGCCATCGGTATTTGTTAAGTCATGCCAGTTTAAATTTGCGCTTCTGTTTTGAGTCTCAACGCAGTCCATTTCGTATAGCTTCTATATCAGGTCCCCGGGCGGACATGAGAAGCTTGTGCTTTGTAACTCCGTGCTTTGTAACATAATATATCTGGTTTACATTTCAGCTCTGCCCAAATGTAGAGTCTGCTGTAATGAGCTTGGTGTTGTCAAATAGTTGCATTATTAGCTGTCAAGTTTTCAATGCTTCGTGCATAAATGCCCTATAGTCTGCCTGAAGGCGTGTATTATCCAGTAACTTTTCTGGAGTAGCCACCCCATTTAGTTACCACTCCCAGATGAGGTAGAGCAAGTCACTGCAAAGTTCACCATTCGATGCTGTATCGAACTTTATATTTAGCAAGAAAAAATAACGCAAAGACGACAATGTCTGACCATACTTTTGCGGTTGGGCATGTTCTGTGCAATCTGAGCAAAATATTGCTGTTTTGAATTTTGTCGTCAGATCTGAGGAAAGAGTTATAATGCGGTCCTACCATTTTGGTTTCAAACTTTAATGAAACGACATACATTTTTAGCTGACGCGTGCGCTGCCACTTTTCAGCCGAGTACACACTGCCGGTTTTAAAGCTAAACGATAAAAAAGTATTTGCAGTTCATGAGCAAGGGCGGCTCTGGAATGTATAGGGCGCACAGAAGTTTTGTAGTTTTCATTGCAGACGCGGGAAATAGAAATTATGCTTGAACTCTCCTTGGTCCACCAGAAAACGGAGGATTGGACAGCTGTGCAGAGCCAGCATGACCTACGGGCATGGTGCGATGCCCGAAACAAGTCAGCATTTTGTTTTCCGGAGTGCACCAAAAAAACATGCGTATTGGCATGGCCCCGCATACAGAAATACCAAAGACTTCAGCATGAAGCGGACAGTAGTGACACAGTTAAACTATTTCCTTGGTTGACAGCGACCGTGATGTTGCAACTGAAGCATGGTTTCCGGCTACGACAGGATAGATTGGCTAAAAATTGCAAAGTTGTTTACCGTGATAATTCCTCGGTCATTTCGGTTACTTAAGAAACGCGGACGATTGCTCAAAATGCCCGTCATGCAACATTTTAGACTGTATACGCAGCAGTTGTGGATTCAGGAAGAAAGACAACAGCGCGTCCGTATGTGATGTGTGTGTTGGCTGGGGGGGGGGGGGGGGGGGGGGCGGAGGTGTGGTGGTGCTCATGAGAGGGCCTGCGGTCTGTAGCCCGTTTATTTAATTAGAACTTGCGCGACCGATTGAGCCTTGAAAGAACGATATCCCTGCGTCCACAGAACTTCAAAGGCCAAGAAGAGCTTAAAGGAAAATTCTACCAGAAAGGCACGTTCGTTTCTTCGCCACAGTACGAAGGTCCTTCACTTGCGCTGTGCACGCTGCTATGGGTTTAAAATTGCGTGTAGCAGTGGATGCACGCGTAGATGTGAAACGCGGTAACAAAAGTCCCGATAACGCGCACACAATGCTACAGCGGCTACCTCACATGGAGTTTCGTCCCAGTAAAAGCAAACTATTAAAACTGCAGCCAGAACAAATTTATTTTTCACTCTTCATATGCTGATACTAACGCTGTCCCGATACACTCTTATTTTATTTTATTAATATTTTATTATGCACGAAGTTGGAGAGGGCTCCAACTTCGTGCATAATAAAATATTTAGGCGTTTACAGGAGTTGAATTTACGTTTTCCCTCATTAAAAATCACCTATTTGCTCCACCGTGGGTGCTTACAACGACCAATTCAAACGCAAATACTGCATTCGAAATAAAACGAGATACACATTTTTAGCTCGCAGACACAAGGTACTGTGGCATCGTGACATGATCGTGTAAATATAAGGAAATGATTATTTAAATATCAAAGAATGCATAACTGATCTTCACTGCACAACTTAACGTACAATGCAACCTCCATCGCCAAAAGACATCGGTGATCATGCAAGGATTAATCATGGAAGAAAATGACTTACAATTCGAGGCCTCTTTTGGGTGTTGGCACTTGGAACATGAGCTTCTCAAAACCAGGGGACGCTTCTATCCTCGCGGCATATTGCCGTGTGTTTCAGGCCCCAGAATACACCTGCTCTGGGCAGCGCCGTCCAGGGAAAAAGCGGCCGTGGACGCAATGGAGGGGCTTTAGTTGTGATCGAGGTAGAATATGGCTATCTGATCGTTGTTACTGTCGCGACGCCGTTCGCCTGTGGCAGGGCTGCTGACCGTCGTGCCTTGGGACTGGCTCGGGGAGCCGCAGCGCGCCTTTTTTGTCGACCCGCTGTTCTCCAGTTTCCTAGGTTAGGGGAGAATACCGCCGACAAAGCTGCCTAATCGCAGGGGTGAAATTGATTGTCGCAACATCGCCGTCGGAAGGGGACACTCAGTGCGCGCAATCTGAGCCCACTCCAACAAAACCCTCCCGGGCTCGACAGAAACGTGAAAAAGGAAGAATGAAGGGCTGACGCGAGGAAGAGGGGCATACCTTGCTGTGTGTCTCATTCGCAAACGCCCTCCGCCCACGCACGACATTCACCCAGCTAAACTGCCCATTTCACCCATTACGTAGCCCCATCGCATTCTTCAGCTACCTTGCAGGAGTCTTGAATGTGTGCCTACCGCCGCTTGATCTCCCCCTTTTTAGGAGATGGAGCGGCCGTGGTCAGCCACCGCCGTTTGCACGTTGTTCTGCTTAACATACAACGATCGTCTATTCCCTTTCGGGCCTGCATCGTACCTGTCTTCAACCATCAATGGCCGGCGGTCCCTCTTTTTTTTCGCCGCGAGTTAGGGCGGACCACTCCTTGCTTCCCAGGCCGAGTCAATCTCCTCTGCTGAGAACGACTCAGCCGGCCAATTATTCTCTGTGTTGCCACATGTCTCGCACAAAGGGACGCAACGCATGCCTTGGCGTCCCGTGCGCTGAGCTTACCCGAAGGCGCCGTGGCTTCGCAATCATCCCCCCCTCCGCAATCATCCCTCAGCGGTTCGCACCCTTCGGGCGCTTCGTTTTGTCACGGCCTGGACTCCACTCCCTTTCCGCAGCGCGGAAAAAGAGTCGAGTCCGGCCGTGGTTTTGTGTAAACACCCCTGCGTAGGGCAGACATTGAATCGTGAATGCTTCTATTAGTGGCACTTTCGAAGGAGAAGCTTTGTTCACAGGCGACGTACCAGGCAGACAGGCAGCACGACGACGGCCGGAAAAATTTCGGGGGGGGCTGAAGCCCGGTCAGCCCCCCCCTGGCTACGCCACTGACCTATGAGTCAGTTCATACGTAGATTTTCGCGAGACATGTAGAAAGTGTTCGCCCGATGAGAGGACCTGTACAAGCGTGGAGCGCGTTTTTAGATGTACGGGCTGGGAGTTGTCAGTTACACCGTGTATGTCTACATTCTAAGCGGTAGGTTTAAGGCCGTTCTGACAGTGTAATCATTCGTTCAGGCGATATGCTCGCAGTCGTTAATACGCGACTGTAGCGCGTGTTAGTTTAGTTTGGTCGGACTCAGACGTAGCTGGCCGTCTAGTTTTAATGCGTAGCATTCTTTGCCGAGTACTCCCACAGCCAGGACCGGGTAACGCCCTGCATTTCCGCAGAAATGCAGTTATCGCGGAAGTTCTACCTATAATCGCTATAATAGCGTAAATGGACATAACTGGTCGCACAAAATTAAAAAAAAAGAACTAGAAAATAATAAAATACAAAAAAATGCGAAAAATGGTAGTAGTAGTAAGTATTGCTGAATGAGGCGGACTTAGTCTTGCATAGCTGCCGGCAATTTCTCCGCCTAATCGTCCCCAATACAATATCAGAGACTCTCAAAGTCATCGCACCTCACTTAGTCCTAAAATAACAGACACACAATGTCACCACACCTCACTTAGTCCTGTGGAGTGCAAGAATCCGAGTAGGAGACGAGACACCTCTCTTCGCACAATCCAGTGGTCCCTAGGAAAAATAATGTCCTCCGTTGTAGCATGGGACACTCCTAACTTCTGGAGATCCCGAAAACATGGCGAAACGTGTAACGCCATGCATTTCCACAATAATGCAGATTTCGCGAAAGTTCAACCTGCGTAAATAACAGCGTAAATGGAGATAATTGGTCGAACGAAATTTTGAAAAACTAAAGAAACCTAAAAAAAATGCTCATAATATTCGACGCCATCAGTGAGGCATAGAAAGCTCGCTTTAAATAAGATCCTCCTCAGATCGGCCGGGAACACATCTCCTGATAGCAGAATCGATTGCACGCGGCCTCGCGGCTTGCAATGGCTACCCCCGAAGCCGCTCGCGTCTTATATAAGCGCGGCGGTGGCATGCGACAAATATCTTCAAATAAATCGAGAAATTTCTCATGCAACGTAAATCCCAGTGTCCTCGGCATCCAAACGAGAAATAAGTTTCTGTTTTCCTTTTATTTTTTTTTTTTTGAGCCGAGCGTGTGCATGAGCACAGTGCGGCGAAATATAGTCAATTCGCATAATATGCTCGGCGATACCGCGAAGCCATGCCAGCCTCCGCAGCTCTGTTGTGCCTGCTGTTTTGCATACATAGTATCTTCCTTTAGAGGAGCCGTATAGCCGGTAAATCCCCGATTTGGATGCGTCGTTGGTCTCTGTCCTATTGCAGGCAAACGCCTGTATTTAAATTCCTGCCCCGGACGACCGCCTGTATTGCGCTCTCAACGGTCCATATGTTAGCTGAAACCGCGAACTCTCGATGTGCAGCGATGAGGAAACATGAAGAGCTGAACGTGCGTCATCTGTAACGGATGACGATGTGTGATTCTTCTGTGCCTCGTCACTGACTGTGCCCCTCCTTTTCTTTTTTTTTTTAAACCACGATATTAATCTGTACACGGCCAATACGGCCGCGCCTGTGGCCGTGACTCGACATAAGTCACTGTTTTCAAGTTAGTCCCAACATTTAAAAGAAAAAAAATGATATGTTGGATCGATAAATACGAAAAACAAAAGCCACGCTAGTATGTTTTCGTACTTTTCATTTTCATATGAGCGAACCCGTGGGTTCGCTCACATAAGGCTAAGCTAAGCTTGCTAACGTTTTGAACGGCAGCATACTCAGCAAAACACCTGGCCAAAGCAAGCTACGTTCTTGGAAGAAAAACCACAATGTCGCGAATCGAGTCCCGTTAACCACAGTATAGGTGCCTCATTTACAGGAGCATTAGCCTCATTAGCGCTTGAAGACATCCGTGTTGGTCTTGTCCGCCTACAGGGAGGAGTCTAAATGGGCCCTTTGGGGAAAGGGTTGTGGTGCGGCATGCACGGAAGAGGGAAGACCAACCTTACTACTACTTGGTTGTATAGTACCCGCCGCGGTGGCTCAGTTGCTAAGGCGTTGCGCTGCTGAGCACGATGTCGCGGGTTCGATTCCCGGCCGCGGCGGCCGCTTTTCTGATGGAGGCGAAAAGCAAAAAACGCCCGTGTGTACGAGATTTTGGCGCACGTTAAAGATCCCCAGGTGGTCCAAATTAATCCGGAGCCCTCCATTACGGCGCGCCTCATCGCCTGGGTTGCGTCGGTGCGTTAAACCCTACAATTGACCAATCACTTTGTTGTATAGTACCGTTGCTGTAGATTTGGTGGTACAGTTTCGATATCTACCGACAACTTGGGCCTTGAATGAGCCTATTCATTTTTTGGGGCATCCCTGTTTTCGTTACTCTCGCGTTGGCACATTTTAATCATATCGTGCCCTCCTGAAGCGTTGTGCGATATAAGAAACCATGACGGCTTCGGGTTCTTGAGAAATACAATGTGCGTATGCATTGGTAAGAATTTTTTTACACAGAAGCTGTCTGCGGCTATGATCCAGCAGATTACCCCCGGCGACAGAGCGATGTAGACAAGAATCGCACGCGAGCGTAGCGCCACCTTGCGGCGCCTTCTCAAATCCCCGGGATCGTATAATTGTAAAGAAATCGTAAAGAAAAATTCTGCAGAAATTCATAGAATTATCTACTAATGCGTAGCATTCTTATGCCGCCTGCCTTGAGTGTGAGTTTTTTTTTTTTCAGCCAACTTTTTGGTTTTTTCTATATCCTGTCCGGTAAATTACCTCCAATTACGCAATTATAACGATTACAGGTGGAACTTTCGCAAAATCTTCACTATTGTGGAAATGGCATGCGTTATACGTTTTGCCATTTCCCACAAGTTTTTTAATATTTCGGTTATTTTTTTAGTTTCTCAAAATTTTGTTCGACCAATTATTTCCATTCACGTTATTCTAACAATTAGAAGTGGAACTTTCGGGAAATCTGCATTTTTTTGTGGGAACGCAGGGCGTTACGCGCTCCTGGCTGTGGGGGTATACTCGGCAAAGAATGCTACGCACTAATAAAAGGTTCTGGGGTCTTCATACTTTGATACAGCACGACTTACATTGCCCCTGAAAATGTCTTGCCAGCAATGCGTATCTGTTTAGACACGAAGCCGAATTTAAGGGGATTGGTGTAAGCTCAGTCTTTGTAAACCGGCTTTTTCACATTGAGGGTTACACAGTGAACCATGGCCATCTACGGAAAAGGTATGACTAGATAAAAGGTACGTAACTCTTGTGTTACCAAAAGTATCTGGAGACAAAATGTGTGACAGTTTGCCGCTAAGACGACTCTACCATTACGCCCAATTTCATACACATGTCATAATTATTCCGCAGTGAAGTTGTAAATGTTACAGAATTACTGTCTGCTGTCAGTCAACACATGGTCATCCCTCAGAGAGGAAGGGCACTGAATATATATATATATATTATATATATATATATATATATATATATATATATATATATATATATATTGGAAATGAGGGGCTCGTTAGGAAATACAGAGAGAAATGCCGGCAGTCTACAACGCCAAAGAAGGCATAAGGTAAGGGAATGATCACACTATTGTTTTACCGTTAGTGACGTTACAATATTTTTTTTATTAATTACGTGAGAAAGAACTAAAGAAAACACGCGCCCAGAGTGGGGACCGAACCGAAAGGCGTGGGTTCGGTCCCCACTCTCGGCGCGTGTTTTTCTTTCTTTCTTTCTCACGTAATAAATAAAAAAAAATATTGTAACGTCACTAACGGTAAAAAAATAGTCTGATCATTCCCCTATGCCTTCTTTGGCGTTGTAGACTGCCGGCATTTCTCTGTGTATATATATATATATATATATATATATATATATATATATATATATATATATATATATATAGACAGAAAATAAGGGTTGGCAGTCAAGAAAACCTCGGAAAGCAAAGGGAGGTTGTGGTGGGTCATAGAAAGAGATGAAGAATTTTTTGAGTCGAAAAGAAAGTGGTGAAAAAATGCCCGCCGGGTGGGATCCGAACCCACGACCTCCAGAATACCGGTCTGGTGCGATAACCACTACGCTACCAGCGGGGCTGTTTCCCCAGCACTTTCTCGGGTATTTATGTTAAGGTATATTTGTTTCCTGCACTTGGGGGTGGTAGCCAGCGCCACTCGGACTACTCGGGGTGAAGAGGTTATCGCACCAGACCGGTATTCTGGAGGTCGTGGGTTCGGATCCCACCCGGCGGGCATTTTTTCACCACTTTCTTTTCGACTCAAAAAATTCTTCATCTCTTTCTATGACCCACCACAACCTCCCCTTTGCTTTCCGAGGTTTTCTTGACTGCCAACCCTTATTTTCTGTCTTATTTCACGGAGCCCCTCATTTCCCAATTTCTGATTCGCTACATGCTTAGCGAGGGCCTCTGTTCTGGCAGTCTTGGTGCCAAAGGGAGCTTAAGAGGGTTCAACGCTGGTCGACCACTCTCGACATGTCGTAGACACTCGAGTCACGGCCCGGGGGTTAAAAAGAAGGTCCCCTTCACCCCGAGTAGTCCGAGTGGCGCTGGCTACCACCCCCAAGTGCAGGAAACAAATATACCTTAACATAAATACCCGAGAAAGTGCTGGGGAAACAGCCCCGCTGGTAGCGTAGTGGTTATCGCACCAGACCGGTATTCTGGAGGTCGTGGGTTCGGATCCCACCCGGCGGGCATTTTTTCACCACTTTCTTTTCGACTCAAAAAATTCTTCATCTCTTTCTATGACCCACCACAACCTCCCTTTTGCTTTCCGAGGTTTTCTTGACTGCCAACCCTTATTTTCTGTCTTATTTCACGGAGCCCCTCATTTCCCAATTTCTGATTCGCTATATATATATATATATATATATATATATATATATATATAATATATATATATATATATATATATATATATATATATATATATATATATATTCAATGATTGAAAATTCAATATTCAATGATTCAAAAATTCAATGATTGCTTACACACGAGCAAGTTGACAGTTTTCGCACGTGCGCAATCGTAACAAGGGCGCCAAACGAATCTCCGTGTGTTTTTCGGCGTTCATAACGGAGTGTTATTTTAGCGTAAAGTGCTCTTCGGCTATAGCTGTGCGAGATTCCGTGAGCACGAAATGTTAAGCACAGAAAAGTGAAGTTCGGAGGAGTAAGAGGAGGAGGACTGGCCACTGATTGGGTGACGGGTGAGAGAGAGCAGGTTGACACGAGGAGGGGAGGAGGGTGACAGGTAAACAAAAGACACCCGGTTTATCGGCCCAAATGGCTGAGGACGCTTCACGCATGCAGTGCCAAGTAAGAGCCGCGGTAAATCGGGTTTAGACATCCCGCGTAAATGTCGTGTCCTTAGGATGTGCTTTGCAACGACGAGAAAGAAGATATAGTCTGTTGCGTGCGGCGCGCAGCGGGTGCGGGGCTAAGTGAACTTATTGGAACCATTCGAGTTTTACTCATTATCGAACATCCATCCTTAGCTAACACGAAACCACCTGACCCGGGCACAGCTCGTTACGCTGCATTAGAGATAAGCCTCCCTAGTCTATGGAACTTTCTTCTATCAAGTGCGGCCACGCATGAGCAATGTAATCAAGATCAACAATGACCCCGCGTCTCTATGAAGACTGAGCGGTCAAAAGTTGCTGACCCATTACCCATCTCTCCCAACCTTATCCCACCCGGCCTATGGCCTTCCTACCTCGAATAAAGGCGCTGATACTAACTACTACTACTACTACTACAACTACTAATGGAACATGCTCAGGGACATGGTCGCACGGTTGCACGGTTTTGCGTCGTCTCTTTTCTCGGGTGTCAGCATGCGCCGAAGCTTCGTTTCTTCACATAATCTCCGAAGACAATGGCAGAAAATCCTCACCGAACTCCGCTGTATTCCACCGCGTCCGAAATTCGCACAAAAATAAATTGTGTCGCCGACAGTCCGCTTTGTGTCGAAAGTTTACGCCTGCATAATTGCGTATGCTGTCGAGGTTCTTGCGTTCACGCGTTCGACGGGCGTCGTCTAAGCTTGCGGCAGGGTGTGTGTAAACACGGTGGAAGGCTACCTGTATAGTGTGCACACACGAGCGAGAAGCGAGCCAAGGTCTTCGCTATCCGGGCCGTACGTGACCTGTCGTCCGCGTGAAATGGGGAGCATACAGGCCTGTCAAGGGAGCTTTGTTGTGCGTGGGCGCGTGTTCGGTCCGCTGTAGCGCGAGTCTCGACAGGGCTGTCCCTTTGTGTCGTGTTCATGTGACGGCGTATCAATGACAGCGCGGCTGGTACGAGCTGTATATATACTTTAGCTGCTAGCGCTACCTTGTCGTCTAGGATGACTCCACATAAGGGAAGCATATAGCGACCGTGTATACCGTACCCGAAGTCAAGCGAGATCTACTACTGAGTAAAAAATTACAGCCGTTCCACTCAACGTGAAAGCTGTCGGAAGTGCAGAGCAGTGATTCGCCATAATGGCCTGTACAGCCGTTATCCGCTCATTGCTACCACCCAATGTGAATCAAATTTCCCGCCTTCACAGTGCTCGCGCGCCCCCTGCCTGAAACTGCGTCAGCGCGAGTTCTATTGTTTTTTTGTGCTCGCTTTTCCTCCTGCACTTGCCGGCGTTGCACTGCCGCTTTTTTTTTTTTTTTCGCTTACTATACCAAAAACCAGCCCAACGAGCGTTCCGAACTAAATGAACGCGGGCACTGGTGGGTATACGTATATTTGCCACCAAGTACCTGCAATTTTCTTTGAGCTAAACAATGGGGAGGTGTATGACAAGTGCCAGTGGTACACGAGTTTAGAACGCTTATGACTATATAAACCGCTTGGCTTTCGAAGCCTCTGTGGGGCGTTGCGACGGCAGAACGCCGCAAGGCTCTACTTGGGCCCAGCGAGCGAGCTACGACGACAAGGTGATCCTCAAAAGTGCTGTGCACTTAAAAACTCAAATTTTAAGATTTTAACTCGCCGAACCTATACGTCCGTTATGGGGGGTGCCGTAATGGAGGCCTCCGGACTAATTTTGACCACCGGATTATCTTTAACGTGCGCCGAAATCTCGTCATACGCGCGTTTTCGCTTGTCGCGCCCGTTTGAAAAGCAGCCACCGCGTCCGGTATCGAACACGCGTCCTTGGGCTCGGCAGCACAACGCCTAGCCACTGCGTCACCGCGGAGGATAAGCCTGCTACCCCGGAGCAAGAATCTTGTTCCTGCTCGATGCCTATATACTACGGAGTAAAGCCGGCGTTAAAGGGACCCTGCAACACTTTTTGCGACCTTATTTCTTAATCAGAACGTATTCAACAAACGCACTCAATAGTACTTAGACTATAGGGGGTCACAAAGTACCTCAACCGAAATTGTTGCTTTATGCCCATCAGATAAAGCGTGCTCAAGATATTTTTCTCTGTTTGACGGTCTTGGCGTTCTTCGGGTGCTCGAATTACTTCATTACAGCGGTGCAGCGGCTATTGGCCGGCTTTCCTTGAGTTTCAGCAGTGAACGCATTCGATAGCCACCCGCCGCGGTGGCTCATGTGGCTAAGGCGTTGTGCTGCTGAGCACGAGGTCGCAGGTTGGATTCCTGGCTGCGGCGGCCGCTTTTCTGATGGAGGCGAAAAGCGAAAACGCCCGTGTGTACGAGATTTCGATGCACCTTAAATATCCCCAGTTGGTCAAAATTAATCCGGAGACCTTCACTACGGCGCGCCTCATCGCCTGCGTTGCGTGGGGGGCGCTAAACGCTACAATCAACCAATCTATCAATCAAGCATTCGGTAGCCACTTTGAAGAAAAAAAAAAGTTCAACAAAAGCTAAGCAGAAACTGAAAGAGTGAAAGCTTTCATCGACAAGTGTTGCAGCGTCCCTTTAATGCACTCCAGTCCGATAAGGGTTTTGGGGCTGTACACAAACGTATCGCTCACCGCACTGACAGTATCGTGCTGGGAAGTGTCCTCGGTTTTTTGCCCGGTGTATCTCGACCGGCATTTCCCTACCTGCCCTCCCACTCCCATTCTATCGCTGCCCACGACTGCGCCCTAGCTTTCCGAAGCGACTGGCGTGATGTCCAAATGGCAGCAAATTAAATTCGGACGGGACGCACACGCTTCCCATTAAGGGTACCGTATACCAAATTTTTGTATCACTCCTTGCAAATATTGTGGTGGCGCAGGTCTGGTACGTTCGCAAACCACGTTCAGCGCAAATTAGCTGTGCTGTAATATGAGTGGTGTTTCCCTGCAACGCGCGAAGCGGCGGGTTTGGTTACCCGCTTTCTCCCGGAGGTTAAAAGTGCCGGTGGGTCGTTAATTCACTTGACGTTAAATGTGAGAAGGTGGTATTATTTCCCCGCGACTACTATGTGTCTGACAGCCACGTTGTATAGCCTTGGGAACCCGACTAAACTTTCTTATTGGATTATTTATTTTTTTGTTGGACGAAGCTCCAAAAGCTGTTATTTTTAAATCCTTATTTTTTGTGGTAGGTTTCTTGTTCGGAACTTTCGCTAACTGTAACCCTATAATTTCAGACGCCATCATTGGAATGTGCTCGTTGGGGTTTAAGGTTCATTCTCTGCCATTCATGGACATATAGGCAGCGTGCGACTACCTCGTTAGTATTTATTGCAGGAGGGGGAGCGTAGAATCTTAATGATTCTGTGCTTGGGTAGGGGACGCTCGCTTTTCCAACCATAGTGCGTGCAGAACTGCGGGCTGGTGTAGTGTCGATTTAAAAAAACCGCCTCTTTAACCTCCACTTCTTATATTCTAAATAATTTCCCCGTTATCGGGAGCGCATTAGAAACAAGCACCGCTCCCCATAATTCTGGGGAAAAAAAACGGAAAAACATCGCAGAAGCTCTTCTGGGCGTTATAAAAATGATGCGTATACGCATGGATTTGTTCGGTATAATGCGGATACACCGTGAGAGAATTGTGAAAATAGAGAAACGCGGTTGCAATATCGACTGGTAGCAATTTTCACGCGTTTTTCGAAACTTCCAGAGGAGCTTGGCGTGATTGAAGTGAAAAGCAATAGTTCGTAAATCAGCCAAACACAACGTTTATTTTACACACTGCCTCTTGTTTTGTGGTTCTTGCTTTTCTTTTACTTTATGTTCAATCATCTTACGTATATCAGTAAGTGGTTGCGATCGCCTCGGTGCTGTTGCAGTAACGACCACTCCAATGGTTGCACAGGGTACATAACAAGAGACCACGCCCCTTTCCGCCGAGTAATCACTCGCAGTGGCGCGAACTGCGCAAGGTGTACGAATGACGTACACAGACGACCACAGACGACCACAGGTTGCGTAGACAGACGACCACAGAGTTGTGCAGCGTGTACTCCTCCCTATCATTTGATCACCTGCGGCACCGCGTTGTGTGACTGCAAAGTGCGATAGACACTCGTACGACTTTATGGGAACGAACCGGTGTTGTAGTGGGACAAAATTCCGGGCCGTCTCCACTAATGTGAAACCTGGGGAGGGGCGAAGCGTGCAGTGTAGAAGAGTATTCTTGGCGCCTTGGCGTTTTTGCCAACGGAGATGAAATCGTTGGGGGGGGGGTACAGGTATACAGCATTGCTGTAAAGGTCTTTCGTCTGAAGCACGAAGCTTTCTAGCGCGAGGCGTAAACGAGTGTCCCGGTGATTTTTTCAGTACGCGTTACGAAGCTCTCCAGCGCGAGGCGTAAACGAGTGTCCCGGTGTTTTTTTAGTATGAATTAAATTCTAGTGCGAGATGTAAACGAGTTGTCCTGTGCTTTAGTACCGTGACTACATGAGGTGATGATTACGACGACAACGATGACAGGAGACGTCAATAACCCCCATAAGTGTCTGCGCCCCTAAAAGAAATGGCGCCCTCTGACATGCCTCGCGCGTTAATATCGAATTTGAGGCTTCCGACTGCAACAAAGTGACGACCTCAGGCCGTCCAGATTGTAGAAGTCAAGGCGATCCATCAAAAAGGAATTGTCCGTGTTGAAGCGGCGTACGCTGGAGGAAGTGAGGCCTTTGGGAAAGCCTCCGTGCTGCAAGAACGAGCACCAACAGAAGAGGTCCAGTACTCACAGAAATCGGTTTTACGCAGGAGAGGCCGAGTTCGGTCGAGGAGTGACTTGTTACGGAACGCTTTCCGTGGACACCGTTTTTGCACGACGGACAGAATGAATGAACGTACAACTTCATTTTGTCGAAGATTGGGTTAGGGAAGGCGGTAGTCTTCTTCAATCCTGCCCCGTCCGACGGCGGCCAGGAATCCTTGGGCCCTGGCGGCGTTTTCGGAGAAAGCAGGCGTGACCATGTGAACTCTTTCTGTCGGCCATGTCAACTGCACAGTGGCGACGGAAGCTTGGGGCTTAATAATAACAAAAAGGACGTCTAATCCCTGAACATGCACACTGGCCTAATATTTTTGAATTGTGAAGAAAAAGCAACCTTACTGGCACGTATAGTTGCGGATTTCGAGAGCTGCGTTATGGCTTTCTTATTTGTTTTTCACATTTAACAGAAGGCGAAGTGGTACTCAGAGAGTGTTGTATCAGTTGTCCCTTCGACTGTATCGTACGCTTGAACCTAGTTGTGCGTTTTTTCTTTTTTTGTTAGCCAAATAAACCGAAGGAAAGTACGTGACACTTATGCGGCAGGTCGCTGGTTTGAGAACACGCATTTGCGGAAGGATGGACGTGCTTTAAAGCCAGTCACTCGCGGCAATAAAACGCATCTCTATTCTGTCAAGAAATCCGCCGGATGTTTTGATGACTTTGCCGGCATTCAATGGAAACCCGAAGGCGCTTCACTGTCGACGGTGAGTGTCGTTGCATAGCTTTATTTCCGGCAGACGTGACAAAATCGTGACGGCAACACGCGGCAAAAACTGTATACGCCAATAAAAAGTCCGAGGACAACTACGCACTTTTCTATGCGCCTTTTGCGCTTTTGAAGAACATTACTGGGAGCCGATGAATTCGCCCAGGCGAAACCGCATCTTGGCATTGCGCCACGACTGCCTAAGCGATGTTTATGTACCCTGGTAGCTTTCCCGACGTTACTTTTACCAAAAACTAGAGGGAGAGAGGAAGAGAGAGTGAGAGATGGAAGAGGGTGGTGAGCATGGGGAAACGAAAGAAAGAAGGAAGGAAGGAAGGAAGGAAGGAAGGAAGGAAGGAAGGAAGGAAGGAAAGGAAGAGGAAAGAAAGAAGGAAAGAAGAAGGAAGAGAAGGAAGGAAGGAAGGAAGGAAGGAAGGAAGGAAGGATAGCAAGCAAGCAAGCAAGCAAGCAAGCAAGAGAGCGAGCGAGCAAGCAAGCAAGCAAGCAAGCAAGCAAACGAGAAAGAAAGAAGGAATGAAGCAAGCAAGCAAAGCAAGAAAGAAAGAAAGAAAGAAAGAAAGAAAGGAAGGAAGGAAAGAAGGAGGGAGGGAGAGAGAGAGAGAGAGGGAGGGAAGGAAGGAAGGAAGGAAAGCAAGCAAGCAAGCAAGCAAGAAAGAAAGAAAGAAAGAAAGAAAAAGAATAAGGTAAGAAGGAAAGAAGGAAATAAAGAAGGAATGCAACAAGAAAGAAGGAAGGAAAAGAAGGAAAGAAAGAAGTTTATTAAGAGTAGGCTGGCTCTTTTCCTCCCCTTTTTTTCAGGAAAACTATGGCAGTCTAATTATACTGGCCTCGCAAGTGAAGTGCCATGAAGACAACAAAACCGCCTTCAGGATCGCTGTTGGCGTCACCCACTCGTCTAAGGTAGCCTAAGAGACTGACCGAAGTCTGAGAGAGAGTACCACTGAAGAAAGATAAAAAAAGGCGGTATGAAGGCCTGAAAAACTTTACTTGGAACAAAGCTCCCGAAAAACATCCTCCGCGACGTGTTGTTGACACACCGTTAGAGTGGACTGAAGGAGGCGTCAACAGAGCGCCCTTCGAACAACACAAATCAAGCTAGTGCAATCGTGGCCAAACGAAAGGGCAAAATGCCAACGTTAAAATGCCGAAGGAAAGGACAGAACAAAACTAAACCGTAACAACTGACCCACAGCGAACAAACGGCTATAAACTCAGTGGGAGCTGTTCAAAGACGAGGAGCTGTGTTGCTGTTGGGTCCACGGTATAAGAAAGCGCCCGCGGCAACATAAACTCCGGGTACTCGACGAGGCCACCTGCCAGGCGAAGGGCTGTGTTTGTGTGGCTCGGGGCACCAGACTCGCTGCTACTGGCGCGTCTCCGAAGGCGGAGGAGGCTTTCACCGTTTGCTTCTCCGCTGCCTCCCGCTCCAGATGAGCGGGGCAATCTCTCTTCGTTTCCCTGCCTGGCCTCTGAGGGGTAATATAACCAGTGTTCCGGGACTCGACGCACAGCCCGCTCATAGACGCGCGTGCAGCTGAGGAACTGCAGCTTCCGGGGCCTGCCTGGCTTGGCCCGAGGGACATCAATAATTGCGACCGGCGTGGGCTAACGTGCACAGCGAGTGGCCCCCGCTGGCCAGCTTGCAGGTCCCGGCGGGTGCCTTGTTTCATTCGGTTGGGTGGAAACAAGGGTGCACTGGTGCCCAGTGGTGGAATTAACTGCCTCGCCTCCTCTACATTAGCTGTACTAGACTCGTGTACAAGTTAAGAACAGCAATAGCTTGTGTACCGCTCTGTCAAAGCGACGGACCCGAATGGCAGAGCGCGCGCGTTTTGAAAGGAGATTCCGGGAAATGCGTGACATCGTCTGCTTTTTAGTCGCGTAGTTGTCGTCGTCGCTGCAGGAGTTGTTTATAAGCAGATAAAGCCAGAAAAATCACGGAAACGACTTGTGTCGCGTTGTGGTCGTGTTTATATATATGTATATATATAGAAATAAGTGGAGGGGAAAAGAAGCCCCGCCGGTAGCGTAGTGGTCATCGCACCAGACGCGTATTTTGGAGGTCATGGCTTCGGATCCCACCGGCGGGCATTTTTCTCCACTTTATTTCTGTCTCTCCAAATTCTTTATCTGTTTCAATGACCTACCACATTCTCCCTTTGATTTCCGAGGTTTTCTTGACTGCCAACGCTTATTTCGGTCTTATTCAACAAGCCCCTCATTTCTATTCTGATTCTCGCTATATATATATAATATATATATATATATATATATATATATATATATATATATATATATTATATATAATAATTTGTGTGTGTGTGTGTGTGTGTGTGTGTGTGTGTGTGTGTGTGTGTATGCGGAGGATATGGACAACTTCGTCGCAGTTACCTTATTTATTGCAAATTGTTCAAAGAGCTTCGAAACTAGGAAATATCTTCGTGAGGTAGTTGTCCATACCCTTTCCCTCAAAGTACTTTCTGGCCCATTTCAAAACTCATCGAATTGTATATATTTCTGTGATTTACAAATGTACATTCATGGCTAATTAACGGCCAGGAGAGCAGGTTTCCCTCTCGCTATGGTTTTGCTGCTTTGCCGGTGTGTTAAGATATTAGCAAAATGCGATAGCACTATTTCGAAGCAACCTATAAGCTGATTCCAGCAACGACAGCGTCAACAGCAGCAACACGACGGATGCTCTGCCAGTGTTTCATAAATGCGCGGGAAAGGTCTGCGCAAGTGACACCTCTGCAGCGATCTCTCCAAGCGTGTGCCAGGGGGGCTGGGAATGCGCATCCTAATATCCCAGAGTGGGCAGAAGCGAGCTCCGTGCCATGAAGCCCGGCCGGCGTGGTCGCGACAGAATCGATGAGGCGCGCGTGCTGGAGTCATTACAGCGCGAAAGCTGCATGCGGGAACCATGGCCACGTCGCGTTGTTCCGATGAGCGCTGCGGCAGCGCCGTTTCCGCTAGGCCGTGTTACGGGGGGCTCCGAGCGAAATTGCCGTACTCGTTGTCGCATTCCCGTGCCGCCGTGCAGTCGCGACTAGACGATGAGGCGACGCTTGTGAATGCTGGTAGTCCATTACACCGTAAGAGCTACATCGGAACATCGCTCAGCGAAATCGCGTTGTTCCGATGACGCTGCTGAAGCGACCAGTTTCCGCTAGGTCCCTCTACGGAGTGCGCTCCGAGCACATCACATCTCGCCTTAACGATTCGCTTTACGACCATTCCTTCGTGTCCCGGGACATCGTGCGCTAGCCCCGCATGACGAGCTTGTGAATGCGTGTGTCTCGTCTACTATCTCCTCTCATCTTCTCTCTCGTCTCGCTCGCATCCTTCTCTCGAATTCCTTCGTAACGCGTTGCGTGCGTGCGTGGTGTGCGCCAGGGTTAACGGATGTAACGCGCACGTATGCCATCCGTTCATAACGATCGCATGCTCTTGAGTAAAGTGAAATCGCAATAACTGAAGCTGATTTTGATGTCCGATGATTGACTCAAGGCGTTCGCTGCTGAGCACGAGTCGCGGGTTCAATTCCCGGCCGCGGCGCTCTCTTTTCTGATGGGCGAAAGCAAAACGCCCGTGTGTACGAGATTTCGGCGCACGTTAAAGATCCCCAGGTGTCAAAATTAATCGGAGCCCTCACTACGCCGCACTCATCGCCTCCGTTGCGTCGACGCGTTAAACCCTACAATCAATACGATTGATTGATTGATTGATTGATTGATTGATTGATTGATTGATTGATTGATTGATTGATTGATTGATTGATTGATTGATTGATTGATTGATTGATTGATTGATTGATTGATCGATCGATCGATCAATCGATTGTGTGGTTTACCGCGCCGAATCTATGCCTGGGCTGTGAGGGGCGCCGTAGTTGAGGGGTCCGGCTTGATGTCGACCGCACGGGGATCTTCAACGTGCGCCGAAATCTCGACACACGGGCGTTTTCGCCTTCATCGGAAGAGCGGCCACCGCGGCCGAGATCGAGATGCTGCAGTGTTATGCGAACATGCAAGACTGCGACATCGAACTGGTTCCACGATATTCGACACAAACTTCGACTTAATAAACTATTGTGCAACTGCTAGTAATTTCCCCGACGTTCAATCTTTTTTAATACGAAATTAATCACGACGTATCTTTAGCCATAAATAGGTTAATCCACGAGGTGACACCCAGCCAAACAATTCCGTCGTCGACATGCAGAAAAAGAGTTCACAAGTCGTTTGCAAAGGTCGACAAAATACCTCTTTACTGGCGAAGTCGCCGAACTGTGCCTGCCAATTTCCCAGTGGCCAGGGGCTTGATCACGAGCGTGTCTCCACCATGAGTTCCAAATAGAAGAGTTCTTTTTCTCTCTCTCTCTCTCCATCCGGATGGCTCCGGAGCAAACAAAGCGGCGATATTTGCGCACCCGTCATCCCACCTTCCATTCGAATGCGTATGAGAGAACCTGGGCGTAACACCCGAATAATTTTCCAGTACCCGGGATTTCTCGCTTTAATTACTGCTGCAGCTCATCCTCTAGCGCCTCCCTGCTTCTCTTCTCCCCCGTCTCTCGCGCTGATCCCTCCTCCCCCTCCATCGGGGTGCCTTGATTGAACGTCACTTCCGCTATGTCGACCGTCTCGGCATCTCTTTAATCCCCAAAGCCCACCGTATACCCATTCTCATCCAGCAACTGCCTACAGACGCCAAAAATGGTAATGTTTAAGGCGCCATGACAGCAAAATACAACTTGTTTAATTTGAAAGAACAATTCCCACTCAGCGCCATTACTGCGCAGGTTGTTGCGCCAAAAAGACAACGACTTTCAAATTTCGCCAAGTCGCAATGGAGCAGATGCGTATTGATGATTCTAGAGCAATAATTACAGTGGTGTGGGTAAATCCTTACGAAAACGGACTTAAGCCCCATCACCGCCCATTAGTTCTTGCGTGTAGCCGCTGCCAATCAAGATAAATGGTGGTGAGAGAAATGCAAAATAATGATCCCCCCCTTACTTCCTCATTTCGATGTTAACGGAAGCACATTTTATATGCTTATGCCGGGGGCATTCCGTCAGGCGCCCTTCTTACGGAGGAGCCTTACTTCCCGCTTTCGGCTATCAGACTATCGGGGTTTCTGCGGCCCATTATCATGCGCCCAGAACAGGGCTACCGTGTAGCCGTCGATGGTAGGCGGGCAAGCACTCGGCGTGTAGCGTTCCAGGCGAGTGGGGTGGAGGCTTAAATTCACAATACTTGAAAACGGCACAGGGCCCCGCTTCCAGCGCGTCCACTTCTTGGTCTTGCGTGCGTGGTTTATGCGTCGACGCCGCCTCCGAAGGATTCAGCGCTGCAGTTCACGAAGAAATCGCCAGATCCTCGGAGTGGGGTTGCTTATTGATGGTACAGCGAACGCTTCGCCCTGTACGACTTCCTTTAACATCCCCTGGTTCCAACTTACAGTCCTTAAAGGTTGCAGAACTAAGACTTGGCCGACGTCACGGCCCGTTATGGTACCATAGCAGTTCTTAACAAAGGGTATTCGCATGCAAACTTTTTTTTCCAAATGTTTTCCCCGAAAGTAGGGGAGGGCGCTTAGACGTGGGGTGTTAATCGCGAAAATACGGTATATACTGTAGGGCACACTGCGCGTACTGTCTGCATTTTCATACAATTTTTAAACGCAAACACGCATCTGCACTTCATATATGTTTACCTCTCTGTCTGTCGTGCTGCCCTTTGTCGGACAACGACGGTCTGCTGTGTGTACCACTTGGAGGCGGAAGTGTTTTCGAAGCTTGCTTTACAGGCTTCGTCTTTGGTCATTTGAATGTGGGTTTTGTGTTTTGTCTAGGCTCTCGTCTTCGCCTTGTCCTGGGCCCGGGCATTATTGGTGCTAATCATTGCTGTTTGGCTAAAAACAGGTCTCAACGTCTTGAAAAACGGTTTGACAGCGAGCCAACTTGAAGGTCAGTGCTCCAGACGTGAAGGAGAAACTAAGAACTGTTGAGACGACGCTGTGTTAATGACGCATAAATACTGCTGAGGTAAAGAAAAAAAAGTCTGTCATACTTTGAACTGCGCGTGCATTCAAATCACCCGTTTCAGTTCCTTGAACCTGTTCAGATAACACCCGTTTTGCTCTTCTGCAACGCTCCCTTGTCGACATTGCGAGCGCAGGGCTTGTGCAAAAGAGGAATCGCTATTTTTTAGGGTCGGCACCACGCGAACTTCCTGTTTCCTTTCTTTAATGTCTCTTTTCTGTAATCTGATCGCACCCTGCCTGGCCGGCTGCAATCGGTACGCTTGTTAGCGAGGAACTGCTATCAAACCCAACGTCCTTCTGAAGGCTTCGGCTCTCGATACTTGTGTTTCCCGTTGCCTAACCGTCGCTAGCGGGCATCCCAGTGCCACTTTCGTCCAATTATGAAGAACGCTTTGAGTTGGACAGCCCTAGAGGGAGCTTATTTAGTGGCTCTGATAGCGCTGAGACAGCTGGCGGGTGGGACAGAGAATGATACGGGAACGCTACCAACGTGATGACCGAGGCCCGTCATGTTATCGCGAAGGCGTAATCCTTAAATGCTTTTCTTAACATTTCTGAATTTCGAATGACCTGCATTCCCAGGTAGGCTTTTTCGATATTGTTGTGTGGTCTCAGGCTTGACCTGTGCGAAGTGTGCTCGAAGCTTTCCGTCGTATGCATAGACGTGCGGGGTGGCGCTAAGCCGACCCCCCAGCTTCCAGTCGCCGATAAGAACCCGAATTCGCATCGGGCAAGAAGAGGCAATAATAACAAAAAAAAAAAAGATCGTCACATAGGAGAGGGGAGTGGGCTGCAGAGGGCGAGCTCTGAGTAAAGGGAATGGGTGAAGCAAGGAAAGAAGCAGTCGGAATTCGTTAGAACAGGAAGAGGGCGTCGGCGTCGGACGGTTCCGGGAAAAGTGTGCCGAAGCTTTCCCGGGTCGTAACGCATAGAGTAACGGGGTGCGCTAAGCCGCCCCCCAGCCCACGCCGTAAGAACCGAAGTACGCATTGGGTGCAAGGTGATCTACAGTCGTCCGGAGGGGTTTGGGGCTGCAGAGCAGCTCTGGAAAAGGGAATGGGTGGCGGAGAACTGGTTCGAGCGGTAAGACGTGGGTGGACTTGGGAAAATGTGCCGGCGTCCCCGGTAAATTTAGGAAGTAACAGGCTGTACAAAAATACGTCCGCCCCAAAGGGTTTAAAATGATGGGTAGCAGCTTACTTTGCCTGCTGGTTAAGTCGTCCGACTTTAGCCTGCGCATCAATTCGAATTCTGGCGCGTGTTCCCAGCGACAGTTGACTTGGGGATGTGGTGCACCTTAAACGTGAGGGCAATGTAGCAGTTGTGACTTAATCTTCACAAAGGGTTTGGGGAAAACATGATGGTAAGCTGTGTGTGCGCTGGCAGTGGCATCTCCTGTCGACGCATCTAATTTAGGGCCCTAGCACGCCACTGATAGGGAGTCTAGGACGCAAGGTTAAAGAAGGTTAGCGAATTAAAGCGAAAGTTTTCTTGGCGGGACCAATTGCGTCCTGTCAGAAAACTAATGCATTTACCCGTAGACCAGTTGGTCGACCGGAAAGATTGGATAAAATCTCTGGACACAGGGCGCGTGCGTGAACGCGGGATTCTATTGTGCCAAAGCGGTTACTCGAAAATCGCAAAAAAGGCACGGTTCTGGATAGGACAATACATGCATCGACCATGAAGAAGGAACGCAATAGCCAACTGTTATCTCATAAACCACGTATCGGTATACATTTAGATCGTTCGTAGATGCGTTTACTTAGTGCGGGAAAAATCGTCGCATGCGTTCGCTCTTCGTTTGCGATTCGAGTCTTTGAAATGTTGCCAATCGATTGGACGCACTTTAGCGAAGGTTTTCACGCACTTTTGATGTCAGAAAGCTTTCGCGCTTCTCTTAGTTTTCTTTATGAAGGGATGGTAAATTTTTTAGAACTCTAGAACAACGCGAACCCTGTTCCCCTACAGCGAGTTTTTAAATGCTCGAAACTCTTCCGGCAACCGTTGTTTCTCCTGTACCTGCTCCTGTACCTTCTCCTGTACCCTGGAAAGGTTAGGGGGGGTGGAGATTCTAAACTGTTCACAGACCATCTGTCGGGTTTAGAAAAGTGACCGCGCAAGTTGAACCTGCTAGCCACGCGCCTAATGCCAGCTCTCGGTGCATTGAATTTTTTGTTGTTGTTGAGAGCGCTGGACGTATTGGGTTGGTTGCGGGGTAAGAATATTTTTTTTAATCGGGCGGGGGGGGGGAGGAGAAAGTGGTTTCGAACCCGTGACAACTCATCAGATATGTATTTTTTCCTCAAAAGTGAGGAATGGAATGGAACGGAAATGGATGACTTTATTAGGATGAGGCCAATAGGCCCTGTTGTAGGATATGGGAAAAAGGGTACGGGAAGATGGTTCATATGAATCCTTTCACTGCACTTTGAACGTTCACTTAGCACGTAATGTCTGGTTACGCCCATAGGGGTACCATACGCACAGTTGAAGTGCTAGCGAGGCCACTCTGATGCGAAAATGAGGAACCAAGAGAAACACTGGGCAAGAACGCAAATAAGCGTTTAGGCTCACGCACTCTTGTAATTTTACCTTCAATGACGTCAACTGGCGTTTCCTTCCCTTTGTTTCTCACGTCGCAATTGCGTGTTTTTTACCGGGTTCTCCGCAACGGGCTATTTCCCGCTCCTTCGCCCCTTTTGCGGGGTGAGTCGTCGCCATCAGCGAATGAGGACATTAAGACCGTTGGAACGCCGAAACTAAGTCACTGGCAGAGCCGAGAGCGACGCGAGCCGTCTTGCTCAACCAGTATTAGGTTTGGAAACACCCCACCTAGCTTATTCAATTTTTACAAGCGCCTATAGGCGTTGTTAGTTGGTTTCAGGACATCAACAGTTCGTCGCACTCGGCCTGAGAACGAAGACAGCGTTGTTGACATCAACAGTTCGTCGCACTCGGCCTGAGAACGAAGACAGCGTTGTTGACATCAACAGTTCGTCGCACTCGGCCTGAGAACGAATACAGCGTTGTTTACCTGGGTGATTAAAAATAACGGTGACACCGGAACAATGCATTTCTTGGGCTTGGTCTGCGATGAGCAGAATATTTGTCTGTTTCTGGGACTGGGCTGTTAAACTCATTATGAGAATTCTTTATCATTATTTTTTTTCTAGGCGCCTCCATGCTTCCCCAGTTGCGTAGGAGATTTAACTAATATTTCATTTAACTGCATGCTAGACGCGCTGAGCCTAGCATGCAGTCTGGTTATCGTTCTTCTTGGATTGGAGAAGTCGGTCGCTCGGAAGGAGCGACCCACAACGAGACAACGATATTTAAACCGATCGGCCTGGTGGCGAGCTTTTGTGGCTTACGTTCATCAGGTTCTCCCGTCTGTATAGAGATATTTTTTTTTTGCTTTTAGAACCCCAGACTTTGTGGGTCTTTGTTTTTGTTTGTGTGTATCAATAAAGTTTATCAACACAACAACAACAACGATACTCCCGGTTTATCACGGAAATACACGCGCGGACTGTCTGCGAACGCTTCACAATTTAGATCCCCGACACCTCAAGCTTTGAGATAGCCATCGCTTCCCAGTACCAGTGGACTTTCAGGACTTCTGCAATCTTTCTCCAAGGGCCGAGGCTCTTCCATTTAGTTCTCGCGGATTGTACAGTGCAGCGTCAGTATTGTGTAGTCTCGATTATTGTTTGGTTCGTTTTGTATTTTTGTTAACGTAGGTGACATGGCCGTAAGAGCTTTTTTTTTTTTTTTTTGCCTTGCTGTTGTAATTTAACCCGCTATAGTAATTCGCGTAGGCGTGTAGTCAAAATTGTCTTGCTGCACCATCGGGGCTTTAACTTGTCCTCCTTGTTGCTACCGGCGAAAGTGGAACGTCAAATACTAAACCCCTTTGTTACGGGTTGCTGATTTAGCGTTAGGTCCCCCGCAGATAAGCGCCGGTGTGAATGTTTGTCTTCACGTCGATCCGCCTACGTGACGTGTGCAACGTCTTCACAACCTTGGTCCTTATTCACTTATCGCTGTTCCCCTCAAAAGCATTTCAAGCGTCTGCAACCCGGTCTCAAGCAAACTGTGTATGCGTATGCGGTATAAACAGCTTACGTCGAAAAAGGAAATATTGCATTCGGATTCTGTTCCACCTTGTTTGTCCACGTGCGCCCAATGTTTACTGAACAGATCGAGGCCAGCAGCAGCAACAAGTAGCCTTATTTCTCTTCGCATACACGTCCTTTCTGTCTGTTTTTTTTTCTCTTTTTTTTTTCTTTTGCAGTCTGGTTGGCTATGGCTTAAGGCGGGTTTGCCTGAATTCTTTCGGTAGTTGTACGTGTTGTTACATAGATCGGGTTGTTCGCTGCGAGTCGGCTTCGAGTTTGCTTAGAAAAGGATGTACGTTTATGATTGGGGAACGCGTATTCATCGATCCTTTATGCTCGTGCGAGCCAGTTTTCCCTCGTCGCTTTCTGCTCCAGTTTATTTTTTTTTTCCTTCCGGAATATCGCAATGTAACGGCGGTTGCTTCTTTTCTTTGGATCGTTTTGTTTCCACTTCGCGTCGTTTTCGCGCTCACAAAACAACATCTTAGCGGAAATAGCGAACCGAGAAAGAGGGAACATGGTTGGACTTTAGTATTTGTTTCATTTACTGCCGCGCTAAATTTTCCACCACCCCCTTTCATCACGTCCGCGTGGCGTCTCGGCTCGTTTTTCATCAAGAAAAATTGCCCTAAGAGGATTGGGGGCGCCATATTCGCAACACTGTTGCAGGCATAAGAAGGATTTGTGGCTGGCTTGAGCCTCGTACGTATTAAATTCTCATTTTCTTAGTGCGGTTTGTCCGCGTGGTGCTGAAAAATGGGGGTTGGGGTGACAACCACAAACCGTTCTTTTAAGTGAGCATTGTACCTGTCAGCCAAAATACTTTATTACATAACCCAGATTTTACTTTTTTATTCCGTTGATTGTAGGCGTCTAGAAGCGGTGCACGCCGAAGATTTTATTTGCGATAAGGCTTTTGGGAACACGTATGCTGATTCATCCCCGCTATTACGTTGTGCTGAACCCTTCAAGGGTACAGAGGGAGATGATACCTCGTCAAAAGCCTTTTGATCACATGCCTCAAAGTGAACTGATTCGATCTTAATCGGTCTGCATTAGCCCCGGATTAGGAAACGAACGCGTGAACAAGATATAGTACATTAAGTACAGCAGGGGCGTAGCCAGAGGTGGGGAGGGGGTGTTTCGGTGTCAGAACACCCCCCGAAATTTTCTCAGCGGTTCATTCTCCCCTCGTCCCATCAACATATTGGTGTTCTTTTTTTTTTTTTTGTCCACGCTGTTCACCCTTTGCATCGCTATACAGTAAGAGCTCGTTAATTCGACCTCGAAGGGGAACATAAAAATTGTTGGAATTAAGCAGAGTTCGAATTAGCGGGCGGGCGGAGATCGCGCGCCACACTGCGCCGGCAGAACACGAAGAAGCCACCTCTGGACTCGTTATCGCGATTTAGGCGCTAGTACACGTTTGTGGCAGCTAATTTCGTAAATAATGTTTCGCAAATAATAATGACATGCGCCGGAGCACTGGTGCCGGTGGCGCGGCGCCCTCTGTAGAAGCTAAATAAGCTGGTGCAGGAGCGTAGCGCGCCCGCCACGCATTTGTTTTTCGGTTTCGTTGTTTGCATCTCTAGTAAATTTGGTTCGGTTTGAATTTGCAACACATTTGAATCACTCGGGGCCGACTTCTTCTGGGAGGAGCGATTGAAGCCAAGCGATCAGAGAGAGAGAGAGAGATAATGCTCTTTAATGGGAACTGGTGAGGTCAGCCCTGCTAGGGACAAGGCTTGCTACACCAGATGGGGGGTGACTACGTTGATGAGTGGTGCATATCAGAACATAGGGGTTACAGTAGGAAGAAGACAAAACATGAAGCGTTAAAAAAATGAAAAAGAAAGGACAAGAAAAACAAGAGATTGCTGCCACAGAGTCCGGACAAAAAAATACAATTGAAAAGAAAAATCGTTAATGAAACGCTTCAAACAAAATGAAAAGTAAACGACGGGAAAAAAAGTAACAACACCAACCCAAGAAAAATAAATAGATGAACGCCACAGTGCGAAAGAGAAGATATCGTGACACACTTGCTCTGTCTCTGATCTAGAGAGATTTGTCCAGTTCAGTCTCTCGTAGGAACTGGAGCAGTACTTTTGTACCTAAGGTACTGTCAGCACTATTGGCCCAGGGCCCAAGAAAATTAAAAAGTTCGAGGCTGCCTCCATGACGTACACGAGAGAGGGAGCTCGCTGCAGTTTTTCGCGCAGCAGCGTATCGAGGGCAGACGCACAGCAAGTGATTTACAGTCTCGCGCACACCGCAAGTCCGGCACAGGGGGGAATCTTCCCAACCAATCTTAAACTTAAAACTCCGAGTAAACGCCACATTCAGGCGCAGTCGGTGCAGAACTCCTTCACACCGCTTGTTGAGGCACGGCCGCTCGATGGAAACAAGTTTCCATCGAGCGGCCTTGGTTGAGGCCGCGTGGAAAACGGAAGTCACAATGCGGGTCAATAGCGTGCAGTGGTAGATACTGCGGTGAGGGTCCTGCCACTTCCGTGTGCAGCCCATCCACTTGCGAGGATAAGGGCGTTGCTGTCCTCTCGGGAGAAGGAAGCTGGGTTGTGTTGCTCAGCAAGTGGCCTGCGCTGGGGCGGCTGCGTCGGATCTAATATTGCCTTGTATGTCCGAGTGACCAGGTACCCACTGAAGAATGATTTCATGGCCTTCGCGCACTGCCATTGTGTGAATTTCGGCAATTTCACATACAAGCTGACTGCGGTTGTTGTTAAGCTTTCGGAGCGCTTGTAAGGCACTGCGCGAGTCCAGGAATATTACCCATTGCTGGGCATGATGTCCGCTGATGTAATGAAGTGCAGCCCTCACAGCTGCCAGCTCGGTAGCAGTCGAGGATGTTTCATGGCTAAGTTTTCTTTCGATAGTGCACCGGGCTGATGGGATCCACACGCCGATGGCGGATGAGCCCGGGCGAACCGAGCCATCCGCATAAACATGTGTGTAGCCTTTGTAAGTGCTGGAAATATACTCGAGTGTGAAGAACTTGAGCGCGGCCGCAGGCATGGCAGACTTTTTGCTAATTCCGGGTATCGTCGTGCAAATTTTCCATGCGATCATAGTTCGAATGAACCGTTCTGGACACCGACGTGTTCGAATTATCGGGAGTTTCCAACTTTCCCCCCATAGGGCTAGGTACGAAAAGAAAAATGATATGATGTTTGCGCGTAGGTCCTATTGGCATTTTTTTGCTTTTCGCCGGTGGCGTATAACACCCCCCGAAAAATATTTCTGGCTACGCGAGGGCCAGCCGAGTAAAAGAATAGCTAGCGAGGACGGGCTAAGAGAACAGAATGAGACATTGGGAGGCGGGGGTGGGAAGGGATTGATCCGGATCACAGCAGATGTGAAGGAGGCATTCGTCCTACAGCGGGAATCACGAGGCTGATGATGATTATTAGTCAAAGCCGGACAAATTCCACAGCTCTTGCGGTTAAACGTCATTCATTGCCTGAGAAGAGCGGTGACAGTCTGGGGATTTTCCCTTCTTCTGTTTAATGCAGAGCTTGAAATACAGGGTAGTTTCTGTACCCACAGAACAAGCCGAAAATGTTAGGAGGGAGATTACAGTCTAAGTCTTAACCTGATGTTCATTTTTCCTCTTCGCGTTCGCTCAAGACTGACGGATGTCTGTTGAGAGGGCCTCTAAAATCCTGCTTTTCCTTTCCTGGCGAAAAGTGGCACAGTTGTGTCCGCGGACCTCTTTAAATGCTTTCTGACTGTCATTACTTTGCTCCGTAATGTGCCACAATGCAGTTCCCGACTGCCGGTTCTCTAGTTTCCCTTCAAGTGTTCCCAATAGAAAGCGAAGTGTCGACGTTTCCGAAGTTCTTCCCCGCGTCTTCGATCATGTCATCTTCTTGCGTGTCCGCGCGGTCGTCGAAAGCAGCCGAGAAATGTCTTACCGCTCGCGATTCATCGCCCTCCTGATATCCGTTAAGCTCCCCCCAGGAAACAAAAAAAAAAAGCGAGAAAACCCAGAGAGAACCGCTTGTTGAATGCGTACAACGAAGACGCTAAAGAAAACAAAGGGTGCCCGCGCTTCCCCCTTTACGCCGCCCCTGTCCCACATGGTCACGCGATCGAAAGGCCGGTCGAACCTACTTTCTTCGGCGCCGTGCGTTTCCTTTCCCGGTTGGTAGTTCACCTTTCGTGACGGCACCGGCGGCGGGTCCCGATGTCTACAGGCGCCGACAGATGGCGCTAGCTGGCTCCGGATGTTGTTTTCCTGCGTTGTTCCTCTCCATCCTCCTTCGCTCCTGCGTTGCGAGCGCGCCGCGAGAACGCGCGGGCCACGCCCCCTCCTCCTCCCCCTCCTCCCTTAGCGCGCTGGTCGTCGCAACAAGCGGCTGTGGCGGCTGCACCATTCGGTCGGTGAGCTGCTGCGTGCGGTCTCGAGCGCAAAACGGGAGCAGCAGCTGGCGGACGACCACGCTTCGGCGCGAGGCGCACCGGCGACGCTGTCGGCGTAGTGTGCAACAGTAGGTCGGTTCGCCTTACTCGTTGCTGTGCCTCTCGCTACCCCGTTCGTGATTTCGGGATTTCGTGCCGGTTTTGGGCGCAGGGTCCTGACCCCGCGAGAACGGACGTCCGATACTTCTTCTCCGGCCGTGTGCTTTGAAATTGCCGGTTCTCGTGGCGACGAGCTTTGCAGCAGGGGGAGGGAAAAAAGAAATAACCGGCCGGCTTTTGGTGTTGTGCACGTGCTGTGCTGGTGCTTGACTGTCTGTGTGGCCGTTTGTGTGTGTGCGTGCGTGCGTGCATATCTGTGCGTGAGGAGGTTTTCTATCGACTACTGCTTGAGGCGAGGATACCTGCTGGCGAGTAATCACAGAGTGCGTCCCGGGGATGTATCGCGGCCTCTCGCGTGTTCCAACCGGATTTCATCTCTGCAATTTGGTTCGTAGTCCTCGTCTTAGTTTCTCACCTGAATTATTTTCGACTTGCAGCTATTTTTTTTTTTTTTGGCATTGCACCATTTCGAATTTTTAAGCACTTCGTTTTGGAAGACGAAGTACGTCGCGATCGCACATCGCGGTTTGACGAGTTTTCAGAAAGTGAGTTTTTTTACCACTAGCCTGAGAGTATAA
Organism: Haemaphysalis longicornis; assembly: GCA_013339765.2. Taxonomy (NCBI): domain Eukaryota; kingdom Metazoa; phylum Arthropoda; class Arachnida; order Ixodida; family Ixodidae; genus Haemaphysalis; species Haemaphysalis longicornis. Next base: position 107,537,712 of record CM023456.1, read on the forward strand.
GTGCAAAGTTTTCTGGCTTTGTTGATAACGCGGGTTCAATGTTTCCAAGCCTGCGAGGCGGGTTTGAGCAATAGCCATCAGTTTCGCTTACATAAGATAAAATCGCAGTATTTCTATGTAACGGAGACAGACTGCAACACCTGTCCCATATTTCTCTCCTCTCTCTCTCTCTCTCTCTCTCTCTCTCTCTCTCTCTCTCTCTCTAACAGTGCCTAATGTCATTATATATGCTGGACTGTAGACACGTCTCAAATTACAAAAACAAGCGGTCGAGTTGCGTACGATACAAACGCATGGTTTGTGTTTTACGCACCATGCAAACATGGGCGTACGTAAGACTTGGAGAACACACTCGCGCATGCGTCCTCGGAAACTGGTGGAACAAAGGTCATTACCGTCTCTTATCCGGGTAGTTCTATGGCCTTCTTTATGTATTTATTCGATGCATATTTTTGGTTTAGGCTTGAGGCTTTGTGGCGTGACGTACTTTGGGCGGCATGCTGCCGGCCCCCTTGAAGTACCCATAGCGGACACAATTAGCTGCTACGACTGCTGTATCAGCCATAAATTTATTCTCCCTCTCAAATGTTTCCACGGCAAGTGTTGCAGCAACTCACGTTATAGCGTTTACGTTAAGTGCAAGGTTGCGGCACTGTCATTGATTTATTGATCGAAGAAACGTTTGTTGAGAAAAGGAAGGAAAAAGCCAGTGTATCAGTTAAAAACGGCACTGTCAAAATAAGGAACATTGTGGTATACGGAAACTACAACAGCGCTGGCCAGTCGTGTGGAGAGGTTTTCTTTCTCAGCCAATGGCTTCATCCCAATCGGTTAAAACAATGCTCACCTGCTTAGTTTATGTTACAAGCACCAAAACAATGCGTGCACTTATTGCTTCAATGTCATGTTTATGGCTAAAATATCAATGGAGTGAAAGTGATGTAGTAGTTAAAATGGTGAATGTAGGGTTTGTGGGGTTCCCGTCGGAAGAGACAAGCCAGGCACGGTACAGGGCTGACCTCATCAGTCCCATGAATCTATCCCCTCAATCTCTCTTTTCTTCTCGCTCTCGCTGGAAACAACTGACGCGGAAACGTCCACTACCCTTTGAGAGAAATAGATTATGTGAGTGAATTTTCGCAAACTTTGGGCCGCCTGTGAGCGGCGGCAGCTCATTGGGAAGTTATTTCGGCACTGGTTTTGACTGTCGGTAACTTAGCAGCAAAAAAATCTTATTTGGGCTCTCTAGACGTGCTTACTACTGTGGCTTTTTTCTTCGTCCTTCTCTTTGATAGACCCACCGCGGTGGTTCAGCGGCTAAGGCGTTGTGCTGCTGAGCACGAGGTCGCGGGTTTGATTCCTGGCCGCGGCGGCCGCTTTTCTGATGGAGGCGAAAAGCAATAAACGCCCGTGTCTACGAGATTTCGGCGCACGTTAAAGATCCCCAGGTGGTCAAAATTAACCCGGGACCCTCCACTACGGCGCGCCTCATCGCCTGAGTTGCGTCGGCGCGTTTAACACTACAATCGAAATCCTTCTATTTGATAATACTTTGTGTTTTCTATGCAGAAATCTTAGCACCATGCGGGGCGAACAGAGTGTAACGACGAAAATTCGCACTTCGCTAGTGCCATGGCAGCATGGTGATCGGCAGCGATGAAGTCGAGACGTCGAAGAGAGCTTGAACATTAATTGGTTTAATTTACTGATGACATTGGCTAACCTTTAACACATACGAATTCGAAACAATGCACTTATTTCATGAAATGAGAGCAAAGTCAAGAGAGTAAGCCCACTTAACGGGATATAGCTGAATGGGTGGCGGACTCTCGGCGTAAGGGCTCGACAACAGGCGGCAGAGTTTCTGAAGTGCCACCCCGGCTGCCCCTCACCGGCGAGGCGGCGTTACATATGCTTCAACCGGACCCACGGGAAAGAAAAAAAAACGCATTCTGGACACATTTCTCGCAGCCAATCCGGGAGACGCTTGCAACACCAATCAGCCATGTTTCCGCCAAAAAGAAAGTGGTCAAACGCTAACAGACACAAAGTTTGAAATAGAAGACGCGCGCTTCGGTAAGAGAATTGTTGACGTAAACAAATTAGGTAACACAAGACTGTAAAGTAAAGAGCGGAAAAGACAGTAGCGGCCGTTAAGACTAGGCAGAGGCAACGGGTCCCGAAGCGATCCCCACAGGGGTCGCGGAAGGTTCTGCAACGCGGTAACTCGAGCCCCACCGACGCTCGGCTAGGAAGGTTGCATGTTCCGGTCGGCCGACGCGCAGACACACACGGTTACATTATTGCTTACTTGTACGGGGAGTTGCGTCAAAATCGTTCGTGGTAGGCTTGCATCGCATGCAAAAGAAGGGTCTGCGGTTCATTCATAATATATCAAGCTACGCCAACATCCTTACTTTCAACAATATTTCATACTTTATATGCAGTCTTTGTGTTATCAACGACTAGCTGAAACGACTGTTCTGGAGTTCAAAGCTGACCCAGAGCTTTTTTCTTTTTAATTACACTAACACTGAAGTGGCATATAATCTCGGACATAAAAGCTTTACAAAAATGCGAACCAGAACGAATTATGGCACTCAAACACTTAAATGGCGAATTCCTAGTCTCCTGAACAGTCACCCTGTAGTGTTTGACATGATTGAGCACATTTCCTCGGTAGCCGCTTTTGGACGGAAAATGAAAATGTATCTTCTACGTGATGTGTGATATTTTTCTCTAATTTTGTGTATATGTTTGCGCTATTTTTGTTTCCTTTGTAAAAGCGGAGTGTTTACACGGTAATTTTATTTTAATTTTGTTACCCAAGAAAAGCGTGTATGTCTTTGTCTTTACGTCTTTAGCCATTATGTCTTTGTAGTAGGTTTTATTTCCGTTTATTACGTTAAACGTGTGTATGAATATTTGTATTTACTTAGGGATGAATAGCTGCTTCTGTTCCTGTCGCCTGCGCTGTCAGGTGCTAAGGGCCTAGTCAGGCGACTATTACAGCGGCCTTTTGACCCAGCACCTTGGCAATTTTTTTATTGTCAAAAGAAAAATTGGCCGCGTGTCGGCTCCTTTCGTTGCAAATGTCGACGCAAGACGATAGTGGACTGGCGCCCCTGGCAAGTAAATCCCTCCCTTCTCTTTCCCGCTCACCTCTCATGCTGTTCCTCTTCCGTCTCGTTCCTCCCAAGATAACACGCTAGAGGTTTGCTCAGGTCAATTTAAATTTACCGCGTTCCTCTGCTCCAAGTCGGGTGCATCGATGCCAGCGCTGCCGTACGACGGAGACGCGCGTGCATCGAGGCACCCGACTACAACGTTTATAGAACCACGTTGCCCTACTCCATGAGCGTTCCAAGCGGAACGCGGAACGTCTAGTGGAACCTTGCGTTACTGTCGCCGTTTGATTTTTTCGAATTCCGCCAGGTAGCGCGGGCAACCGCAGGCGGCGGTTTACTGCATTTGATGTAGTATATTATTTGTGATCGCAATAAGCAAGCACTCGTAATTTTTTAATAAAGGAACATTGCAAATATTACTCATGTATTGATTTCCTGCCTTATATTTGCGTAATGTCTTGTCCTTGTTCAACAAAATTGACAAGTATGAACACGGACACCGGACTTGGACGTTCAGATTTGGCTGAGAGTATATAAGACTATTGCGCAGCATGGGCTCAGTTTGGCCGGCTGGCTAAATCGAGTGACAGACAGACAGACAGACCAAAATTTACACGTTCAAGTAGCCCAAGAAAGACCATCGTCTATAAAAAAATTGAGTGAAGGCTTGGTTTTTGGCTGTCATCAAACAATTCCGGTCACCAGCGAAAATATTAGCAAACTGACGCGGAACACGACTACGCCACGCCACAACCACTCGCGCCTATACCAAAAGTATGCCTCCAATAAATGCATACATAAGGTCATAGAGGTGCCCGGATAGGGGACGGGAATGACCTTTGCTTCAGTCATTTTCCGTGTGCCAGTGCGCGTTGTGTTCTCCAAGTCTTGCGTATACCTCCACGTGCGCGGGGTGCGTACAACACAAACGATAGACGGCACTTAGAGGGGCCACCAGCATTAGTGATATTCTCCATCGTAACGTCATCTTCATGGCTATGTATAAGGTGTCGTTGTTCAGGGTTCGATGTAATTCATACATGCAAATGATTCTGCGCTACCGACCCGGATCAACTACCGGCAAGCCTTGCAAGGCTGAGTCTGCCCGTTAATTAGCAATAACAGCAGCAGCAGCAAAAATCCCGGCCCATCTCCACTAACGTGAAACCTGGAAAGGGACAAGCATGCAGTGTGTAAGTGTATTCTTGGCGCCTTGGTGTTTTTGCCCACGGAGATGAAACCGTTGTGGGGTAGAGGTATACAGCTTTGCTGTAAAAGTAATTGTCTTTGAAGCACTCCAGCGTGAGGCGTAAACGAGTGTCCCGGTGTTTTTTTTTTTTTTTAGTACGCGTTACGTTCTAGCGCGAGGCGTAAGCGAGTTTCTCGGTGTTTTAGTACCGTGACTACATGAGACGACGATTGCGACGACGACGACAGGAGACGCCACCAGCCCCAGCCCCAAAGGGCCTTGGCCCCTAAAACGCAGCAGGCGTTCGTGTTCGTATACCCCGTCTCTCTAAAAAGCTGATCGGCTCAACAAGCGACAGTAAAACTAACTGCCGTTTTACGAAGCAGTTCGTCAATACTCGCGTGCGTGCCGTAAACTGATTGGACCTTTTGCAGCGCGGGTTTGGGCGGTCGGAGTGGCGAAAACAGGCACAATATCGGACAGAAAACAAAAACAAAGAAGCGAACGTTTTTTTTTTTCATTGTTGGATATCTGCCTTCGCGTGACAGTCATGCGACCGCTTGGGAAGCCCCTTGCCTCATAAATATTCATGTGTCGCCGGCGTCTGCACCTGTCACTGCCGCGACGGCAACTGCGGCCTCGCTTTTTAACGGCGATGTCGGCTTTATAACTTATTCTATATGGGTGTAGGCCACTCGCAAACTCACAGGCCGCTGTCGTATGCGTAGCATAAATTCTGTCATGTGAAAGTGAACGCCAGAGAACATAGCATACGCGAGCTTATTCTTACATATATACTGCGTTATCCAGAGAATAAGTATGAAACTTGAAGATGGTGAGCAAACAAGAGACAAAACTTTGGTCAAGGCGCGGCTTCAGTGTTGTGCCGACGTTTCGACAAATTGTGTATATAAATTATTTCCCATGGCAGGGTGTATGTGAGCCATATCAGCCATTATTATGTGATGACTAGAATTTTCAGCGCTAGCGTAGAAGCGCGGTGGAGGAGATCAAAAGGCACACCAGCGCTCCAACTTCTTTACATCTCTTGTCGTTGTCGGCTAGAGCTAAATGCGTGCACAAAAAGCCCTTAAAGGGACCCTGCAACACTTTCGATAAACGCTTTCACTATTTCTTTCGCGTCTGGAAGCGCTGCGAAAGCTACAGTTATCGCCAGCACGGAGCGGCACTGCGTGATTTGCTCGTCGCAGCAGACACGCCTTCCGTTCCTGCTTTGTTTTTGGTGCTTTATTTTTAAAGTTGCTAGTCGAAAAGCGTTCATTGCTGCAACTGAAGAAAAACCGGCCAACGGCCGCCACATGGCATTAGTGACGTAATTCGGGCCGTCAAAGAACGTCAAGACTGGGAAAGAGAGAAAAATCTTTTGAGTGTGTTTTCAAGTTATCTGCTGGGCATAGAGCAGTAATTTTGGGCTGAGGTACTTTTCGACCCCCTAATCTGAGTACTGGGTGTGTTGGGTGACTACGTTCTGCAAGCATTTAGGATTTCAAAAAAAAGTTGAGAAAAGTGTGCAGGGTCTCTTTAACCGCAGAAAGCCGGTCAACCGTATGATTGCAATGACGGTAGGAACGCGAAATCCTCGAGGTGTTTCGAAGAAAATTTGGACGTATGTGTCTTAAGAAGCAGCAATAAGGAATTCAAGTATGAGAGAGAAAGAAAGAGAGGTGGAGAGAGAGAGAAAGAGAGAGAATAAGCATGTGACGAATTTCATCGTACGTTATAGCACGAAAGAAGACAGGAGTCTGTGCTGTAAGATTTCTTCGTTCCTATAACAGGGATTAGCCTTTTCCTCTTTCTTCGTTTTTTTTTTTTCAAATCAAGATGATTTTATTGGACATCTGGTTCATTTCTTATGTAATTGGGTCTTTTTTGTTTATTTTACCTGAACAATATAGTAGGGAGCTGCTATTCAGCCGAACTTCCCGAAAATAATGGATGGTCCCTTCGTGTTTGTCATAACTGACAAGCGGAATGATTTCGTATTGGGATGACTGGAAGCGGCCCCATGCACTGCGCTGGAACTCATCCATCCTCATTTGAACGTATCCGCGCATGCGCATTTCTTGCCGGCCGTGTGCAAATCTCCTTACCACGACCATTTTTTTTTCTGGACTGCTATAACCATATAATCTTTCCAGTCTGCATAACTATCTACTTGTGCGCCACTCTTATAGCGCTTGAGGCGTATTTCCGTTGCTTGCCGAAGATGGGTGAACATCGTAGCAGTAACGACCGCCTGGCACATCCCAGATCATTTCGGAAATGATAGGCGCGTCTTGCGTTTACCTTGTTATTTTAAGCCATCTCGAAATTGGGGCCATTTTTCGCGACGTGGCAGGAGAAATTGTAAAAAAAAAAGACACGTTTTTTTTTTCGTTTTTTCCTCCGAAGAGCGCGCTGGTTCTGCGTATTGGTGGGTTTCGCAAACGACGGCCGTTTTCGGAGAGTGACAAATGGTTCCCATATTGAATTTAACGTTGAGCAAGGGTTCTCGCAATGACGTTTCCCCATCCGGGACTGCGCTACCAAATGTGTTAAGGGCCCGCTCTTCATATGTTTGCATTCACGTTCGAATCTTTGGTGTTTCACGTATAAACGGCGGAGATGCGATGGATGCGAACCGGACGTTTCCGCTTATTTACAACTGGCATGGAATAAGAATGTGTACTTCTCGAAAAGAGTAAACGCTTGGGTGGCTTGTATGGGATAGTAAAACAGCAATAGCAAAAATATAAATGAAGCCGTGGATTGAAATGCAAAAACGCATGCGCGAGCATCTTCGTTTTTGTCCACTGTCGAGTATCGTTTTACAGCGGAGCTGTGAAACGGTATGGCATTTTTTCGTGACGGTCTGCCGCACTTAAAACAATCATCGTCATCTTCGTGCACGGAGGTCATTGGCCAAAAAGCTAGATGCAAAGAGGCGTGGTTGCCGTCATATTTGTTGATGCGAGGTCAAGAAAGAGAAAGAGAGAGAGAGATCATTTATTGTGAGCATTTATGGTGTTTTAACACGAAAGTGTTTTATTTCGGGATTCACGAAGATTTCACTTACGTCATATCCGTCACGGAAATTACACCAGTACAACGAAGCAAGCGGCCTGTAAAGGGTGCACCCCTGCACACAGGCTCTTCTTGCGGGGAAGCAACCTTTAGTACTAAGGAGTACGTTATACTTCGGGTTGTTCGTTTTCGGGTTTTGTATTTTAACACGAAAGCGTTTTATGCCGGGATACACCAAGATTTCACTGACGTCATATCCGTCACGAAAGATGACGCCAGTACACTTTTCCCGAAGTGACCCGCCAGCAGGACGTCGCTCGCCAAGCACAGCCACAAGACAGCCGCCGACCCGCAAATCATGCTCAGCTGCAGATTTCGCTTCACATTTCACTTTCGTGTTTAACCGATTCCTATGACAGAGGAATCAGCCAGTTTTTGTAGGAGTGGTTACCTTTTCACAGGAATCCATGAGCCGGGAAATGAGCAGATGTCATGGCGGTTAGAGGAGCGTAATCGAAAATGAGAAAATAGAGGTAAAGAGAGGAGCAAAGCGGGCAGCTAATTAACACCGAGCAATTGTCGCACTACTATGGCTCTGAAAGATTAACTCGGCACAGGATAAAATTTTCAAAAGCCGTAAGAAATTGTTCGTACTCTCGAGCGGTCCCAGGTTCTCAATAAGACGGCATTAAACGCATGGCTTTGAAATGTGAGAGGGATGATGAAGTAGCAAACGCGGGGACAGTCTTTATGTGAAGGAACTTGACTGAAACGGTGCTTTTGAACAGGACCGCTATAGAGGTAACACGACACACGACACACTAGCCGTCCTGTTGAAAAGCACCAGTTCCAGTCAAGTTCGGCGACAAAGGAAGTTCGGCGGGAAGTTTGAAAAAAGGTAGAGAGAAAGAATGCGGTCAAGGGATTTAAGAGTACATTGGAGAGGGGGGGGGATTGACACGAGAAATATGACAAGCAAAAAGGCTGTCAAGCGATGAGGAATTCAAGAGGATCGGCACAGTGGGGGTCACAGATGGTTAGACTAGAATAGTGGCGCGGCTTTTGAAGGGTAAGTTACGGGTGTGATAGTATAAGGGCGTACAGAATTTCACGCGGAGTACTGTCAGGAGTGCGGCGGGATATGTAAGGGAGAGAATCGTACGACGAGAATAGTGAGTCGGTGGAAAAAGATACATGGCGAAAAGTTGAGCTATGGCGGCAAAGGGGGAAAAGAGGAATCATCGCCGTCAGCTGCCTGCCAAATCATCGTACCCATTGGCGTAAATGTGTCACACTTTCTTCCGTCTGTCGTCGGCATTTCGAGCTGTCTTGTCGTCTCATGCGTAGTGGTTGTTGGTTCACCCACTACGCGAAAGACTTCCAGTTGTCTGAACTACGACACACTCAGAACTTCGTCAAACTCGGACTTCTAGTTTCACATATGCTCCGCCAAATCAAGTAGAATTAATTTCGTTTGTATTTAAATTTTAGTTGTGTAAAATAGTGTCACTCGTTTGGGATCACTGAAGGAATTTATAGCTTCGGGCTGTAAGAGCGTAGCCAACCAGAATATTATCGGCTGTATGATTAGTTGAGCACAACTTTACCAATTCTATTTTGCTTCTGTTTGTAAATTTGTTGCAGGAGTAGTGATCATGCACAACGTGTAGAAACGTTTGGTTTAGGACACGACAGATGGCATGTTTTAATACAATGAATATTGACTTGTTTAGAATATACCGGCTACTAAAACCGGCGGGTGTCCCTTGTCAGATTACCAAACCGTTCTGATGTCGCGTTTTTATGGGGAAGCAATGCGTGTTGTACATTGTGATATTTACTTTAACGGAATGCTGCCAGGCTCGCAGTTTAACTTAAACACTTTAAATCCGTGGCCTTTCTTGATTTTAAAGACGATAAACTCTCTTGGGCTACTTCAAACCGCAAATGTTTGTCTGTCTGTCTGTCTGTCTGTCTGTCTGTTCCTCCATTCAGCCACCCGGCCAAATCAACACATTTCTTAAACGATAACATTATATTGGCAAAACTTTTTTAAACCAGTAAATCTGGAAACAGGCTTCATACTTGTCAACATTGTTCAGTGATAAGAAAACGTTAGCGCATATTTGAGGCAGGACGGCAACACAGAACTCCTATTTGTAACGTTCGCTTAATTAAACTGCGTATGGCTGCATGATTTTTGTGAAAGCAAAAAAAAAAAAGAAAATACGCGTAGAAAACAATGCTTCTACCCAAAAAATACAAAAAGCGCTCGTGGCGGCATTCTAAGAAATCCAATAGTATATAACGAAAAGTTCGAGTAGATGGCGCGAGCAGTAAAACGCGGGAAAATTGAATTGACTTGAGCAAATCTTTATCGTGTTTCTCGTGAAAGGAGCGATACGGGAGGGGAAGAGTGTGAAAGGTGGGCGGGAAAAGATGAAAGTCATTTATGCGGCAGGGGTTGTGAGAGAGGACTATCGTATTTCGACGACATTTGCACCGAAGGGAGCAGACACGCAGCCATCTTTTTTTGTTTTCTTTCCGGAACCACTTTCGAACTCCTAAAAAGCTGCATCAACGCGGACCCGCTTCACTCCCACTCCTGGGTGGAATCCCGATTCTTTAATTAAGGTGTGCAACGCTGTCATGCTTGTTCCGGCAGGGACAATGTCAGGTCGGGGCTCCGCGACCGCCTAAAAATGGGAACATAGTCCGTGCTTTGAACCATCTTTGAACTACTCACACAGCAGCTATGTATTGTTTTGTCATATGTCCAATATCTACCACTTACGTGCGCCTGACGTTTAGTAGTCCTACCGCAGCAGGACACCGTGGTTTAGAGCCATTTTACCAGCGAAAAAAAGACAGGGACTTAGAAAGAAGCAACCAGGACAATCGCTTGACTTCACGTTGAAGTCTAACGTAGACTTCAACGTGAAGTCTTTTGCTTCTTTACAGGTCCCTGTCTTTTTTCGCTGGTAGACTTCAACGGGAAGTCTAGCTGGAGTATGAGTCAACCAATGATGAAGGAATAAAAGAGCCTATAAACGCCCACAGGCCTTGAACTCACGGTGGTGTAGAGAGGGATTTCCAACGTTAGATCTATTCCCCGGTAGTAAGGACGAACAACGTTTAGCAAGTTTGAATCTTCATATGGGAATGTCCAGCCGCGGAAGAGCACCCTTTGTTGCCTTCTTTTCTTTTCTCTCTTTCTTTTTTTTTTGTGAGGGGGGGGGGGGGGGAGGGTAAGGTGGAGGAATGAGGAAAGGGCTGGTCGCTCTCTGCCAGGCCCAGAAAAAACGGAAGAGCCCCCAGCCAACGCCGTCGTAATAAGGAGGGGGTTCTCCGCGCTATCCAATCATCACTGTTTTCTCGTCACGCGATCGGCTGTTTCAACCTCGCCGTAGTCGTGCGTTATCACTCTTGGCCACGAACAAGAGCCAAATACCGCCGATCCGACTGTAACGACGACGACACGCCCAGGCTTCCTGCTCAGGTAGGAGTCGTTGTCCGATCAATTACGCCGTATGGACGGGCGGCAGAATTTCTCCATTCCTTTCCTTCGTGGAAGGTCCCCAGTTTCTCCCCTTTAAAGGCCACCCTGCTATTAATAACTTGCACATGAGTTGCTCGCAGTGTGAATGGAGGGAAGCGCCTGCGAACACATTCATTTACTTGGAAAATCACAGCGTCGGCAAGGAGCCGAAGTGCTTCGGGTTTCTGGAATTCAGGTGCCAAGACGTGTTTATGCGATCGAAGTTGAATAGGTCGCTGCTTCTGGGAAACGAGGCTTGAAAGGAAGCGAACACTGTCGGCTCCATTGAGTGTTGCGAATGGGTTCCGCTAGCCTGGTTTAGTTCGTCGTAATGAATGCGATATACACAGATCGCTCTGAAACGCGTGTGTCCGCGCTTCTACGCAGAAAACCCAAGTGTTCCATCCTAAGATTGGTATCGTGCATTGGGGACTGACTGCAAATCTCATTCTAATTACCATAATGATTTCACTACCGCTACCACTCCCAAAGGCATACGCGGTTTAAGAGGCGCGCCGTAATGAATAGATGAAAATAATTTTCCGGGCCGGAGCCTGTTGACATACACTAAATGTAACTGACCCCGAGCGCTTCCTTATTTTGTCTATTTGGTAGCAGAAGTCATTAGCTTCCGTGTACCGCTACAATGCGGCTAATAGGTAGCCAACGCGCCACTCGATAAAAAATTGGTTCGAAGGGCTTCACAAGGCGGTTGGAAACGGCCGTGTCGTGCCGGCATACGTCACAACTCGGCTTGTATAACAACACCAACGAGTGCACGCACAACCAGAATCTTTTTTCGCGATTGAGTAAATAAATGCATCGCACCTGCTGCGGGACCCACAGAAGAAACTGGGTAAGAAACGTCGGTGTCACAATCGTGGCTGACAATCGAACCCGCGACCTCACCACAGGCGCCAAAGTGATTGATTGATTGATTGTGGGGTTTAACGCGCCGACGCAACGCAGGCGATGAGGCACGCCGTAGTGAGGGCTCCGGATTAATTTTGACCACCTGGGGATCTTTATCGTGCGCCGAAATCTCGTACACACGGGCGTTTTTGCTTTTCGCCTCCATCATTAAAGCGGCCGCCGCGGCAGGCGCCAAAGTGCCCTCTTCGGCAACGATGACGATGATGATGACTGATATTGGTTTCCCCTTTGTAGCGGGGTGATGACATGTCATCTTACCAAAAAGGACTAATATAAGGGTTAATAATAGAATAACAGAAGTGGCCCCTGTGCCTCTCTTCACCGCAGGTGGGTGTTACTCCGCGTGGCGCAAGTAGTGCGTTACTGGGAATATTTTTAACGTGGCATGAGCCTTTTTCGTGATTTTTTGGACTTCATATGCCTATAAACTACTGCAACTTTGTTTTTAGCGACGACAAACACACTACGTGAGAACAGGCAGGCGATATCATGCATTCATAGCAATCTCCTTTCAAAACGCGCTCCCCCGTTGACATGCGGGTCCGTCGCTTAGGCGGAGAGATGCGGTACATGAGCTATTGCCGTGCTTAATTTGTTCCCGAGTACAGTCGCATGCGTCTGGCACAAAGGCAACGTGCCCGGAAGAAGGGGTGAGGCGTAGAGCGGGCGCTTGGTTAAAACAGGGGGAAAAGAGAGCCGAGGGGAAGAGGAGGGGAGCCTGGCCGCATCGATTTTAGGCACACCGCGGCTTTCACGGGCGCCTGGTTTTGCCGTCGGCACACTGCATTAGCGCGCTGGGCAGCGGCGCCGGCGCGTGCGGGCCTCGCCCACCGCTCCTGACTGCACACGGCCGCTGATCTTTGCACTCCCGGAGAACACCTCGGTGGCTCTCCTCCTTGCCCGTTTCTTTGTTCTTATTGTTTGGTTCAGTGTTTAATGTCTTCGGCCACGCGTAGCTGTCGTGTTTTTGTTGCTGCGGGGCGCATTCTCGTACCTGGGTGTTGCTGCTTCAGGTTATGGGGTTCTTCCCTGTTTTAGCGTCTGGTTCTTTCATTTTTTTCCCTGTGGGAAAGGGGAAAGTGGCAGTTTTATCCGAATGTTATCCGTCGTTCACTATGCACACGGCCGCGGATCTTCGCACCCCCGGCAAACGCCTTTGCCTCAATGGCTTTCTTCCTTGATTATTTCTTTGCTATTGTTTGGTCCCGTGCTTTTAGTGTGTTCAAACATTTACCAGTAGCAGTTCTGTTTTTTTATGATAAGTTTTTATTGCCTGGATTCCACGCTGCGGGGCGCTCTTTCGTACCTGGGTGCTCTTGCTGCATGTATAAGGTTCTTCCCTGTATTCGCGCTGGTTCGTTCTTTTTCCCCTCGGGAAAAGGGAAACCGGTTTCATTCAAAGGCTCTCTCTCTCTCTCTCTCTCTCTCTCTCTCTCTCTCTCTCTCTCTCTCTCTCTCTCTCTCTCTCTCTCTCTCTCTCTCTCTCTCTCTCTCTCTCTCTCTCTCTTGTTTTGCTTTGTCTCCCCCGGCAACAGCTCTATCCCGTTGATTGCATGCCGTCCGGGGTTGCGGACCCACTGAAACTAGAAAACACTGGATGCTACTGAAGCGTTGTGCCGAGAATACGGAGGTCGAGTGTGTGATTCCCAGGAGTAGAGGCTTCTCGCTCTCTTTCTCCTAAACGGATTTTGCTCACATCGGCTATGGCGACATGCTCGCAGGGGTGCGGGGGTGCAGGGCGAACCTTTAACGGATTGCGCGTGGGTTCATTCATCGTAGCCAGCGTGTCGGCGAACGGGACTAGTCACTATTTACCATTAAGTTTCGAACACCCTAATTTTGATTGGTTAGGTAAAAATGAAGTCATGCTTCAAAGCAATTGGGACGTGACGATGGTAGTCCCGATAGAAGGGCGTGCGGTGTTTTCTCTCCGTCCGAGGATTGCAGACTACCTCTAAATGTATGATTAAAGAATTGTGTAAGCGAACTCCCACGAGCGACGTCTACACTTTAAAGTGGATGCAGTGGAGGTGCATGCATTTCTTTGTTCCATTGGATTGCTTGCCGTGCGCCTAACGTCCTGTAAAGAGCTCTTTTTGCCGGTTACTCCTGTCAGAGAGACTGCTGCCGCAGTCTGATCTTCGGCCCGCGTCGTCTTGCTTAGAATAAGAACGCGTGTGTCATTGTTTACCGCTACGGGTGTGATAGATCACGGATGAAGTTATCAATTTTGTGCATTTCACTTCCGTTTTAAAGTGTCCAATAGCAAGCTCTGATTGGCTGAGAGCAGACGACGTGCGTGTGACGCAAGACAGGCAAGGCGGGGCGATTGGTTTCCGCGCAGTTTACAAGAGTTAAACGCCTCGTATGTGAAACTTCTTGAAACGGCGCTAATTATATATTTCTTAAACGGACGCGGCTCAGCATTCCGCCATAGAACAGCGCGTAGACCGCCACTTAGCAACTCGTCGTCGGAAAGGCAGGAGCAATTACCGAGTTATCGTTCGTTTCGGCGGAATACCACAACGATTTTGAGGTGCGTGAACGCACCTCGTTGCAAGTTTCTCCGCAAGAGCAGACTTTCCTGAACGCCCGCAGGTGTCCTGTGGGGTCAAATTGGCGTGGATTGCGTTGTCTGCGTTTCTCACCGCAGCTGCCGCATTTTACGCAGCTCTCATAACGTCCACGGTTTTCTTCCCACGCAGTGCGGCCGGTGATTGAGGCGAAAGACGGTCAAGTGCTTCTCGGCCTGTACGCGGCGTTCACGGTACAAAATGACGCGACTCGTCCGCTCACTAAAACAGCGCCTACGCTCTGCCGGGACGCGCGCGAACTGGCTTTCGCCCCCGCGATTGCGCAGGCAAACGCGTTCCCATTCTTCAAGCGAGGACCACCCGCATGTCCGAAGACCGACCGGACGCGTCGCTCTTTGGGTTCTCTTCGGCTTAATTCCCCATTTTCCTGTGTCGAAAGCGCGATCTTAAATACTCGGGGCAGCGTAAAGTGGAGGTGGCTGTTATTGCGTCCGCGTTGGCTGTGCTGGCTGGCCGTGATAAGTGTGGGCGGGAAAAAAGTGGGAAGGCCACGGAATTTGAGGAAGTCACGGAAGAAGCCGCTAAACTTTGCGCGGTATGCGTTTGCGCAAGTATTAACGACCTCGAACGCACGCGCACGTACCCGTTCGCCGACAAATTCCTCGAAATATTGGAATAAGTGTTGGTCAGGGGACAGTCACCGGAATGCTGGCTATTAATTTGGCAAGCTACTCGAGCACTGTTGCGCGCAAGGAAGTCCGTTTGAGACTTTTATGCTCAACTCGAAAGGCTCTCCTGTGATGCCTTTAGGTTTTAGAAGCTTCGGATAGGGTGGCCATAGAGCCAAAGGGTTTGACTTTTGAGTTGCTCGGGATACGAAGCCCCTGGAAGGCCCTTAGACAGAAAGCCGAGGCGCCAGCACTTCAAGGTCCTGGGCTATCCCGAATCCAACTTCGTACCCCTCTGTACCCATTGCAACGCTGTCAGTGTCGGAAAAAGCGCAGCTCACAGCTCTCTGTGTTGCGCATCACCGACTGGGTTGCGTAAATACCGGCATTGTCGATGCCATGACTATATAATATATCACCTGAGATAGATTGAAGATCCTTACTCCTCAGTCATGACGAAGAATTGTGACGTAATCGGATAAAACTTGCTAATGTTATCCCACCTTCTTTCCAAGAAGGACAATACCTTTCCATGCGCCCCTCAGTGACGTCATGAGCTTCGTATTGAGGAGGTGTTTGCGTGCGTGTATTGCTGGTTATCAATAGTTCGAAGTCTTTCAAATCAGGATGACTGCTTAGTCCCGATAACAACGGTATCAATTTTAGTCAACGTCAGGCGATAAAATCAATGTATATTAAAAAAGACATATCAAACAGTAGCAACTTCCCAGCGGTGTCTCTATGACGTCACAACTTCCGGCGACGTCTCTATGACGTCACAGAAACTTGTTTCTGGAGAGGGGGGGGGGGGGGCACGGACCTTAAGCCATCGTCTGTGCGGACCTAAGACATAACTGCGCGATTGTAGTGGGGCATGTAGTTCCGTTTGATCGTATCGCTTGAATGCCAATCGTGCAGTTGATACACTGAGAACTGTTTTTGGTGCCGGCCCATATTTCGTCACTGTAGCGCGAAATTTGAAAGTTTATCGACATTTTTTCGCGTTTTTCTGTTCAAAAATGTCTTTCGTGGCTGGGTTGTATTTTAGGGGCGAAGCCCTTAGGGGCTGGGGCTGTTGGCGTCTCCTGTCGTCGTCTCCTGTCGTCGTCGTAATCGTCGTCTCATGTAGTCACGGTACTAAAACACCGGGAAACTCGTTTACGTCTCGCGCTTAGAACGTAACGCGTACTAAAAGACACCGGGACACTCGTTTACACCTCGCGCTGGAGCGCTCGTAATGCGTACTAAAAAAAAAAAAAAAAAAACACGTGGACACTCGTTTACGCATCGCGCTACAGAGCTTCGTGATTCAAAGACAATAGACTTTTACAGCAAAGCTGCATAGCTCTACCCCCAACGGTTTCATCTCCGTTGGCAAAAACGCCGAGGCGCCAAGAATACATTTATACACGGCATGCTTCGCTCCTCCCCATGTTTCACGTTGACGGCGCGGAATTTTGTCTTTATAATCTCTTAACGTGCACCAGCATAGTCAAACGCGCTCCATCTGCGCATGCGCGCAACTTTCGTTTACGCGAAGTCCGTGTAGAGGAGCTTGACGCGCGTATACTCCCAACCGCTGGGTGAGCGGCTGCCAAGTCTCGTGCGCTCTGCCTCGGGACGTTCTGTCCATCGCGGAGCCTAACGATGGGCGACGAAGAAGCACTTCGGGCCGTCGATTGTTATCAGGCCTGCACGCGTCTTGCTGCGGGACGGCGGACCGAGCGCTAACCAACGACGGGAGGCACGGGCCGCAATAAGTACAGGAAAACACGTGCCGAGAAGAAACGGGGCTTTGGTGGTAATGGAGGCAAATAATGGTCGGGGAAAAAGCACGCGTAAGGAAAGTGCTGGTAACCCTCTTCGAAAGATCGCGCAGACAGACGCAATCGTCGTGAAGATGCGCGGTCAATCCTGGACAAAAAGGCGCCAGTGTCTCGGTTGGGGTGTAGTACCCGAAATAACTGCTTATGGCGAACAAAAGAGGCAACGCATTTCCTTCTGCTAACGGGGGCATGTTCCTGGCTGAAAACAGCGACCGAACCTCGCTGCTTTAGCCTATGGCTGACTCGAGGCTCCGTTTATAATGTTTGACAGCTACTCCGTATAGGGGCAGGAGGAGGAATAACTTTTATAGTTATAGAGCAAAAGTTTGTTTGCTTCCTGAGGTGGTGGTGCCCTTAGTCAAGGCACCAGAGTCTTGCGCCATTGCTCGAGCCCTGGTGATCAGCATGAGCTGGTCGCTCAGGTCCTAGCTGGCCAGCGGAATCGTTCCATTGCTCAGGGGACGGATCGGGAATTTCAGGGATGGTTTAAGGGTTTTGGCAGGCCCCTGTGATGTGGTAGAGAGATCCGTATTCGTCGGGGCAGTGAGGCATTTGTTTGAGGGGACCTGGTGCGGGTAGATGGCGTTTACTAGGATCATGTACGTGTACATGTTAGTCTGTAGACGTCGCCACATGGTGGCTTCTCCTACACTGAGCTTTTTTTGTTGTGTGCGGCGGTGGGAGCTTTTGGCATGAGAGACGGTAGTCCTGTAGGAACTCGAGGTAAAGGGGGGGGGGGGGGGAGGGGTTGCGGGAATTCTTGGTCCGACTGATGCGACGCTCGGTGGGCATTCGCTTGAGCAACAGCACATGTGCTTGCTGGTTTCCGCCTAAACAATTTTCCGCCTAAACCATACAAGGCGTGTGGGTGGTATGAGGAACTTGGCTTGCTTATGAGTATTCTACAAGCTGTATGTGAAATACGCCCTCTGCCAAAGTTACGGCATGCAGCTTGTGAGTTTGTTATTACCGTAATGCTTTGCTGATTCGTAGGAGAGTTAACAATGGCCAAGGCGATGGCCTGCTTCCTCTCATTTGAATGGAATTGATGTTTTGATCGTTGCAGATGCAAGCGCTGTGAGGGCACTGTTGATTGCGCTCGCACCACCTTGCTTGGAGGCCCGGGTAGCTGCCTGCGTCCGTGTAAATTTTGTTGCATTTGTTCTCGTACTGTTCTTGGAGGCGTTTTGCTCGTGCTTGTCTACGTGGTGCGTGGTGTTCCGGGTGCATATTCGTGGGTATCGGAGATATTGTGATTTCCGATCTTGTGTAGGCCGGGGGATGTAAGTCGTTGTCTTATGATACGGGATGTGAATTGGGTAGCCTGATCTGGGAAAGGGTTTTCCCTACCGATGAGCGTCAGCAACAACCGTTATCGTTGGCTGGCGAGATGCGCTTCTATGAGCTCTGTATGGCCGTGTTGTGTAGGCCCAAGTCAAGTAGACGCTCGGTAGAAGTATGGGGTGGTAAGCGCAATGCTCGATTAAAATCCCTCCTTATGATTACATCTACCGCCTCCAGGCCTTTCTTGCGTAGCCGCAAGTAGGGGGCTTCATAGACGACTTACTATAAAACGCTTCCTTTTAAAGACGACACAAAAGCGGCCCGAGATTTCTAATTGCATTCTGATCTGCGAAGGGTTTCCTAACTGGGGCTGGCGCGAATGGGGCTACTTTATCACCCCGCGAAGGCGCCGCTATGTTTAGTAAATGCCCGGTATAAGTGCTACTCACTCCTAGTTAGAAAAGGGATAACTACTAGAACCACGAGCAGTTCAATTCTGACGTCAAGCTGTGCGCAGGTTTAACCGAGTCGGCGTATGTTCTAAATCGCGTCATGAGATACGTGCGTTCGGGGCAACATCTTCCAGTCGACGAAACGAATTTGGCGGTGTATTTCTTGGTCTACGTTTTGTTATTCGTTAATGTCGTGTGGTCCGGTTATAAGCTATATCGCGGGTAATCTTGATCGCATTGTGGGCTTTGCGTGAGCGACGCAGCGATGCGGCAGAGCTAAAAATCATCCGACGGGGGAGCCCGCTAGCGGACTTTTTTTATCAGCTCCCCTAACATGCCTTCGGTTATTCCTTCAGGGCGGACGTTCACTCTTGCCGTTTTGGTTCTCTGCTTGTCGCTTGTTCGCTAGTATTCGTCTTTGCTTTCTTTGCCGGGCTGTTTGCTTAGATGTTTTTTGAACCCTCTTGTAGCCCGTAGCTTTCCATACGAAAACAGGTTCGACGCGCAGGTTAACGCTACTGAAGGATGCGTTTATTCACGTTAAGCATTCGCTTCCTATGGGGTCGAGGACAGTGCAGAAATGGTTCGAGGATTCTTGCGGTTTCGTTTCCATCGTTGAGTGCGTGTCGCTTCTTGAGGAAGCTTAGGACAGTTTACTTGTCAGAAGCGTAAGGCTCAAGCACCCGTAAATCCCGCTAGAAAAAAAAAAAGGCTGGGTGGGGGAAGAATTACTGCGGTGTAACGACATCCCCGTGTAGTTTTTTTTAACGTTTATTGGAATGTAGAAAAAACACCGGGGGGTCTCTTGCTAGTGCATCAGACCCCCTTAGGGGTAGCGATAAGTTCACGACGGGTATGGGTGGGAAATAGCAAGGGAAAAATACTGGGTTGGGATATGAAATGCAGGAGAGCGTCCCACACTGCCTTCGCTAAATTAGATGGGTAGGAGGGACTGCAGGAGATCATTTGAGGAATTTGGTCGTAAGTTAGCGGGAAGGGTGTCTAGGAGAATCTTTCTTTCAGTTTGAAATCGAGGGCATGTCCAAATAATGTGTTCAGTGGTGTCCGCAATTTCACAGGGGATACACATGCCTTGATTAGGTGACGACTGAAAAAAAACTGTTATCGTTTTGCAGGGTAAAGGTTCCTAAGTGTCATTAGCTGTCTTAGGCGGACTTGTTGAGAGCGAGAATAGGACTTGGGAATGGGAGTGTGGTTGACCAGGGAGGCCAGAAAGTCTTTCTGTTGCTGTCTGATGGCGGTCCGGTGCTCGTCAGGGTCATAATCGCAGTCCGAAGGCGTCAAGCTGGCTTGGGGCACGGTTGTGAACGATGCGCGTGCCGCCAAATGGGCTGCCTCATGTCCGGGGATTCTGGCATGGCCGGGCACCCACGTAATGGGGACGTCGATGTTCTGTTGATGAAGGATGCTCTTGATTTCTTGGATCTTCTTAACTCGTAGACTTATGATAGTTGATGGCGACATTCCAGGAAAGCTCCCCGACTATCTGTGTGAATGTGTATGAGTTTGTACATGGAAAAAGACATGTTATGAACAATGTGACGAAGTGAGAGGATGATACTTTCTAGTTCTGTCTCTTTAATGGTGGTATCTGGTGGCAATGAATGAACGCTATTGACGCTAAATGCCGGTATATGCCACGCCGCAGTTGGGATTGATTCTGCTTTAGATGCGTCACTGTAGATGCTGAGTGTATCGGGGTGGCAAGACCGTTTCTGGTTTTGTTTTGCAGATTTCCGCCTGTTTTGTGGTTGAGGATCTGGTTTAGGATCCGTTAATGATAGGGTGGTCTATGGTTCTGATGTGGTTGGCTATGTCTGGCAGCTGCGAGCTATTGTGGCCAATGGCTTCAAGGATGTGTCGTCCGTACCGTGACGACAGTCGTTGTACGAGTGAGTTACGAAGTGCGTTTGCCCTGTCGGCGTATGTGGGCATGTTACTGCAGTCGTAAAGGTAATGAATTCTAGTGTAAGTGGGTAGGCCGGTAATGAGTCGTAGACTTTCTTTATTAAGTATTGCAAGGGTTTGTTGTTGCTTTTTAGTAATATTGAGGTAAGGATAGGCATACATGACTCGTGAAATGAGGAGGGTGTGAGTGAGGTGTCTAAGGTCATCAGGCCAGACTGGTGTGTCGTGAAGCGCTTTATAATGCGGAGGATCTGCTTAATTGTTTTGATTGTGTTAGTGATCCATATAGTAGCCTGGCTGTCTTGATCTACGTGTAAGCCTAGTACCCTAATAGATTATTTGCGAGGAATAGGCTGATTATTAAGCTTCAATCAGAACAGCTCGCGAGTTGGTTGCGTTCTGAAGTTGGGGCCATTAAGTACCACGACGTACTCCGATTTTTCAGGTGAGGCCTGCATACCAACATCGCGAAGGAAATTTGTAACAGCGTCAATACCTTGTTGAAACATATATTCCTGTTCCCCTAGTGAGCCTTTGTTTGACCACAATGTTATATCGTCTGCGTAGATAGTGAAGTGCAGACCAGGTATACTGGTGAGATATGTGGGCAGGCGTGCCATTACCAAATTAAAAAGGGTAGGAGACAAGACAGCACCTTGTGGCATGCCAATCCGATTAAGTCGAGGGGGCGAAGTTATGTCTCCTATTGCAATTTCATAAGTCCGATTGAATAAAAAAGACTTAATGAAATTCAAAGCTCGGCCTGTTATTCCGAAATGTTCAGCGCTTTCAATTACTGATTTATGCGTGACAGTGTCAAACGCCTTTTTAATGTCAATGCCTACTACTGTTCTTGTTTGCACTGTACTAGTAGGGAGAAGAATGTGCTCGTGAAGGAGCAGTAGAGCATCCTGGGCACTGGCATGCGGTCTGAAGCCTATTTGGAAAGGGTGTAGTACGTCGTTCATTTCTATATAATGTTTTGGTCATCCCCGTGTAGGCATGTAATCTTATGTGGCTTTATTTAATCCTTACAGAAAATAAACGTCTCCCGTTGTCGGTACCCGTCGGCACACTCAAAACGATAGAAAAGACATCCTTGTGGTTTGCTTGAAAAACGCACGCGTACCTACGTACGAGACATGTGCGCGCGTGCACCACACTTTCTTGCATGCCACACTGAAAACTGTTTTCTGTGTGCTCGTTTTCTTAAAGATGGGAGATGTATCTGCGACTTCACAACAGCCACAAAATCGTCGATTTTGTGACTGTTGCGCGTGCTCAACCGTCTGCTGCGGGTGGTTTAGTAAGCTCAAACACAAAAAGGTCTCTTATGCGCAACACTATTTGGATAATTGTGCAAAAACCACACCGGCATCACGAACTCGTTGGGCGCAAACGGCACGTAAGTTCTCATTGGCAGTGGTGCTTCACATGGCTTCGTTGGGAGCTGCCTTGCCGGTGATTCACTAGGTGGCGCAAGCTAACCTAAGGCGCGTAATTTGAACCTGATGCCTGGATACGTAGCGCTGTCCACGTGGTTGGGCGCTGCCTCGCGGACGCTAGCTGCCCTGAACTCGGCTGAGAGATCGCAATGTGGCCACTTTGTCGTCTTGCACTGTCGCGTGACCTATAATCAGCAACATTACACTCAGGAACAAAACGCAGGAAACAGTAAACACAGCAACCCTTTCTTGCATCCATAAACTCAGCAACATAACTCACCGACATACTCGGCGGCAAGTAATGCTCTTTCATTTACACACCAAAAGAATTGCTTACGTTCACGCTGTTTTTCAGAGACACCAAGAATTCACTTGCGCACGTATTGGTGCCCCTGACCCCAATCTTAGGCACCCCTTTCCATTAGGCCTCCCACGGTCTGACGCAACTCTTCTTTGTCGTCTCTGGTTTGGAGTCGCCTTCACAAATGCTTACTCCTATTTGATCGGAATGGCAGCAAGTGAGGCGTGTGAAGTCTGTGACACACCGGAGACCATACGCCATCTTCTATGCGAATGTCCACGTTTTTCATCGGCAAGAAGGCAACTCTACTCAACTCTATGGAAGCTACACTCTCGGCTGCTGTTCTCTGAGGAGAAAATCCTGGGCCACTGGACTTCTCTGTCACCAACGTGCAAGTTGACAAAAGCGTTCCTGGACTTCCTAAAAACTACGCACTTGAACAAACGACTCAATAGCATAAGAGATTGTAGGACTCTAGGGACACTGACTGAACTCTGACGTCCTGGAGTGTCCTAACGGTGGGCGCACCTCCTACGCTCTGTCCTTACCTTTCCCCTTCTTTTAGGGGCAAAATCCTTTAGGGGCTGGGGCTGTTGGTGTCTCCTGTCGCCGTCGTCGTAATCGTCGGCTCATGTAGCCACGGTACTAAATCACCGGAAAACTCGTTGAGGCCTCGCGCTAGAACGAAACGCGTACTAAAAAAACACCGGGACACTCGTTTACGCCTCGCGCTAGAGAGCTTCGTGCTTCAAAGATTCAAAGCCGTGAGACGTTTACAGCAAAGCTGTATACCTCTATTCCCCAACAGTTTCATCTCCGTGGGCAAAACGCCAAGGCGCCAAGAATACACTTCATACGCAGCATGCTTCGCCCCTCCCCAGGTTTCACGTTAGTGGAGATTTCCTGGGATTTTTCTATTTTCCAGTTTCCCCCTTTCCCAAGCGCAGGATAGCAAACTGGGTCATGTCGTGGGTAACATTCCTGTCTGTCTTTTGCTCTTTTCTGTCCTCCCTTCCTCTATGCCCAAAGCTCCATACTCACCACCTTGGCTAGTGTAGTTACCCAAGTGGCAGCTGCACGAAAACTGAACTGTCAAGCTTGCCAGCGCACGACGAAGTGCTTGCACTGAATCAGGTATACAGATACAGTTATGAACAGTCCGAACTGAAACGACGGAACTTCGGCCGAAGGAATACTTGTTTACTTATGTGGCAAGAACAAGAAAGAGAACAGGGACAAAATAAGTGCACTCTCTCATAAATATACTTCGGTGGTACAGGATAGCATTTAGTATTCTGTTCTTCGCTTTTTTGTTCTTTCCCGATTAATGGAGTATTTCTAGGCAACAGTTCTATCGTTCCAGCTTAGGCTGTCTTGAACTGTACATTAGACACAGGCTGTTTATGATTCACATACCTGGGGTCGTTTACCAGACAGCAGCCAAAGAAGTTTAGTTGGAGAAGCTTCGCGAATGAGTCATACCTACACCACTGCTGGCACTATTGTTGGCTGGGCTGGTTTGCGCGAGGAAATATCGAAGGAGCTTGGGACGAGCCTGACCGGTGACGCCTCCCGTCGACAGCAGCCCTGTGGCTTCAGCCGCACACATGCCGTCAACATTTGTGGTTTGCGCGGGAAGCACGGATGCTTAAAATGTGTCGTATACAGTACGAGGCACTCTGAGGCAATCGGGGACCCTGTAGTGCTTCTGCGGGCTCGCTTTCAGTTTTCAGGTACGAGGCGACGTCCACTTGTGCGTAGTGCGGTGGACACTTTACGTCGGCCTTCAGTCGTATTGAGGACTTCTGTGTTCCTTCGAGAGAACACGGAAATCGCATCATGCCGGAAGTGCGATTTTACGGGCTTGCTCGTGTCAATGATGCCAATGCTTCTTCTATCTTTATTTCGTTTGATTCCTTTTATTATTCCCCTCTTTAATTTTTTCGTCTATTTTCCTTAGCAGCAGCCGATCTCCGGATCCCGTGAGAGCCAGACAATAACTTTTTACAGAAAAAATTTTGCAAGGATCATGTCAGTGAGGAGTATGGTAAATCGTTTCTTTTTTTTTCTTTTTACTGTTATGATTTGCGTAGGCGTAGCGTTTCGAATGGAGATATCCAGGCGCTTCTAACTACTATGAGAAAAGAACTGATTCTGCAATTATTTTCTACGCCCCTTCTTTATTTCAATATGTTCTATATGTTATTTATACTTTTCCCCTTCCTTTTCTTTTTCCTCATCATCATTATGTTCACCCCCATCTGAAGTAGCAAGCCCCGCCGTTCGTGAGGTTAACCTGTTTAGCGTTCATTAGAGCTCTATCTCTCTCTCTCTCTAGCTATTTGTGCCTTGAGGAGTTCTGGATGCAGCGCTTTTATTTATTTATTTTTTTTTTTTGGGGGGGGGGGGGGGGGTATTTTTGCAAGTTTTCTGCCCAAGACGCTAGATGCCACTCACGCGCCTACAAAAAAAAAAAAGAAAAAGAAAACTCATGTAACTTTATCTTTTGTTCGAAATTCATGTGATTCAGTCTAATGCGTAACGTAGATATTTTAGCTTTGTAAGTTACTCTACATTTGGTCACACCGCGAAAAAAAATTGCTGCTGCGAAACCGTGGCTCTTTCCGAGCTCCGGTATTCGTACGCGTCACTGCAATTACCCGTGAAGCCACCGTTGGGGGCCATAATTGGGTTTTAATGACGAGGTATGATGCTGTGGAGTACTGTTAAAAAATTGGCCGCGTATCTGCTCACTAGATAGAGACGATGGAGGTTTGCCCAAGTCAATTTAAATTTACCGCGTTCCACTGCTCCAAGTCGGGTGCCTCGATGCATGCCAAGCGCTGCCGCAGGGCGGAGACGTGCGTGAGTCGAGGCACCCTATACTTTACTCCACGTGCGTTCCAAGCGGAACGTGAAAACTATCTAGTGGAACATTTCTTTACGGTTCCGTTTGATTTTTTAAAATTCCGCTCGGGACGCGTGGCATTGTCCTTGAGCTGGCCGCTGCGCAGCATGCGCTCCCACTGCTCGTAGGTTGGGTGGGTGGGGGGTGAAGGGATAGTAGGGCAAGCGCGGTATTTTTTTGGACGTATGTTTTATCAACCAACCAACCGTGTATTTTTAATAAAGAAAAACTGGGAATATCGCTTATGTCGTGGTGTTTTGCCCCAGATAAGCGTAATATTTTGTTTTGGCTCAACAAGAATGAGCATTGCCACCGGACTTAGCCGTTTAGATTTGGCTGTGGGTATATAAACCTATTGCGCAATATCTGTTTCACTTTGGCTGGGTAGATGGTCGTGGGACATGCAGACAGACCAAAATTTTCGCGTTCAAGTAGCCCAAGAAAGGTTATCGTCTTTAAAAATGACTGCCGTTACGCTGATGCATATTTCCTAGCGCAAAATAAAAGAGAGGTGAAGCGAAGAATGCGGACGGGCCTAACGCCTGTCCCGTCCGCATTGTTCGGTTGCGTTCTCGTCTATTTTGCGCTATTGGATTGGATTTGCGCTAGGAAATATATGCATATGTAACGCAGTACCAACCTGCACAACTTTCCGCTCTACTTGCCCTTAAGGCTCTTTGCTTTAAAAGATGGCACAGGTAGCACGGTGTTGCGGATTTCAAATTTTCCGCCAACATGAACGCGAGTAATGATGGTAGAGGAGCTGGCGACGAAGCATGGTTCACGCGTCCGGGGATCTGGCCTGGCGCGCTGGCTGGCTAGAGACTTGGAGCGTTGGTGCGCGTGCCTCAGCGTGTAGTCGGGATCAATTTGAAGGTGATCACGGGAACATCGATTAGCGGGCAGTTCAACTTACACAGCGGCTGTTCTCAGAACTTTGGATGTACAGGTAGCAGTGCCTTCTTCCCCTCATTGCCTCTTGCATGATACAACCCTGATACAAGTCGTAACATGGCGCTGCTGCTTGTTTACTTGCCACCCGAGCGATCACCTTCAAATTTATTCCGACTGTACGCTCTTCAAGGGAGCAAATAAATGCTCAAGATTGGCTTTCCCACTTCGTTCAGCGCGTGGTCGTGGCAGTAGTAGTAGTAGTAGTAGTTCGGAAGTTGATGCCAGACGCTCATCCATTTCATGCTTGCGCACCTCTTTATCCTGCTCACGTCCCATCATAGTGATGGCTGGACTAATGAAGAGCCATGGAATTGTTGTCGCATTAAATAAGGGCGCTTTAACGTTACCTGTTGCGTGGCGAGATCACAGCAAGCAGGGATAGGCGTAGCCAGAATCGCGGGTTTCACTCGCTCAGTGCGATTTTTATGCTTCGTGAGTTCGTTTTTCTCTATTTTTACGGCGAAGGTACTTCACTGCCACCGGGCGAATTCAACAGAAGTGGCGCTACCGAGACCGAAAATGTAATAGGGGCGGTTGTAATGGAAGGGAGGAGTAAGTTCCTGCAGAGCAAGAGTTCGTCCCGCGCCTTCTCCTCCGTTTTCACACAACAGCGCCACAAAACTTCACGCAGAGGTCCTCTTGTAAAGGCGTGGGTGAATTAAGGAATGAGAGAACATCGCCACTCCTCCGTAATGCACCGCCTGACACATGTGGCCCATTTTGGAAACGCGAGAAAGCGTCCATGAACCCGCGTGTTTCTTTCGCTTTTACGCGTTTAGTACCATGCCTTGCGCTACACCGTCCGTCGTCTGGCGCGGTTCTCGCCAAATCACGTTTGCCTGCAGCCGCGTCAGATGGGCAGTCGAAGCCGCCAGCGGGCGCATACGCGGCTTGCGTATGGGACCATTAACTGTATTACTTCCTCGCCGTATCGCTCCTTTCGCTCTGCCGCACGTGTGGCGATAACCGCCCACCGCGCTCGTCCCCCCAACGTTCATTAGCCGTCGCTGTGGGCATAACGTGCCGTCGCTCGGAGCAGACGCGAGGGCTCCGTGGCGTCGGCTGGCCGCTGTTGCACCGGTGAAGCCGTTCGGGCGTGAATGCGGCGCCAGCTCTTCGATGCGCCGTCTTGTTGAGTCACGTATAAGCATTCGTTTCTACCACGAACGTATCGGAACGCTGCGTGAATTGCGCGAACGAATCACGTTTAGGATATATGAATACCAAATGCACGTGTTTACCGAGGCAGCTGTGTACCTCACATGAAAACTTAGCAGTTGTGATTCCCAGCTATTTAGCATCCTGCAAAACATAGATTGCGTGAATTTGTGAAGGAGTTAGCTCACAATTTTCAGAAAAAAACAATGTTGGAGTGTCCTCGTCAGTC
Source organism: Haemaphysalis longicornis (assembly GCA_013339765.2). Lineage (NCBI taxonomy): Eukaryota > Metazoa > Arthropoda > Arachnida > Ixodida > Ixodidae > Haemaphysalis > Haemaphysalis longicornis. The sequence goes on from CM023456.1 coordinate 107,565,212, forward strand.
TAAGAACCGCTCAGCTTTAAGTTTGCTATTCATTCAAGCGCTATTGCGATTCATTTGGGATTCCGGTTATTACGAAATGGGAAATGTTATTCCCACCTTTCCGATGAGGGATACCTCGGCGATGTCTCACGTAAAACATTCTTGCAGACGCTTTTCAAATGCGGAGCATTTCTTAGGCTCGCCTGGTCCTCCGTCGTTGATGGCGGCGCCGTCCACACGCTCACTGCGCATGCGCAACTCTCCTCCTTACACCCACAGCTCCGCGATACTACACTATATAAAAAAAGAAATAGTTAGCGGCGCCCGGTTTCGATCCCACGACTCTCTGGCCGCAACGGGAGGTACGCGGTGCTCTTCCCACTACGCTACAAATCCGGGACAGGAGCAAGTGCTACGAACGCGCCTTATGTCCTTGACTCATTCAAACTACGTCAAGAAGCTACTGATACAACGAAGGCACGCGAAGCTGAACGTCAACGGAAACGAGGAACTGAAAACTTTAGAGGGGGATGCTGAATTCCCGTGGGAAAGCTGTGGCGGGGAGCGCCACGCGCCTTGCAGCTCAACCAGCCCTGTCCGCAGCGCCTCTGATGCTGATTGTGGCAGGATGCCCCTAGGGATTGGTCAACCAAAGAATCCATCACGAGATAGGTTCGCGTTCGAGGCTGCTCTCGCCAGGCAGAAGCGGAGCGAGTCGCAGACGGGGGGAAAGGGACGAACTCCCGAGTACCTTTCGCGCCCCGCTCACGCCGACGCCGGCGGTGCCTAGTCCCGAAGACGTCGTGAACGTGGGTGGGATGTGGAGGCTCTGCGCATCCCGACCTCCCACTCCCTGCTGGCCATAAAGTCTCTAAGTCTCTCTCTCTCTCTCTCTCTCTCTCTCTCTCTCTCTCTCTCTCTCTCTCTCTCTCTCTCTCTCTCTCTCTCTCTCTCTCTCTCTCTCTCTCTCTCTTCAACCACCGTCGTCATCTTCCCGTAGGGGAACCGCCGAAGAAGAAGAAGAACGAGAAGACAAAGCTGCGAAGAGGAGGGCGTGTACATTGCTCTCAGCCGGTGCACCAATGTCAACAACCTTTACCTCACCAAAGCTGACGGAGACTACCGATTCTACCACAGAGACAACATCGACAAGAACATGATGGACGAGTTTCGGCGCCTCGAGAACCACCGCCTACTCACCGTAACACAACAGCACTTGCGTGCCTTTGCCACCGGTGTGGACCCGGACGCGGAATTCCCTCTGGCGCTAGTAAAAACAAGATCACTCAACATAACGGCAACACAATGGAACCACACGGAACTGCCACGATGCTTCGCATCCTCATCAGGGTTCCCCACGGGAAGATGGTGTAATTTTTTTTGTTCTTTGCCTTATAATCTCATTTCCTCCGCCAGCCAGAGAGAATTTTAATATGTCACCTCGTCAGCCCCACCGTGGTGGCCTGTAATGATTTTTTTCATATTATTGCTCCATATTTAGCAAGGCATTGTCGAATAACCTTGTAACTTATATATGTGCTTGGCGCGTGCTAATTGGAGGCACAGCTAGAAGATTAGAAATTGTACTTCACCCTGTGCACAATAGTATACACGTGGCTTGGTACTTTAAAAACAAGCGTACGACCAACCTATTTTAATTAGGATACGTTAATACTAATTGCAAAAAGTGAATTAGGCAATGCGTAATGGCGTTTTTGCTGTGCGAAAGGCCCAAATCAGTGAATCTGGGCGCCTTTGCGGGGTGTTTGTATATTCGTGGGGCTGTCCTTGTCTCTTTTCATAATTTTTTTTTCAATTGCACTACGGATAGATGTGTTATTTCATTTGTAAATATGTTTCACTGATATATGAGTATACTTTAATTGTTTTCTTGAAATTTGATCCGGCATGACTTTCGTGTTCCCGTTCCTTCATATTGTCACGAAGCCAAAGACGACGCAGTTGTCTTCAAGGAAAATAAGATTATTGAAGCATACTAGTGCTCCCTTAACAACTAAAAGAATACACAGGTGGTGAAGCAGCAGTCAACAAAGTGACGTGCGCAGGCAAGCGTCGGGGAATCGAATGCCACGGCGTCTACTCCGCATGCATTTATATTTGGGCGTGGGTGTTTCTCGAACCGTCGAATTGAATCGAGAGCACTGTAGGTCAAAGAAGATTCTAAGCTAGTGTCGTTAGGGCGAAACACTCTGCCTATCAAATGAGATAACCCGTGCGGCATAAAAATAAAGAATCTATGAACTATTCGCTTTGCGGACCCCCAACAAACTTTGTCGGATAACACGACTTGACTTGACTCGAGAATATATATTGGGGATAATTCCTATGTAGGTGTATAACTAACCCACGATTCGGCTCATGGCGATCAATTTACGAGAGGGTCTCAGAAAACCCAGTTATACGTAGCCTTTCCGATGGTAGGGTGGTTACATACGAGGCGCTCCGCTAATTGGTGCAGTGTTTGCGATCTCCGGTCTTGACTGCCGTGTATGTTCTGGAGCGGAAATAGGATACCTGCCTACGCGTAGATTCCTCTGCACGCTTGAAGAATCCCAGGTCCCTCCAATTAATGCGAAAGCTCACTAATTAGTCCGGAAACGATCTTGTAGCGCTTCAAATCGCAAGCTTCACTTACAGGTAATCGTACACTCTGAATTCCCCGTTCGTTTTTTAAGTTTATGAGGTTAATTCCTTCCTAAGGAAGGGAACGTAAAATAGGCAGTGGACTTGACCCTCCTTACCGCAACTACCGCTGGCCTAAGAGCTATGCGTTAGAAGAAGCACACCGCGTGTGTGGTGAAAACGGAGGGGGGCGGGGGGGAGGGGGGTTCCAGAGGCCTTCATTTTAATGAGATGGCCCAGGTCTCGTCCGGCTCGCGTCACCCGTCACTTCCGCTGTCGTGACGCCGCAGCTGCTCAACACCGATCAGTAAGAGGAAGCCCGAATACCTGGCATTCACTGTCGTGTTCCCACAGCGTGATTGGCTATTGACACGCCTAATTTTGGCCGGCACATGCGGACGCCTTCCGGCGTCTCTAAAGACTGGATCAAACACGTGGCCCGTAAGCGAGGTGCAAGTGCTAAGGCCTTCTCTCGATGTAGCGGGTGTTGCGCAGGCCCGGTCGATTTGTCCGCCCTCATCTCTCGCGGCACTGCGGGAACCTGGTTGTATGCACCCCGGTGTTTAAAGGAACGCCCGCGGTGCCGGAGAGAGGGGGGCGCTCGACCGCTGTCTAGCTTCCCTGCTCGGCTGGAGACGCTCGTTGCTCTACACGACGACGGGTTCCGGCGCCGTGAATCTTGATGAGGCGCGTCTGGCGTCTTGGCATCGTGCAGCATCTGGTTGCTCCTTTGTCAGCGAGCGGTCTGGTGATGTGCCTCGACACGACGGTCGCTCTGCGTGGTAGAGGAAGCTCAGATGTCATTTGGAACGGCATTGATTACGGGGAATGCGTCTGGGGACTGCGGTGATCAGTAGGGGCTTGCACTGATGGTGTCGGTTTTATGGACTTTAAATGGGTTACGAAGTAGGCTATGAATATTAAATCGAAGCTTTCTTTGGATATTCAGACGGGTTTCGAAGGAGCTGCTGCTGCTGCTTGGTATGACGTCGTGCGCCGCGTGGTTTTATCTTACACCGGACAACGCTTATCGCGCCTGCAGGCCCGCCTGGTGAGAGACTCGCGGGGGGCGCCTAAGGAACCTCAGTTCTTGCTAGGATCACATTATCTGGACTTGGAGCTGTTGGCGTTTTCGCCAGGGAGATTGCTACTACGAAAGTTTCTCCTCGCGTCTTGTTTTTCTCGACACATTTGCCACGGCTCACAGTTGTGAAACATCAGTAACTACGCCAAGCACAATGACACTAATAAAATATCACTCGCCAGTTCATTGCCTGCCGGACTCATTTTTGTAAATCCCGACAGCACCGTCGGTTCGCTTCCGTGTTTCAAGATCGTCAAATATGTGTTTTTGTGGTGAAGCTTTCCTGTTCGCGTTTTGTTTGTTGCGTACTGTGCATGCCCATGGAAGGGGATTGGCAGAGTTTGAACAACAAAGCTAAAAAAATTTAATAAATTTAATTACTATCAGTCGCCTAATAATTTGGCTCAATAACAACAATATTTGATGGTGAAATTCGCCACTGCCCAATGCGGTCGTCACTCACACATGACTCCGAGCGGAGAATTAGCGGAGGCCAAACGGCTGCCACTGCTTCGAAAAACTTTATTTGAAGCACGAATTCGCAATTTCCTGTCAGAACAAAATGGCTCCTGCTCTTCTAGATTTTCAACGCGTACAGATGCCGCTAAAAGTAAGGAAAACACCTAATGAGAATAATCAGAACTCGGGAATTTAGGTGAATTTCTTTGCCATTGCCTCCCGTTGAGTGCTGAGAAGGCGTTCTTCCCAATGCAACGCGCAAAACCAGATTTGTGGATAAACTTTTCGGAATCACAAGCGTTTATTTTTGTTACGTTCAAGGTACCTCTATCTTTGAGAAGCATATAGAAACAAATGCACCCCAGTCCAAAATGACGAGCAGAAAAATTTCTGTAGTTTGTCGTATTTTCGTGCGTCGTACTGTCGTATTGTCGTATTCTTGTGTCGTGATTCTGATGTTCTGTCGTGTGTCGTATTTCTGTCCTGATTTTGATATTCCGTCGTGCCGAATTCTGTCTTGTAGTGATCCTGATGTTCCATGAGTGGTTGCGCATTGATTTGAATGTTATTTCCCATTGTGAAAAGTAGCGTAAATAGCAGTTCTGTTATGACTACAGGAATGTCTGTCGCTGAGAAAATTGACCTTGTCGTTACGGCAGAAATGTGTGTCGTAACAACAGATGACTTTGTCGTAACAACAGGATTTCTGTTGTCACAACAAAGTTTTTTGTCGTACCACAGGAATTCTTGTTAGGTTTTTGCGGTATCACTTTTGGGATTTGAGACTGGGACGTCTCTGTCTGTCTGTCTGTCTGTCTGTCTGTCTGTCTGTCTGTCTGTCTGTCTGTGTGTGCGTGCGTGCGTGCATGTGTGTGTGTGTGTGCGTGTGTGCGTGCGTGTGTGCGTGCGTGCGCGCTGTACACAAATCGTTGCAAGCTGCAAGAATTTCCGCGCTAAAGTCGTTAAACCCACGTGCATTGCTGCTTAGCACCATTCCACGCACCGTCGAGCACACACTTTTTGGGAACAGTTGCCTCGCATGTGGAGGAGGTGCAAATTCTGCGTTATTGCCGCATTTAGTTTTCCCATGCACGCGCTCGGAATAAGGCCTGGTGCTTTGAAAACAAGCGCTTTCCAGGCGAAGCAACTGTCCGCCTTGCCCGTTATGTCGGCATCAAACAGCTTCTTCTTCCTTTCCTAACTTTAATAAACGCTACCGTCCTCGAAATTGGAGCAGCGTGGTGTAATCTCAGCCGCGCAACATTCCTTTGTTTCCCGGAATGATTAGAATTTTTTTGTGTATTTTTAGATAAGAATTCTCCAACCTTCTTGCGTGATTTCACCAAAGTGGTTTACAGAATGTGTTTTTTCAGTGCGCAAGCAAATTATTAAAGCCAGCATCAAAATAATAAGCACGAACAAAAGCGTATAAAAGCGTAAGCAGTATGTTCAAAGCAATCACGAACAAATTTAGACATATACAGATGGTACAGGCGGTGGTAATTAATATGCCTAAAGGTTCTGGGGAGTGTGTCAGTGTACATGTCATGTGAATTTTCAGGCGAAGTAACTGCACAGCGCCAAGGATAGGCACAAACGATGCAAAGGCGCATCCAAAGCTGTTGTTAGTGGTTGTTAGCTGTTAGTGGCTTCCACTCGTTAATCGCTGGCGCAAAAATGATTATAAAGAAACGGTTACAGGTAGCTCATGACCTTCTTGGGCGGCGAACGCGGGCGAAATGTAAAGGGTGCTGAAAGGCGTGCTTCGTAAGTCTTTAAAATAGTTGGTATGCGCACTTTAGTCGAGTTAAACAATTTCTGTATGTGCTCTTGCGCTTACTTTGGGAAGTCGACCGCAGGGAATGTGACTACACACTCTGAATCTTGTGCGCTTACTCTGAAGCCTAGCAAACTGCTACATTCACGTACTCCCCATAGCTGCACGCAGTGAGCTATTTGGCCAACGCTTTAAAAGAGGAGCGTGTACGCTGCTGTCACACGAAATTCCGTGGTTCGCGGCCGATTCGGCTGTCATTCCTTTTCCTTCCTGGTTTCTCTCTCCTTTTCTGTTTTTTTTTTTTCGGGTGCTCGAAATTCAGACTCACAAATTAGCTCAGAGTGCGCGCTATCGGGATACTTTCGCGGAATTCGCGAGCTGCGTCAGCGGCCGTCCTCGCGAAGCATTGCGCAAACTAGCATGGCACGACTGTCGGTCGTTTCAAGGTACTGGAGCTGAAGTGGATCGATTTTGTCGAAACGACGTGTGTGTGCGTGGCCGTGTGCGTCTCTCCCTTCCACCGGCCTTTTCGCCGACGACCGCGGCATGGTGATGGCTGGCTAGACAACACTTGTACTGCGATTGACAGCCTCATCACCCGATATTTCGAACCCGCGGATTTCTCGGGGTATTCTGAGCAGTCGCGTACGCGTACTGTATCTCAAGTTTGTCCACATCGTGTATGTATCCTATACCGTTGAAAGAATAGAAACCGCGGGGAGCCGCTACAGTGCTCGTTCGTAATCCTTTCGATGCGCTGTCGTTCTGACTCTAAGACCCTGGTCTCAAGTTTTCCGTGCAGTGGTTAGTTCTAGCAGGGATCACCAGTCCTTTATTTTCCTCATTGGGGCCATGTGTGGATGTCGTTCAGCGCGACATTGCGGAGAGTGGGTGGAGTCGTAGCGACCTCCTTCGAAATAGTGGCGCTCGCGAAAGTGTAGGAATTCCGGCTGCAACGGCTGCCGTCAAAATAGAGGCGGCAGGAAAACTGTGTGCAGGCTGCAGGCAACGCCAAAAGCGTCCTCCACTTCGTTCACAAAACACGCAGGCCCTTTGAGCATCGCGAAGGGGTAAGCAAACATGCAGTGTCGGGGGTAAAAACTGCAGCGTTAGGTTTGCAACCACCCTTGCGAAATCGTCGGCAAAGACGTGGTCACCGTCAGGCCTGTAGTGAAAAAAATGTCTGCCCTGTTGCTGTGCGTCGCGAATCGATAGTTTGCATTCGCCAGCATATTTACTGTTCCTGTGTACTTACATGCTTGGCAGGGTGTACTCTTGTCTTCCTGTTTATTCGATTACGGACGTTCGTCTTTTTCGAACTCTATAACTCAAATTTCCGCTGCTTCTTGTGTTACCGGTATGGGTGGGCCGTGAATCGAGTTTTGGCCAGCGATCGTTGGCTGATTTTGTCTAGCAAGTGCGCGAAACTGCGCAAAGGCTTAGGCGAAAGGCCTGGTGAGGCCATCGATGGGATTGGGAGGCCCGAAACGCCCGATCACTGTACACAAATCAAAACCCTTTGTCGAAAGTTAGATCTTCCGTTGTATTTATGTGCGGTCTCTATATTTAACGGTATACGTAACTCGCCGCGCTGGTGGCGTAGCGCTGCTGAGCGCGGTGTGACGGGTTTGACTACCGACCGTTTTCCCCGATGTATGCGAAACATCAAGCTACCGTATGCTCTTGTTTCGGCGCATCTCAAAGATGCCCAAGTGGTTTAAAACATCATTACCCCTCTACCACGGCGTGCCTTGTGGCCAGTGGCGTAGTCAAAGTTTTTGCTCGGGGGTGGAGGAGATATGTATATGTGTAATAAATACATACTATTAACTGTGTGATGGAATACAGGCTCTTCTAACGATCCCCAGCGTTACGGACTGGAGAATAACGAGACAGGGGCACCAGAACATGGAGAAGAACTGAAGATGGCACGCTTTATAGGGTTGGTTATGGCAGAACACGCGGAGTGGAAAGGCGACGGAAAAAGACAAACTAACTAGGGGCTGCTAACTTAAAAAAAAAAAAAAAAAGTCCGTTTTAACGGAAGTCAAAGTGGCCAACTGCAACAGTCTCACGTGTTGGATGAGCTGTTCGGGAGGGTGCAGATTGGCTGGAGCGGTCTTCGGCGCGCCGGCGGAACTTCCTCGAGCGTGGGCAGGTCGTGGGGCGCTGGTCCGTGCTGTCGTTCCCTGGCCGTTTGTTTGTTTGTTTGTTTGTTTGTTTATTTAGGCAGAGTACAAGTACACCGTGCAAAAAAAAACCGTGCGACCGTGGTTCCCCTGCGACGGCCTTCTAGGCCGTCGCAGGGGAACCACGGTCGCGCACCCGGTACTGGAACAGCGACGTCCGGTCAGCAGGCTGCTCTCTTGCTCACGATCACCGCCGAGAAATCCGGAAGACACCGTCCCCTTCGCCGGAATCCTCTCGCACACCTCCTCTTCCTCTTCGTGGCACATAGCCCCACCATAGGGATTGGCCGTCTTCTTGCACAAAATGTTCTTCAAAGACGCAAAGTTACGGCTACTTACTCACATGTCACCTCCCTCAAGCTTCTTTTGTCCAGGCAATATCATCACAGCCACCAATATCATCACAAACTGATAACATACATAGCTGTAAACTGAAAATAGACAACTATTAACTGTCAGGAACAAGGAAAATTAAATATTTCATTAACAAATTTATTCGCATCTTCCGAAAAAATTGGCAGAAATGCTATCGTTGCTTGCAATTTTCTATTCTGTCTAGATAAGAAGAAATAACACTTAAAGAAATATAGAAAAAGATAAACATATGTTCTTAACAAACATGGAAGTAGTAAACTAATTCATCTAAAATTAACAAAGCACGAAGCGTACATCATAAACGTGAAAAGCACGAAACAAACAACGTGTGGGTTGTAATCAAATAATCTTTTTTTTTCCTTTTTGCACACATGCGACTGTTAACGGCAAATCTTGACACATCTGTGTTTTACGCCAACACACTGCGTAGGAGCAAAGTTGTCAACCGTAGCGTACTAGCGGATAATTGTACCAAAATTACTCATACAAAAATACGTCAAAATGTACTGTTGTGGTAAAAGAAGCGAGATTATATTTTGATCAGGGCAACAAAAGCGTCACTTCCAACAGTATGCACTTTGACACAGAAAGACCGTTCTACATGGTGCGAATTCACCGGCAAAATCGCTGCTGCGGCGCCGCTCGTGCGGCAAAACGACCAATTTTTGTAGCTTTGGCGATAGATAGTTTTGCCGCGCGAACGGCGCCGCAGGGTAAATTCGCAGGTAAATTTGTAACATGTAGACGAGGAGGGGGGGGGGGGGGGGTCGATATACGAAGTCGTTAGTGCAATGCTTTCCGGCGGCGACCCTGGTTGAATGGACATACTGAAGCAGCCAGGCCTGCGGTTTCTCCCGCGAATCTCCCCCTAGTTTCTCTGAGCAGCGACTCTCCGTCGCACCCCGCACGGGGCACCTTGAGCAATCTTGGTGACGGTACTGGCGATACCGCGGACCCCGAGCCCCCAAACATACGCTGGACCCAACCGTGGCAATGTGTTTATAGGTGGAGGGTTAGAAACCATGACGGTGGCCGTCGGAGCCGTTGGTCAAGCTCCGGCCGATGGGCTCCCTGCCTTCTACCAGGCAGGGAGCTCCGGGACCTCTTTGACTACCAGGGTAAGGTCAAAGGAGAAAGTACCCCCGTCTCCCTGCTTTTATACTATGATATATGGCTTCCAAATTTTCCAAATCCAAGATCGGCCCCCTAAAAGGGGCCGCACCGAAGTATCCTTTCCTCCGTTGCCAACGACGAGTTTCCGAAAGCCGGGACAACTATGCTAGGTTTTTGGTAATCGAATCTGTTGATCCGTCGAACCCCCTTGCCACAAAGTCTGTCTTCCTGATCTCCAAATTTCTTGAGGGCATTGTTGGTCAGTCCTACAAAGCCAAAAAACTCAGAACAGGAGAAGTTCTTGTAGAAGTGAATAACAAGCAACAAGCTACAAATCTCTTGACTCAAACTCGCATCGCAGATCTCGACATCAGGGTCACACCCCACCGCAGCCTTAATAGCTCCCAGGGTGTGATCTCTGAGTCAGATCTAATGAATGAAACTGACACCGATCTGTTGGAAGGCCTTAAGGACCAAGGTGTGACAGCAGTGAGGCGTATCATGATTCGTAGAGATAACAAGGAAATCCTAACAAAACATGTAATATTGACTTTTGACCATTCCACAGTTCCTGAATCAGTACATGCAGGTTTCATTCATTGCCCCGTCAGGCCATACATCCCCAACCCCCGCCGGTGTTTTAAATGCCAGCGGTTTGGGCATGGCACTACCGCCTGCCGTGGTCGACTAACATGCGCCAAGTGCGCAGCCCATCGCAAACCCTCATGTGTGCTAACTGCCAGGGGCCCCACGGGGCCTACTCTAGAACATGCGAGAAATTCAAACAGGAGAAGGAGATCATCAAGGTGAAAGTCACTGAGAACCTTACCTTCCCAGAGGCGCGAAAGAGGTTCGCCTCTTTCCCCCTGGGGAGGTACGCCGACGCAGCTCGCCGGGGGGCGGAGCGGCGTCTCGTTTCCACAGGGACCCAGTTCAGCGAGTCTGACCTGGTCCCTCCCCCGCCCCCCCCTGGGTTGCCTCTGGCAGCCCAACCCGCCACCACGCCGCTTGCTGAGGCAGCAGCGGTTGTGGTGGCAACCTCTTCCGTCGGGACCGTGCCGCTCCCGCCTCTGTCTCCCCATCCTCCAGTGCGTTGGAGGGTACCGAGGTGATGGACACCACGGGCCCCGCACCGGTTCCCACCGCCACCGCACCGCCCGTGCCACCTCTGGCGCCCCGGACGCCCTCGGGCGGTGGCGGCTCAAACGAAGGGCTCCCGAGGGGGGGGCCAAGTCCGGGGGCCCGGTCCGTCGGGCACCCCTCGGACATCTGACGACGACATGGATGTCGGGCCGTTCCTGCCTGCAACGCAGCGCAAGGAACGCGTCCCGACGCCAAAGCCTCCCGACAAGCCAAAAAAGACGAGAGTCACAGCCCCGAAAGACGACACATAAACAAACACACACACTCCAGTAGCTCCAACACTAAATAATGGGAAGAGAAAACATAATTCAATGGAACTGTAGAGGCCTTCTTAAAATCTTGACGATGTATACGAAATACTGCATGCTAATCAGCCAAGTGTGATGTGTCTTCAGGAGACGCATTTGAATTCCAAGCACACAAATTTCTTAAATAGGTACATGGTCTTCAGAAAGGACAGGGATGGCTGCACACACTCTTCGGGCGGTGTAGCCATAATAGCCCGGAAATCCCTAGCATGCCACCCTGTCGCTCTCAACACCGTCCTTGAGGCTGTAGCAATACGCACAATAATTTTTAATAGGTTGATAACGGTATGCTCCATTTACATTCGTCCTGATGATGCACTTCTGAGCTCTGACTTCGAGGCGCTGGTCGACCAGCTGCCCGAGCCATACATCATAACAGGCGACCTTAATGCACACAACTCTCTTTGGGGCTCCTCTAGAACGGATGCCCGAGGTCGCCTGATAGAGAAGTTTCTTACATCTTCAGGAGCATGCCTTTTCAACAAAAAACAGCCTACATACCATAACTTAGGACACAATACATACTCGCATCTTGACTTGGCTATTGGTTCCGCAGTTCTCTTTCCATGTCTTGAGTGGGGTGTGGGCACGGACCCATATGGTAGTGACCACTTCCCCACTTCATTAACGTATATAGGTATAGGCCCGAGCAGTCCATCTTCCCATAAAAGGTTTAATGAATCAAAAGCAAACTGGAGCACATTCACACAAACATCTCAACTACACACATCCATAAAACACCTACACGTGGAGGAAGCCGCCCAACTCGTCACGGCGCACATCCTCGACGCTGCCGAAAAGTCCATTCCCCAGGCCTCAGTGGGTCCCGCACCCCAAGGAGGCCCTGGTGGAACGAGGACTGCAGGCGGGCGCGAGAGGCCCAGAACAAGGCGTGGGGTGTCCTTCGCCGGTTCCCCACGTCACATAACCTCATTTCTTTTAAACGGGCAAAGGCTTTTGGGAAGCGAGTGCGTCGTGAGGCGAAAAGGGAGAGTTGGCGCTCCTTCCTCACTTCCATCAACTCATACACTGACACGCGAAAAGTCTGGACACGAATACGAAAACTAAAAGGACAACAGACACACAGCCTGCCCCTGGTTAGTACAACAGGGGACACACTGGAAGACCAGGCTAACACACTTGCACAACACTTCGAACACGTGTCCAGTTCAGCACACTACACCAACACTTTCATTAAACACAAAGCATCATGTGAGAAGAAGTCCTTGCGAGACACTAATAAGTCGAACTCATCCTATAACACCCCCTTTTCACTTCATGAGCTGAAGGTCGCACTCGGTACTTGTAAACCTTCAGCTCCAGGTGCAGACAGGATTTCATACACAATGATACAAAACTTACATGCAGACACACTTGAAACACTTCTTCACCTCTACAATAAAATATTTCTTTCGGGGCACATCCCACGCTCTTGGAGGGAGGCCATAGTAGTGGCTTTCCTAAAGGAAGGGAAGGACCCTTCCTCTCCCGCCAGTTATCGCCCCATTGCCCTGACAAGCTGCCTGTGTAAGCTCTTCGAGAAGATGATAAACAGGAGACTCGTGTACTTCTTAGAGTACAACGGTCTTCTCGAGAGCTGTCAGGCAGGCTTTAGGGCGGGGCGATCTACGAACGATCAACTCGTTGCGTTAGAGTCATATATTAAAGATGCTTACCTCCATAAGCAGTACTGTATGACAGTATTCTTTGATCTTGAAAAGGCGTACGACACTGCTTGGCGGTACGGCATCCTCAGCGATTTGAAGTCCTTTGGTATGTCGGGTAACATGTGGAACACGCTTGCCAGTTACCTCTCTGAAAGAACGTTTCGCGTGCGAGTTGGAACTGCACTCTCTAGAGTTCATGTGCAGGAAAACGGTGTTCCGCAAGGTGGAGTCTTGAGTTGCACGTTGTTTATTGTAAAAATGAACTCTCTTCGGAAGGCTCTGCCACCAACCATTTCCTGCTCAATCTATGTAGACGACGTGCAATTATCCTTTAAGTCTTGTAACCTGTCTATCTGCGAGCGCCAAGTCCAGCTTGGTGTTAACAAGCTAGCTGGCTGGGCAGATAGCAACGGTTTTAAATTTAATCCAGTGAAGTGTACTTGTAGGCGCGGCATTCGGCCGGATCCAGACATCAAACTCAATGGTGTCTCAATTCCAGTCAGAAATGAACACAAGTTTTTAGGTGTAGTCCTTGACGAAAAGCTCTCGTTCATTCCACACATAAAAGAACTTAAACATAAATGCTTAAAGGCCATGAATATACTCAAGGTTCTCTCCCACTCTTCATATGGGGCTGACAAACAACTTCTTTTACGTGTTTTTACCAGCCTGATAGGTTCACGATTAGACTATGGAAGCGTTGTTTATGGGTCAGCAAGTAAGACATCCCTGAAAATGCTGGACCCAGTGCTTCATCTGGGGCTCCGGTTGGCATGTGGCGCCTTCCGGACTAGCCCGGTCGAAAGCCTCTATGTGGAGTGTAATAAGTGGAACCTACAACGTCAGCGAGCATACACAGATCTTCTTTTTGCTTTTAAAATTTCATCTATGCCACACCATCCTTTTAAATCGGCTTTTTATGATACGTCTATGACTGCACTACTCCTAAACCGACCATCGTTCTCTGCGCCCTTCTCTTACAGAGTTAGAGAGGAAGCGTCAGAGCTTTCTGTCTCCTTTTAGACACCATACAAAGTTCTCAAACAGATTTTATAGCACCATGGCATCTCCGCCCTGTATCATGCGACACATCCTTCACACATGTAGATAAAAACCGAGCTCCCACATGTGCAATTCTGCAGCACTTCTTGTATTTGCAGCAGAAGTATCAATTTTCTGAATTTTATACGGACGCCTCTAAAACTGCCACCTCTGTGTCCTGCGCAGGCGCATGGGCCCGGCCTTAATGTCACTAGAACTCTTAACAGTAATACCAGTATCTTTACGGCAGAGGCTTATGGTGTACTTCTTGTTGTTAATCATATCCTTCAAAGTCACATCCCACAATCCATTATATATACAGACTCCCTCAGTGTCGTGCGGGCGTTGTCGTCAACAAAGTCTTCAAAAAATCACGTTGTAAATCTAATAGTCAAGGGGTATTATGTCGGTGTATGTACGCAAATTTGAACTGGTTCTTTGCTGGGTCCCTGGCCACAGTGGTATAGCCGGGAACGAAGCAGCGGACCGAATGGCTGCTGCTGCTACACTCTCGAATACAGTAGACATAACCACATTACCCTACACCGACGTGAAACCACACATCAGACAACAACTTCGCAAAACATGGCAAACACACTGGAGTGAACAAACAGACAACAAGTTACACGTAATAAAACCACACTTGGGACCATACACCACCGACACACGTAATAGATACACTGAAGTCGCCTTGGCTAGATTACGGATAGGGCACACTCATGCAACGCACTCGCACCTTCTCACGGGGTCTCCAAGACCTCTGTGCAGCAGGTGCGGAGAGGCCCTATCCGTGATCCACATCCTCATACAATGTAAGGCACTCGACATTACACGACGAAAACACTTCCCACAACTACACACACGACATATTCCACCACACCCGTCATACTTCTTAGGAGATGAAAGCCATGTTCTCTGTTCAGCGAACCTTAAGGTTCCTATCTGAAGTTCATTTCTTACAACTCATCTCTTATCACCCATAGTTTACCCCTGGTCCTATACACCAGCCACCGTATTTATTTTTTAACCTACTCACGTTCTTCACCCTGGCCCTTTACACCAGACGTGCTCATAGTATTTAACTGACTTTATCCGATTTCCCTCCTTATCTAATAACTTTGTATTTGGCGCTCTTTGCCCATGTCGGCCTTGCGCCATTAAACTTAAGCCATCATCATCTCTCCGTCGCATCTCGGAGCGCGAGCTCGCAAAACACCTCTCTAGATCAAAACCTTGGATAAGAGTTACTCGTGCCAGGAGGGAAACGGGCCACCAAGGGAGTGTAGGTGCACTTTCCGCGCAGTTTCTGGCGTTCTAGACAAAATCCTAAAATGTTTTCCGGCGGAGGTTGTTGCCTTGGTCGCCGCGACAAAATTTCGGGGAGAGGGGGGGGGGGGGGGGGAGCTAAGAAGCCCCACAAGCAACCCCCCCCCCCCCCTCCCTTCGCCCCTGCCCAGGTGTGTGTATAACCCAGGGCGCAAAAGCCAGTGTGAACTCCTCTCTTCTTTTTTTGAATTTCAGTGTCTACAGAGTAGCAGCACGGTTTGCACATGGGCAAGCGTTCATGGTGTGCAAGTTGCTTGAATAAACTAGAAATGAAGCCACAGATCAAGCCGCGTCGTCGCCCTGTCCGCTTCTGCGCGTGATCGGGGTGTTTACCAATATCCCACGTTTGGGGTACTCATAAAAGCGCAGCGTTTTACCTTTCGACTATCCCAATGTGGGCTTTATTCGAATGCGAAAATAATAAAGTTTCGCGGACACCTATAAGCACTTCTTGATGGTTGTGAATGCGAGAGCGTGAACGTCAAATGGCACGCCTGAGACGCTTTGCTTCCGCCCCGCTTTCAAGGGGGATCTATTCATCCTTTTGGCTCTTGAGAGACTCGCTTTGCGATAAGGTTCCACCTTAACGCTTTCGACTGGCTTCGGTCTGGTTCTACGCGTTGCGCCGTTACTCGTTTGTGTTGCCATTTACTGGAAGAGCTGACGATGTTGGTGAATTTCGCTGCTTGTCTGTTCGCTCGTTTGGCTGCGTTCTTCCGCTTCCTTACTTCATCTTCCCTGCACTGGCTTGGACGGCCGCGCTTCGTACTGCTATGGAAGACTTGTACTATGGAGCACTATGCACTTGCACTATACTCGGTGACAACTTAAGAACGGCACCGGAAGTTGCCGCTGTGCCTTATCACCGCAGCCGGATGTTTCTCCGCATGGCTGCAGTAGGGCGTTACTGGGAATATTTTGAACATGTGCGTGAGCCGTTCCCGTGATTTTTGACTTAATATGCTTAGAAAACGACTCCAGTGACGACAAACCAACTGCGTGAGACAAGGCAGACGATATCACGCATTCATACCAAACCCCTTTCAAAATGCGCGCGCACTGACGTCACGGGTCCGGCGCTTTGACGGAGTGATACACTTTGAACTTGCACTTCAAAGGAGCCGTTTCGCTGTTACAGATGCCGACGCTATCGAACGCTGTCTTTTGCGCTCAATGACCATTTATTGCTTTCGCCATGAAAGGTTAGCACACATAATGCTTCTCTGTGTCCTATAATTCTGCTGGTGGGAAGAAGGGCGGTGTTTGTTTGCACATAAACGGCGTGCGGGAAATGCTCATTGGGTGAGCAGGAGGTGGCCTGGACTCAGCGCATTTGCGTAAAAATACTCAGCAAGGTGACAAAACGCACCAGCAGAAGCTTCGCGCTGCAAGCTATGTATTAAAAGGCCCGTGAAAGTAGTTCGAAGTGTGCGACTTTATCCCTGAGCACCCTCCCTTCCTCCCGTAAACTTCCGAAGTAAAGGAATGGGGGATGTTGCTGTCCAGAACACCTCTCTACGTATGCCCAGTTGCTGCTTGCGGGCTGCACACATCCTCCAGTTACGAAGGAACCCCCCCCCCCCCCCCCCTCTTTCCGCCTCCCTCTGAGCCGTCTAGGACGCTCGATAAAAGTATTCCCTCCCTCTTTCTCGCGCAACTTGGACGTACTGAAAGCACTTGCATTTCGCGGCCGTTGCTGCTGGTGTAAAACACAGCGAATATTTGATTTTCTCTAAAGTAAAAAACAGACGACTTCGCGAATGATTGCTTAAAGCATATAGTGCTCTAAACATACACACACACCGCTCTAAAAGTAGCGGTGTATGTGTATCGAAATTCGAATACGATTTTCTGTTTTCGTTTATTTCGGGTTCGTTTCAATAATTCGCTTCTGGACGTCTTGGAATATTCAGCTCTGTCCAAATGTTCGGGCGTAGTACAAGTATTTCGGCTGTTATGGACTGCTAAAGATGCTGCATTTTGCTTCATCTCGCGGTTAAGCTCGTAAATATACCGTTAGAAAATAATCATGCGAGAGCCATACACTGGTGAACCTAGAAATGTGTAACATGCGCTATGTTAATTTTTTTTCCGTTCACGTTTATTGCAACACATCTGAGGTCAGCAGTGACATGATAATAAAAAAAACTGTATTCGATTCGATATTCGAAATAAGTAATTTCGGACACCCACAGTGAAAGTTTTCTCTAAACCCACCGCGATTGCTCAGTGGCTAAGGCGTTGTGCTGCTGAGTCCACGGACGCGGGTTCGATTCCCGGCCGCTGGCGGTCGACTTTTCTGATGAAGGCGAAAAGCGAAAACGTCCGTGTGTTCGAGATTTCGGCGCACGTTAAAGATGCCCACGTGGTCAAAATTAATCCGGATCCCTCCACTACGGCGTGCCTCATCGCCAGTGTAGCGTCGGCGCGTTAAACCTCATAATAAATCAAATCAAAGTTGCTCTAAACTATGGCCACACCGAAGGAAAAGAAAAAGCAATGGGATGAAGGTTATAGCGGCGTGTGATTTCCAGTTCGATACGAACAGATTGTGAAGGAAGGCCAATGGCGAAGCGCCGTCAAATAACGGCCCCCTCATTTTTTCTAGCCGGAAGGGTGACCTTGATTCGCTCTCATTGAATGTGGCCTCGGTTAGTGCTTCTCCAGTGCGCTTTCACACTTTTTCAGTTTCGTCGACTTTTCGCTCTACGGCGGCGCTAATCACGCTTCTGCTTCTCAATGTACTCGTTTCAGATGAGTTCCTGAGTGCGAGAGCCGAGCGCTGTTCAACGCGCCTCCCGGGGTGCCATGCCGATTAGGGGCGCCGAACGACCATCCCCAAGAGGCGAAGCTCCTCCGACTGCCCGCGTCTACAGTCGTCGCCGCAACCACTGCTAGTGCGGCTTCTTCACATGCGTGCCTTGCGCTTGTTGTTTGTGCCTCCCCGTGTTTGTGCCGAAGCTATCCAAGTGCCAAATTTGCAGCGAGCGGCGGATACTCGGAAGCAGCGTTTCGTTCCCGAAAGAGGAGAGAGCCGGCGAACGAGTTACACGACCTCGCGACCTTTCGAACTCTGACTGGGAGCGGGTGATTCGCTCTGGCATACGACTTTCGCTGGGCTCGACGAGACACGTTTCTTGCAAGCTGTGATTGTTTACAAATTAGATAAGCCGGAGCCCGGTTTCCTGTGGAACCGACGCGGTTCGAGGTATACACGAGAGAACAGGGTAGAGACGGTGGTAGATAACCATTATCTACCCCTGGGCCTCTTGCGAAGGATAATCGCGGCGATTAGCGCTTCGACGACAGAGAAAAAGAGCAGCGTTCAGCTAGGAAGACGGGGGGACTACGGCAAGTTTCGGCGCAACTTGAATCTCTGCTCTGTCGCGCGAGGGTGCTGCGGTGAAGCCCGACGCCCCGTATTGAATTCAGCATCCGAGCGGTGGATTAACGGCGGAACGTGATCGCTCAAGCGTACAACTCGCCGAAGGAGTTTCTCTCGTTCTTTTGTTGCTGTTGCTGTTGTCGCACTCGTCGTCGTTGTTGTTGTTGTTGTGGCTGGTGATTATACAGCTCTGCGGTGCTTCTGGTGTGTTGTTTCGTGAGTGCCTTTCCTTTGTGGTCGCCTGTGATCTCTATCGTAGCCTGCAGACCACCGGTTATATACCGACGCCAATTCTAAACGCACGGCCCAGCGCCGTCGCGGCTAAGATCTGCCGGTCGTGCCCGCTATCCGTGAGATTAACCTTTGCCAAGCGAAGAGAGTGGTGCGGTGTGCTGCCGAGAGTGTGCGCCGTCATCTTCGTTCCAGACGTCCTGCGTGGATCTTCCTTGTGAAGTGTCGGTCCGTTGAGGTTAAGAAAGACCACAGAAGGTCCCCGAGTGGTTCACGGTGCGTCGTACCAGCGTGACCAACAGCAGCGGCTCGTCAGTGTTGTGCGCGACCCCTGCCAGGAGCGACAGCTGAGGACGTGCGTTCCGCGGAAGTCTGGAGTGTCGCCGTGCCGGCTGCGGCACCGGCTGTCTCGCAGGTCCCTCGGCAGCGGCTTCGGCTGTCGTGCGCGTGGCGGTCGGCTGCAGCGCTCGCGTGGCGGCTTGCGGTGACGGCAGCGGCGGCTCGTGGGGTCCGCACCGAGGCCCCGATGCGGACCGGAAGCCGGCCTGGGCGACCGGTGGTGGAAGTGGTGGAAGCATCGAGAGGACTGGCTGGCCTCGTCCCGCCAGGCTGCAGCGAACCACGCTCGGGAGCGGCGGCCGCCTGCTCATGACGGCATCCGAGGCCGGTGAGCCCGGCAGCAGCGGCGGATCAGCGAGTGGCGGCGGAGGGATCACCATCGCCGGCCGCGTCATGGATTTGGACTTGAGTCAGCTCACGCTGGCCGAGAGGGAGGCCATCATGCATGTGCTCAAGCGAGACGAGGCGCTGCGCAAGATGGAGGAGCGAAGAATACTGTGAGTACAACTCTTCTTTCGCTCGTGTGTGCTCCAAAAACCGGGGAGCTTGAGATGGGCTTCGCCAGAGACGTGCAGAAGGCCGCTGCTTTTGTTTTTTTAGCCCGCGTGTATGTTTCCCTTTCAGCGGCGTCTTTGCAGCGTACTCAGAAAGTCACGTGACATTTAAGCAGAATTGTGGTTTCCTTTCCTTTAGTCACCTTCTCGCCCTCTTACTGGTGTCTAATGCCTGCTCGGGTACCAGGCGTTTTGCGATGTATTGGGAACAAGACACCGAGTGTCACATCGCGACGGAATACCACGCTGCTTTGTATTTCTTCAACGTCCTCTGCATTTTCGTATCGCGGCGTCGTTTTTATCCTGCCACAGCTGTGTCAGTTGAACCAGTTAGCCAAAACGTAATTTTGGAGCGAAATACAGCCAGCAGCAAAGCGGTGTTTTTTTGCGAGGTTTTAAAGCCATAATAAACGTGATAAGCGATCATATGGAGCTCGCTTACACAAAACACCTTCGAAGAATCGCAGTGATATAACAGCGTTCATTATCGCACGGGAGATTGACGCGGACAGCAACTTGACAGAAGGAAATGCTTGACCCTCTCTCCATTGTCTCTGTTGCTAGTAGCTGCAATTTATTTCTCTGCGCGTGTTTAATAACGAGTGGTCCCACTGAAGATATTCCTCTGGTGCTGCCTCTCTTTAAATAAATTTATTTTCGTGGTGTACATTACTGACGAAGATAACGCTAAGCAAACTTTGACACTTTGAACATCAATTTTGAACGCTAGAAATAACGTTGACGCATACCAAACCATCTACAACCAATGGCCTTCCATAAAATAGCCATGGAAGCTTGCTTTAAGCGCCGGCGGTTTGAGACCCCGCATCATAAAGTATATAGGCATCCTCCACCGGACAGGGGCCTCTGTGAGCGGCAGTACTATTCGTAACAAAGCCGCGTGTGGCGGACGCTAGGGCAGTGATGAAGAAGGGCAGATTTCTCAAGCAGTTATCACCCACGTCCATCATCGCGCTGTGCAAACGGCCTACGGGGATGACCCTGAGACAAGGCGTAAAAAAAGACAGCCGTGATGAATGCATCGGTTCCTCCTTGCCTTGTTTATTATCCACAGCCTGATTGGTCGAGTACAGTAGCAGTGCCTGACGTCTTATCAGCTGCCCCACTCAGACTGTTTGTTCGTCTCGGCTATTGTAATCACGACGTTACCCTAGGTACCTTCTTTGTATGGGCGGCCGTAGCTTTTCTCTTTATAATC
The DNA here is from genome assembly GCA_013339765.2 of Haemaphysalis longicornis. NCBI lineage: Eukaryota > Metazoa > Arthropoda > Arachnida > Ixodida > Ixodidae > Haemaphysalis > Haemaphysalis longicornis. Next base: position 107,586,044 of record CM023456.1, read on the forward strand.
GTAACTCTTAGTATCTCGGGCACGGCGCCTATGCTCACGAAACAGAGGCCGTGTTGAGTATGGCATCTTTCACAATAGCGACAACTCCCCGAACCACCAGGATATAGAAATCGGCGCTGCTGCCTGCGAGGCAAACACCAGCGCAACGTGCCTATGTTCAGACAGCTCAATTCAAAGGAGCATATTTGCGCTACAGGGATCACATGACCTCATCCCGGTCTGCGGCTCTGACGACAGCCAGTAGAAACGTGCCGCGTGGTGCCGCCTTTTCATGATTATCGGTTTTGTGTATCGATGTTTTATTTTGGGTTGCGAACGTGTTTATCTATATTTCAGTGTACAAACTTTGCCTTATTTCTGCTCCCCTCTGTCTTTTTTGTTTCGACACTTCCATGCGCTTTGTTTACGCCCCACCTAAAAAAGCAAGCCCTCTCGTTAGCGGCTCTGACCTCTAAGTTTCAATCAAAACTTTTCCCTCGACCTTTCTCGGGCACTGCGGGGGAAAAAATGCGCTTTTATTTTATCACACGACAAAGAAGCGTCTCCAATTTATTTTCATTTCCATACGTGGCGCTGGGGTTCATCACTTTTCAGCTGCGGTTCTGGTTCAAGCATTATGCTCGTAACTCTGTTTTACTGTATTCACTACATCTTGACTCTTAATACTGTAAGTACCGCGTAAAAGCATTTCGTACGTACCGGCACGCTGCGGGCCGTAACTGCTGCCCGTAGCATAAACGACGGAAAATTGATAAAACCGCACAAGTTTCGCATGACTTCGGACTCCAGGCGCGTAATCAAGGGGTGGATTCCATTTCAAAACAATTCGTCGGGGCAGTCTTTTATATCGCATTTGTACGTTCAAGCAATCATGCCCCTGGCATTCGCGAAGTTTTTCGTATTTCGGAAAAGCACCTGCCTTGGCTATTACTTAGCTTTCTTTCTTGTTATCGTTTTTTTTTTGCTCTGTTTGTTGATTTCTCTATTTTGATGTCCGTATACAGCTTGCCTCGCGGCGCTCCCGCGATTGGTGTTCGCTGGACTCCGTTTGACAGTGAGCAGAACTATGTACGGGAAGATAGAGGATGCCTTGTGAAGTCACAGAACAAAAACGCAGAAAAATAGCGCGTGCGCAGATGCGCAGATAGAGGCACGCAGAGAGAGAGAGAGAGAAGTAGAGAGGATTGCCTAGTGCAGAGCTTCCATTTCCTGCCGCCTTTCGCGCACACACACCGGTCCAATTCGCTTTCTTTTTGCGAGTCAGCATGCCTGCATGCCTGTTTTCTCTAGCGAGTGCCTTCGTTCGAGACCAGTGTTCGGCGCCCTCAGGCCGATCGAAATTGCGGCCTCCCGAGGTTAAAAGGATGCACGACAATGACGTAATGGGGAAGACGAAGATAATACAGTCGAACCTCGTTTTAGCAAAGTAGTATCGGGGCATTCCCAATTAGTCTGTTATATCTGATAATTGTTCTAACAGCAGAGGTAAAAGTCGGCTCTAACAAATGTGCAATATGGTTCGCGCAAAAATATTATACATAAAAATACATTCTTCTAGGCTTCGAATCCACTATACACTAGGTAATCCTTACCTGACTCCTTGTGCCGTTTCAAACCAAATGATCGGAACATGAGGATCTGAATTTACAAAAGCACAATGTCTGTTTGACAAAGCAGATCTGCGTTCTTATTTATTTGAAGAAGGATGTGATCTTAGTCTGGTGGCTTTTCACAGCACGGAACAGCCTATGCTAGCTTTAGGGTTGAGAGCCTCGCGCGAACAAAATATTCCTTCTTTACAGCCGATATCGTGCGCGGCTCTTGTGGTCTCGGTTTCATTATAAAAATAAGTGTTACTGAAGCGAAGCGTGGGCCAACCAAAGTTCGTATTTAGTTCGCTAAATACGCGATAATTCGCTATATCAGTGTTCGTTATAACGAGGTTCAACTGTATATTAAAATATAGCAGGCACCGCCATAGGAAGCGTAAGTCTGGCAGTGTCTTTATATATTCGACTTCGCCAACACTGCGGCGAGATGTTCGAACGGGAAGTCATAGCAGCGATTAACCTGGAGAAAAACCATTCCATAGATTAAACGCAGTTTCTGGTTCCCTCGACCTAGACTGTGTCAGGGCATGACGTTAAGAGCCATCATGTTGGTTCGAGTACAAATGTTTGAACATTTATAAACCGACCACACTGCGAATGAATCTATCCGTTCGCAGTATTCTGTTCCCCTGCCCTTTTTTTTTATGTCTTTTGCAGCGCAAATATGAGTGGGAAAAAATCTCGTAACCCTCTAAGATCAGTTCCAAAAAGGCTGGGTTTGCGTATTGTATACGCGTTCACGTCCTTAGAGTTACGGAAGAGGCGTTCTGTGACTCTTCTACTTGTAATGAATGGCCGCATTGCTCTTCATTGAAAAGTTAAAAAGAAGAAAAACCCCTGCGCAAGGCATCCGAACTAAATAACGTTTTCTCTTTATTGCCGGACACAATTTTCGCACGTTATTTCGAAACTAAGTAACGTTACGCCATTTTTCTGTTCAATTTTGTCTATCTACCCACATGAATATTGGGCATATAGTTAACTTGAATATATAGATACGTGTGGCTTTGCTGGAAACAGGTCAGTTGGCGGCTTGCTAAACATGGTACAAATGAAACGCCAGCCCTACACCACGAATAGGAACTGACAACATTGAAATAGCTTTTTAAAATCAAATCATTGGATATCTACAACTAAGACTACGCTGTCATGCCAACTCCGGGAACAAACAAATTTAGTTCTAATATTTTGAAAGCGCTTCCCGGTTATGGTTTTAACCGCGCACTGTATGTATTACGACACTCGAATATAATCGGTCACGACCGTAAGCGAATTGGAAGCGGCTTAAATCGGATTTAATTTCTCACTTGCTTGTCCGAAAGCGATGTATATCGTACGACTAAAACTCAGGTGTACGGCGAGGCGTACATGCGTTTCCTAGTCAGTACAGCCAGCCGTCACCTCAGCTTTCTAATGGGGGTTATATCACAGCATAAACGTACCTAAAGCAAAAGAAAACACCCGAACTGAAATGAATAACAGCGAAAACAGACCTGGAATGGTTGAAAGCCACAGTGTCAAAAAAATATTCAACAGAAATAGCCGAAACCGACCTTAAAAGGGGAAAACCCGCAAAACCGTACAAGCAGTAGCTGAAACCGACATCAAGCCCATATTGCGATAATTGTGGTTCACTTGAAACTGTTGAACACATATTACTGGAATGATGCCGACTCAAGGTGCCGTTTACAACATAAAATTGATTGCCTCCACCCTGGACCATTGACATTAAGATTGGTACTTGGACCATGGCCCTCTCCCTCCGCTCAGCGCAAAACCTTGTCCTCCAGGACATTCCTCCAGGACATTGGTGTGTCCACGAAATTGTAGTCATTCCTTCATCTCAAGAACCTTTGAACTCAATATCCTGAAGAAGGATCATTTTTTTTTTTCTCTACTACTACTACTCTCCTTTTCTTCACTACACCTACTACCTTTTCCCCTCTCCTCCTTTCCCCGCAGAGTAGCATGCCGGCGAACTGATGTCGGCAAACCTCTCTGCATTTTCCTTCTTAATAAAGAGTTTCTCTCTCTCTTCTGTCTCTCCCGACCAAAATGCAACGAAAATACCCGAAATCGTATTTATAATGCTATCGCGAGAGAGGCAGCGGACGGAACACGATTCTCTAACTAAATAGCGTCCCACATGCGTTTGTACCGGGTAGCACGCGTGTGTGTGCGTTAATCCGTTGAACACTGCACAATGTATCGTCTAAATGGACACTTGAGTCCGCACTGTGGCGTCGGCTATTGTTGTTGTATGAACATCTAATGGAGCCTATCAAAACAAAACGAAAAGAAGGGGAGTGACTTCCTCTTAGAGTCAGAAAGCCGCTGGCGACCGAATTTTTTTTTTTTTTTTTTACCAACCGCGGCTTTCGATAAAGTTCCCAATTTTCTTCCTCGGGTGGTGGAAGTAAAAAAAAAAGAGAGAGAGAAAAGACAAGGAGGAGAAAATGGACAAGGAGCAGGAAATGGGCTTTCGTCTTGCTAACGCCTTTTTCCACCCCGATTTTTCACTTCTCTAGTGGCCTGACCAAGAGCAAAAGTGGTTTCTGAAGAAACTGGGGTGTTTCGCGCTAAACTCAATTTCTGTTTTTTTTTTCTTCTCGAAAAGTTTTCGGTCCTGCTTCGCAACTTCAGACGGAGCCTATGAGTAAAATTGATTGCGTGAGTGCGGCAGGTGTGACAGCCTGCACGAGATTTAATCTTTTTTTTTTTTTTTGTTCTTGCGGCGTATTCACTTTATCCATTCGAGTTGAGTGCGAGGGGAAATGTGCACGTTTTTGAGTGTGCAGAGAACGCGTCAATCAGCAGAACGGTTAGCGGTGGAGGCTGCCGTGGTATAACTGATGAGGGTCCTGTTTTTTTTATGGTTCATTTTGTTTGGTTTGTTCCCCCTGACGCGTACCTCGTGTTAAGACGGTAACCTGGACAGAGGATTTAGTCGAGTGTTTTCGCACGCGTTTCGTTTCGACGTTTCGATTGCCTAAATTTAATGCGTGCAACGTCTGTCTTCCATTGAGGGTAGCAGCCTAATGCCTTGGACGAATTATTTGCGCCGTTGCCCACTGTCTGAAACCTGTCGAAAGTGCCGCATTTGCTTCTCACAAGTGATTCATTTCTCTTTCGGTCTGACATTCTTCGTCCATTTCCTTTACTGCGTCCTTCGCTTTCGATGCGGGACGAGATCGCTTTCCTTAATTTTTTTTTTTATTGAGATGAATGCTGGAAATTTCTCGTGCCCTCATTTCCAAAGATTTCCGAAGGCGCGTGTTAGTTCTGTGGAGGGAGGGAAGGAGGGCGTTTATTAGCGGAAAGCAGCAGAGAGGTCGGCCGTCATGTTGCCTACTTGGTACTTTGCGGGCATGGCGAGGAGGGAACAAGGGAATATTGGATTTGGGTGAGAGAGAGAGAGAGAGAGAAAGAAGGAGAAAACGAGAGAGAGGGGTACAGAAAGAAAGAAAGAAAGAAAGAAAGAAAGAAAGAAAGAAGAAGAAAAGTGAGGGAGGGAGGAAAGAAAGGAAAGAAAGAAACGAAAAAAGGAACGAAAGGAAGAAAGAAAAGAAATAAAGAAAGAAAGGAAGACAGAAAGAAAGGAAAAAAGGAAAAGAAAAGGCGAACAAAGAAAAAAGAAAGAAAGAAAAGAGAAATACAAAGAAGCAAATAATAAATGAAAGAAGGAAGGAAAGAAAGAAGGGAATAAAAGAAAATCAAGAAAAAAGAAGGAAACGAAAATGGAAAGAAAGAATAGGGGGGAAATGAGTTAGCGTATAGCTGTGAGTATAGCTTCAGCACCGTCTCGAAACTTGCCTCTGTACCAGAACTCTCAGACGTGATCTTTCCAGAGAAACCAGAGAAAACTCCAAAGGCGGTGCAAAGAAAGCTGCTACGCTAGTTATACTCCTGCATTTGCAAGTGGAATGAAAACGAAGTTAGAACACGCAGTCAAGGGGCGGTATACGTCGTCTCATTATTTATGTAATGCAGGTTTAAGCGCGAGCGTCGGGGACGAGAGAAAATGGACATGGTGTACTGATCTTTGCCTTCGATAGAAAAGCTCCTTTTTTACTTTATAGGCGAAAAAATGGCAGCTTAAATTTTGGATGAGATAGCTGGGGTAGGCAAGCGGGTGTTAGAAAGAGGCATTTTAAACGAGGCCAACGAGAACCTTGAAGCACAGCGGGAACGTGGGAATGGGTCTATAAAGAACAGTTACCAAAAAAGCGTAGAGGATCACGTGACAAAAAAAAATGCTCCAATCCACAGTGTGGATGTGATTGGACAGCGAAGCCAAGCGGCTGCACAAGACCAAACATTTTGTACTATATCGGTGTTGAATTTTGCAGTTCGTCAATGGTCGATGCATATGCGCTAGCTTAGTAGTGTCGCCACGTTCAAAAAGGCTCTAGTTATAACTAAATGGATAGAGAAAACTACTGGAGAGGCGCGTATGCATACTCCCTTACGCAAGGAAATTGCGTACATTGCGTGTGTGTGTGTATGTGTGTGGGAGCAAGGCATTCGTTACAAATTACTAGCGCTTTTACTGTTGAATGCACGTTCTCATATAAGTACATTATTCGTTTTCCCAGCGAGCGACGATGCTGAAAACAACGAAAAAAAAAGTCCCGGGCCATCTCCACTAACGTGAAATATGGTGAGGGGCGAAGTAATCATTCTGTAAGTGTATTCTTGTCGATGAAACCGTTGGGGGGTAGAGGTATACAGCTTTGCTGTGAAAGTGTCTTGCCTTTGAAGCAGCACGAAGCTCTTCAGCGCGAGGCGTAAACGAGTGTCCCGGTGATTTTTTTTTTTAGTACGTGTTACGTTCTAGCGTGAGGCGTAAAGGAGTTTCCCGGTGTTTTAGTACCGTGACTACATGAGACGAACGGCGATTACGACCACGATGACGACGACAGGAGTCGCCAACAGCTCGAGCCCCTAAAGGGCTTCGCCCCTAAAATATTATAGCGTTTTAAGTGGCAAATTCGACATTAGCGCGAGAGCGCGCCCCTTGGTGATTCTCGGTTATTCCGGTGTATAGTGAGGTTATAATTGCGGAAAAAGTGGTTATGCATATACGAATCGTCAGAGCCATTTACACATCTCACAATTTGAGATCCCTTCCACGGGTGAACGGGGTTAGGACGTGCGAGCTGTAGAGGTGCGCGAGGTTGCTACCGGTTTAGCATGGTTTAGCGAGGCTGTGGGAAAGGCGAGGCAAGCTTCTCAATAGGCTGTGAAAAGCTAAGCAAGGCATCGGTGTGCTTATCCTAGACTTGCGGTGCTTCTGCCGCCGTCTCTGCTGCTGTTGTGCTCTCGTAGCTCGGCGTTCTGCCGCAGGATCAAGTGCCGATGGACCAGGTCTGTTCATGGTTTGTAACTCTGGTTATACTGTAGAAAGCTTATACACGCAGGCTTGAACGCAAATCTCGGGGCGTTGGTGTCAGCGAGCCTTGTCAACCGGCAGTGTACAACCAGCCGACAGACGCGACTTCCCCGATCGGCAAACGCGCCCAACGGTAGCGAGCAGAAAGAACTGAACGACCAGTTAACGTGCCCGTGCATTGCATAGCAGCGGAGACGCCGGTTCCTCTTCCTTGCTGATTCTGCTTATCTTTCGCTCGGCGTTGCCCTTACACGGATACGAGCTCTTCTTACTGGCTCGGCATTCCGTTCAGGCGCACTTTTTAGAGACGATAGTCTTTCTTGGGCTACTTAAACCCAGAAATTTTGGTCTGTCTGTATGTCTGTCAAAACTCTAGTTGACTTCGGTCCAGTTTGTTTATTTTTAATTGGCGTCACCCGTGATACGTATGTGGTTCGGGTTGGGCTTTTATTTTATATTATAGCCCTTTAGCTTTATGTCTGTCTGTCTGTCTGTCTGTCTGTCTGTCCGTCTGTCTGTCTGTCTGTGACTCGATTCAGCCAACCGGCCAAAGCAAAACAATGGCTGCGCAATAGTCTTATATAGTCACAGCTAAATCTACCCGTCTATGTCCGGTGTGAAGGTCCATACTTGTCAACATTGTTGAAGAAGAAAAAGACATTACGCAAATATGAGACAAAAAATCAATACAGAAGTGATATTTGCAGTGTTCCTTTATAAAAAAATCAAACATGCTTGACTTTTGCGAAATTAAATACGTCATCAACTGCAGAGAAAGAATTCACTCCGCCGTCGCCTGCTGTCGCCCGCGCCACTATAGCTTCTGGTGCCATTTTAAGAAATCAACCGGCAACAGTTACGCAAGGTTCCACTAGATAGGTTCCACGTTCTGCTTGCAACGCACGTGGAGTAGGGAAACGCGGTTCTATAAACGTTGAAGTAGGGCGCCTCGATTAACGCGCGTCTTCGCCGTACGGCAGCGTTCGCATCGAGACACCCGGTTTGGAGAAGTGGAACGCGGGAAATTTTAAATGATTTGCTCGTTTTTATTAAACGTTTATTTCTCTCTCTCTTAAGCAAACCTTTGGCGTCTTTACATTGGGAGGAGCGCGACGCAAGAGGAAAAACATGAGAGGTGAGCGGGAAAGCGAAGGGAGGCATTTACTTCGCAAAAGCCGATAAAGACTATCGTCTTTTGACGACATTTGCAACGAAAGTAGCAGATACGCGGCCAATTTTTTTGTGGAGGCCGGCTTCGCTCACAGGATGGATTTTAAAGGTGATAGTCATTCTTGGGCCGCTTAAACGCGAAAATTTCTGTCTGTTTGTCTGTCCGCCCGATGTCCCTCGATCGATTCAGTCGCTCGGCCAAGAGTTAAAACGAGTCTTTGAACGTGACGTTTATATGGGCAGAACATTCCAAACCAGTGAATGTGGTAGCACACTTCATACTTACTAATATTGTTCAACAAAAACAAAACAAAAAAGGTTACAAATATCCGAAGAAAAACAAAGGCATAATCGATAGTAGCATTGTCCGTCTAATTTTGATAGTAGTCCGTCTAAGCATCGACACAAGCGTGGGTGTAATTTCCACGATAACAAACTCTGAGAGTGGATTAAAAGCATTATTTTATTCTCAAAATACAAAAAGGGCTTGTGGCTCGGGCTTGTGGCTCGAGTGCCCAGCGCAACATTGACGAAAGGTCCTGACGCGCCAGCAGCGTGAACGCGGGAAAATTGAATTTAATGTAGCAAACATCCATTTCAATTGTCGTGGGAGGAGCGAGACAGGAGGAGAACTGCGTGTGTGGTGGGCGAAGGAGAGAGCCAGATGCACTTACGCGCCAGTAGCTGCAGAAGACGATCGTATCATCGCCTTTAGACGTTATTTGCAGCGACGCGAGCAGACACGCGGATTTCTTTCTTATTTTTTTTTTTCGTGAAGCACTCTCGCGCTAAAGAAAACAAAGCGATACCTTGGTAGGGCAGATACAGAACGATGCCGTACTTCGTTTCTGGAGCCCTGTGCTCTCGAAGTGCGGCCGGTTGAATAAGGTCCGCGTTGGGCGGCACGATGACCGTGCCTTGTAGCTGAGTTCACGGTGGCCCTGAAAACTCTCCCATTATTAATGCACTGCAAAGAAGCTCGGGTACGGGTCCTAACTGGTGCTGCGGGGTCGATTATTCACGAGAACTGTGCGTCCTATGTACTCTGCGCTGTAAAACCACACCAGCAAGGGGATACTACATTCGCTGGCACTAACTTGGGCGTAGAAGCATATGGGTCCACAACGCTATACAGACGACCGTGCCGTGTATTCTCGCCCGCCATTTTGTCTGGCCTTAACGTTACAATGTTTCGCAGTCCAGTGTGTTCTGTTGTAGCCGTTTCTTTAATAGGGTTGGTATTTTCTCCCTGCAAGCGGGGATTTTATGCCGTGGACGTAACTGGATTTCGTTGTTTTTCTGTGGAGAAACAAATCCGCTACGTGTTTTCACGCCGGACGACGGCGAGCGCAAACACCGACTCGTGTACGCTAAGCCTACCTTCAGCTGATTAATTTCACGCCGAGGTGCCGCGTGGTATACCAACGCAAACAGGAAAAAAGATCGTTTCTGTATAATACGGTAAACCAGTCCTCGTCTAAACGAAATTGCTATTATTCAAATTTGAGCTGTATACCGCATTATCTAATTAGATAATGTTGTTGTATACCACATTCTCCAGTTAAATAAACTTCAATTAAACTTTGAGGTTCAAGCTCAACTTGAATGTGTTTAAATCGCCACCTGTTGTATCCCAATACCCCTGAGAGAGAGAGAGAGAGAGAGAGAGAGGTGAGAGAGAGAGATGAGAGAGAGAGAGAGAGAGAGAGAGAGAGAGGAGAAGAGAGGAGAGAAGGAGAGAGAGGAGGAGAGAGAGAGAGAGAGAGAGAGAGAGAGAGAGAGAGAGAGAGAGAGACTATTTTTATTTATCGAGCAGGGGCTGGTTTATGGGCCTCGCATCCCTACTCCGGGATGCGAGGCTGAAGGCCGGGATAGAAGGCATCCCTACTCCGGGATGCCTTGACTTCGGCTGGCTGCCCTTGCTCGGGTCACCAGTTTTAGCTGGGTATCCGGGTCTGGGCTGGCTAGGGAAGCCCTCCACTGCTTGAAGGTGGGGTTGGGAAGTGGGGGCAAGTGTGGAGTACGTTGGCACTCCCATATTATATGGTAGAGGTTGCCAGGTTTGGGACAGTAAGCACAGCGGGAAGGTTGTTGGGTGGGGACGATGAGGTGGAGGAGGGTGGGATGTGGGTAGGTACTCGTCCGGAGCCGCCGCCAAGTTGTAGCTTCCCCTCTGGAGAAGCGCCAGTGGGGCGGTGGGAGGTTGCGACGAGCTTGCCTGCAATGGACGAGAATCGTAGCGTCTTGAGGGGGCCACAGTCGGCAATGGCTCGGTGTATGAGATCGCGAGCCGCGGCGTGAGCCACTTCATTGCCGGGGATGGCGGCGTGTCCAGGAGCCCAGACGATGTGGAATGTCAGAGGTCGTCGAGCAGTTTTTGAGGATGAGTAGGGCTGATAAAGAAATGTGGCCAATCTGGTAGTTCCGGCAGGCGGTCTGCGAATCGGTGAGAATGGACTGCGCGTGACGCCGGACGAAATTGGATGGACGACATCCCGGGCACCTAAAGGGCTCCGCATTTAATAAGCGCACACATTGTCTTGGCACTATTTGGCCGTGGATGGCCTTGTGCCAATAAAGCACACATACATGCATACACACATACAAACGTATCCTTCCATTCTGGGGTGATTTGCGTTTATTCTTCTTCAGTTCACACGCGACCATTGAGCATTGAAGCATGCGATGTCTGCCTAACGGAGTGGCCTGTTCCACCTTCCGCCTGTTGCTGCGAGTGGTCTCGTATGCGGGGCACGCGACCCTTGCACGGCGAACAGGGTGGCCCTGCCGGTCAATACGACTCAGCGATGGACGGCCTGCTCAATCCATCATCATTTCCGTTATATTTCCCGCGGGCCGGCCGTATTGCCGCATATCTCGTTAGCCTCTCTTCCGGGGGCCTTCCGCGCGCTATTCGACCAACGTCGATATAAATTGATTACACGTTCGTCCGGGCCGCCGTCGTATATTGCACCTTTTTTTTTTTTTTTTTCCCGTCACTGGCCTTTTCATCCTGCTTCATTCATTTTCCGACCTCATATATTCTACTTAAACGATACTTCAACGGAAGTTCTCACGCCTTCTTTCTTTTTTGTCAAGGCTTGCTTCGAAACTTTAATATCGACAAGGGGCCGCGGACTAGCGTATGCCTATTCAAAGTGGGAAGCAATAGCGGAATACGGTATGTGGAGAAAGGAACGTAACAGAGTGCTGGCACGGGTAATCACTTTGTGACGTCACAGGGAGTTTCATCCCATCCCCGGCTGGTACGAGTCATTGCATAAATGAGAGCGAAGAACGGTGAGAGGCCGTTTAGTCCTGCAGTATGCGTCGTGTTAAAAATGAATCTTTGCCAACCCTTCTGCGCGACTTGCTATGGTAGCGCAGTGAAGTTTTGTTGCTGGGAGAATTACCGGATAATTTGTAATGAGAATTTGGCATTTTACGCCAGAAGTATGTTCGCGACCGCTCTCCTCAGACAACGACGCATCAGCGTGCGGATAGCTTTGATAACCATTATCGGTAGACTTACTCTTCCACTGATCCCACCTAGTCTAATCCCAGCTAATCCCGAGATTGCGTAATCCTACTCCTCATCAAAGCCTTCTTTTTTACGGAAGAAGAGGGGTGAAACACCATTCCCCTGGGAATGACGCTGAAGCATGTCGTTTTCTTTTTATTTTCCTTCTATAATGTCTACCATTGAGGGTGCGTTGATTACGACCCGCAAAGTTAAGCCGAGCCCATGGATTTTAATCAAGGTATGGCTGCGTTTAGCTTGGGCGGCATTAGGCTCTCCCAGCTCTCGACGGCCTGCTCTAGGCGCAGACTTATTGCAACATCGAGGGAAGGAATGCTGCATTTGGGAAGCTCTCCTAGGATAAGGTAGTAATCTTTTATAACTAGATGGACGCGAGTAAATTCCTCCAGCTCATCGTTTCTTTATTTGTCCGTCTCTATTTCGTCTCTTGCAGTGTACTCTTGAGTAACTGTACCACCCACCAACAAAACGGAAAATCGGAAAAGTAGTGCACGTCATCCTGCGTGCGCAGAGTGCTACAAATATTGAATTGGGGAGGTGCACTTCATGTGAATAGTGACGTGCGCACCTATGCGTATTCCTAGTGCCTGTTTGTTCCTGTTTTTTTAGTAGCCCATTGTCCTTGTTTCATGATTGAACCTGTTGCGAATTTGTGTGCTCCATTGTTTTTGTCACTGATTAGGCTAACGAGGAACTCGTATCGGCATATATATAGTTCACGCGCTGTCAATAACGCAATTCGTGTTATTGTTCACTACCGTCGGATTACATCTCTCATCCATGAGTGTCGTTTGCTATACTCTTGAGTCATCGTCAAGGAACTCCGTCTTATTACCCCGCATATTCCCCACGGCCCGGGCAAAGTCAGTGATGAGCCCGATAAACGCTTTCTGTTTCAAAATCGAAGGCGTTGCGCCAGCACGTGATACGCAAACTGCAACAGTGGTGTCAAATATTTCTTGACGTACGCCATATGCGTGTCCTTGGCGTGACTGTCAAAGTCACGGCTTTGTTGTTCTTAGTGATGGGCTAGGTCAGGGGTTCTCAACCATGAGTGTGCTGGGGACTGCTTTCGGGCTTGTACAAGTGATGGGGATGATAAATATGTCTTGCGCTTGCATTATTTGCACTTGCGTTTGGAATTTGCACTTGCAGCTAAAGTCGCCAACATGCATGTTCAATGTCCGCCTTTGGTGCCTGACGTTCATGCTCATGCGTGCCATTTTGTCTATTTACTCTTGCAGCTAGAAGTCACCCCTGTGTGTTTGGCTTTTCTGCATAGCTGTCGTGTTGTGCGAAAAAGCAAATCTTATAGTAACGTAACGTTGAGAAGTAAATGCACTCGTCATGCAGCGAAGCCTCCTTTTTGAATTGCCAGCAACTTTAGGCGAAAAGAAGAAAATATGGATGGGGAAGGGGAGTATTTGAGGAGGGCTTCTTGGTTCGCTGAAATGCTCTTGCGGACACCTGGGGTTAGGAGATCTTTGTTTGAGAAACACTGGGTTAAGTCTTCAGCACCGTGCGCTTTTTTTCATAAACATACACTAAAGATTCTTACGAAATGGGAAAAGGACGAAAGTCCTCAGTGAACAGTGTTAGAAATAAGTTGGTCTTTTCTCTTCTGTCGCCAATTGCAGACCGACTAAGGCTCCACATTGCCGGAAATTATTGATTATAATATTACCGGGTTCGAACTGCCGAATTCGACTAGTAATAACACTTCATGCCCATAAGGTAATCAGCTTTTCGCGTAAAAGAAAATGCTAAGCGTAATACAAAGTGCTCACTGAAAGAACAGGAAAACAGCACTGTTGCTGCATGAAAACTATGAAAACTACGGCGATTCAATTTAGTGTTGGCGCCATACCGACGGCCGTGTGCACAAGACAGGCCTGGCTCGCCAGGCGCAGAAAATGGGATTTAGAGAACAGCGTTTGTAAACGCTCGCAGTAAAAAGCGTTCAGATCAATAGTACCCCACACGACTGTACAGGGCGCGTTTTTCTTAGCACACCGCAAAGCAACTTCTCAAAGGGCGCTGTTTTACGACTTTACACCAATCATGCTAGGGAGGTTTGTTTTTATACGTTATACAAACAGCGAGTTCTTGCAATCGGAAACTTCCCTTTGAGGAAGACATAAAGACGATGGTTCAAGCCTCTGAGTATTTGAGAAGATACAGCGCGCTCGTCGTAGTTGACATTCAAAGTCTCGCGCGCTTCGCTGAAACAATATACACCGGGTGCCTACAGCTGCCTCCCTGACTGCTTATATAGCACGCGAGGAGAAACTCGAAACGCCGTGTTTGTCTTGCAGCCGCTTCAGCGCCACGCAGCTCAGTCCTTCGGGGCACGTCGCCAAGATGAAAGTATACTCGACCTTGCGAGAGAAGAGGCTACTCCGTAACGATGATAACACCTCACGTTGATAAATAACTGAGATAAAAGCGGGCGATGCTTTCGTACTCACCAAACTGCGTGTTTCCGGTATTCGTAAAGCTCTCTGTGTATGTATATACGCGGAGTCTCGCGTGTGTCTGCACTACATGCGTTTGCTCTTTGGCCCTTCGGTGTATACGCACGCGACCTACGTATGCACATAATGGCGCTGGCGCGGTGCCGTGGCTAAACAAAGGCGCGGAACACACTCGAGACGGCGGAAGCCTCCGTGGCCGGAATACAAAGCTCGGGGCGCGCGAAATTGAGTATCTGTGGCCGGCTCTCCTTGTTGCCATGACGACTGAGCTCGTCTCGGAGCCTGGGAACACCAGCTTGAAGTGTCTCGGCGCGCAGCTTCTGTTTTCCGTCTTTTGTACAAAGGCTAAGCTGCGTCTTTTCCTATATTCATATTATTCGGTTCCCAACGCTTTCTGAATATATATGGCTTCCTCCCCTTTCGATGTTCCGCTCTAGGGAGCGTGGGTGCGGGGAGAGATTGAAGTAGTAAGAATGTCGCGACGGTCTTAAAGAGAGGGTATACCAAAAAAATGGGCGAAAACTTGTGTACGTTGTGTCCCGAAGCTGTAGTTTTGTTGTTGGTGTTTTCTTCTTTCGAATACTCCAGCGGTCGCCAAGGCCGCGTTTTTCTGCTCCTCTGAGAAATGCATGCGGCTTGTGTGTTTGCGCGCCGACCGACCTGGAAGACGCGGCTGTTACGGGGGGCTATCGGCCCAAGGATAAGAATGGGGTGGGGCGCATTTGGCAGGCATTCTCATATAATGAATGGCAGCCTACCATTGCCCCTGAAGAAGAAAGTGTATGACAGCTGCATCTTATCGGTACTCACCTACGGGGCAGAAACTTCGAGGTTCACCAAGAGGGTTCGACTGAAATTGAGGACGACTCAGCGAGTAGTGGAACGGAAGATGATAGGTGTAACGCTAAGGGATAAGACGAGGGCGGAGTGGGTCAGGGAACAATTTCGTGTTAAAAACATATTAGTGGAAACTAAGAAGAAATGGACGTGGGCAGGGCATGTAATGCGAAGGCAAGATAACCGTTGGACATTACGTGCAACAGAGTGGATCACAAGAGAAGGCAAGCGTGGAATGGGGCGGCAGAAAGTTAGATAGGCAGATGGGATGAAGAAGTTTGCGGGAATAAATTGGTCACAGTTAGTACAGGACCGGGATAATTGGAGATCTATGGGAGAGGCCTTTGCCTTGCAGCGGGCCGTAGATAGGCTGCTGCTGCTGCTGATTATGATGATGATGATAAGGATGATGATCGGCCCAGCTTGGGTTTCAGCGCGGCCGCGGCGAGCATGAAGCGGAGAGCATGTGACGACCGTGCTGTCTTAGCCGTGGAAACCTGCAGTTGCTGGGCGTCCAAGTTGGCGCTGGTCATCGGTCTCTCCCAGAGCTCAGGGAGGGTAAGGGGAATGAACAAAGGTGGGAGGGCTGGGTTATATGCCCACCCCGAGATCATGTGGACGACAGTGTGTGGACACGAGTCTTCACTGCCAGTCTCCGTTTCTTTTTCAACCGAGATTTATCAACCGAGGAACTCGCCGTGCGATTTTCGGCCAATTTCCCCCATGCTATATGTCAGTATGTGGGCAGAGGTCTTCTGGCCAGCCGGCTTTCTTTCACCCTGACGTCATATGAACCTCCAGATTATCTGCCTGGGGATTTCTGGGGAAACCTCGCAAAGCTACGTGTCATGTTCGCACATTAAGCCTAACCGTGCCGTGAATACAAAAAAAATATATATAGTTAAGAGGTGTGGGTCCTGGCTTCAGAACCGTCGTTTCGAGTAGCTGGGTAATCCATGAGTCATCATAAGTTTTACGTCATCCCCTGGACATGGAACAGACGATAAAACTTGTATAAAACAGTCGTTACGCTGCGTTTTAAAATTTGGGACTGTTTTAAAGGCATTTCATGTCTAAAATAACCAGATGACATATTCATGCCCTGCATGAAAAAGCAAGGGTTGTGCATAATGATAACAATCAGGTGGGAGTTTTTTTTTATCTTATTCACACTGTGCGCGATGGTGACAGATCGTTGTGCTATGTTTCTATAGTGTGTACATACTTATACTATCCCTTCGGCATGGAGTGTGCTGGCCGCAGCATAAGAGCTTTCGAACACTGTAGCAACAGCACTCGGCTGTAGCAACCCGAGAGGACGCTCATAGCTTTAATATTTCCTCCCGTTCTTTACTTCCCAGAGCAACTGAACTGAGCCTCAGACTCGGAGAAAGAAATAAAAGAATTCACCTTCTCAACTGCTTTCCCCTTCCGTTCGGGCTTCGCTTCCCAGCTCTTCTTTTCGTCGAGTGATTTCCAGGCCCGGCACGCGTGCCTGCCTGTCTAGGCGCGCCTGCAACCTAGCGATGCGTGACGGATGCAGCGGGCGTAGCGCTGATTCCGTATTACTTGGGAGGCTGCAGCCAACCAAAGCGAACACACGCCACCCAGCGACAAAGAGTGCTTCCCTCCTGTCCCCTTCTCGGTGCGTGTTAATTGTTCGAGTCTTACTAGTGCGCATGCGCCACTTAGTTGTTGTTGGCGTTATTGTGTCGGTCTCAGCCAGTTATACGGGCTCGAAGAAGTGGTTGATGATCTCAAAGCGTGCGCGGCCTGTTACGTCCTAGAAGTTCCGCTAGACTACAGCCTCCACGCTGGGTGCGCGGGACGCGACGGGGCGGTGCACCGCAGTCGCAGCAACAGACTCTCGTCACTTGAGAAAAAAGTTTAAGAGAACGGGGAGAGAGCAAAGAAGGCGCGAAACGGCAAGTTGGTGCGGCAAACGCAAAAGTTACCCATAAGGGTTGCGCTTGCACTTGTTGCGGCTGCATTGAAAATTTTGTTTCCGGTTCTCTCCAACTTATGCGTCGCCATCGCGTACATTTTTTGGTCTTTTTGAAATTTCGCGCGTGTTTATTCTTCCATCTTCCTTGCGTTCGAATACCAGCGGCATCTTTAGTTCTCGGAACTCAGGTGAACCGTGTAGATTGTAACGCGAATTAAGTTTGCCGCTGCTTGCTGTACTGTACTGACCTGCGACCCGGCGCATGTTACATCTCGAATTCGGGTATGCTTTTACGCCTTGGACAGTGCAATTGAGTAATTTAAAAAATACGTTTTAAGGTACGGTGTATCCTTGTGCAAACGGTACCGTTTTCTATGCCCCTCATTACTGCTTTTCTCTCGATCTGAGAGAGAGAAAATTGGAGCGAGAGGTAGGCAGCAGCAGACATGTACTCGTATACCCAAAAAAGTAACTAAATACCGTTACTCGCCACTCGCTCTAAAAGTAAATAAATACGTTACTCGTTGCCGATTTTCAAAAGGAACGTGTGAGTTACCCTGAAAGTAACGAACTACTTTTCACTTTACTTTGACGACCAAACGCACAGTTAGTTTGTTTCATCGTTCATTGTTTCCTTTTTAGTAGTTGCAGTGGAGCAGTAGCTGCCTCTCGAAGTTTTCATCGGTTATTGCTTCCCTGCTTCCGCGGCCGTGAATCAAGGCCCGTGATGAATGCATCCATCCCTTCCTGTTTATTGTATTATCTGCAGTTTGATTGGTCGGCTTCAATATCAACGACTAATGTCTTTTCATCTGTGCCACCTAAAACTATTCGTTCCTCGCGGCCTTTGTTAGCATGACGTTACCCACATGCTTTCTTTGTGCGCACGCCCGTGCTCGATTCGAGATAAACTTTGTATCTCGGGCAGTGTGCCGACACTTCCGTAAATTGAATGCTACCTCAAGAGGCCGTGATGAGCGTGGCTATTACGCCCGAACCACCAGAATGTGGACAACGGCACTGCTGCTTTCGAGGCAAACATCAGCGCAATGTACCTATAGACGCATGCACAGGTTAGAATAAAAACAAGGCCGTTTAAGTGGTGTTGTGCACGTTATTGCTCAAAAGTAACGAGATACCGCTACTCGGTACTTCGCCTTAAAAGGAACTAAATACGTTACCGGTTCCTTTCTTTAAGATATGTAACTAAATATGTTACTCGTTACCGAAAATAGCAATTAGGTAGAAGTAATTCTTTCCTTGTAACGCGTTACGTACATGTCTTGCAGCAAAGCTGCCACCGTTGCCAGCTTGTGACTTACTCTGGAGATAGGAAACTAACGAGTGAAGAAGCTGTCGTAGTTTGCGCAAGATACGTGCGACTGAAACTAATTAGGAGATCCTTGGTCCTTCAGTCGGCGTCCAGCTTCTCCCAATGGCGACGATGATCTAAGATTCTCGCCTAAAAAGACGAGAGCCAGAACAGGAAGTCCCAATCCAACCTCGCTTATAGGCGGCTCCTCTTTTCCCGTCTAGCCTACTAAACATTTCTTTGAATGACGCTTGATCATAAAGGCTAAAAGGATACTTTAAGGGTGCCCATTCCCTGCTCTTGAAACTCTAAACTGCTTTGGAAAAACGAGAAAATGGCGTATCACGTTTCCGTTTCCGGGTTTAAAGGCTAACTTTTGTCAAGCTTTACGGGCTAGTTAAAGCTGTCGGTTAGTTTCGCTTCCGGAATAGTCTGCCGTTATGAGTTGGCGCGCAGTTAAAATCGACGGCCATTTGTGGAGGTAGGCGCAAAGTGGTTCACATCCTAAATGTCTCCATTAGCCTACTTACCGTATAAACTGCTCGCACAATTCTCTCACGGCTACATGGCATTACAAAGAAAAAAAATGAATAGGCGCTTCCTATTTCTTTATTTATTTTCGCACTGCAAGTAGGGCCGCATTAGCTATATTGCTTTTACGGTTTCTCACTTTATTTACGCTACCGAACTTCATTTGTTTAGATTAAAATGACGCATTGAACGGCAGCAGAAACGCGAGGATGAGGAAGCAGTAAGCGCATGCGTGCAGTTTGTGCGCGTCATGTACGCGTCGATGTGCATCTCACTTTTTTTGCGAAAACACTTTCCCTTCCTTTGAGGGTTATTTCCAGGAAAATAACTATATATGAAAGCTGTCTGGAGAAACTTCCCGTATTTTACGGTTTATAGGGCGATTCCGCGAAATTTTTTGATGCGTTGCAGAGGGGGAACGCCGGTTTGCGGGTGCCCACCGTTAGGGCTACCGTCACGCTTTGACGGCCAACGTCGTCAACCAGTACGCGCTGCTCAACGTACAATGAGTCTGACGTTGTTTGGCATGTCGTTAGGCTTAACTCTAAAGTTGCCTAACGTTATTCCTAAACGTTAGACTTTAGGCCTAACGTCATGGTTCGAGGTCGAATGTCTTAAGGTACACGTTGCAAAAATTAATGATTCTAATGGTTGTACTTCGAGTGACGGGTTTCCCGTTTACGTCGCAATAGAGGAGAGTGTGATGTTAGGCCTGAGCTCTGATGTACACCTGAAAGTTGCTGCTGCTTGTCTGGAAAAGTATTGCAGGGTTGCACACACCCGCATTGGCGCTTTGCACAACGCTTAATGACGACAAATGTATGCAGCTTTCGCACGATATCCTCTGATTGGAGCTGCAAAACCGCGGGGAATTTTTAAGGTGAAATCCCTATGTTCTATTGGAGGGTGGCCATGAATGACCCCGGCGTCGATACGAACAGTACGAAATCCCCTAAAGCGCCAGAAGCGAACCAAACCGTGCCAGCCGCGTGTAAGAGATATTTGAGTGATTCGCAACGTTAATTAATGATTGATCAGTGATTTACAGTAATGATTAGTAGAGTTAAATTAAGGCGGGCTAAAATTGATTACGGTCGGGAAAAAAGGTGGATTCAGATGGATTAAGATAATTGATAGTGGAATAAGGGGTGCAGTCAGTGTGAGATTCATATGAATTTATATGGATTATGGACGAAAAAATAGCGTTCATGCTTTGTCGACGGGTAGACGTGTATACATGAACTACCGTCATACTAGTACCCCAGGCATCCGGCTTCATAGTACGTAGCGGACTCGGGGGCCTTGAAAAAATCTTCATCTCAATTGTAAAGCTTTGTTTTTTTTTTTTTTTTTTCATGCGTGAGCATCACTGACGGGTTACCTTGTTCAGTTGGGGAAAAAGGCGACTCCCACAGATCTTCGTGTAAGCGTTTAGGCGAACCCAGGGGCCTGTCTTTAACATTCCCGTTAGCTGCGAACAGACGTCCCAACAGATTTTCGCATGAAAGTTAAAAAAAAAAAGGCCCAAGTTATTAGGAACTTGTAGTTTAATAACAACTGCTCATATTGGGCCTGGGGGAAAAAGCAGTGTAACTGACTTCAAAATTCCCTGTACTGAGCTTAATCTTTCTAAAGCTTCCTTTCCAACCTACGTGGTGTACTGCAGTGAAGCCTACTAATTATTTAAAGGTGGAATTCTTGCGTGCTTTGCGACGCCATAGGATCAACAACACTAAACTGAGGTGTACAAAACTCGGCCATTCTTAACTGAGCGCCACAGGAAAGAAACGAAAACAGTACAGCAGAGGTACAGCAAAGGGATGTTAACCGTGGAAGCGTCCGTTTATCTACGTTGTACACGATGAAGGCAAAAGGGGATGGCAATGAAAAAAAAGGGGGGATAAAAAATGGGAATCAAAAGAGAAAGAATGGAAAACGAAAGAGGAAAAGAATGGTAAATACAAAGGCGAAACCCCGGACAAAAGAAAGGCGTCAAACAAAACAAATATAAACCGACTAAACTGCGAAGGAAGGGCGCGACATGCTGGTAATGTCCTTCCAATCGTTCAGACGAGCCTGTGTCTTCTGGAAGCAAACAACTCGGCGAAATAACTCATCCAGAAGGCATGATCACACATTCGCACATCATAAGCCGAAGTGTCTCGTAATTTCTTTTTGAACTTGCGTTTATTTTTCTCTTAGCGCGCTTGTTCGAATGGCCACCTCTGTTTACCCTTAATTGTTCCGAATGAATTCTCAGAAGGACTCGCAATAGCGTGTGCCACGTGCCGTGTTTGACGCTAACGCGGGCCCGTTAATTGGATGTTCCGCCAGGCTATCCGCGGTCGTGTCGCGTCAGGATTGTTTGAGCGAAGAGGCGGGCACGTACGTCGTATCATTACCGCGCTCAAAAGACGCGTGCAGGCGTAATGAAGAGCCGGCGGGCGGCACCGAGATGTTGAGGTCCGTTGTGCCATTATATCACAAATATCCTTTGCTCGCGTTGTGATAACAGTAAGCATGAGAAACTGGTTTCTAATGAGCACGAGGTGGCATGGAAATGTCATTCGAGGTGGGTCGAATTACGGAGACGGCATGTTTCCTTTTTTTTCTCTATATTTTAGAGTATGCCGTCATTCACGCATGTCTGAAAAGCGTCTCCGATTCATATGAAACCGTTGGAAGGAATTTGTTAGCGAAAATTGAGGTAAAATCTCCCCGAGCGTAACTTTGCGATTTTAATCGACTTCTCTTAATTATTTCGAGTTTTTGGAAGGCAATATTTTTGGAGGGCAATTTTGCGCGGTGAGCAGCTCTGAGGGTGTCCTTACGGATACACGGTAATTATTTTTAGCCGAAATGTCTCAAACTAGAGAGCACTTGGAATTAATTGGCGGCACTCCGCTGCAGTGGTCCACCGGAATAACTGCGTACTTCGGGAGCAGTCGTAATCGCGTCTCCTGATTAGAGTAGCACATAAGTTGTGCGCGCTGCTCCTCCCCTCCTCCTCTCCACGCGCCGCTCCCTCAGTTGCTGCTTGTCCGATGAACTGAATGGTCGCTAATGAGAAAAGCTGATACAATGTTTCGTTGCTGATTTATCGTAAATCGTGACATTGGGTGATTCGGTAAAGATACACACGGAGTTTGAAACAGATTCTCATTGACTGGTAATAAGAAACAACACTGCACCCAGTTTGAGAAAACGAGATGCTATATCAAAGGCGGCGTGCTTGATAGTGTTGTATGTATGTATGTATGTATGTATGTATGTATGTATGTATGTATGTATGTATGTATGTATGTATGTATGTATGTATGTATGTATGTATGTATGTATTATGTATGTATGTATGTGTGCACGTGTGTGTGTGCACGTGTGTGTATGTACGTGTGTATGCACGTGTGTATGCACGTGTGTATGTATGTATGTACGTATGTATGTACGTATGCACGTATGTACGTACGTGTGTATGCATGTATGTAGGTATGTGTCGCGACTACAACGCCTTCGTTAAGGGAAAAGAACTGTATTTACATTACATCACAGACAGAACACGTCCGATCGCCGCCATCGTTCCTCATCGTCTTCTACTACCATCTGCGATCACTTTTTTGTCCTCGCGGATATAAAGTTCCAACAACCTCCCCCGCGGAAAAAAAACAGTGAGCGTAGGGGATAGTCCTAGTACCCGTGTTTGCGTCTGTACTTCCAACAACGGCGTCTTTGCCTGCGGGGTTTCCGTTTCTAGTCATCCAGGGAAAACGCTCGCCTCGCTGGTGGTTCTTGTGCCGGTGTTTAAAAGTACGTCTAACAGCAGGAAAAACCCTTCATTCGTTTTTGTTACCCTTCTTTCTTTGAGAGCGGAATGGTCATGGCGATGACCCGATAACTGCCATGCAAGCCACTGGCAACGACAATCTTTTGTTTCACATTCCTGTATCGGTGCAGAGAGAACTTCAAAGCAAATGTCGCGATGGCATCAATGTCAACTTTATGCTTCCTTTTGTCTTTTCGTTTTTGATGCACCCACGTTCTCTTTGGCAGGGCTTCCTTCAATGCGCCTACTTTAAGGTCAGCTGGACGCCGCCCCTGCATTAGGGACGCGTGGTTATGGGTAATGGCTGCATTTCCCAGCTGGGGTGTCGCTCGTTGGTGAATTCTGTTTACTGTTGGTTTGTCCGTTGAGGTCAACTGGACCGTCGGGATATGCACCTTTTTCAGCACTCACACCTTGCAGTTTCGGTTCATTAACGGAAATTTCGGTGCGCTTCGTTTTTAGCCGAATTCTAAACTCAGATACCGTTCAATGGGGAAGTCATAAAGCGTCGCGGTCACCGGCATATCTCTTTGGAAGCGTCATCGCACGTCTCCTGATTAGAGTAGCACATAAGTTGTGCGCGCTGCTCCTCCCCTCCTCCTCTCCACGAGCCGCTCCCTCGGTGTGTTCCGATGAACTGAATGGTCGCTAATGAGAAAAGCTGATACAATGTTTCGTTGCGGATTTATCGTAAATCGTGACATTGGGTGATTCGGTAAAGATACACACGGAGTTTGAAACAGATTCTCATTGACTGGTAATAAGAAACAACACTGCACCCAGTGGTACGGTAATGGCTGGGAAATTTCTTCACGTGTTGTGTCCGCCGTTCAAAATGGCAGGCCTTCGGCCCTTGGGAGATCAGCGTCGGTATTGTATAGCGTCGAAAGCGTTATCGTGTTCGGTATAGCTGATCTTCGGTACTCCTCGTTCAGTGGTCGGTCATGATCAAGTCGGTATTAGTTCTTTTTCAGGGCAATTGGTCGCAACCGTTGAGGGTACATGCCATGGTTCGCTGATCCCCGAGGATTTCGGCACCACTATGTCGCGACTACCCGCCCTTCGTTAAGGGAAAAGAACTGTTATTTACATTACATCACACCAGATAGAAACACGTACCGATCGCCGCCACTCGTTCCTCATCGTCTTTCTACTACCATCTGCGATCACTTCTTTGTACCTCGCGGATATTCAAAGTTCCAACAGGTAGTATCTATGCATGTATGTGCCTGTCTGTCTGTGTGTATGTCCGTATCACGCAGCTTTATTCTTCCACGAATCGCGTAGCCGAGTTGCTGAAGGAAGTCGAAATTTCTGTATTTTGTTCTTTTTGCATTTCCGCATCAAGGCTAAAAAATTTATCCGTACTGCCGAAATTGCAATCGTTCTTTTAGCAATGGCACTGCAGTGTTGCCCCCTCTGCAGCCCCATTTCTAGCCGGTTCTTTTCTTTTTTAAACAGGGCGCAAGCGCTGTTAACGCTTCCCAATGTAATGCTGTCATATCCTCAGTTGGGTTTCCGCTGCGATCGCCTGTAACCTTTGCTATAACCATGCACAAGAACGAAAAACTCGGCGGGTGGGTGTACCTCGAAAAGGTGGGGTCGCGAACGAAGGTACACACAAAAATATGAAACGTTTATCCCACTTCCGCGCATCGTCGACTCTGCCACAGGGAAACTCGTCTGGCTAAATTTGAGGCGCGCTCGTAAATTATTTACCATACTCTTCCGCAATGGCGCACCTTTCGACGCGTCCGCCGCCAGTCTTCCAAACTAGGAAAGGAGCGGCGCGACTCTGAAAGCACTGCCAAAGCGGCGACCATATGGACACGCCCGAAGCCATAAGCTGCATGCCGAGCCCACATGTGCCGCCTCGGTTCTCTCTTCACAGCGGCTGTACGCGAAACGGATCGGTTCCCCTTATCGCCGGCTTAAGCCTTCCGTCTTGGCGTGCTCTGTGGGCTCGGGCAGAGCGGCCGTCGCGCCCCGTCCTGTTGCTGGCGGCTGTGAATTCGCGGTACCACGCCGATCGATGTGCTGAGTTCCGCGGCTCGATGTCGGCTGGGGGAAGCTTAGCTGCGACTCCGGGAAGTGAGCTGCGCCTGGGAACAGGCGGGACGTATTTGTGAGGGTGTTTATTCTCTTGTGCCCGCATCTGTCCCGAAAAGTAGACACGTTTTACAGCGAAGCTGTTATCCTCTATTTGGTCGGACATTTTCGTGTCGTCAAAAAAAAAAAAAAAAACAAACCGGCAGGACTTGGCAGTTCTAACCTAAGACATCGAGCGCATGCGTCAGGCTAATCAGGCATAGAACATCACGCTCGGTATTCATTAAAAATCCACAAAACAATCATCGAACCGCATTATGGATGACAAGGCGTCTGTGAACAATGGGACCCCCCCCCCCCCCCCACCACCACCATGTCTGCAAAGATTATGTTTGCAGATTATGTTTGAAGCGTAGGCAGGACTACTGTCACTAAATAGAGCAATTCTTGCCCAAGACGTCGAGCGCATGCGTGAAGCTAGGTAGGACTCAGCACTTTCCGCTAGAGAAGCGGAGCGCGACAAGCCCTCCGAGGCGACGAGAGACTTTTCATACCCTCCCCCATCCGCATTTGTAGTGGTCTACGACAGCTTTTCTGGACATTTACAGTCGCAGGGCCGGGTGTCGATCTTTTTTTTTAAGGACGGCTGTTTCTCTTGGGGTACCCAAACGCAATAATTTTGCTGTCTGTCTGTCTGTCTGTCTGTCTGTCTGTCTGTCTGTCTGTCTGTCTGTCTGTCTGTTCAACCGCTCGCCCCCCCCCCCCCCTAAAACAGGTTAAATAATGTTTCAACACCAAGTATACATTCGGCCAACAAACTTGAAACTGTTGCCATGGCTCATAGATGTCCTCATTATTCTGCGTCAAAAACTTAGCCATATTCGAGATAATACGTAAAGACATAAAGGGACACTGAAGTGGTCTGTAAACATTGCGGGATTACGAGCGCAAATTGTCCGGAGTCCTTAGGCCCTGTTTCGACCACTCTGAGCGCGTTTACGCGAATTTATTTAGTAGAAAAATAAATTCAAAAATGCTGTCCTCCTCTCTGCACCCTCGCCCATTTTCTGTGGCGTTTTTGTGTGACGTCGGGAGGAGATGAGCTGGCAATTGGCTGCGCTACTGCACGGCTCCCCGGTCTTCAGACAGAGTCAGTCGGCCCAGCGCTTCGTCCGCCGGCCGCCGACGGGTCGTTGCAGTTCGTTCGCTCAGTTGAAACGAAGCCAGGACACGTTTGTGAATGGGACAATGTGCCTTTCTTTACTTCGTTAGTTTGTACACTGTATCTAGCTCGAAGTCAAGGTCGCTTCACACAAGCGCTGCACAAGCGCACATGCGACGCTTCGCTGACTGGTACGCCAGTAGGAAAATAAAAGGCCTCTTGAAGGCGGAAGAAGAGTCAGCGAAGTCAATATAGGTACTAAGGAAATAAAATCAACTGATACTTTTATCGTACAGCGTAAAACTAGGGTGCGGGAAGCACTTTCTTGCGCTGGGCGGACAAGCACAGCGGTCAGCAGCACGACTACGCATCTGCGAACGCTTTTCCGTCTACGAAATGCAATTGCTAGACGCGAGCTATTGCGGAAACTTGGGGGACGCTTACGGCAGCAGCGTAATACAACGAATAGTCACCCAAGCTACTTGAAATGCTAAAACTAAATAAAAGTGTAAACTGGTTATACATTATATACCTTATATTTCCAAGTGTTTTGCAAGTCACGAGTTCGGATCTCCGCGGGTACATTCTTTTTTTTTTTTATAAGTTAACTTATTCGTTTTCCGCCGATGTTTCCTATACTGAGTTCACCTTTTTTGGGGGGCCGCAACGTCCGCCGATGTTTCCTATACTGAGTTCACCTTTTTTGGGGGGCCGCAACGTTCATTGCTCCACGAACTATTTCACCGAACGCGCGCAGGCTGACACTGGCGCGCTAGCGAGTTCTCGTTGGCGTGCTGTTGCCACAAGCACCGACTGCGTGCGGGCAGTGGGCACCGGCCAGAATCAACAGACCCTTGGCCTGGTTCGAACACGCTTTTTACGATACAGGCATGAGTGAGGCAAGCTCCAAATATGGGGGAAAAGCGCACGACATTTGAGCGTCTGCGGGGACACGGAGGGCGTTCATCCACTGCGTAGGCCTCGGCTAGTGATTGCTACGATTCCAAGCCGTCCTGGGAGGCGTATCTTATGCATTTTACAGCCGACAACATGGCAGAAGCGCGGTACGACGATTACTGAGATATTGAGAATGCCCATCCAACGATGCCGTTGGATGTCAAGCACGTTGTTTTACAGAACCGGAACCGAAACTTGTTTGGTTGCTAACCTTGGGCATCCTCCAAACACGGTGCGTCTCCTCCCGTCGTCACAGCCTTTAGTTGGTGCGGCCGCCGCAAACCGAGCATGGTAGTTTTTCTTCTTTCGCGCTTCGTAAAATAATTACCGACTTGTCGACTGGATAAACGATGAAAAGTGTGCTAGTTTAAGCCAGTCTACGCAGTGCAAGCAAAAACGGAAGCTTGACAAATTCACTTCAGTGTCCCTTTAAACAATACACTTTGGATTGGTTCTCACGATCGCAAATAAAAAAAAATCACGCGTTAAAACTCCAAGACGCCTAGGCGTGACAAAAGGTAGCAGATGCACCAAGCATGCCGGCATGAGCTGTTCCAAGCCGAAGGAAAACAGCAGGTGCCAACAGGCGGCGCGCGCGGTGCGCGAACATGGTAAAATTTAATTCAGCAAATATTAATTGCATTCGTCATAGGATGAGTGGAAGGTAGAGGGGAGAGAGGAGAGAGCGTGCGTGGGAGAAGAAGCGGGATAAGACATCGTCTTTCGATGACTTATGGAGCGTATAGCAAGCAGCAGCCGACTTTTTCTTTCGTATCTGCCGAACTTGCCCACCTTTTACTGAATGAAGCAGGATAACATCTTTTAGTGCGCAGTACTTCGGAGTCCGGTTCTGCGGTTTGGCGACGGCGTTGTAATCGAGGGAGCAAAGACATAAAGAAAACGGCGGAGGAGAGTGCTGCGAAAGTGTAAGGGGGAGGCTGGTATGCTGGGCCCGCACGAGACGCTCGTCGGAGCGTGTGGCGAAAGTGAGGGGGGGTGGTACGCGCTGCTATGGCGTAATCTATCTCACTGCCTCCTCCTTACACTTTCGCCAGTCGCTCCTCCTCCGTTTGTGGCTCATCCGAACCACGTGACATTTGCGTGGGAGATCCAAACAGGATTTGCAACAACATGCTTGCCGGCGGCGGCGACGCACGTCGATATAACGGGAGAGTAGTGCGCGCCACCGTGGGTTTACTGATTACGCGATCACTTCCTGAGGCGCAGCAGATATGCGCCGTGACCGAGAAGAGTGCAGCTCGCGCTGCGCACAAACTTCGCATTATGGTGTATAGTAATCGTCAGTGCTTTTTTAGCACGCAAATCCTACAAGCCCTGTTTTTGCAGCTAAACTGTCTTGCGCTAGGTTCCGACCAATATTGCGTGCATCTATCTGGTAGCGCAAACGCAGAACCGTATGCGCTGGTTCCAGAGCTAATGCGAAGCATAGCTCTTAACCTAATACAGGGATCCTGCAAAAAATACACTGAAATTGGTCGCTAAGACGACTATATACCTAATTACGTCGAATTTCATTTACTTGTCATTTTTAGTTCACAGAGAGAGAGAGAATGCTCTTTAATGTGAACTGGTGAGGTCAGCCCTGCTAGGGACAAGGCTTGCTACACCAGATGGGGGGTGACTACGTTGATGAGTGGTGCATATCAGACATCAGGGTTACAGTAGGAAGAAGACAAACATGAAGCGTTAAAAAAAATGAAAAAGAAAAGGACAAGAAAAACAAGAGATTGCTGCCAACAGAGTCCGGACAAAAAAAATACAATTGAAAAGAAAATCGGTTATGGAAACGCTTAAACAAAATGAAAGTAAACGACGGGAAAAAAAGTAACAACACCAACCCAAGAAAAATAAATAGATGAACGCCACAGTGCGAAAGAGAAGATATCGTGACACACTTGCTCTGTCTCTGATCTAGAGAGATTTGTCCAGTTCAGTCTCTCGTAGGAACTGGAGCAGTACTTTTGTACCTAAGGTACTGTCAGCACTATTGGCCCAAGGCCCAAGAAAATGAAAAAGTTCGAGGCTGCCTCCATGACGTACACGAGAGAGGGAGCTCGCTGCAGTTTTTCGCGCAGCAGCGTATCGAGGGCAGACGCAGAGCAAGTGATTACAGTCTCGCGCACAACCGCAAGTCCGGCACAGGGGGGAATCTTCCCAACCAATCTTAAACTTAAAACTCCGAGTAAACGCCACATTCAGGCGCAGTCGGTGCAGAACTCCTTCACACCGCTTGTTAATTGAGGCCGCGTGGAAAACGGAAGTCACAATGCGGGTCAATAGCGTGCAGTGGCAGATACCTGCGGGGAGGGTCCTGCCACTCCGACCTTTGTGCAGCCCATCCACTTGCGAGGATAAGGGCGTTGCTGTCCTCTCGGGAGAAAGGAAGCTGGGTTGTGTTGCTCAGCAAGTGGCCTGCGCTGGCGGCTGCGTCGGATCTAATATTGCCTTGTATGTCCGAGTGACCAGGTACCCACTGAAGAGTGATTTCATGGCCTTCGCGCACTGCGATTGTGTGAATTTCGGCAATTTCACATACAAGCTGACTGCGGTTGTTGTTAAGCTTTCGGAGCGCTTGTAAGGCACTGCGCGAGTCGAGGAATATTACCCATTGCTGGGCATGATGGCCGCTGATGTAATGAAGTGCAGCCCTCACAGCTGCCAGCTCGGTAGCAGTCGAGGATGTTTCATGGCTAAGTTTTCTTTCGATAGTGCACCGGGCTGATGGGATCCACACGCCGATGGCGGATGAGCCCGGGCGAACCGAGCCATCCGCATAAACATGTGTGTAGCCTTTGTAAGTGCTGGAAATATACTCGAGTGTGAAGAACTTGAGCGCGGCCGCAGGCATGGCAGACTTTTTGCTAATTCCGGGTATAGTCGTGCAAATTTTCCATGGTGCCAGTACCCACGGGGCTACTATCGACTTTTGAGGCTGTTGAAAATTCGCCGGAAGCAAGTGTCTTGCATACTGTGCGGAGAGGTCTGCCAAAGGATGCGTATGACACCGAGTCAAATGGCGCAAAGACGTTCGAAGCACCTCTTGGCGTTGTAGCACTGTGGCGGAAAAGCACCGAGCTTCGCAAAGAGTTCCAACCGTCGATGTGCATTTAGGTAGACCCAGGCAGGTGCGCATAGCTTTTGCCAGCACTGAGTCTATTACCTTCAGGCTTGTAGGCGATAGCTGATGTAGGGCCGGCAGGCTGTAACGCAAGAGGCCGACAGAAAGGGCTTTATATAGGCAAAAGAGTGAGGATACAGGGCAGCCCCACGAACTCCCACCGAGCATACGCAGAATGCGCACAAAGCACAGAAGCCGCTCCTTCAGTCGCCGAATATGTGGGGCCCATGACATTGAGCGGTCAAACGTGACACCGAGAAACTTGTACGACTTGACATATGGTATTGGAGTGCCCTCTACGGTGAGAGTATAACGTGAAACATCGCGCCGCGTGAATGCTATCGCAGCGCACTTCTCCGGGGAAAATATGAGACCGCAGCATCTGAGATATTTTCTCATCTTCAGAATTGCCTTCTGGAGTGTGGCGCGAATGTTTCGACGGTTCCTGCCTGAAGCCCAGATACAGATGTCGTCTGCGTAAAGTGAAATGTTGACACCTTTGGGCAGGACTGTTGGGAGGCGTATGAGACACATGCTAAAAAGCGTCGGGCTCAAGACGCCGCCTTGAGGAACTCCTTGCGTGACGGGATGTTTGGCCGTTTCGCCATCACTGGTGGCCATGTAGACGTACCGGTCTTGCAAGTAGTCACATAGCCACTGGAACATGCGTCCTCGAAGCCCTATGCATGTCATCTCTCTTCGGATGGCTTCGTGCGCGACGCTGTCGAATGCCGCTTTGATGTCAAAGAAGACAGTAATAGTGATGTTTCCGGCTGATTTCTGCCGGGTAATATCTGACACCAAGGAGAGGATGTTGTCTACGCTGCTACGTCCTCTCCTGAACCCAGACATTTGCAATGGATAAATGTCTCGATTCTCCAGGTCCCAAACAAGCCGTTCCAGCACCATCTTCTCCATTACCTTGCCAATACAACTTAGTAGTGCAATTGGCCGATAAGAGTCTATATCTGTTGCCGGTTTGCCTGGTTTGAGAATCGCCACGATCCGGGCAATCTTCCAGGAGGCCTCAAGACGCCCGATCTGCCAGGACTGGTTGTAGAGGGACAGCAACTGCTGGAGAGCCTTGGGACCCAAGTGGCGTAAAGCTAAATACGTGATTCCATCAGCGCCAGGAGAGGAAGACAAGTTGAGATTTTCCCAGTTCACAGTTAAGTTGTTTACCTTACGGAATTCCCGTCTGCTGTCAAGACGTGGCCACCCAGAAAAAAGAGTATGGTTACAGAAAACGGCTGCAACTCTTGTTTTATCGGAACTATCCCCAAACAAATTATACGAGAAATAATTTAGAATTCATTGCAAGGAAGTTATCGGCACGTCTTCATTCGATCACAATATAGTAATTTACAGCACATAACTCAAAATCGTTGTCCATCAATACAGCTTCACTGGTCTTCCATCATCGCAGTAGTGCGAGGGCTGTGATTTATTTCATTTATTTATATTGTGTAAGAGGTGTAAAAGAGGTTGTTCAGTTCTGAGTTTCGGGGGACATCCTGTTCGGCGCACTGGCATTAAGCCCTCAACACGTTAATTTCGAAGTGCTGAAAGCTTGTGTCTGTGAGGTAGGACGCTCATGTTAAAATATTATTTGAGCTAAGAAGTATACGATCACTGCTTTGCGATAAGTACACGATCGAATACACACACACCCGCCGCGGTGGCTCAGTGGCTAAGGCGTTGCGCCGCTGAGCACGAGGTCGCGGGTTCGATTTTCTGATGGCCGCTTTTCTGATGGAGGCGAAAAGCAAAAACGCCCGTGGGTACGAGATTTCGGCGCACGTTAAAGATCCCCAGGTGGTCAAAATTAATCCCGAGTCCTCCACTACGGCGCGCCTCATCGCCTGCGTTGCGTCGGCGCGTTAAAGCCCTACAATCAATCAATCAACGATTAAATACACGATCCTGAATAGGCGCAGTGAATTGTCACATGTTAAGAGTGGGCGTGCGAACAGATGTTTGGATGGGCTCGACTGCTAAAGCGCCCAGGCTGTGAGGGCGCCGCCGTCAAGATTTATCTCCCCATACTCGGGCTAACCGTGTGCAACTTCCATCTTGGTGCAACGGAATCGAATACAAGCTCATCAGATTAGGCTATTTTGGTTGTGTGACCCCTTTCGTGGCGAATGGGATAAGTGCACCTACTTCAGCGCACCTAAACTCTAGTAGTGGTCTGGAAAGAAAGATAAAAAAAGCGGTTGGAATTAAGCTGGATGCAAGTTTTCCAAAGAGCCCTTGCCTGTACGAAAGCGTCCCTAATAGCATCTTCATTTCTTTCTTTGCCGATGAATGTTTCTCTCTGCTCGCAGTCCGTCGCACTTATCCGAGATGATTACCGTTCGACTCAGTTTAGAACTTAAGTTCCCAATTGACGTGCGCGGTCAGGCGTCGTCGATCTGCATCGAATTTGGGCGCGCGAAATCTGCACCGTTGGCCGTCCGGCCCGTTCAAGAAACCGCGCCGACGTCTTCTCCCGGCTTGTAATACAACCACGTCCTTCTTCTCCTCCTTCGATTTGATTGAGGCTCATTACGACCCCCCTGCCCCATTCTCCCTGCAGCATTTTCTTTTTACTTTCGCTTTCGTTTGTGCGCGGGCGACCGCTTGTCGAAGTAGGAGAGGGAGCCGCCGCCGGGGCTATTAACGTCCGCCATGATCCCGTTTAACGACACGTCCAGTTTCCTCCTCGGCGAGGAAGGAAGCCCGCCTCTGTCGATCCCGCGATCGGCCGCCGGCTGGACCGGTGGGAAGCGGTTCGCGGGCCGTAATTGTTTAGGCGTCCACACGAACGACGGAGATCGCTCGAAGTACATCGTCGTCTATTGCGGGAGGGAGAGAGGTCCCGCTGGGTGTCGACCACAAACTGCCACGACAGAGTTCCGTGCAGTGGTACTGATGCTGCGGCCAAGGTTTTTGTGCTGATCAGGACGTGGGTTCGATTCCCGGCCGCGGCGGCCGCTTTTCCGATTGAGGCGAAAAGAGAGAACGCCCGCGTGTTCGAGGTTTCGGTGCACGTTAAAGATCCCCATGTTGCCAAAGTTAATCCGGAGCCCTCCACTACGGCGCGCCTCATCGCCTGCGTTGTGTCGGCGCGTTAAACCCCATAATCAGGGTAGTGGCTCTGGATGTGAGTGCGGCGCATGGTGTTTTCAGGGTCGCTGTACACGTATCATCAGATCTGGAATCTTCGATCCATACCTCGTGTGGTATGGGTGAGGAGTAAAAGGCTGGGATAAGCGGGCAAAAACTGTTTCGTGCAGTTGATCGCTGTTTTAGGCGTATGTATATATATATATATATATATATATATATATATATATATATATATATATATATATTATATATAGGCGGGTTAGTTATCAGGAGGCATTTTCAGATGATTTTCGCCAGGGTAGGAGGAAAGGCGGGGGGGGGGGGGGAGCATCGAGTCGAATCGGCAAACGGTACGTTGTAGCCGGATGTCTTCTCTGTTTTACACTGAGATTTGGGATGTGCTTCCGGTTTATAAATGTCAGGACACGACCGCTCGATGAAAAGGGCCTCCTTTCCGTCGAGCGGCCGCGGTCAGGAGCTGAGTGCCGGAAGCTTAATAAAAATCCCATAGTCAATCAGAAAAAGCAAAGCTTCCGCTTAGGGTTTTCCATTTCCCATCTCCCTGGTGATGTCGAAAATATTCTCCGTGGTATCAGCCGAGTTTATTATGTACTCTCGAAATATTCTTGGCTTATTCATCCACCCTGTTATGTGCCTCCCTCCTCGTAGTCTCGACCGTCATATTTGCGCGGTTACGGTCGGGCTCAATTTATTTTTCTTAATTGGAGCTGCGATATTAATGTATGCTGTTACCAGTTTGACAGGTACCACTTTTATCGACCTATTTTATAGGGAAGCTTCCTACACCTCAGTAATAGGGTCGATGTCCGAGTAAAACGAACGCACTGCCGGAAAGCTATCTTTACACAACGGGTTTCACAAAACGATGATGATGATGATTCGCAGAAACCCATCAAGTGCTTTTAAAAAAAAACGCTTCCCGTGGCCGGAATCGAACCGAGGACCCTCCCTTTATGAAGCCGCCGACACCGATTGCGTCCATCCGGACCGGTCAAAGCAGTTTGGATTTTGGACTTTGACTTTTTTAACCATCTCGCGCTTAAGAAAGGGGCTTTGGTTTTTTAATTGATTTTTTTCGTTATCTTTGTGATATCTTCTCGTTATCTTTATTTTATTTGCTTCTTTGTTTACTTTTTTCTCTATTTTATGCAAGGTCTTTTAAAACACCCTAAATAACTGCGGAGTATAGCACCCGGTTGTTGAAAAAAATGCACTGACGACTACCATTCTCCCTAACGCGAAATTTGGGCGCAGCGCGAGCTGCAGTCTTCTCGGTGACGGCGCGTATCCGCTGCATCTCCGGAAGTGATCGCATGATCAGCTAACGCGCGGCGGCGCGCGCTACTGTGCTCTTATCTCGCAGCGCGTCCCCGCCGCCGGCCAGCATGTCGTTGCAAATTGTGTTTTAACCTCCGTCGCAAATGTCACGTGGTGCGGGTGAACAACGCATGGGGTAGCAGCGAGCATGTTGTTGCAAATCGTGTTTGAAATTCCCGCGCAAAAATCACGGGGTTTGGATTAGCTGCGAACGGAACAGCGTGTGGGGAAAGTGTCAGGGTCTTGGCGGCGACGCGTGAAACAAGAATGAGGGGGAGGCAGTGAGAGAGATGACGCCATAGCCCGGCGTGCCACCCTCCTCCTCAACCTTCGCCAGACGGTCCTCTCCGTTTTCTTTCTGCCATCGCTGCTGCGTTCGCTCACTGGGTACGCGGACATAAACGCCGAGACGCTGCGAAACCCAGGCAACGGCTGTCAGGTGGCGCTGATGGCGCTGGCTGCAACAGGATTTTGCCGTAGAATTCCTGCGTTTTATACATTGTTTTCATCCCAACATACATCCGTGCTCTCCGTAGATTGCTTCGCCCCTTCACGGCATATCTGTGTCGTGAGGGGGTGAACTGCAAAAATTCCGAACTGAGTGTTTTTCGTGTGTGTGTGAGTGTGTGTTTGCCATGCTCCGTAAGACCGCAACTACGCATGAGCAGTGGCGGAGATTTCGCAAAAGCTACGCGGGGAAGCTCGAGAACCACTCTCAGGAAGTGTGGCAGGGAGATTGGGCTGCAGCAAGCTATTGAATTCTAAATGAGCTGACGTGGTCCGAATTTACCACTCGAAACGGACTCACGCGAACTGACGTGTGCGCAAATGCCGAGTGGAACCCGGATGTACGCGGCGCAAATTGAAAAAGGCTCTTTTTCGCATTTTGGTGTTCGCTT
Organism: Haemaphysalis longicornis; assembly: GCA_013339765.2. NCBI lineage: Eukaryota > Metazoa > Arthropoda > Arachnida > Ixodida > Ixodidae > Haemaphysalis > Haemaphysalis longicornis. The sequence goes on from CM023456.1 coordinate 107,621,331, forward strand.
GTGTTCATTTTATTTATTTCATTTTCACATTTGATTAACCTAATGTCTCGTTGGTTTGTCATTTCCGTTGCTTTAGGGTGAGATGTACCTTCATTTTCTTTCTTTTTTTTTCCCTTCATCTTCGCTGGGCACCGGTCACTTTCTTAGCTTAGGGGCCCCTTTCTGGCGCCTATTTAAGGCAATTATTAATTTATTTTGCTACGTGGTCGAGTTTCAGGTGCTAATGGCATGGGTTTATTTTACTTTACCTTATTTCAGCTTCGTTTTTGTTTAAGCTAAGGGAGACGGCCATGGCGAAATTCCGCGCAATAAAACAACGCTTTCAGCTGTAGCTTTTAACGCACATTCTTCATTCTATAGCTGCGCATTCGGATAATTCGGACTATTTTCCTCTTCGTCGTGGTAATCCAATTAATAGAATCTTTTACCTGTAAAACACATTCAGCTTTCACGAGACGAAGCAAAATAACACTAGGGCTAAAAGGTTGATTATAAATAATGTAGGGAAGCTTTCGGACTGGGTAGCGAACTTTTTCAACGCGCACCAACTGTAGCTTCTTGGGACGCTTATTTTGTCTTAATATTCGCGCCTACTATGAGTGCCACCGGTGCAAACTACTTGAAAATGTCTGTCCCCCCGTACCCGCTGCTGTTCGCAGCTGCCAAAAGGCAGCTCTTTCGTGTTCGCGCAGAGCCTCCAACATAGCGGGAAAGCCTGCGCACTGCCGTTGAACGACATGCCCTGGATTTTACTCTACTCGACTTTGAAGAGTAAGATAGAAGTTGTCAAAAGCCTTACAACAAATCTGTTGAAGGAAGAGAAAAAGTGGAAAGCTGATTTGGAAGCTTTCATGTTCCCTAGGCAGTGTTGGCCGCCTTCAGAACACGTGCAGTGCGTAACAGCGCGCATGAAAAGAGCGGATAGTGCGCGCTCGGTGGATCGTTATTCCGTTCGGAATTAAATCAGTTCGGGGCGTTATATATAGTTTCAAATTTCGCCAGGTGCCTGCCCCGGAAGCCGGCTGTGGTGAATATTGGGGTTGTAACACGAGCGTGTTCATTTTCGGGCACGAGGCTGCGCTGTGGAGCGCTTCCAAAAATTTCGCGGAAACCGGGTATTGATTCCGCTGTTTCCAAGCAGGGATGAGAAAATGGAAGCTTCGGGCGATGCGCTGGAGACACAATTCCATGTGCTTTAGTCGCACTCATGTAATTGCGGATCATATCTACTTTGAATAAGAATTATATTCGAAAATGCAGACTGTTTTTTTTTTTAATAATTGTCTCACGTTAGTGTTAGGGAGCTAGAAGAGCCAACGAAACAATCGACCATTCCAGCATAGCTTCGAAATAAGAAAGCGCTTACGCGTTAGGAGTTCGCCGTTTATCTGGAAACGGTCTGAAATCGTACGTGGTTTCTTTCACTTCAAACCTACCTTGCAGCACTTCTGAAAGGATGTAGGGCAGCTGCACCAGCTGCATCTTTCGATGCGCCTGGTGCGGAATCACAATTAGCGTAGCGTTAAACAAAGCCTCAAGACACTACCCTCATTGAATGTGCCTTGTATGTCTACCTGGGCTTTGTAGATTACAGAAACCAAAAAGTAATTGTTGCAAATCTAAAGCGACTAGAAAAAGAAGATGATGACGGAGTTAGCAGGAACGGATCGGATGCGTGGGACCGGGCAGCGCGTGCTGTCACCACCATCATCATCATCATCATCATCATCATCATCATGGCTTTGGAACGATTCTTGCCTCTGAGAACGCAATAAGGTGGCGCTCTCTCTACCTCGCCCCTCCTTTGTTTTCAACAGTAGTTTAGAAGAAAAAAGAAACAACTGGGCACGTGCCTAAGCACTTCTTGCAAGTTGTGAATGCAAAAGCATGAGCACTCATTTGAACGCCGCTCAGTGTATTTGTACGCCGCAGAGAGTTCTGCGTCGCGCCGAGCGCCCTGCATTGCTGGTGACTGGTGCGCCGCGGGGTGAGGGGAGCGGTGGTGAGTGTAGTACGAAGCACAGCGTGTGAAGAGCCGCAGCCGAGCATCTGCCAAGGCTGCTGTGCCTTGTCCGCTTTTCACGTGCCTCTGTGCATGCCCAGCCGTTTCCTAGCAGCGCACCCTCCACCGTTCGTGGTGCAGAATCGAGGCACGGCAACTTCCAGCTGAGTCTGTACAGAGTCTGTTCAACGGAGTCTGTAGACCCCCAGGGGTCCGAGAGGAGAGAGAGAGAGAGAGAGAGAGAGAGAGAGAGAGAGAGAGAGAGAGAGAGAGAGAGAGAGAGAGAGAGAGAGAGAGAGAGAGAGAGAGAGACTTTGCGTCATGCAAACGACAAACTTTATTTCAAATCTTTTAAAGGTAGATTTTTGCTCACTTTCACGCCCCCTACGCCAGTATCAGCAAACATGACCAACTTATAAGTGATAGGTAATATCGGCAAGGCAGTTCTAAACACGTCTGCAAAAGGTGGTCATCCTAGAAAAAGTAAAAATGTACAAAGTAATATTTGCTGCAATTGTTTCCTGAAAAATTCGACAAAATGGCCGTTTTCAGTTTAAGAACACGTCGCATTATTTTCTTCTTACCTAAGTTATACACGGCGAAACTCATGCGTCGCGAGATGGGATTCTGCCTCGCCATGCGTTACGTTCTGGTCGCTTCTTTTATGAAGTTTAGCGCTTATCTCATTTCATTTATTTCATCCTTAAGCGATTGAGGGTGAGAATTACTCTAGGATGTTATGAACGATCTGTTGATTGATTACGAGGTTTAACACACCGACGCAACGCAGGCGATGAGGCGTGCCGCAGTGGAGGGCTCAGGATTAATTTTGACCACCTGGGGATCTTTAACCTGCGCCGAAATCTCGGCACACGGGCATTTTCGTTTTTCTCCTCAATTAGAAAAGCGGTCGCTGCGGCCAGGAATCGAACCCGCGTCCTTAACCTCAGCAGCACAGCGCCTTAGTCACTGAGCCACCGCGGGGGGTTGGCTTATGAAAAAGCGTCTGTTCCTACTGTGCGGCCACACTCGGGAACGTTTTACCAGTTATGGCCTCATCAAAGAGAAATCGGTCTTTTTATAGTTTTCTTTTAATGCGTGCTGTCGAGACCCGGGGAAAAGCTCGGCTGTGAAGGCGTCACGTTTCTTGTAGAAAAAGGAACGGACATGGTAACAAAAAAAAAAGAGCAAAATATCACAAAATAAAAAGAAAGCTGATGGTTCCAGGTACGTTGTACGTGCCCTCGCGATAAAAAAAATCGATTTTACCTAGACACGCCGAGCATGCAATGACTTGTGAAATTTTGTTATAACCCGCCGAGGTGGCTCAGTGGCTAAGGCGTTGCGCTGCTGAGCACGATGTCGCGGGTTCGATTGCCGGCCGCGGCGGCCGCTTTTCTGATTGAGGAGAAAAACGAAAATGTCCGTGTGCCGAGATTTCGGCGCACGTTAAAGATCCCCAGGTGGCCAAAATTAATCCGGAGCCCTCCAATACGGCGCGCCTCATCGCCAGCGTTGCGTCGGTGGTTTAAACCCTACAATCAATCAACCAAATTTTGTGATATTCAAGCTCCAGTCGCAGCATGAGGGTTGAACGGGAAGTGAAAATGACGACTGACCGGCGCTACGGCGTTTGGGTAAGGAAAAAATAACACTCAAGAGTGGCAATTTGCGGGATGACATTGATGATTCAGTATTTTTTTAAAATGCATTTTATATTTGAGTGTCTCAGAGAACATGTACAAAAGCATAAAATCGAGGGGAAGCGCATTTAACATTTGCAACAGAATCAGAACTTTACTCGGAGGGGCACTGTGTAGAACGCACCGCAACAACTTTAGATTTTGATTGATTGATTGTATAGGGTTTAACGCACCGACGCAACGCAGGCGATGAGGCGCGCAGTAGTGGAGGGCTCTGGATTAATTTTGACCACCTGGGGATCTTTAACGTGCGCCGAAATCTCGTACACACGGCCATTTTTCTTTTTGCCTCCATCAGAAAAGCAGCCGCCGCGGCCGGGAATCGAACTCGCGACCTCGTGCTCAGCAGCACAACGCCTTACCCACTGACCAACCGCGGCGGGTAACAACTTTAGAAGGGGCGTTGTGTCGGTGGCTAAGGCGTTGTGCTGCTGAGCACGAGGTCGCGGGTTCGATTGCCGGCCGCGGCGGCCGCTTTTCTGATGGAATCAAAAAGAAAAATGGCCGTCTGTACGAGATTTCAGAGCACGTTAAAGATCCCCAGGTGGTCAAAAATTAATCCAGAGCCCTCCACTACTGCGCGCCTCATCGCCTGCGTTGCGTCAGCGAGTTACACCTCATAATCAACCACGCAACAAATGGTAGTCCGTGTTGCTGCAGTGTTCTAGAATTAAAGAATCCGCTGCGCTGTTTCGAGGAAATTACAGAACGGAGTTTTGATGGTTCAAGCAGCCAGGTGCCCAATATGAGTCGATTCCTTTCCAATACCACGGTATGTTCACGCGCTCACGACATCTCTCAGACTCCCGCATTTGCGCTGCTGACATCTCGTTGTCGTTGCGCAAAAGCGCACTAGCTTTTTGGTTATTTCCATGGTCGGTATATCGTGTGCACGTAGCGAATAAAGTCGGTAACTCTTTGTTGGAGCACGCGGACCGCGCACCGCCAGCAGAAATAAGCTCCCCCGGGCGAAGCGCTGGGTTTTTAATTGATTAACATCTGAAGGTCAGTCCATCCTTTCCTTCGCCGTACGCGCCCCGCACGAAGTCACTGGCGGCGATCGATTCACCGGGGAAACTTTCTTGTTGTTTTTCTTGCCTTGCTTTGCTCTTTCTTCTTACATAAAAATGATGCCCGCATAGGTGGGCTTTTAACTGGGGACTTGGCCACAAACCCAGCTCGGGTAAGCGTCTCTTCAGTGAAACTTCGCAGGTAAAAAATACAACTTCAAAAGATGGCGTTCTTTTTTGGGAATGGCTGTAAAAGGTTGATCGTTCCCGTCTGCTGCATAATGCGATGAGACGTTCTTTCATAAGAGCGCCAAGTCAGGAAAGCAGCCACAGGAACGTATGGCATAACATGAAGAGGCGTCTAGCCACGCACTAGTTTCTCCGCTTGTAACTTAAAAATAACGCTACATGCTTCCGTGCAGTTTTGTTGTCCGAAGTCTCCGGTGTTCAACAAAATTGTGAGCGGTGATTTTGAATTTGTTTTTATTTTAGTTCACGTATTCCAAAAAAAAAAGGAAAAAAAAGAGAAAGAAGCGACGTAGTCATTTTCTGCGTATTTGTATTTCTTCGAGAACGACTTTTTCCACGGTTGTTTAGAGATTGTTTAGGCGGACATTATCTACACTTGCAAGTTGCCCAGTGTTGCTGATGCTGAGATGTGGGGCGTCGAAAAGAGCAACGATCATGCGTTCGGACAAATGTAGCGATTTTAAAAAAATAATTCTGTACGTTGCAGAAACCAAGCTTTTCTTTACGGCCATGCAGAGCCATGCAGAGTTTACGGCCATGCAGAGTCCTTACACCTGGCCGTGCGCAAAGCCACTACCATAAGAAAACTGAAAACAATGCGCGCCAATCCACCCTGTGAAGGTGGTTGTAAAGCAAAGCTGTAAACGACACCCACAGGATTACCCATGCGACATCACTTGAATTCACACACGTGGCTCTCCAAAGAGTGCAACCAGAGACAACTCAGACACGTCAAATGCACTTAACCACTTAACCACACCCTTAATTACTTCAAAGAGATATTCTTTACCAAGGTTAAATCAATGCACGATCCATGAATGGTGGTTGGGTGAGTTGTAATGGTGAAGCCCATGGTGGGAACTCTTTTTTATATATAAAATTAAGGGATGCTCGTACCCGGTGTTAGTCGATGTCACTTCTCCGTTTCTGCCACCGATATCGTCGCCTCCGTCCGCGGCGGCAGAGACGGAGAAGTGCGATTCTATGCGTTGGCGTGAGCTTCCTTTAATTTTTATAACTCCTAGGGCATGCGCAAGGCGCGCACACTGCCGTTACACGTGGCGTTAGCGGAGCGCACAGCGGTGCGAGAGGTCGCGTGACGCTATCACATGGCTTCCCGCAAGAAAGCACGGGGTAAATCCGCAGATGTGCCCGGTCAGTGCACCGTCTGTCTCCCCCGTCTCCGCGTGGGCTTGTAGCTCAATCGCTAAGACAACGGATCTCGCTCCGTCTCTCTCTATTCGTTTCAGGTTTGATTCTCGGCGGTTCCATTAACTTCTTTTATTTGTTCGTGGGAGTTTTCTGTTGACACCAACGGTTGCGACAGAACCCTTGGGGAGGTAGAGGTAAAAAGCTTCGCTTTAAAAAACACGTAATTTACGACACATTCGTGTTGTTGTTTTTTCTTCTAGCAACATGCGCATGTTGTAGGAAAGCGGTAATCTGTGGGGCTGCTTACTGGTGTACGCGTATTATGTAAAAGTGAAAAAAAAAAAAAACAGAGAACATGAGTGTGCATGCTTGCTCGATCTCACCCGGAATAAAATCACCAGGAAGAAAATTGTTGGGGAAAAAGAGGGGTAGTCATGAACGAACAATAAAATGGCCGGAAGTTGGGATCGCAGAGCTGAATGAAAGTGGGAAGGAACAACAAGAAATTGCAGTAAAAGTGGGAATTCAAACCCGGGTGTTCTGTGGCCTGCAGAAAGGGCGAACGAGAATTCTTGTCGCGCCCTTTCAAAGCCGCTCAGCCAGAATGGAAAAGGTGCCCGTTTTTCTTCTCGGTCTTGCTCGCTTCTATTGTCGTCGAGTAATTGCGGTTCCGACGCTTTTCTGATCGATGTTTCTGGGTGGAGGTAGCGCAAGCGGCGCAACGATCTGTTCACGTATATGCTGCTGCAATGACAGCGCAGCTCCAAGTCCTTGCGTCTCGTAGTGGGTGGTTCCTCCGGGTGCGGGCGACGTTTGCATACGAGGTGGAAAAGAGCTCTTCGGCCCCGTTATTTTGCTTTGACCTTAGGCGGAAAAAAAGCAATGTTGGCGACTCGTGCGCCCTCTAATGCTTGCAATCCGCTCCCCGAACAGCTGTGGCACCCCTAGTTGTCGGTTCACATCCGCCAATCAGGTACCGTTGCATGGCGCACTTGACCGTTGCTTGGATCGATGGCACCTTGCTCCTTCCGCAGCGTAGAGGAAAAAGCGAGGACGTTTGTCCTGCTCTCTCTCGTGAAAACGTTTTGGCGGGAAACAGTCGAGCACGCGCCGCTTAGCAGGGAAACAGTGGTGATTGTTCTGATGAGTGTCTGGGTGCAGTTAAGCATGTTTCCTGACACATTCGTTTTTAGTTGGACTAAAACATAAATCAGGCCACCTGTGAACGCCAGAACTTGCCGCGTGTTAAAATCGTACATTGTCTAAATTAGCTCAAAGCCTTGCGCTGTGCCGCGATTTGCAATGCGGCTGCTGCTTTAGCCAGAAAAAATAAAGTCGCTGGTTTAGATCAAATTTCTATCCTGGCTCGTTTGTGGGTGTTACAGCTTGAATAAAATCGGGTAAATCTGAAATTAGTTGTCTGCGCCGTCCTATATATCTAGAAACGTTTCTGTTACGACCGGTTCTCACCCGAATATTTCGTGCTTGCAATTTGCGCTGTTATACTAGCGAAAGATCTGTTTGACTTGGTTTTGCAAAGACATCCACACAGTGTTTCATGAAAATTCGGCTACTGGATCACCTGTATTTGGCCTGCCGCTAGCGCTGAAGCGCATGCGCAGATTGCCCTAGCCGGCGCGCCAAGCGCAGGCGAAGCAGTTGTTAAACCCTCGCCTAATCACGTGGCACTGCAGCGAGTGCAGCTGGTACGCTTCTCCGCAGCGGGTCACATGATATGACGTCACACCTGCCGCACTTGCGCTCCGGCAGCTCAATGTCACTGCGACGCGATGAGTGACCTTGAGAGACGGCGTATTAGAGCATTCGCCTTAAAAAGCGGTCCATGTTTGCGTCCTATCTGTGTTGAGGCATCGTAGGCCGCGGTGCCTTTTTAAGGGCACGGTGCAGCCAGCGGAGTTGCAAAACAAACGCCGCGCAATTAACGATGTCCTCACCCTTATATTGCCGCGTATTCTGCACGGTCGTCAGCAACGCAACCTGCCATGTTCTACCAGTGACATGTGTTTGATAGTGTCGCTATCATTTACCCTGTCAACGTTGCGCAAACAACGCCATGCATCTGACGTTATACCGCCAGAGTACTACTCCGGTTGTATACGGTCGAACCTACGCGGTCGACGACATACAATGTATTGTATACCCGCAGCGCAGGTTACGTACAACGCTACACTCCCGCCCCTCCTCTGCGATGGCAACCAGCACTCCAGGTTAGCACGAGCGCTGCTGTCAGCAGCGTCACGCTGTAAATTCTCCAACCGATAGCTCTGATTGGCGATAAAAACTCTCAAGTTCCTTATCAGGATTGCATTATTCAAGAATTGGTGGACTCACACGTCCATTGCGACTATTTGCCTGAGCCATGTGCCGACGCTGTTCACACCCAGACAATGACGTCATTCGGAGGCTCCAATTTAAAACGAGGCACTGGATTTGCGTCAGCTGCCAACAAGTGCCGCGAAATCGGGTCTTCAGCGCGTATCCCCAAGCTTTCCTTCGGGCTTGGCTTTTTTTTTTTCAGTTCATTTGAGTGTTTTTAAGCGAGCCAACTTTGCTGCAGCTGTTTGTTTTTGCGTCAAAATGAACTGATTATTCAGGGTGCGCGCAGCAGCTCATTATGTTGCATTTAAAGCTCATTAATAACACGCTTCTCGCTAGCACAGCGGCCTTCTCACATCAATTCCAGGCCACAACGTTACGCCCAGGTGTACCTTCTCGCTTATTATATTATTTTTTTTTTCGAAAGAGGCGGCTGCACTCGAATGCTGCTTTCTCCGGGCAGCGAAACAGCGTACTGCACTAGCTCGCGCATGCCCTCGGCTGCCCGTTAACCCTCTTATAATTGATCGCTCCGAAGTATGAAATATTACCTTAATTTTAGCCTTGCCGCAGTTCACTCAAACTGGCTCGACGCCACCAGCAAGGTAATTTGTGGGTACAGCTTGTGACCCAGTCTGACCCGACGGGGCGGCTCAGTCGCGGAGGCGTAGTGCTGCTGAGCCCAAGGACGCGAATTCGATCACCGCCGCGGTGGCTGCTTTTCTGATGGAGGCGAAAAACGAAAACGCCCGTGCCTAGAAATTTCGGCATAGGTTAAAAATCCTCAGGTGCTCCAAATGACCCTCTAAAAGTTGGCGCCTGCATATGTCGTATCTTCTCTCGTTTAGTCCACATCTAGTTTGCGCCACGTTTCCTTCTTTTTTGTAATAGCAACTAGCTCAGCCGCAAGTCTTGTTAGAATCATAGGTCTAAATGAATGTGGAGCGCTCCACAACGGCCCTGCATCACAGCCCAGGTTTAGCTTTCGAGGTGTAAGACGTTACCCCCCCCTCCTCTCCCTCCCCTTAACTAAGAAAACGTACTCAGGTCATTTTCACTGAAGCCAGGGAAATTTCGGACTAGTCGGGCTTACGTGCGGCCTGCAACTCACTCACGTCGAAACTTATCACAAGCGCGCTGGCTCTCTCTCTCATAGCAGATTGCAATTGCATCACGGTTTAGTTAGATTAACCGGATGATTAAATTCCAAAACAGAGTTTTGTGACCGAAAACAAATTTCTGTCGTCAAATACCCGTCAGTGCCGCGTATACGTATTCACGACTTAATGCCCGCGACAAGCTAGGGGATCACTTCTTGCGACTGAGCCTGCGTTACCTATTTCAGCAATGAATTTAGTGAAGAGTTAGAAAAGTGCGATCATAGCAAAAAACGCAGGCCGATCGGCGCCGCTAATATACGTCTAAACACACAGCGAACACGCCGAGTACAGTACAACGTATATAATATACGGGAGTAATAGGATCGATAGGCAATATTTTTTTTATTATTATGAAGCCATACTACCTCCCTTTGAGAAATTTACACGAAGGATTGCAACTAATTGCTCTGCGAGATTGTAGTGGTTGCCATTGTAATAGCTTGTAACGGCTTTGATTGTAACGACTTGTAACGGTTCTGTAGCCCTCGCGACAGAAAAGTTCACGACAGAAAAATGGGCAGCGTAGGCGCATGCAAACGAGTACCCGCCGTGGGTAACGTAACACTTACACAGCCTAGGGCAACACAACGCAGCACGATGGGCGACGCAACAGGTCCCCACGAAGAGACCGTGAAGTTTTGAGTAGGTTGACAAAAGCGGCGCGGCAGCTGCGGCAGCACGCCGGTCCTGTTTTGTACACTTATTTCTTGCTGCTGTTCAAATGCGCCATCAAAATGAATACATTAGTTCTTTTAACATTTCGCGGAAATATATAATATGTATGTAAGATTTCACTCCCTCACTGCAAAGACATAGTTTGGTCGCGCGGGTATTTACGAATACTTACTTTACAGTGCTTGTTTTCTCGCCATTCTCAGTTTTTTGCATGAAGTCAAGCTGGAATAAAGGTCTGATTGATTGATTGATTGATTGATTGATTGATTGATTGATTGATTGATTGTTGGTTGGTTGGTTGATTGATTGATTGATTGATTGATTGATTGATTGATTGATTGATTTATTATTTATTGATTGATTGATTGATTGATTGATTGATTGATTGATTGATTGATTGAAAGGGATCGAGGAGTGTGAAGTTTGCGTCGCGCCGGAAACCGTCCGCCACCTTTTTGTGTGTGACCACGTTTTTCGTATCAAAGAAAACCTTTCGTAACTCTGTTCATCCTAGGCTCTGTTAACATGACTGGCTTTGGCCTCCGCTGTCAACACACAAGGCGACAAAGGCGATCATGTGCTTCCTGCGAGCCACGAACTTGTACAAACGAATAGCACGAATACTTCAGTAACAATCACCGAGCCGACACGCTTAGGTCCACCATACCCGAACATGGACACCCTGTCAACGCTCTGCTCCATTCTTTCGCTTTTCCGCTTCCCCTTTCTCATTTTTGCCCATTTTTTCGCCACGTGCAGGATAGCGGACTGAGCCAGGTTAACATTCCTCCCTCCCTCCCTCACTTTCTTTCTTTCTTTCTTTCCTTCCTTCTTTATTTCTTTCTCCCTTTCTTTCCTTCTTTCTTCTTTTCTTTCCTTCTTTCTTCCTTTCTCTCTTTCTTCCTTTCTTTCTTTTTTTCTTTCCTTTTTTCTTTCTTTTCTTCTCTCTTCTTTTTTCTTTCCTTTTTTCTTCTTTCTTTCTTGAGCGCGCGTACAGAACATCTTATTGAATTTGAATCGTTCGCGAATTACACCGGTGGGCGCCTGAATGCCCAAGGGAGCGTACACGAAGGTGCCCCCACCCCCCGCAGCCTCGGCCAGTCCGCTGCTTCCCTCGACAGTGACGAACGGAGCGTTGCTCTGCGCTTCGCGTTTCGCATTGCCGCGGATGATTAATGCGCAGCGCCACGAAAGACAATTGCAACTTTCCACTCGGCTCCAACGGTGCGTGTAACGAGGGGTGGGGCTGTGGGAAGAATTAACGGTTCTGCGCTGCCTCGGCGCTCGAACTTCTTCCTCAGTGACCGGGCCTAGCGCTGTTGCTGCTGCAGTGTTGCAATCCGGCCTGCGCAGTGTTTGCAAGAGGGTTTGCGAGTGTGACACTCTTCTTTTTTTTTTCTCCTTCGTTGTAATAACCACGGCGGCTCGATTGAAACCTCGTTTCCATCGAGCGGCCGTGTAATAACAGAGAACGCGGATGAATTGAAAGCCTTGTCCGCTCATTCTTTACAGTGTGGAGTATACGTATAGGATGAGAGGGGTTTAGCGAATTGTTCCGGCGCGACCTTTGCCTGTGAAGATTTTGCTTTAAAAAATTGAAAAAGCTGACAAGCGGGAAACAAAGTACTAGTTCTTTTCGTACGTTCCGGTGTAGACATCTTTTTCAGCTAGGAGAGATGCCGTTCAAAAAAAAAGTACGATCGATAATTCCTCGTGAATAATTTTCGCGGCTCGAACGTCGCTATAGGCGGTATTCGCTGAAAAGTTTAGCTGTCAATTTCTTCGCTTGGCAACACTGGAAACGGCCACAGACATGGCCGATGCCCAGGGACATGGTGCGGCTTGGGCCATTGCGCCCGCACGCCGAAGAAAAAAAAAAAAACACCGGCGTGCGTCGTCTGCTCCGTTTCAACCCGATTCTCAACGGTGGTGTCAACATAGGTGTTATTAATCGCACTCACATTGGACTCGAGGCAATACTTTGCGTTCGTTGAGGTAGAGTTTGTTAACGTGCATCACAGTCATGTGGTTAGCACGGACAAGTACCGCCATCCATCGGAGCCCGACGTAACTAGTGACAGCGTACTCACACGGTTGCCTGCATGCGCGCCTCGCCAGTGAATACAAGCAATAGGCAAGCATGGTAATAAGTTTTTATGGCGAATGTGGCCGTCCCGGGAGCGATATTCTGCTTCCACATAGGTACAGACTTGGTGCTTCCAGCTCGGTGCAGAAGGTAATTAAATGGGGTAACAGGCTGCACCTGAGTACCCGCCTTGAAGATACCCAACTACCTGTATTTGCAGAAACAGCGCCTGTTAATTAGAGCCGAGTGGATCTACGAAAGTATTTGTAGAAGAAAATAAAAAACGTAACAATTAATTATAGAGAACCGCCAATGTTCGAACTCAGGCCGTTGGCGTCAGAACTCACGAGAATAAAAAAAAATTGGCCGCGTATCTGCTCCTTTCGTTGCAAATGTCGTCAAAAGACGATAGTCTTTATCGACTTTTCCCAAGTAAATGCCTGCCTTCGCTTTCCCGCTCACCTCTCATGTTGTTCCTCTTGCGTCGCGCTCCTCCCGAGGTAAAGACGCCAAAGGTTTGCTTAAATCATTTTAAATTTCCCGCGTTCCACTGCTCCAGGCCGGGTACCCCGATGCCAACGCTGCCGTACGGCGGAGACGCGCCTGAATCGAGCCGCCGTACTTCAACTTTGATAGAACCACGTTGCCCTACTCCACGTGCGTTCCAAGCAGAACGTGGAACCTATCTAGTGGAACCTTTCGTAACTGTTGCCGGTTGATTTTTTAAAATGACGCCAGAAGCTATAGTGGCGCGGGCGACAGCAGACGACGGCGGAGTGATTTTTTTTTCTGCAGTTGATGAAGTATCTAATGTCGCAAATTCAAGCATGTATGATTTTTTTATAAAGGAACACTGTAAATATCACTTTTGTATTAATTTGTTGTCTTATATTTGCGTAATGTCTTGTTCTTCTTCAACAATGCTGACAAGTATGAACATTATACACCGGACTTAGACGGACCAAAATTTCTGGGTTTAAGTAGCCCAAGAAAGACTATCGTCTTTAAAAAACGACACCGCCATTCGCCCGCGTGGCCTCGAAAAACAGTTGCTAAAAATAATACCGGGAGAGTTCAAAGCGAAGCAGTAGATGGCGCTAGGTTACACAGGAAGCGCCTAGCTTGTACCTACCAGTGTTGCCATCGCTGGGCGTCAGACATCCGCTAAAAAGCAATGGGAAATCCGCCAGATTCCGTTAGATTCTAAAACATATCCGCTAAATTTCCCGCTAGGGCATATTTTATTTAAAATAACAGTGCAATTTCGTATGATAAACACCTTTATCATTATTAAAAGCTTCCCAAAACTACGAGAGCTGAAATAATATATAAAAGAGTCTTCCAAGGAGTCTAAAAGAACACTTCAGGTTTCAGTGCTGCGGTGGTCGTCATTGGTCAACCTGGTCACAGAAGAGGCTAAAAGTTATAAATGTTCACACTGATGAAAAAAAAAGAACTCACAGGTCAACGAAAAACACATCGAGGTCTTCGTCGCCGCTCTCGTCGTCTGACACCATCTCCACAGGACCGCTGGTACTTGTTGAGGGACCAGAAAGGTGACTTGGTTGCACATACGTTGCAGATGTCCCGATTGCACTAACAACTGCTGGGGAAAGTTTGCAATCAAAACAACTTTTCTGGTGTCACTTCAGTCCCGTTCTTACGACGAGGATGGCGTTTGTTGTTTCAAGCTTCGGCTTGTTCCTCATCTTGGATTTTACTATATGTTAAGCTGACTAAACCTCATCTCTACTTCGGCATTTGAATACGGCTGCACGAGCATCGACATTGCGAATCCGGCCAGCTCGGCGAACGGGTTTTCGCCGCAGGCGTCCTTATAGGAGTGAACTTCACACCAGAACGACTGCGTGAACGATATTTGCTCCCAGTCCAGAAAGATGATTTTGCTCCACTGGTTTTAAATTTTTCGATTGTCTCAGAGCCGTTTTGAAACCTCACAAGATTTGTTTGTCTGAGATAGGCGAAGCAAGTGAACAGGAGCCCTCCTAACCTCTAAAGTTAAGCAATTTCCGCATTTTAGAGGACATGAAAATGGTTTCTTGAAGGGCGATTTTGAATCGGTTCACTGCGTGAGGTATCCGCCAGAAATCCGCTATGTATGAAAATGGCCCGTCAACAAATCCACTAGCCGCTAGACTAATTTTTTCCCCGTCAGAATAAAATGAAATCCGCCAGATTTAGCGGAAAATCCGCTAAATTGGCATCACTGGCTACACGGGAACGGAATGCCGCCATCCGGGCACATTTGCTGCGGTCGAATTGTCTGTGCACTGGGTAATTTATTTCTTTGGCTTGCGCGTTTGCAGCTCTCACTGTGTCTGTTAGCGTCATTATGCGATGTCTTGGATCGCCTGTACTCTGCGAGGTTAAAGGGACCCTGCAACACTTTTTTCAACTTTTTTTGAAATCTTAAATGCTTGCATAACGCAGTCAGCCAACACACCCAGTACTTAGGTTAGGCGGTCGCACAGTACCTCAGCCAAAAATCACTGCTCTATGCTCATCAGATAACTTGGAAACTAGTTCAAAAGATTTTTTCTCTCTTTCCTGGCCTTGGCGTTCTTTGACCGCCCGAATTATGTCACTAAGGCCATGTAGCGGCTGTTGGCCGGTTTTCCTTCAGTTGCAGCAATGAACGCTTTCGATAGCAACTTTAAAAATAACGCCACAAAAAGACAGCACAAACGGAAGGCGTATCTGCTGCGACGAGCAAATCACGCAGGGCCGCTCCGTGCTGGCAATAACTATAGCTTTCGCAGTGCTTCCAGACGTGAAGGAAAGATTGAAAGAATTATCGAAAGTGTTGCATGGTCCCTTTAAGTGGAGGGACCCTGCACTTTACTACGTTTGGCGCAGATATACAGCCAACAAAAAGGGCAGTGGAAGGGTGCGAAACCTTTACACCACACTTCCCTTATATAACTCTGTATACTCCCGCTGAAATAAACTCGAAGGGACCATGCAAAATTGTTTGTCTTATCAGAAGTTCGTCGCAACAAAAGAGTTGACTGCCTGACCCTGCGGCCGATAGCTGTGGTGGCGGTGACGCGGTGGATGGCTGTGACGCGAGCTCATGCATGCTCCCACTGAGAGACAGCATTGGTCAAGACTTTGTGTTCGCAAATAGGAAAGTCTCTGTCATCGAGTTCTTTTTAATTTTTAAGGCGAAGCTTTCTTGGTCTCATTGATGGCGTTGTCGTGACCAAAACGCATTGCAGGAAACCCAACTTTACAACTTTACATCATGATGATAACGATGACACGAGAATAAATAAAAACAGCTCCCATGGTCGGGTCTAACCTGGGTCTCTGACGTTATGAAACCGACGTAATTCCGATTGCGGCGTTTCGACACGGTCGACGATGTGCGAGTCTGGAGGTGGGGAGGGGCGTCAGCTTTCTCGGGAGGGATTCATTCGCTGTCGCCTAAGTTTGGACTTGACTCGTAGGCAGTTTGCACTTTGATCGTTGACGCTTTGACTTTGATTGCAGCGGCTTTAATGTTGGCACTTAGCTATTTGATTTTTGCACGCCAGAAAGCTTCACGTTTCAACCATCGTCGTTGTTAGATGGAGGGAATTTCAACTTTTACTCGCCCTCTCCTTTTTTTTTTCTTTTTGTGAGGTAGATTTGAGCTTTAACCTGCCGCGGTACTCATTGCCTTTTTTTGTATACTGTGATTGGAAGTGGCCTTCGCGAAAGCCTCCTCCTTACTCATCGGGCCGGCCAGCAGCGCCCACTGCGACGCCTGTGGGGCGGAAGGGGCAGTACAGTATGTGCTGGGTCGCTGCCCCAACACTTGTCGGAGAGAAGCATGCTGTCCACCGCGCTAATCCGATTGAATAATCGGCCGCTTACAGTAGAGACTATCCTAGGTCATCGGTCTCTACCGTTGACTTCACAGAAGGCGACGAAAGCCCTTCTACGTTTGCTGAGCGAAACAAACTTACATAAACGACTGCAGTGCCTAAAACGGAACCAGAGTGCGCCCGTGTCGATTCTATTTCTTCCTCTTCGTCTGTCCTCTCTTTTATCCCCCTAAACTCCACTCCCCCTGTGCAGGGTAGCAAACCGAGCTCTACACCTGGTTAACGTACCGGCCTTGCGGCCCTTCTTTCTCCTCCTCCATTACTCTTTAAAAGACAATAGTCTTTCTTGAGCTACTTAGACGCAGAAATGTTGGTCTATCTGTCTGTCTGTCTGTGAGTCAATTCAGCCACGCGGCCAAAGTGAGATTGAGGCTGCGCAATAGTCTTATACCCACAGCCAAATCTTAACGTTTAAGTCCGGTGTCAATGTTCGTACTTGTCAACATTGTTGAACAAGAACAAGACGTTGCGCAAAGATAAGGCAGAAAATCAATACAAAAGTAATATATTTGCAGTGTTCCTTTATTGAAAGAATCCTAGATGGTTGGTTTTTGCGATAGCAAATGAATTACTTCATCAACTTCAGAAAACCGTCGCCTGCTGTTGCCCGCGCTTCTATAGCTCTTGGAGGAATTTTAAGAAGTCAAACGGCAACAGTAGCGAAAGGTTCCACTTGATAGGTTCCTGATTGCACTTGGAACGCACGTGGAGTAAAGCAACATGGTTCTATAATGTGGTAGCAGGGTGCCACGATTCACGCGCATCTCCGCCGTACGGCAGCGCTGGCATCCAGGAACACTGCCTGGAGCAGTGGAACGCGGGAAATTTAAATTGACTTGAGCAAACCCCTAGCGTGTTTACCTTGGGAGGAGTGCGACGGAGGAGCAACAGCGTCAGAGGTGAGCGGGAAAGAAAAGGGCGGCATTTACTTCGTAAATGTCAAAGAAAGACTGTCGTCTTTTGTCGACATTTGCAACGAACGGAGCAGATACGCGGCAATTTTTTTGTTTTCTTTTCTTTTGCTTTGCCGTCGGCTCCACTGGTGGGGTGCGGCGCGGGTGGCGGCTTTATCCGCGGGTCTCTCTTGCACGCTTCTCACGCTCTCTTGTTCCGTGGTGCGGCGACGCAAGTCCGCTTCGGCCCGTTGCCGCTTTCTTCTTCTTTTTTTTCCTTTCGTTTTTCCTTTCCCTTCGCCCCTTGAAGCGTCAGAGGTGACAGTAACAGCGAAAGTTAGTCTTAACAGAAGAGTGCGTGGGAGGCGGTTCGCCGTAAGCGGATGTTTTTTTTTTTTTTTTTTGCAATGAGTCTGTGGAATACCAAACACACGTAGCCGTGTTGTTCGGCATAAGCGAGACTTCGTTTTAACGGGAGTCTAATGAATGAGCAGTAAAATGTTTTTCTTAGCACTTGGTCTTTACCGCGAATTTTTGTTTAATACCCTGTTTTGTTTGGTTCCGGCTGATCCGATGCAGTCCCGCTGTGCTTACTGTGGGAGTTCATTACCATAAATATGTACTCCTCCTTCGTCTTTAGACAAGGTCAAAGTGTTGGTGACGGACTCAGAACGTTTAGCGGACTCAGAACGTTTAGGAGGGAGGGATGAGGGAGTGGAGGGAGGGAGAGTTAGAGGGAGGAGAGCGAAGATAGAGAGAGAGAGTAAACAAGACTCCAGAAATGGCGTCTTCGAGCCTGTGTCCTCTGTTGGCATCATGTGATTCCAAGGGATGAGAGTAAGTATTGATGCATTTTTATTAGAGCCATGAGAGGACGCTGGCCTTATGCGTGCGCATTGGATACGCTTTAAAGGCAAAGGCTCACCTCTCTCGTTGTTGCGCAGTTTCACCGATCAATACACTACTCATGCTAGAAACTTGTGAGTTTGCAGGCGTGCGAGTATCTTGCGAATTTAGGGTGTCCGCGGAGGAATATGAGCCGCCGTTTCTACTTGAAAGTTCCTCCCTTTCAACCGCAGTTCTTTCACGCCGGTTGGAGATATCATCGGCGGTCCGCACACAGGCTCAAAGGCCGAGGTACGTTAATGGAATGAGGGAGGTTAACGAGCTTCGAATTCGTCTTTCGGCCGCCTTACAGTCGTCCGATGAAAAGCGCGAGTTTGAACCATTGAATTTAAAAAAAAAACATTTCATTGGGCGCTTTCGCGACAGCATCGATATCAAATCCAACTTTTTCCTGCAAGTCAGACTTTTTATTACCGCTTCCCTACGTGCACTGGGGCGGCGTCTCGTTAGAGCATGAGCACGTCTTGCTTCTTCTTGAAGCGTGCGGATCCGTTCCTACGTAGCAGCATTATTGATCGCGTCGCGGCGGCGCGTATAGAAAATCGACCGCTAAGTACTAATGGTCGAGAACCGTGCAGCGTGCTAAGGATGCAGCGTCATACAGCTTATTTGCATGAAAAATGACTCGTTCTCAATGTCAATGCCAAAATATTGCTACGGAATAAATGTGTCCACAAACTCTCGTTTTCGTTCAGTATGTGGCCTATACACTCCTAGAGGCCTCGGCTTGGTTTTTCCTTACGCACTGAAGCGACGCAGTGAAGCCATCTTGGGGTAGGGCTTAGTGGAAGTTTGAATGGCCAGGACGTTACGTGGCCCAGATCTTCCGTTGTTTTTTCGTTTCTTTTTTTTTGTTCCCTCAGTTCTTAGTTCTGTCTTTCATTTTGTTTCTTTCCTATCTGTTCTTTTCTTCTCCATTTATTGTTCGATTTTTTCTCTCTTTCAGTTTTTTTGTTGTTTGATTTCCTTTTTCTTTCGTGTCTCTTTTCTTTCTTCCTTTCGTTTTGTTCGTTCTTTCGTTCTTTCTTTCTTCTTCAGTTTCTGTCCTTTCGCTTTCTTCCTTTCTTATTATTCTTCTTTCCTTCCTTTCTTACTTTGTTCCTTCCTTTCGCGGGTGGCCTTCCCTTCTTACTTTCTTTCTTTTTTTCTGTTTTCCTTTCTTTCACTTAGTTCGCGTGAATGCCCCTTGAAGCGTAAGCGGTGACAGTTACAGCGAAAGTTAGTCTTAACAGAAGAGTGCGTGTGAGGCACCCGAAAAATGTGTGCATTGCCTCTAGGTGGAATACGCTCCTTTAACAGGTAATTTCGACCTGCCGCGGTGTCTCAGTAGCCTTGAGGCGTTGTGCCGCTGAGCACTAGGACGCGGGTTCGATTCCCGGCCGTGGCGGCCGCTTTTCTGATGGAGGCGAAAAGCGAAAACGCCCGTGTGTTCGAGATTTCGGCGCACGCTGACGATCCCCAGGTGGTCGAAATTAATCCGGAGCCCTCCACTACGGCGCGCCTCATCGCCTCTGAAGCGTCGGCGCGTTAAACACCACAATCAATCAATCAACAGGTAATTTCGAATACGCAAGGGCTGGTTTTTTTTTTTGTGAGAGGGGGTTCGGGGCGGGGGGAGGGGGACGGCATGTGTTACGCCTCGGTGCGTTCGTGACGGCAAGATTACATCCACTGTCTGTGCCTCGCAAATGACTGCAGCTATTGTATATTTTGAAGTACTGAACACGACTACCTCACTTGAATGCACGTTCTTTTAATAACACGGACAACGTGCGTGTGAGTCCCTTTCCGGCGGACTTGAAGTAACCTTTATGCTTTTTTGCGTGAGTTTGCTATACTCCACAGCATGGAGGTTGCACTTCTGGTTTAGGGCACCGGAAAAATCTGTTTTAGGTGGGAATTCTTGGGTCTGTTTTGATGGTGTGTTCGAACCAAGCGGTGGTTGTATTGCGGTGGCGTGCCAGGATGCAGGTGCGAGCTTTCTAGGAGGCGTTTTCGGGAGGGCTAGAGACCATAACACGTCCATAGCGGATTGCACACGGAGCCGACAACGTGTAAGGTGGAGGCTGGTTGACCAAAACGGTGTATGTCGAACCGGTGGTCAGGTGTGTGTGATAGCTGGTGGGAGGGCCGCGATCACGCGAATTGCTTGAAGTGTAACCTTTCGCGGTGGGTTAGCCTTCCCCGCCTCGCTGTAGTTTTGGCCCAGGCTGTTCAATAAGAGCACATGCGCAACGTCGGAAACCTCCTTTGCCGGGACATATTTGGAAATTGAATCAACCGTTAAAAAGGCGGCCCTGGATATATTGCTAAATGAACGCGTGTCACAGTATCCGCCGGTTGCTGACCAGACGTTCTCGTTTGCTAGGCCAAGTGGGATATTCAGCGGGTCTTGCATACCTCGTGGGGATAGATTGCGACAAGGGTTTGTGGTGAAGTCTTCGAGGGTTCCTCAGAGCCTGCATTGAATTAGGCAAGATTAGGCTCGGTTGATTTTCCTGCGACATGTTGTATTGTATTTAGAGAGGTTTGGCGAGCGAACGCTTTAGGATAATGCTGACCACACATTCGCACGCACACACACACGCGTACACGTACACGCACACACATGGACGCACACACGCACTGATCTACGCCCGCCTGTTAGAATAAAACAGCACAATATTCCACGGGGAGCGTCTTCGTATAGTGCTGCCAGTATTGATCAGAGCAATCTAGAAGCCTTCCTTTTTATAAATTCACGTTTCTCGCTATCTTTTGCACCATCATTAGCATAGCCTGGTCCAAATAAAGTTTACCTCCTCACGCCTCCTCCTCACCTCCAGAAGTCGCGGACCGATTTAAAGCTCATTAAGGCTTTTGAAAATAGTAGTAAATAAGCCCGTGGTCGACGGAGGCTTTAAATGTGATCAGCGGGAAGTAATTAACGCTTGCACGGGCAAGGCTGGAGGAGTGAGGAGGAAAAGAGAGTGGACGTAAGCCTCTGCATCTTGATCACTGTATGCATGCGGGTGCTTTAAGTGGATTACCTCCTTTCGCACTAGAATAAAATAAAGAGCACAGTGTTTTTATCACGCTTCAGTCTCGCGAGAGCAGGCACCGCCTGAAAGTTGCTGCGACGTAGGGAAACGATTCTCGTGTACTCTGCAGAAAATTAGGGGAATAAAGATAAAGAATGGTGAGTGCCTCTTTCGGTTCAGCGAAGAAGTTCCCGCATTTGTATCGGCGTTGGACCGGAAGGATAAAAAGTGAACCTGCTAACCATTATAACCAACAACAGAAACAACGAAGTCAGGACATGCTTCTGAGGGGCGTTGTAATTTCGTTAAGAGAGTTAAAAAAAAGTGGAGGTAGCCCTCGCACCTGTTCTTTTGTAAATTTATGCTGCTGCAAGCATTGTAGTTCCACATCACGCGTTGCGCACGTACTCATTGAAGAGTCCGAACAGCAGCGCCGATAAACGGTTTAATTTTTTTTCGGGTATAGGAGTGCTTTAAGGGACACTGCAACACTTTCGATAAGCGCTTTCACTCTTTCCTTCGCTTCTGGAACCAGTACGAAAGCTATAGTTATCGCCAGCATGGAGGGGCACTGCGTGATTTGCTCGTCGCATCAGATACGCCTACCATTTCTGCTTTGTTTTTGTGGCGTTATTTTTAAAGTTGCTATCGAAAAGCGTTCATTGCTGCAACTGAAGGAAAACCGGCCAACAGCAGCTACATGGTCTTAGTGACGTAATTCGAGCCGCCGAAGAACGTCAAAACCGGGAAACAGAGAAAAATCTTTTGAGCAAGTTTCCAAGTTATCTGATGGGCATAGAGCAGTAATTTTTGCTGAGGTGCTTTGCGACACCCTAATCTAAGTACCGGCTGTGTTGGTTGACTACGTTCTGCAAGCATTTAAGACTTCAAAAAAAGTTGAAAAAAGTGTTGCAGGGTCCCTTTAAAAATCCGCAGAACAGGGCTGCACCCTGTGATATTTCTCGCCGCAGCAGATACCTCTTTGCCTTTCTTCTTAGCTTTTGCTGCGGTTTTCCTAGCGTGGCTATCGCGTGCGTTTATTGCTACAAGTGAAAGGAAGCCATCCGCCAGGTTGAGGCGATATTGCTGGTGTAAAGCCTTTCAAGCACGCTATCAATACCCATACTTGGAAGAACATCGTAAAAGAAAGAAATATTCTGAGCGAGTTTCTAAGATATACCGGTGTACGCAGAGCAGAAATATTTGTATCGGCTATTTGGTGGCCACATAATACACAAACTGGGCGCGGCTATTGATTACGTTCTAGTACCGTTTAAGACGTTGAAGAAAACTTCTCGGTGCGCTTAAGTCTGCTTACGCGATTTAAAAGCGAAAGCAGTTACGGTTTTTAGTGGCCGATACTTATCAGACTTCTTTACGGCTACATTGTATTTGTGTCTCTTATTTCGCTTTCGTTTCTTCGTCTTCTGGTGCGACTCGCTTCAACAGGCAGACTGGCGACGTATAATGTCACAGCTTCCCTAGCTGTGGCGCTTTCATAATTTCAGAAGCATCCTGCAGACTACTGTGGGCGTACGTTATCCCGTGCTGGGTTGTTGTGGACGGACGAATAAGGTATTCAACATAGCAGGTGCACGGAAAAGGATCCCTGAAGTGAAAAGGAAACCATTGCTGCCACTCGCAGCTAATGCGTGTTGTAATTTGACGTTTCGGTGAAAAGGTGACAAAAGCCTTTTAAAATGGGTTTTTAATGCCCATACTGTTTTTAATTATTGCAAAAACTTTAATTTCGTCAGTGCACTCACACGGTTTTCTAAATCAGGGCATCGATCCATTTGCACAAACAGGCCTTAATAAACATTACTGAATTCTGCGGAACTGGTATAACAGCCTCGTAAAACGTGTTTAAAATGTTACATTTCCGCCTTGGACGAGTTTTAGGGGAAATCCCCAAGGTGGAGTAAGCTTTTGCGTAGGAAAATTTGGTATCCACCTCAATGCAGCCTTACGGCTACAAAGGCAAGCTGTACAGCTTTCTCAGAAACTTCGCAGTTGAAGAAAGATTGTCCTGGTCCAGGATTCGAACCCGGGACCATGGCCTATCGTATATCTACTATCTACCTTGGGTGTTGAAGCAATTTCCTTATTGAATTTGATACGATAAATTGATTTTTTTCCTCTTTTTTTGATCATGCACGCTGGGTTGGCCTGGACTGGAAAGGACTTTATTTCAATAAAACCTGCAGTTAGCTTGGGTCTGTTACGACCCCGTCCCGATGTGGCCCAGGCGTTTTAAACGGTCCGCGAACGCTCCGAAACTCCGCCAAAACAAGAGCAACCAAAACGTTCTTGCTGAAAAAAAAAAAAAGACTAGACAAAACATATCCTTCTACGTTGCCATTGCTTTTCTAACAAACCCTTCGCGAAACACACTTGGGATGTCAACTTCCGAGCTCTCGGCGGCATCGCCATAAATACGGCGGCTTTCGAGATACTCCATCCTGCCTTCCATCTGTAGTGGAAACAGCCATGTATCCAACTGTATCGAAGCTCGTTTATGCACCGAGACCCCGTTTCCGCCCGACCTAGCTTCCTCCCGCAATCCGCCGATGTCGACGTCTCCGCTTCAATGTTTCTCCCGGCGGAGTCTGGGTACTTCCTCCCCCCATCTCTACTGGTTGTCTTTGCTCACGGGACTTTGGGCGTTGTTTGTTTGCTTGTTTTGCGTTTAACCTCCCTTTTTGTTCTTTTTCACCGCCGCAACTTGTCCAACCTTCCTTATGCCTCACTGCACTTGTTCTTGCTGAGCCGTACTCAGCACTCTCGTCTTTTTTTATCGCCTCTCTACGTTGATGCACGTGCCAGCGAAACGTACAAAGTCGGAGCGGGTGCTTGCGAGCAGAAAGTAAGCGCTCGAGTCCTTACAAGCCGGAAGGCTGTGGAACAATCCTCGAGGCCAATAAGCACGAAGATGCGGGCACGGGCATAAAAAAACAAGAAGAGACGGTAAAATAGCTAGCTATACCGATAGCGGTTCTTGTCTACGCAGAGACACTTCAAGGCTGTCAAGAACCCTGAGTCTTGTTAAGGCGTAAGTGAAGAATATAAAGGAAAGCGAACCAGGGCAGGGTCATAAAAAGAAGCAGTCAACGGAAGCCACGTGCTTATGTGGCTCTTTGAGAGCGGATGAAAGCGAGCTTCGTGTTATCACGGGCGCTGACTCGTGAGAGACAACTAGTCAGTTTTGTCGCGGCGTCATACATTGAGTTAGAGGGTGGAACATTTGGCAGCTTTTTGTAACGTTTTGAAGGGTAGAGCGGAGAGGATAGGGTATGGTTGTTCTGTTATCTTTATAGTGGCTTACGCGGAATAGGACTGCATTTTGGCGTCGCCTTTTTCGGCGTCTCCTCTCTTTTTTTACAACCGTTTTCAGCAGCCGTCGCAAAAGCATTCCTACAATGACTAACAGCACAAGCGCGAAATTGCTAAAATCGACGGCCTGCCTCGTACACATCAACATTATTCAGTGCAAAGTAAACCTCGGACAAATTCGATGCGAAACATGGGTACATTATCGAGAGTTCCACAGTTCTTTTGATTATAAATACACCTTGAATCGGTGCTTCCAAAAACAATCGAGAAAGTTATCCACCCCTCCGTTGAACGGGAAGCTTTCTCGTGATGGGTTGTCTGGTTTGCCAATCCCACACTGCGAGTACGTGCTACTCTGGAGGCATGCACTACTTTTCTAGAAAAACCGCACCAGCTCTCAAATATGCACTCTGTAGACCTAAGGTTTAGGTTTGGGGTCTACGTCGTGAATCGGTACCTGCTGCTTTTTTGAGTGAGGGCCGGTTCAAGGTATCAAACCTCAAAATGTGACGTTAGGTCTAACGCCCTGCGACTATAGCGGCCTTACGGCATGCAGAGCAACCTGATTCTCATCGTACCTCGAGCTGCGAGTAACGGCTGTCGACGGTCACCTCAGAACATGATGTTAGGCCTATATACGTCGCACCGTCGCACGCCTGTGTCGCCTGCTCCCTCTGCTGCACATCAACCTTTAGCAGAGGGGGCTTAACAGAGCTGTTGGCAAGCTTCGAAGGGGCGCGTTTTAAGTTTCCTACACTTCAACTGCGATAATCATCATCATCGTCAAAGAAAGTTGGCTTTCCTGCAGCGCGCACGGACATCATCAGTGAAAGGCTGAAAGCTTCGCTTTAAAATGAACGGTTTAGAAAGGGTGTCGAAGAGAGGTGAGTGGAACGCAAAACAGGAACAAAAGACGTCGGCTCGAGCTGTTCGAAGCACAGTAAGAGCAAAATATGAAGAAAAAAGTGGCGCTGCTTGTACTAGTGGAGCAAGACTACAGAAACTGCAGAGCTGGCGGCCCCTCTCCCTTCGTCGGAGAGCCGGCTCTTGCACATCACATAGATTTCCGAACTTGCCGCTGAAAGTTCTTCATGACTGGCAGGCCCGGATCGTTTCGTCCGCAGGCGTTCACATCTGTACCAATCTGGACCGCGTTAGCACGCGCTATAACCAGCGGCCAAGTTCAAAGCCAACACCCGTGCTCCACATGTTGTTGTTCCCTGCCGCTGCATACCAACCCGTAATCCTCGGGCCTTTGGTGGGTGGCCCAGTAGCTAGGTTGCCGGTTTCACGGCGTATATAAAGGTCCCGGGTTCGATTCGTGGGGCCTCCCATAACCACGTTTTTTTTCGCAGGTTTCGAGCTTTTTTGGTGCGACGGACAAAAGGGGCTCGACTTTTAAACAGCTCTGCTATTGAAAAGCACGCTGGCTCGCGATCTCGGCTGGAGCCAGGTTGAGTAGGCCACGTCACCTCCTCCTTGCGTTCGTAACATTCGCTAGGCAACATGACCCAATCCTCTGCTGCTATACTCGGTGACAACTTAAGAACGGCAGCGGAAGTTGCCGCTGTGCCTTATCACCGTAGCCGGATGTTTCTCCGCGCGGCGCAAGTAGGGCGTTACTGGGAATATTTCGAACATGGCGTGAGCCGTTCCCGTGATTTGTTGGACTTAATATGCTTATAAAGCGACTCCAGTGACGACAAACGAACTGCGTGAGACAAGGCAGACGATATCACGCATTCATAGCAAACCCCTTTCAAAACGCGCGCGCACTGACGTCACGGGTCCGGCGCTTTGGCGGAGTGATACACTACATGAGGTGGTGCCGTTCTTGAGTTGTAACCGAGTATAGTGGCTATGTCGCACCGTTCGGCGCTTAGGGTAGCTACGGCCGTTTCCCTGTTCTGCATAATTCTGTACTCGGGTACAAGTTTAATAACGGCTATAGCTCATGTAGTGTGTAACTCCACTGAAGCGACGGACTCGTGACGTCAACGCGCGGGCGCTTTTTGAAAATACGTTACGCTTCACGCGTGACATTGTCTGCTATTTCTCAGTTTGTGTGTCGTCGCTGCATTAATTTATAAGCAGTTTGAGCCCTAAAAACACGCGAACGACTCGTGTCACGATCAGAGTAGTACGTACTCGTATACTCTTTGCACTACGCGGAAGCACATCCGGCTGCGGTGATCGGGTGCAAGGGTCACTTCGGGCGCTGTCACTCCCAATTTTTACCCATGCTTCTTCATTCATTAGGACCTATGTTGTCTCGACTGAGCTAAAGTTCGTGAAAATGTACACATACTAGTTTTAGCATAGAGACATTTCAGCAAACGAGAATAACTATCACTCGTGGCAGGTGTCTCAGCGCGATTTATTACTGATATACCTTAAGCAACCTTGGGAAGTATCTCTGCTCATTTTCTTTTGACATTAACGTCTCCCGAGATTCGTGTTTACTCTGCACGGGTCCGTAGCACCTTTCATTTCACATAATCAGCCTAAGACGCCTGCATTATGTTGACTTTTATCGGAATTAAACTAGCTGGACTAGCTAGCAGTGCATGCATTTCATCTTTTTTTTTTTTTATCGCGCCCTTGGTCTCCAGGCATCAACCAAAACCACGGCCATGAGGCTTCTTTCCTATGCCTACTAAATGCTCCTCGTAAATATTTTACTGTATATGACACACGAAAGTTTGTCCTTCAGCCATGTTGTGTGTCGCTCCATTGGTAAATACAAGCCGCTTCGGCGCAGGAGAGGGTTTGTGGGGGTTACCAAGAGCTATTTCGGGCAAATAGAACAAAGTAGTATTATGTATTCATAATCCCTCTAAAAACAGCGAACATAATGGAGTCGTCTGCCTGACAAATACACGAATCCCTCCTTCACAGCATGGCTCGCAGTTGGCTCGCAAAATAAAAAGAAACGGCTATTTCATGCCAGACGACTCAGTGGACGGGCGCGCCATAGTTGTTTATTTTTATCCACAAAAATACGCTACTCTCGCATCCCTCTCAGCTAAACAACGAGCTGAGGTTGAATTTATGCATAATGTATGCAGATCTATGCAAACGTAGCCCAAGATCACCTTATAGCATTAGCGCCATCGCGGCACCGTCGATATTGTTGGGCGTATCGTATCGGCGCGACACGTGCTCAGCTTAGACCGTATGCTCCAACAACGCGGCGCTCGTGCGCTCCCGCCACGTACCAATCATAACCAACCCTAACCAACATGCAGCGCCGGGGCCGCGAAGCTAGACTCGCTGGCACCTTCAAATCAAACCGGTCGAAGCTAAATTTATGCAAGGCGCCCGCAGTTTCTGAAAGGTAGCGCAAGGTTGGTTATTCGATTATCTCCAAGAAGCCGCTGCTTCTTGCTGTTTGCCTTGATTGACGTTTAAATTAGCAGGGAATGCGCTGGATGTCAGAAGAGCTCCTGTACTTTATTGGAAGGCTTGCAGAAAAAGGAGAGAAGTATACGTATTGATAAATTTGTTGTAGCTATTTAAGTTGCCGTGCTAGCTACTGAGGTGCAACGAAGTTCTGAGCCAAGTTCGCTCCAGTTGTAAAACGAAAAGAGCTTAATATCGGCTCAATTTCCGAACGCTCGCTTGGTGGCTCGCTCGACAGTGTTCACCGGGCGTAGAAATCGTCGCGTTCTTCAATATAACAGTTCCTGTGGTGCGACGGAAAACAACAACCACAAAAACCCGCCCGCATCTTCCCACGGGGGGAACTCGAGTAAATGCGTCGCAGAGGGGTGGGGGTATCGCGTGAATGTTGCGTAATCGGGTATGGTTTGGGAATGCTTCATTGTTATTTCGTCTTTATTCTTATTTATTGAATGAAGGAGAAGCGATGGCAAGGAGTGTAAAGTTAGTCTGTCTTTATTGCTTGGTGCCGTCAAGCAAAGCGTCAAGTCAAGCGAAAGCCAAGCAAAGACGCCCTTGACTGAATTCCGTACGCGCGCTCCGCCGCTTATATACACACCGCCCGCGTTCGAGGGAGAGGAGTACGGGGGAGACACGCGCATGCGCACACTTCCGTACACAAGCGCGCGAACTTTCCACGCACCCACCACGCCGTTATCACGTGTGCACGCCCTGCCGTCGTTACTGTTGAGCGCGACGCAGCGCAAGCTACGACGCATGCACGCACAGACGCGCTCCCCCCGCACCGCCGCAGCTGTTGTTGAGAGCGACGGAGCGCACGGGGGAGAGACGCGCACCTGCGCCTCGACGCGACGCGCATGCGCAGTGAGCGTGTGGACGGCGCCGACAACATCGACGAGTGACATCGCGAGCCTAAGAAATGCTCCGCATTTAAAAAAAAAAAAGGGGGTGGGGGGGGGGGGCAGAATTGTCGGCGCGCATTTACGTATAACTCAACCAATACAGCATCATGCCATAGCAAAGAATCGAGGTCATAGAATACCAGCAACTCAAATGAAAATATGGCATGCTGACGATTAACCTTTTTAGTGATAGCGCACTGTCATCTACAAATGAAAGGGGAACACAAAAATATCAACCAGAACACGCAATACCAAGCAATGTGGCTGGTGGAGATAAAATAATGGATCGCAAGTGGTATATTTAAAAAGACACATATTCAGTCTTAGTTTCTGGAATAAAACCACGCGACCATGCATTGTATTTTCACGGAAAGAAATTGAGCTACTTGTGCATTCTGCTTCATATCTTCGTATTGGCGTTTAATTTGTCCATGACTGCATTGCGGCTTTATTGAACTCTTCTGGGCTTAATCCGGGATTGCGCTTGCAAGCCGTCCACCTGTTTACACAATGGAAACGTTTCTCGCGCGCGGCGGCTCTGGGTCATCAAACAGGCTAAAAAACAAACTGAAAGAACAATAAATCTGGAGGGCCGTGTTTTTCGTCTTTCTCTCTCTTTATTTTCTTTTTTGTGGGGGGCAGCAACGGATGCTTAGTGTCAACACGGCCGACGCGAGCATCGGCGCATGTAACGATCGTGTACGCACTGCGAGACACTGTCGTTTATGAAAGATTTCGCATTAACGTCTCGCTGCACGAGCACCAGTAATCGCCAGGAAGCAAGTAAACGCAATATTTGCCGCCTAATACCTGACGCCGTGTGGTGTAAACAACGACGCCGGGTGATTGTTTTCCACCAAGGTTGTGCAACAGAAAAAAGAAGGAGGGTGTTCAGGGAAAAGGTTGCCACACGTTTTCAGACTTTTTACTCGTTCTTTTTTTATTCTTTCTAAATTTCACTTCAGCGTGTTTCTTTACCAGCGGAAAAGGCCAGAGCCCGTTCCGAGGCAGCTTATAAAAAGAGGAGGCACTCGGATAAAAATGTTAACGAAAAAGGAAAATATAAATTCAAACGAACGGCGCAAAGTCGAACGCGCCAACTTCTGCGTTTTATTTGTGTGTGTTTAGTACCGATTCTTTGATACTGTCTGCGTTGTTAAGGCTAGAGCGCCGACTGAAATTGCGCTGTGCGCTTTCTGGGAATAAAAAGAAAGTGGAGATTAAAGATGAAGAAAACGAAAAAAAAAATTGCTCCCTGGAGATTTGTGCGTGAGTGCTGCGCTGTGAAAGGAAGTTTGAGGGTTTGGTTTTCTTTTTTTAGATAACTTATTAAAAACCTAATCAAAGCATTTGAGCGCGACAAGAAGCTAACACGGGCCGAGACGTCGCCAGCTGCAGCGGTAAATCGGTTGCGCTGGGCGTTGCAAACGCGCGCTAAGGCCCCACCGAAAAAAATGTTTACTCTAGAACTTCGACCTTGCGCAAAGTCGCTTTGGTTCCCCAGAAGACGACGAACGATTCACATAACTGGCAGCTTCAAAGAATATTAGGCATAGCACGGGATAAAAAGAACGAGCTACAGTCGTCAAAAGTTTGTTGGGCCGGAGCAGGCGAGCGGCCATGCGCGGGTGCTGCACTTGCCGCTGTCCGCTGATTGCGCGGTTAAAGAGAGCGAGCTATTGCTTTTGCTTTCATGGCTGGCGCAAAAGTTCGGCGCGAAGGGCCTGCGCTGAAGCGAAGTGCGCCTTCTCTGAGAAACCGGCCGCGCGTTGCACTTAGCGCGCTTACCACGCCAGCCACACTACGAAAGCAAGCGCTAAAGTTCCCCTCGCTCTCTTTAACCGCGGAACCAGCCGACAGCGGCAACCGCAGCGCCCCTGCATGGCCGCGCGTCTGGTCCTGCCACGGTCACCGAGGCCTACAAAATTTTGTCAAAGACTGTACGTTCACGGAGCGCTCTAGCCGCCATTAAAAGGCAACATGTTTCAGTTTAAACCAATACGTTTAAACAACAGTGCGGTACGGGCACATCCGGACAGTCATCTGCCCAAGGGGAATGTATGTACACATACATTTTCAAAGGGACCATGCAACACTTCCGATAAACGCTTTCACTCTTTCCTTCGCGTCTTGAGGCATTGTCAAAGCACATAGTGGCACAGCGGGATGTGCTCGTCGCAGCAGAACTACCCCCTTCCGTCTCTGCTTTGCTTTGTGGTTTTTCTCTAAAGTGGCTGACTATCCAACGCGTTTATTGCTGCAACAGAAAGTGCCCAATAGCCGCTACATCGCTGTGATGACGTAATTCGAGCGCTCGAAAAACACTCAGACTCTCTTAAAAGAAGGTTTCCAACTTATCTGATGGGCATAGAACAGTAATTTTGGGCTCAGCTATTTTGTGTCCCCCTATTCCAAGTAGTGAATGGGTCCGTTGACTACGTTCTAAAAGCATTTGGAATTTATAAAAAAGTTGAAAAACGTGTTAAAGAGTCCCTCTAATGTACATATGCCACATTCGGGGTTCGGATTTTTTTATTAGAATTTTAAGCGACATTAAAAGGACGTGTCTCATGTAATGTGTCCCTTGCAGAATCATAGTAATCGAGAAAGCTGTCGCTGTGTGTCGGATCCGCTTCCGCTGGTCGCCTGTGATTTTTTCCTTGTTACTACAGTTTGATGGAGTAAAGGCTACGCAACACTTCATTAACGCAGAAGGCGTCCTGTCCCTATCCGAAGCCGCCCGTCTCGTTTATTTTTAATGATGTCACGTTAGTGCACCAGTTCTTTAACTCTCGAAGTCGAAGCGGCTACCAAAATTAATGTACTGTATACTGCTCAACTACATGCTTTGAAAGTAGCCGTCTCATACGGCGTGCCTTTGTACAAGCTCACAGTTCATTATTCTGCCTATCAGTGCCGCAGCTCTCGCCGCCTGCTGATGACCTGCGGGTCGTAACATGATGAATAGTGTGGCGTATGCACCTAAGTACACTTGTAAAATGTCGGCCCTTTCACTAAGGTCGCAAAAGCACGCCAGTGTACTGTGTAAACAGCAGCCCGTACGTGGTGCTCCGTTACTGCTCCGTTACTCCGTTACTGCCTTAGTAAAAAAGCTCAGCTTCATTCAAGTTGCAAGGGTTAATTTAGCTAAGCCTGAGTTCGTTAAACGAGATTCTTGCGTTCAGAGGCCTCATTATGCAGTGCCACATTGTGTCTTTTTCGCGTGTGCGTGTTGTTAAACCGTCATGGCGGTCGTCTGACATCTAGGCTTTTCTAGCGTTCTTGTGGGAGGCTGGAACTACACTAGAACTTCCTCATCAGGCGGAAATCAATTCCGAACATCGCATAGCAAAATAATGAACTTTACGGGATTTTTAGGGAGCCATTATGGAATCATTATTGGGCTTATAGCATTGCCTCCACAAGACTGCACACAATTTTATTGTGGTTTCTGCATAGAAGTTTAGGAAGATCAGTGACGCATGTCCACAGCAGGAATCGACCAGAATGGCGAGACCAGTGGGAGGCCAATATATGTGGACGGCAATCTAAGCCAGGTCATCACCCACATATGCACCCACAGCGCTTTTTTTTGCGAGAGATTGCCATACGGCATTAACAAAATGCTTCCAACGGAAAAAGTGTGCTAATGTAGGCTTGTTGGTACATATTTAAAGTCGGCAGAACAACGCTAGGACGGGACAAGAAAGAGTGTTTCGAGCGAAAACGCCCGTTTCTACGAGATTTCGGCGCACGTTAAAGATCCTCAGATAGTCACAATTAATCCGAAGCCCTCCACTGCGGCGCGCCTCATCGCCTACGTTACGTTGGCGCGTTAAACCCTACAATCAATCAATCAATCAATCAATCAATCAATCAATCAATCAAGCAATCAATCAATCAATCAATCAATCAATCAATCAATCAATCAATCAATCGATCGATCAATCGATCAATCGATCAATCAATCAAGGGTGTTTCGACTTCCATAAAGAATGAGCGTGGCCACTTTCACCATTTACAGTGATATTCGCGCTTGCGCATTATTTTCTAGAATTAAATCCTTGCCTTGGGACCATCCTGTTTATTTCTCTGCTTACCTGCAGGGTGTAACTCTTTATGTATAATAAAAACTTTCTTTTATATTTGTATTATAAACTATAACCTTTCTAATGAGCTGTAACGAACCCTTTGTTGTCAGTCAGCGCCCAGTCACGTAGCCAACCCGCAGACAGACCTATAACTGCTGAAAGCTAACGATATCGCAACTAGCGCGCTACAGGGGCGCCTATACGGGGAATGGTCACGCATTAATTGTCAGCCATCAGGTCGAGTCCTTTTTCGAAGTTCTTCTACAGCACGTTCTCGAACGGGCTTTGTCATATCAGACACACAGAGTGGCGCCAGTCAGGCGTGCAGGTTTCGCGAGACGTGACGACTGCGCGACTGGGTGACTGAGTCATTCCGGGTGGGCGGCTCCGTTATAATTAGTTCGGCCCTCGTTATGACGCTCTAGTGCGCCGTTGCCGGGTGGGCGTGTGACGTGCGCGCCCCGGCCGCGTCGTTCCGTCCCCGTGGCGTACACTAACGCTTACCCAGTTACCCGCTCTCGACGGAGCCAGAGTTCCGCGCGAATTTGTTTGAACGCTCGGCCGCGCCGAAGTGCGAGGGAAAGTGAAGGGGGTCGCTAAGCCTTGAGATCGACGCGGACAAGAAGGCGGAAGGGCCCTGACGGTTGACAACGTCGCTCGTCAACCGTCTTCGGTCTGCCCGGCCCGGCGAGCCTAGCTTTGGGCTAGTCTTCTTTTCTTTTTTTCGTTAGTCATTGCTTGTTCGGAGGCTTATCAGGAGGCTTGTGTTGGTATAGCTTGACCAAACCATCACGGAAATCTAATCGTTCTGGCTGCTCTTCGTCTATTTCTTTCTTCCTTCCTTTCTTTCTTTCTTTCTTTTTCTTCTTTCTTTCTTTCTTTCTTTCTTTCTTTCTTTCTTTCTTTCTTTCTTTCTTTTTCTTTCCTTTGTTTGTTTCTCTATTCATTTATTTCTTGCTCAGGAATTTAGAAAATTATTCGTTTTCCCGCCTTTGCGCCAGACCACCACCACCTTACCCCAGAAAAAAAAAATTTAGAGTTCTCTAAGGCGCTCATCGTTGTTTCCGAACGAACCTCGTTCAATTGAATTTTTCGCCCCTTTTCCCGTGTTTGACTCCAACCCTCGCGAGCGAAGTGAGAGGTTTCATTTCTGACATTTTTCAAAGCGTCGCTCTATGTCCTTTCATTGTTTTCGTTCACTTGCACGGGGCTAATCAACAGTTGGGTTACTATTTTTCCTCAACTCTTGTGAACGCGAGTTTTCACGTTATCCCAGAACGTCTTCACTCCGGATTTGTCCGCGTCTCCTTTTTATCTCTTTTGTGGCATTCTTTAGCTTCCCGTGTGCGCTCAGGGCGCTCTGGTCCGCCGTATGGTGGGCTAAAATTCTTTCATGAAATTTTAAAATTCTACAGCTCGGTCGGCCACTTCTCAGGTAAAACGCTACGAACCGTAATGCCAACCAATTTGCTTGTAAGTAGCGATACTAACTCGCCCACTTAGAAAAAAATGGAAATCTAGTGCAGGCTTGCGTAAAGGTGGTGTCGATTTTCTCTTCAGCGCTTATATTCCGCGATGGCAACGCCAGGCATATCAGATTTACGAGAGACATTTTCTAAAAAAATTGAGCATCGATTTAGCTGGGTACGTAACCCGTAATACGTCTCAATGAACGTTCATCAGGCGATGTGTACATTACGCTTCCCAGGAGCTAGGAACACTAAATAGCTCTGACTAAGCATTGCAAAGAACCATCTCGTCTTCATATCCCGTATAGGGGGCGCCCGTACAAATGGTTTATTGCGCGCCTTGTCCCGATAAAGCGTCCACGTTTGTTTTCGTTTTGTTCGATCGCACGTGCCGAACGCTCTCGTACCAAGCGTTCGATTTATGAGCGCAAACCACCACAGTTTGAGACAAACTTTCAGTCGCGATGTTCCGGCGAAACTAGCGAGCCAGCGGCATTGTCGGCACTGACTTCTTCCGAGGCATGCGCGAATCTCGATCCGCCGTTGCACATAACGGCCCCGCATTCGTTCGCCCAATTCGCTGATTAGTGTGCGCTGCAAACACGACGCGTGAGCAAGTCTCTATAAATGAGCACCCTGCCGAGATTCGGGCTCGCGTTGCTGTTTGCTCGTTTGAAGTGCGCGCTGAGCAAATGGACCCTTTTGCTACGTCTACTGCCTTCACCTTTGCCTTGCATATTGTGTGCTCCGGGGCATCTGAATTTAGCGGAAAACGGGGGCTGTAAGTGGCGATTCAAGTCGCTGGCACTCCTCATAAGTACAGCGACATCGCGAATTCAACGATCTTTTTTCTTGATTCTCGGGGCATGGGCCTTTAAGGCAACTTCAGTAACCGTGAAGAAATGATCCTGGGCCGCGACTTCGCTGTGTCGTAATAACGGGGCTTTCATTCTTGAGTCTGGCATTTAAGACACGCACACATCTTTCCTCAAGGACTGATATACTTGGGGCCATAAGCGAGGTTCAGCAAAAACTTGTGCGGCGGCGTAACACCTCAGCACTCTACAACGCTTTTCGGACCCCGCCACTAGATTAAAACACAGGGTGTATAGCGAACGAGATTAAGTTGGAGTACACAGACATTTTGGTGTATGTACGTGCGGACGGACGTCTTGCTTGAGACGGGCATACGTCACATTCTGCGGTAAAATCTCACGCTGCAGAACAAAAAATGGCTACGCGAATTTTCGATGGAAAAAATAATCGGTCGAAGGCCCACTGGCGGTCTTCAATAGGGGATCCATTGGTGGATCTTCAGGACGCGCTTCGACTTGACGTCTCCCCTGACAATGCCGGCGATGGAGTGAAGGCAGCGCCTACGCAACCACGCGCTCTTTCGTTCTCTATTCTGTTGCTCGGAGGACGGATCGACGGCAGAATTTTCCGCCGACATGTCTCATCTATTGCTCACGCAGTTATATCTCTACTACAGGTAGAGCGCCGCAGCGTCGAAGTATTAAGAAAAACGTTAATGAAGGCTAGCGGTGCCCATCCCCTCCTCGCGCTCGTGGTTTCGTTCGTGGGTGTAACGGATTAAGCGGGGGCCGTGTTGATATCAGTCCTTCGCAGCTGAAGGCGGGTTCTGGCAGGAGTTCTTAAGCTCAGATTTCCGTTTCACGCTTGCTTAGGTGAACCGCGGAACCCACTTAGTGATACTGGAACATGAAGCTTACTGGCGGGGTAAAACGCGCCTAATTGATTGCTGCGGGGGAGAAACTTAATCTTCCTCTCTCGGCATAAGCCCCGTGCGTCACGGTATATCCTCAGCTACCCCTGAGGAACCCGCCGTGGTGGCTCAGTGGCTAAGGCGTTGCGCTGCTGAGCACGAGGTCGCGGGTTCGATTCCCGGCCGCGGCGGCCGCTTTTCTGATGGAGGCGAAAAGCAAAAACGCCCGTGTGTGCGAGATTTCGGCGCACGTTAAAGATCACCAGGTGGTCAAAATTAATCCGGAGCCCTCCACTACGGCGCGCCTCATCGCCTGTGTTGCGTCGGCGCGTTAAACCCCACAATCAATCAATCAAGCTACCCCTGAGGAGCGCGCGATACAAGAACTGGCTAAGGTTTTCTGGAACAGGAAAAGGAAAAGCTTTTCTGCTTGTTTAAGTTAAAGTGGCGAATGATTCTTTTTTTATTGTGACCGTGAGTCATTAACCGTAAGTAGTTGTTATTTTTTAAGCACTGCTATAGGGAATCTTTCCACCGCACTGACTGCAACTGGTTCTCCAATAATATATGTCTGTCAATGTAGTTCTGTTTTTCTTTTCTGCCTAAGCTACGTGCCCCTCGACGCATGTAATTTTGTGTAATACTGACTGCCGTTGTAGGGATAACCTCTTCAGTACTATCTCTCTCTCTCTCTCTCTCTCTCTCTCTCTCTCCTCCTCCTCTCTCTCTCTCCTCTCTCCTCTCTCTTCTCTCTCTCTCTCTCTCTCTCCTCTCTCTCCTCTCTCTCTCTCTCTCTCTCTCTCTCAGTTTCATCGATGGAAGAATCGCTCTTTCCACCCCGCGGACTCCTAATGACTTGAATTTGCATGACATTCCAGGAAACTTCACCTGATGTATTGCTGCTAATCGAGTCGCAAGAGAAAGTGATAGGATTTGGGCAGCCATTCCCATCGCAAGCTTATTATGAAAGTTTGGGGTTTCTTAAGCCAGTGGCTTGATATCGATCGCCAATTTAGTGTGCCTCTACTCAAGCGCCATACTCCTTGCCCTGTGTCTTCTAAATAAAAACCTCGCGATTGAACTGGCACAAGGAGGTATCTGTAAGGTGAACCGCTTAACGTAACTTACTCAG
This sequence comes from Haemaphysalis longicornis, assembly GCA_013339765.2. Taxonomy (NCBI): domain Eukaryota; kingdom Metazoa; phylum Arthropoda; class Arachnida; order Ixodida; family Ixodidae; genus Haemaphysalis; species Haemaphysalis longicornis. The sequence goes on from CM023456.1 coordinate 107,658,469, forward strand.
CTAAGGCTATTGTTTTCGTTGTATATGCGTAGTATGCGAGATGCATTCCAACCGATGGATATGAGGTGGTGCATCAGTATTGTTAAGAAGCAAGAGTACAGTTTAAGCTAACCGGCTTTCCACTTTACCTGATTAAAATTGTCCAAGTGTGTGCCGCTGTCCGCCGGGTAGACCTTTGTTGTTTTTGTCTTGGAATGGCGAAGTTGCTTGGCGCGCTACACAGCAGCACAATTTAGACTATGACGACGCTCAGGGGTTAGTTGCAATGCGTTGCGAGCGCATAGCGGCTGCTGCATCAGTTGCTGGAGCGTTGTGTTGTCATTGGCCCAAGAGGGTTAATGGCTTCAAGGTCGATAACTTCGAAGCCGCAGTGTACCGAATTGTACCGAACACTTTCTGTTGATTTCTTTTTTCTTATCTGTACAAAGCAGCGTTTCGTTGTAGTACTTTCGCTGCTTTACCTGGCTTTAATAGCCGTTGTGAGCCAGAAAAATGTCCAGCCGAGTAGAAAAAATCGCTACTCCTGGCAGCGGATTCCAACAGTGCGGGGTTTACTTGACAAATCGTTACAGTGTCTTATAACCCCTCGATTCTGGCACTGCTCTGCGTTAAGGAGGCTTTTCTACCCTACTCTGCTGCGTAAAGCTGCGCAATGGTTGTGATACACCCGCGAACGAATACGGAATAGAGTCGCCGATATCGTTATCGGTAAATACCAAATTCGTTGCGGTTGTGAAATGCCGTTTCATCGGTTCACCGAAAAGAGAAAACAGTATAAATAAACGAACATTTGTGAGAAACGAGCGCATGATGTTATTTCGCGCTGAAGTCTTGCACTTGTTTAACGATGCTATTTGTCGGGCCCTGCGCATTTGGCTTCGCCGCGCATGCGACCCCAGAGCCTGCGCGGATAACCAAGCACGTTTTTCGGCGCTACAACTTCTTAACTTCGTTTTCGCCTTTTAGCGGTGTCGGGTACTTTCTTGTATCGCGCGTATGGCGCAGAGAAAGCATACTAACTACGGAACCGCTACTCTGCTCGGTGCCGCGGAACTTAATGCACCGGCGTCTTTACCCAGCCCGAAATCCCTCTCCGGAACGAAGCTTCAAGCTTGTTCCCGGCCACTTAGCCGGGGACACAAGGCGCGCAGGCCCTAGAGAATTAATCCCCATGGAATCGAGAGCGACACGGCGCAGTACACACGGAGAAGGCGCTATCGATGCTGCGCTACCCGCAGGCCCCCGAAGGAAGCAGGCGGTGGTATACAAGTGGAAACGTGACGTGAGGTCCCCAGCGGCGTCGTGCGGCTTTTATCCGACTCCGCCGGAAGTGGTCTGAGTAGACCAGCGCTTGGTGTTTCACTAATGCTCGCCGACATATCCGGTCCACATTATTTCCGGCACGCGCGCGGACCTTGGCGTGACTCGGGGGAGTGGTTCGCCGTTCTCCGTGCCGCCTGTCTACGCCGGAAAGGGTGCTTTGCCTGCTGTCATAACAGTAGCCTGCGGAAGCCGAACCCGGGGGGTCCTAGAAAGTTGCGGTATCTGTTTCTGAGGGATAAAAGACCGAGAACGGTTAAGAGGGCAGATGTCAAGTGGGACTAGAAGTAATGGCCTCATTTTTAATGCAAAGCATCCTTTCTTTGCTTGCATTGCTCTTGTGTGGCCTCGAACAAAACGGAGAGCTAAACCGAGGCGCGCGTGAATGGAAGAGGGGCAGTACGCAGTCATTCACATTCGCAGCCTCTTCGGAGAGGGCGGAGAACGAATACGCATTCTGTGCTGGCACGTGATTGCTTGTGGCGCAATGACTTAAACCGGCGCTACGCGTGCACAAGGCAGGGCAGTATGTGCTTATTCATTCGCACCAATTCTATGAAATGATCACTCAAGACCGACTTGGCGCATAAAAAAAAACACACACAAGGGCAAGAAAGGGACAAACGCGCTTTTTTGTCGTGTGTGTTTTTTCTGCTCCGTAGTCTTGGTCGTGTTAAACCAACTAGCCCAAAATTCAACCTTACTGACTGAAAACTGATTTCGAAGTGCCGCGGTGCAGTCGGGCTGACGCCAGTGTCTGCGTCTTAAACTGCTTATAAACCCCAATTTTGAGGCACGCGTCGGCTCAGATGAGGCTGGGCCTCGCAAGAGACCACTGATGAACGCAATATGACTAAGACTGGAAAGGTTGCGCGAAGTATTTTGGTAGGAAGTCTTTCTCTGTAACCTTTTCTTTTTTTTTTCTTTCTGAAGCACCGTTCGCTTTCGCTGTTACTCTGTGGATAGCAATCTAGTGCTTTTTCGTTCCATCACACGATTTCTTGCAATGCCTCTTTACGGTCGCGCCTAATGATCCGAGAGATCTCTTCATTGCCTTTTTTTTTTTTCTTTTCATTTCCAGCCATCAGAACAGTTCTTCTCATATTTCTCGTGAAAGCGCGTCAGTGTGTTCACTGTTCAGACTTACGACTCTGCGTTTTTGGAAGCACCGGAATGGCGTGATTTTTTTTTTTTACACTGGGACATTTTTAATACCGTGGTCTTCCCATTAGACATGCTCAAAGAAATTAGGTCCACATCAAGCACTGCGCTAGTCGCTGCGGATCCAGTAATACGTTCACTTGAGCTTTTCACGACGTGGCTAGTAAAAAAACTTTCCCGCGGTCCTAATTAACCCGGAAATCATGCCGGAATAGGCATAGCTGCGGTAGCTGAACTTCGGGCTTCAAAATTGGAGTTGTGTTTTTTTTTCTCTGTCTCTCTCTAGTCATAACCTTGATCATTTCGTTCCTATCAGCGCGCCAGTAGATTACCTTGAAAATCCGATTTTTTATTCATGTCGGTTCCTATTTAAGACGCCTTTTTTATGCCTGGAATGTAAGAAAGACTTAAATAGCACCTTTTTTTGAAACGGAAAGTTGATGCGACTGCGAACTTCTCCATTAAGTCCCTTCATCTCGAGACCACGTGAAACAGAAAGCTGGGAAATAAGAGGCCTCGAAATTGACCGCGCTGGGCATACCTGAGCACGAAGATATAATTACAGCAGAAAAAAAGGAAATTATCAACCAGAACGTCTGTCTTATCAGTCTCCGAGTTTCTGGAGAAAAAAAAAAAAAAAAAAAACGTTCTTTCTACTCCCTATCTCCCGCACACCGTCCTGCGACTCCATTAAAATGCTCCAATCACGCCTTTCGAACTTTCGGAAACTTCAGGAATTGAAAGTCCTCCTCCTCCGAGGTCTAGTGTTACAGCTCGGAGATAAAGCGCACGGCGGCAATCTATTTTCTTTCTTCATTCTTGACTTTTTGCTATTTTTATGCATCCACCTTCAGGAGGAATCGCACTCACTCTCCCGAGATTGAGGCCGCTTCCTGTTCCCTTTTGTTCTATTTCGACGTCTCGCGGCTGATGAGTTCCCGATGCGACGTAGCGCAGCGCCTGGGAATAAGATGAGCCGTCGAGACAATGAAACGAACATTTCACGGCGGGACTTCTTTAAAATTGCTGTGCGAGCATTCGTTTTGGAACTCAACGTGGCCTGCCAGGAAGCTCTCAAAGGCAGCCCAGGACGGTGGCTGTGTAAGCGTACCACAAGGTCTTATAATTGCGTGTTTCCATACGCCACTGACGCGAAAGTTTTTGCGAAATTAAATAAAGACTGTCGGCCGAATCACATTTAAGAGTTTCGAAAAATGCGGGTCTCCGCTGCGCTCACCGCGTGTACACGGCAAAGTATCCCAAGAGAACGTTCGGAACACTCAGGTCGGTCAAGGTAAGCCTTTTCACGCATTACACGCTCGAAGGAAGACCCTATCAATTTCAAGTTTTTTTTAACGTGAGTGAACACTTTCTGCACATGTTTTAAGTGCACACGGATGGTTTGTCAGTACAGATATTAGGACCCGCACCGCATTGTTTTCAAATGTCGAATCGCGACCGCGATCCTACGATTCTTTTATAGTCTAGCAGGCGACTCGTTGGTTTCTATGGTGCACGTGACTTGCTTGGGAACAGTGCTCTTCGGTTTATCAGAACGAAAATACTGAAGCAAAACGCTCGTTTGGAAACGCTGGCAGGGTGAATTGGTTTCAATGGTAACTGTCGCAGTGTATGTGTTCCGTAACGGTGAACTAACTAAACCCTCGATACACCGGGAAGTGACCGGGCTTGGAAACACACTTAGTTAGGAGCGCGTGTCGGAAAGCATGCTTTGTGATTTGTATATTGATGTATATTACCAGCGTGAGACCGCGCTCGCCTATCTTGCTGTCTGTTTCGCGCCCGAAGCGCGCGTTTCCTTCGTCTTTCTCATGCCACATCGGCAATCTTGATTGATAAGAAAGGGGTATAGCTTTGCAGTCACTATTGTAGACTATTTTTGTCTTATAGGCAATGTTCTAGACCTAATTTGATGTTTCCAGAAATGAGATCACTCCAGATAAGTGCGAGAGCAAACCCAGGCCATTCCATTCGCCGACGATCGTCTGTACACGTCACTTGTTTTATTGCTTCTTCTACTTTTGTGTATTCTTTAAGTTCTTTGCGAGAGCGCTCTTGGCGCCAATAAACTTTATTCTCTAGGAACCTATTGATTGATTGATTGAATTGATTATTGATTGATTGATTGATGATTGATTGATGATTGATTGATTGATTATTGATTGATTGATTGATTGATTGATTGATATGCTTGATTGATTGATTGATTGATGATTGATTGATGGATTGATTGATTGATATGATTGATTGATTGATTGTAGTGTTTAAACGCGTCGACGCAACGCAGGCGATGAGGCGAGGCTAGTGGAGGGCTCCTGATAATTTTTTACCACCTGGGGATCATTAACGTGCGCCGAATCGCGTGCACACGGGCGTTTTGTCTTTTTTCGCCGCTATCAGAAAGCGGCCGCGGCGGCCGGGAAATCGAACCCGTCGTCCTCGTACTCAGCAGCACAACGCCTTAGCCACTGAGCCACAGCGGTGGGTCCTAGAGAACCCTGCGTCGTCATTGACTACGCGACACGGGTATGATTCATGCACTGTTGTCGGGGTCGTAAGAAACTCCCAGCAAAGCGAGAATTCGAATAAAACTATTTCGTTGTAACCAGCGTTTAGTACAATCTTGAGTGTCGTTGCGGGTCCGTTAATTGTGTTTTCGTTCTAGCACGTCTGTGCACTCCCACATTACTTTCGTACCATAACGATGCGCAATCGAACACTCGCTCGCTTGACTTCCCGCTTGTTGACCGCCTGGTGGGTAACGGTTCCCTCGCGTCTCGTCGGTGGCGTGCTGCAGGCGCTGGCTCTTTCGCCCACTTCTTTGCTGGCTTGCTCGTTTTCTTGATTTCTTGCTCGGACTGAATGTTCATGTTCGAATTTCATCAAAGCGATCTGAGGGGCTAGTTGGTGTATTGACATGATGTAATATAAATGCGCATTCAAGGACGGGACAATGCTCTGTGTGTTGTCGTCCTTCGCTTGTCCCGTCCTTGCGCATTTTTATTACATCATGGAATTTCACGTACGGGAAACTGCTTTCGCAAATAAATGTCAACTGTCGTGCTCAGAAACACTTAAAGGGGCCAAGCACACAAAATACAACCTTGTTTTATTCGAAAGATTTCGTGTTTTTTAGCGCCCCCAGCGCTTTTCCGGAAGCAAACGATGCTTTAGTCACTGAGAAAGTAATCGATTTAAGTTACAATTTGCATTCCCCCACCAAATCGTGTTTTTTCATGACGTCTGCAATGACATCACAAGAACAGGTCTTCAGGCTGCTACGGAACCTTGTTTATCGTTAGTCAACCAAGATGGCGCCACAATACCGCGGCGGGCCGTTTTCTGCCTTTGCTTTGTTTTTGACCGTATTTGTACCTGGCTTGCTCTTGTTAAGGTAGAAAATAATCGTTTCGTGAAACGTGGTGTTTGCTCGACAAATGCGGTCACGTAAGATACCGTCGCTTGTGCCAATCGGGAAGTGTTGTTACAACCCCAAAGCGCCGCAGTGCTGTGCAGATAAAACAAGCATAGTGCGCCCAGTACCAACAGCAGTACGCATCGGTACTTCTATGTTTACGGGTACTTTCGTAGCTTCTTACTGTTTCCCCCACCATACTCACTGCTATAAAAAGAATGTTCCCCACATTGAAGCGCAATAGCTCGTTCGGCAAGCTTATAAGCCCTGCCTAATTTGCGTTTACTTTTGCCGGCATCAGCCAATCGCAGAGCTGGCACATATGACATCATAGGTTCTTGTGCGGGAAATGAGCTAGTGGGTCGCGTAGCCATTCCCTTTTTTCGTAATTATATAGCCTATTTGAGCGAAGTTTACGTTAAAAGTGGTGTCAGTGTGATTCTAACGAGGCAATCTTTCGAATGAGCCAAACTTGCATTTTGTCTTCATGGCCCCCTTGACACTTGTATAGCGCGTCCCGCGTGGTACTCTTTGAGCGCGAAGAGGAGCCCTGTCTAACAGTCTTGCGATGGCGGGTTGAAAAGTTCAGCCAGACGAAAAAAAAAAAAAACTATCTCAGTACAAAGGACGAAGCGAGCTCCAAACAAGCGGGCTTGCTTTTTTAACCCACCCCGAGAGAAATCCAATGGTGGTCTCTTACCGGCAATCACCTAAAGCATGTTCTTTTTTCCCTCGCTATACTGCGTTTTCCGATATAAGCGCTGACTGCGGGCACACGCGACTTTCATTTGGGGAATACGAAGCCGGCTTGCACGCTTGCCTCCGCCTTCGGGGTCGGGCCCACGAAGCCTTTGACAAATGATTCCCCGCGCTTGACTCCCGCTCTTTCCTCTCTCGAGCTTTTCTCTTTTCTCGTTCTCGTTTGTTGCTCGTGCACTTTCGTCACTCGCTTAGGCGCGACGCATGCTGGACTTTACCCGCCGCGGCCTTTCCTATTAACCTACATAATGGAGACGCCGCTAACGTCTCTACCGTTCCGGATACTAACCTGCTGCGTTCTGTCCCCTTATCCGCCGGCCTGTTTGCTTGTTCGTATCGCAGCCTGCTTCTCTTCTGATAGGCTGTATTCCTTTGGTTCGCTTTTGCGCTTGCCTCCGCGTATATGGCGCATATGGCGCAGGTAGCGAACGGAGCGGCACACGCCCTCCCCGCAACGACAAATGGAGCCTCTTTCGGGACGCAGCGTAATAATCGTTCTCGCGCGCTGGGTATACACAGCGCTGGCACGTGGCCCGTAGTGCCTGGCAGGCCTGTCGGAAAGATGGATCGATTCTCATAGCCTAGTGGTGCGGCGGATCTTTGCTGCTTGGTACGTTTACTGCAGCCCCTGATGCGTTGGAGCTCAGCAAGTTTAATGAGCTTATTTACAACTTGAAGCCATCGCACCCCCCCCCCCCCCTTTTTTTTTTTTATTTAGTCCTCATTTTAATTAAGTACCGCTAGAATTTAGAAGAGGTTTGCGTGGTCCCGTGCGGTTCATTATATCCATGTTGCTTTCTGGTTAATTCTACGACCGTGTTGTCTTTATTTCGCTCTTTCTCCCTCTCTGCTTGGGGCTAGGCACTGGACTGTTTTGCAATCTCCAAGCTCCCGATAAAAAAAATTGTAAATGTTGTTGCAAGCAGCGGAGGGGATCGGGAATTAATGATCTGCATATCATTCTAGCGGTTCTGAATAATATTCCCCGCCCCGATAAGGGAACACGCTTATTCTTCGAAGTTGCGGGCAGTGAGCACGCGGCCCCGTGGAGCGGTATTTTATTCCGTTTGAGTGTGAAAACCTGCAAAAGAGAGAGAGAGAGAATGGGAGGAGCAGAGGGAGAGAGAGAGGAGAGGAGAAGAGAGAGAGAGAGAGAGAGAGAGAGAGAGAGAGAGAGAGGAGGACTGAAGAGAACTGAAATATACATGGCGAGAAGGGTCGTGCGTAGACAGGCGTGTATCCATGCATGGACGTCTTTACCATATATGTTCAGTGTTCAGCGATTGGGCGCTTAGTTTTGCCTTGTGATACGCGTCGCATCTCTGTGTTCCATTCTTATTTGGCCTGGCTTTTGATATGGTCCTTATAGCTCTTCATTGGTATTTTTATTTCGTTATGCGTCCTGATCGCGCAGCGCTATAATATACCGTTCCCATTGAGATACTTCGGCACGAAAGGTGCATTGACTTGCTTCCTGGGTGATATGCTATGCTACGGTTTTAGCACGAGGACGGGGGTTAGATTCCCGGCCGCGGCGGCCGCTTTTCTGATGGAGGGGAAAAGCGAAAACGCCCGTGGGCACGAGATTTGGGCGCATGTTAAAGATGCCCAGGTAGCCAAAATTAATCCCGGAGTGCTCCACTACGGCGCGCCTCATCGCCTGTGAAGCGTAGGCGCGCTAAACCACACAATCAATCAATCAATATTCTACGGTTTCCGATCTCGTACTTAAACAGACCCAACAACACACTTTCTCATATCGTTTTTTTTTTCTTTTTTTCCAAAATCTGAAGTCCTTTCAGAACGTAGTCAACAACCGCACACACAAACGGTCACAAAGTACCCCAGCCAAGCCTTACTGTTCTACGCCCATCAAACAATAACGGGACAGCAGACGAAGTAATAATTGATAAACGCAATCGGCAACCATGGCAACACGAACACAAATGTTCTTGTTGTGTGAAGCACTAAAAAAATTCCCCCGTCTAAGTCCGTTATTGGATATATTTTTATAACAAGGTAACAACTTTAAATGCTGTACAACAACGATGTTATAGTTCTTCCAGCGACAGGCAACTTCACCGCTTCCTCGCAAGCCATGTCAAGCTAAAATAAAACACTTTTCACCGTCCCCAAGACGCCGCGCTCTCGGTCTCGTACTTGCGGCTCTCCTCTTTCTCTCTCGCTGTGAAACCCTGTGGCTTCAATACTGTTTCCACCCCCCCCCCTCCTTTCTTTCCGGCCAATTTCGGTACCTCTTTGTCGACCTTGATGGTCGAAGAAATAAAAAAAAAAGGAGATGCCGGCCCTGCCCCGTTCTTTCCGATGTTCAGTGACATTAAAACCTTAGTAGCTTCTGTGGACGTTTTCTTTTCTTTACTTTTCTTTCATTTTTTTTACCTCGACGCGTAAGGCACTCTGCCCGTTTCTCGCGCGTGTTATATCGGTTTATTCGTGCGGCTTCTCGAGTAGGGTGCTCTTGTCGCGATGGTACAAATAAAAAGATGTGGGCTAGAGAAAGAACGTATTGATGGCGGTTCGTTCATGAATAACGCTTTTGGAGGCGGCCTGACACGCCTGGCAGGCGGAACAGGAAGAAGGGGTGAGGAATAGGCGAGAAAAAGGGAAAGAAAAGTTTGCAGCGAGCTACCTCTTGCGTTTTTTGCGCTACCGTTCTCCAAATAGGCGTTCACTGCAGTATTATTTTTTTCTTATTGCAGTTTTGTCCCGTGCTGTCACCTATTGCGGCGTTCTTTCTTCATCGACTTTCGTGCTTTTAGCCGCTGAAACTGACCTACTGGGGACACATTCTATCCTTTTCGCCTGCCCTCGTCTTCGACCGCTGTGCTGGAAACTTTTCGGGCGGCGTTGATGAGTTTCTTGTGTTGCTTCCAGGCCAAAAGGTCTGTTTCTTAATTACACGCTATATCTTCCGATTTGTTGTTCTTCGCTGCGGTGGGGGCACTGATTAGATTCCCGGCTTGTTACTTTTACTCGTACCACATTTCTGATTACACTACTCCTTCAACTGGACGGGTAATTAAAATTTCCTAAAAGGTCTTTCGGTGCGAAAATACATCGTCGTGTACGCCCCTTCAATTACGACATCATTTGGGAATTTCTTATTTTTTTTCATGCTCGTTCTTTCTTTGATTGCTAATTTAGCAAGAAAGGTGTGTGGGACAACGTTTAATCTAAGCGCTGTGATTTTACAGTCAGTCAAAGAATAGCTTTTCGTTCGCTGCTTTAATGAAGTCGTTAATTTTTTTCTGGGAACACGTGTGTCTTTAAAAGTGTTTGGAAGCTTTATTTGCCTCTTATCCTCGTGCACTTGGCACGACTCCAGAGGTGAAATAGGTTGATAGCAAACGCTATAAACTGATCTACACCGGAGCCGTTCAATGTTCGCTTCACCGCTGTACAAGAGTGTATTGTTGGAAAGACACCATAGGGGAGGGAGGAGCAGGGGTATAAGTAGTTTTACTCTTAAATGTGACAGTCACGCGGACTTTTACGACCCTAAATGATCCTATGTGTACCTATGGAACGCGTCTTGTTACACGTTGCAAACGGAGAGATTTCCGGGGGGACTTATGTAATGCTTCCGCGTTCAAATTGCTTCACCCGCTGTTGGGAGCCGGTGCCTTTTGACAGCAAAGCTGTTTAGCAAATCGTAGTTTTTCGTGCCCGCAGTTACCAATACGAAGAAATATCCGAGCGCGCGCACGTGAGAGTGGGCCTCGCGGCGGCTGCGAGGCCAGTTAACAAACCGAAGAAAAGGCCTAGCCCTCGTGTGTGCGTGCGTCGCGACGACCGCTCAGCGTCCCCTGCGTACGTTTGTCAAGCGAAGCATACCTACTAAGGTGATGGCCAAGATTGGCCAAAAAAACTGCAGCGTTCGCCGTAATCGTGGTAAAACGTGCTCGGAACGAGGAAGACACCTCATAGCGCATACGCCCCTCCAAGGTGGTGCCCAACGATTAACACTTCAAAAGAAATGAAGGAAGCTCACACTTACAGCAACAATTATGGAGCAAAGGTCGTTGCGGCAGCGAAGAAAAAGCAAATCGGCTGCAATCGTGGACTTAAACCGTCGGATGGTCGTGCAGGTTGCGTATGGCTTCGCTCCCTTCAAGTCTTACGCGTTAGTGGAAGCTTCCTTCATTTTTTTTTTACCATTCACGTCATGAGGAACGAAGAAACGTACAGGGTGAAAGAATAAAATATTTGATAAGCGTTCCCGTAGTACTTCCAGCAACGAACAAACTTCATCAATGCGAGGATTTATCCACGTGACTTGAGCCCTCTTTTGAAACTGAAAAGCAGCGTCACCATACGTTGGGTATATCATGGTTTTTCTATTAAGTGCTAGAAACTGAGGATGAAGTGCTGAAACTGATGATTTCGCTGGCCGCATTCGCTAGTCGGCATTGGTCTTCACCAGGCGAGAACCGTTTTTTGTTGGATCGCAGCGGATGGACGTTTTTACTTTCGCCGAGTGCCAGATCTATCTCTTCTCAGAACTTCCTCGGCGTTTTCCCACCCTAATTGGCTGCTTACCCCCGGCCGGATTACCTTGCCGTTCGCTTCCGGCCTCTTCGTATCGCCGCCGAAGAAAGGCCCTTACAGCCTCGCAGCAGTATGACCAGAAAAGAGCGATCGAAGCCTGTCCTCAGCAACTTCAGGGAAAATTGGTGGCTCTCCCGCCCTCCCTCCCTCCCCTCCCGCTCCTCCCTCCCCGCCCCTCCTCTCTCTCTCTCTCTCTCATCTCGCTCGCAATCTCTCTCTCTCTCTCTCTCTCTCTCTCTCTCTCTCTCTCTCTCTCTCTCGTGCTATCACACTAAATCCATTCCCTCCGCGTGTTTGTTTGTACTGTCGAGAGCGCGCGTGGGCTTTCGCGGAGAAGAAATACAGCTGCCCGGTTGTTATTCCTACTGCTTGCTGCTGCGGCGTCGCTTGCTCGCTGAGTTCTCGCGGGGTCACATATCGGGGATTTGGGATTGCCCTCTCGAGGTCCGAGTCCTCAGCGAAAGCCGGGCACCACCGCTGCTCTTATATCCTCTGCCGTATCTTGGAGTCATATTTCCCCGTGTCGCTTCCCCATCATGTTTCCTTTTATCCCGCCGCTCTTCTACACGTTTTTTGTTCACTGCGAATTTATGCCTCCCTCCGTTCCACGACCAACCTGCCCCCGACTGAGCGACGCTTGGTTCGTAGTTCTTTTTAACGCTGTTAAGGTCGATTCCGAGTAGCTTAACGATTGTCCTTCTTCCACTAAAGCGTTATTTCTTGCTTTCTAGCCATGTCGTCTTTTCTACTCTCGACGAAATGATTCGTCGAAGAAAGTGTACCGACTTGAATAGGGCACGGGACAACTGTAATTCCCCTTTGCTTGTTGCTACATCGGCTGGCTTCTTTACCTTCTTAGTATTTTTGTTCTACATTGTTTTTTTTTTATGTTTTCATGGGGCTCATCGAAGATAACAAAAAAAATTGCCATGTGTTTCTTTTTTAACTTTGTTTAGACGCTGCTTCGCTCGCAAGTTTTCTAGACTGGCATAGTATGGCCGACGGGAACAGAAATAATCGATTGTGTAGCCAAGACGAACGCTTGTTTCTCCCTTGGTGTTTTCTGGGGTCATGCGAGTAACGACTCAGTCAGTTGTTCCGAAATAAGTTCGTAATATGGAGGTGCCTAGATGAGATTGATTGAGCCTCCTCACGGCGGTAGAGGAAGCTGTCAGTATACTCCTGCTCAAGTACTACGATTTGGAGGAGGAACGCGTCGTGAGCAAGCATTAGATTTTAGCGTTTGAATAAAGAACCCTGCGTTAATTCACAAAGGGGCTGAAAGGTTGTCGCATTAACGGCCGCGAAAACAGTTGCGCGAGTTCAGATATGTTCTCTGAGTTCGCACGGCTCTATTTTCACGCCTCTATTTTGCGTATTTACTCGATTCTAAGCACTCCCATTTTTCCTCGATCGCTATTCCGCGGCCTGGGGGCCCTTGGATTCAAAAAACTTAAGTTACCTCCTTCCCACAAACACACACGCACTTTTTTTCCCGGCATTACCTCGACAAGATGAGTGCAAAGAATATTTTTTTCTTTGTATTTGGCAAACATTAAAAATGTTGGCACAGAGGGTGAACCCACCGCTTTTGTTTAGACCTCTCTACCAGACGAGTCCATTGTGCCACTTGGGCCGCCGCTCTCAGTATTTCCCAACAGGTCGCCTTCTGTTCCGTTGAAGCGGTTTGTAATTGAAAACTTCATAAATTACTTGGCCACAACGTTAACTCGGGCCCGCTTCCATGCGTCTGAAATCCGCCTGACGATGGTTGCTTAGATAAGGGTGTGGATTCGCATGCAACTTTTTTGGAATTCCTTTCCCGAAAGTAGGGGAGGGTGCTTAATCGGGGGGTGCTTAGAATCGCAAAAATACTGTATATCTGAACTTTCAAATTTTCAAGTGTTGGAGGTCTTTGCACTGAAGGTACACCTGGCTATAAGCCGGAATTAATGGAGGACTACTGAGTACTTAGACCACCCGAACTTCCTTAAAGGACCCATGAAGAGAAAATACAACTGCGTTTAATTTGAAAGAACTAGGATTCAGCCCCTCAGGCAGCTCCATTAGAGCCACAAAATATGTTTTTTAACGAAAAAAAAAGCAAGAAGTATTTAAAAACTTCAAATTTTGCGCCACAGTGACGTGTTATGAGCAAGAATGACGTCATACGGACCAACAATAAAACATAATTTTCAATGCGTTAACTGCACGTTAGCATTCAAGTGATGCGGTCAAATGGAACTAGAGGCCCCATTACAGACGTCCAGTCATGTGTCGTCGCGACAGGTTGTCAGTTAGGCGGCCGCCAATCGCACAAACAAGGTTCCGTGACGTCATAAAAAAGTTGCGGGAAATTGGCTAGGGTTCGCGACTGTGCTTCACACGTTTTCTTTAATATCTCCGTTATTTGTTCGAAGATTGCGATGATATTGGTATCATTGTTATCGGGACTAAGCAGTGTTTCTAATAAACCCAACTTGTATTTTGTCTTCATGGCTTCATCGCGCGCTTAAATCTCGGCACACGACTATTATCGGTTTTTCGCTTCCATCAGAACAGCAGCCGGCATGGTCGGGGTCCAAACCGCGTCCTCGGGCACAGCAGCACAACGCTATAGCACTGAGACACCACGGCGGGTATATTTCAAGTTTCGTCAGCTACTAGATGCTTGCGCCAATTTTTGAGTTGTTGTAACAACTATTGCCTTAATATGGGGCGCATCGAGGACCTTGTAAGGTCTCTAATAAAATTTGGTAATGTTCGGCAAACATTGAGCGCAAATCTTGTAACCCCTTATTATGGCTGCCTTGCGCGAAGTCCTTTGTTCTAGTCGGCTGTTATGGTGCAGCGCTGAACGATAAAATTGCTTCCACGTCCACCCATTGTCCAATCAATCATCAACCTGCAATCAGCGGAATTCGATCGTGTGATCGAAAAAACCTCTATCCATCTGTCTTGTTGTATAGTGAAATAAGAAGCAGCCTTAACACAACAAATCTGAGACAAGTTCTTCCGATCCTTGAGAAGTCGATGTCTGTTTCCTTTTCTACCCGTGATTTAATTTTCTTTTTTGGCGCCTTCCCTTTCTTCTTACCCGTTAAAATAATGTTATACGTCGGCCCTCCATCGCCATTGCGGCCATGTGCTGAATTCCCACGCGAGCTTAGGTGGCTGTGCGGGATCGAACCTCCGCGCCTGCATTTTTTTTTCTGATTTGTTCACTAGGAAAACATTGATCGTAGAAGAGACACTTGCATTAACTGAATTATTCCTCTGCTACGCACTGGGGTGAAGGTTACATGCCGGAAAAAAAAAAAAAAAAACGTGGGATGTCGAAGCTTTCACCCGTGTAATGTCGGAAAATCGTTGTGAGCTGTCAGCAAACGAGACGTGAATTATCCCGTCAAATCGAACGTGCGCAGCTGCAGTATTTGAAAGGACGGATATTTACGCGTAGCCTCGAAGCTGGCTTCGAGTCCCGAAGGATTTGTAGCGCTTCAAGCGTTTGTACAATTTATATAGACACAAGGAAGAAGAAGTAGTAGTCTTGAGATATTTATTTATTTATTCAAAGTACCCCTAAAAGCCCTCACGCAGGAGGGTATTACGTAGGGGGTGGTCAATGCAAAAAACAAACAAAGATATACACTGGGAGAACTAGAACATAAAAAGAACAGCGCATGCGCGAACAGAAATATGACAAAGTAATATTGGCTCGAAATAGCGCGTAAAAACAAACGCAGAAGCAGCATTTGCTTGACTTTTCGAAAGCGGTTGGCTTCGAGTGTTTTGTTACTTTCTCATGTTGAAAAAGTCGTTGTTTTAATCGCGTCGGCTGGAAAGTTCGTTCTAACGGAATCTTTAGAACTACAAAAGGAATAATTATCAGCACGTATAGTTATACCCAAGAATAAACGGATTTCTTTTTCAGCACTGCCGCTTCTGGGTGCGACTCAATGGGACTCACCTGATCACATTCCTATTGGACTTACTAAGGCATGACCCACGCGTGAGCTTAAAAAGCATCATGTACTAATTAATAAGAAAAGGTTTATGAATGAAAATGTTCCTAACGGCCTAGCTTATTTCTTTTAGAAATATATGACTCCTTTACTGAGAAAAAATAAATAAACTAAAAACACATTTTGGTTTATTCAGTTTTTACTAGATGGCGCTAGCGGTCTAGCAAGCAAGAATTTAATTTTTTTTTCAGTACAAAAGTGACATATTTCTAAATAAGCAAACTAGGACGTTGTGAACATCGATATGTATTTGTAAAGCTTTTCGTATTCGTGCACGATGTTGTTTTAAGTCCGTCGGTCATGAAGTAGCAAGTCCCATAGGAAAGTTAACCGGTGAGTCACCCTCAAAACCACGACACTGCAACAGTTGCGGGCGCCATGGGACATGCGCAAGTTTTGGTATCCGGCACCTCATGAAGTTTTCTTCAACAGCAGGGCTTGTTATAATCAGAGCAGCGCTTGCGCGCCTTGAACTGATTTTCCCGCCGTCAAAAATGGTCGTGCTGACGAATCCTCGCTCCGCCTTGCACCGTCGCCGGGCACCTTAAGTGCACCATTGTTCAAAAAACCGCCGTCGTTGTTGCAGTTGTTGTCCCGTACAGAAAATGGCCACCACTGAAAAGAATAAATAAAAAGGCACTTTAAAATTCGTGTATGCTTTGAACCCAGGCTTCCACAGTTTGACCCAGTGCGTTACCACTGCGCAACGTCCGAACGTTGTCAGTGGTGGAACAAAAGTTCAGTCGGTACGTGCCGCGCGACAAGTGAGCGTGACGGTGCGTGAGTGGAGCAGGTGCGTCCCAGCCGCCCAGAACTGTGTCAGCGGAAGTTTTGGCGTGTGTCACCAGTCTGCCTGAGGAAGTAATTTGCGCCGTAAGACAACGAAACGAAAGCGAAGAACTAGACGCAAATACCACGTAGCAGTAAATAAGCAGTTGATGAGTTTAATCATCATCATCATCGTTTATTTACCCTTAAGGGCCCCTTACGGGGTATTACGTAAGGGGAGGTGGGGGGTTCGAGCAATTGCATACACAAAGGCATTTGCCGACCAAGAACACGAAGCAAAATAGAATTCGAAAAGTGTGGTTACAGTGCAAATATAATAGCATAACTGGTTACGCAACAACTAATAGCTGAATAATCTCGAAGTATTTTTACAGGACAAAGGAAATACACACAACTGATGACACAACTAATACACATACATTACGACGGTACGGTTTTGAAATGTGTTTCGAGTAATGCCTTATACTCTTGGGGATGTTTCGCCATGTACACCTTGAAATCGCGTAAGTAGACAAGTCGCTCAAGGATTTTTTTTTACTTTCTTCATGAGTCCAAAGCGAAATGCCGGTTTACCCGCCGCTGATAGTGGCTAGGAAGTGACTTGCTGGTTGCCCCCTACGGCGCTGGTCGATGACGTAACATAGAGTATATGTGACGTCATTACCGGACGTTACGTCGCTTCCGTTTCTTATTAATACACCGTGTTAGCAATATGTCTGCCGTTAAATATCTGCATCAACCCCGTCTCGCGCGTAAAGGACAGAATTTTTTTTTCCAAGTCACCTTGCAATGTCTTCGCAGCTTTTGCTGAGGTGGTAGCCACCGCTCTGGCGCAATCCTGTGCCGGTTCATGGCGGCTGGGAACGTGTAGAACACAAGCAAATGTGGCTGAATGAAGTATTTCGTCCTTAAGTTGGCTTGGCGCGAACCAAGCCGTCGCGAAAGACAACGCAGATGACTCTTGTAACGCCTCGCTGCAAAACACCTCTAATTTTGACTGTTTCCCGTCATTGTTTTATAGTTTTCGTAGATTATTCTTGCTGCGCGCCGCACTCTGATCGTGGCATGAATGTTGCCAGATATCATTTTATTGTTTTTCTTTTTTTTTTATAATATAGGCGTTTTGCACTACTTTACCCCGCCGGCATACATCAAAGCTGGCGGCCTAGACGCAACCCACGTGCGCCTGTTTTTCGCGTTGTATTAGAAGAACTGCCGAACTTCTGAGCGTGGAGGTAGGCTACGCCGACCTTAAATATACCAAACTACAGTTATTTTAAAAAAATAATGCGCAGAATGGACCTAAGCGAATATACTTCAGCAAAAAAAAAAAAAAATGCAGAAGACCATTTTTGAAGCACTATGTCTAGAACTCAGGCTTTTACCGTGAAAACCCATGGCGCTATGCCTAAGCCAGTTATGCCGAATAGCAATGACATTTTACCAGTCGCTCATAAATAGAATAAATTTTCTAAAGTAATCTAATATACGGCGTTAGTTGGGTTGCGTCTTGGCGGTCACGCTTGGTCAAACACGCTCCCCGCCGCTTCTTGCGGCACGCCAAGCCACTAGGCTGCAAAGATTTATGAAAGTTTGGGCGGAACAGCACGAATGGGAGAATAACGTGGCAGGTGTACGGAGGAGAATAAGTTGGGAGTAGCACATGGGGTGAAGTCTACCGCGCAGAACCCTACGACGCTTGTGAGTTGCTTCTCTTTCACGTGTGAGCGTATAAGTCCCCACATTTAAGGTTCGCGTCAGGTGTGTAGGAAGCCTATCGGTGAAGATAGCGTGCAATCGGAAAACGGATGTGACAGGTGTAAGGAATCAGCGTGTGTCGGCGGAGCCAAGAAAGAGAGTTGCTAGGCAACATCGGTTTGTCGGTGTGTGAAGCCTCACAATCAAAGTCATAAATTAAAAGAATTCCGCTTAGAAAGAATGAAAGAATGGTTCACATTATGCGCTTCAGTGTATTTATTATTAATTGCACGATCAAGCTGTCCTTATTTTTTATCACATGCTGACGATGGCACATGCTGACACTACTTATTGCTTTTATACGCAGCGTCGAACCAATAAGGACTTCGACACCGTGTATTGAACCTGCCGCTTCTCTGCGGGTATACTTTGGTTAGCGCTCCGAGCATTTCCAGGTTGGAAAGAACGCAGTGGAATTGCGTGATTACCGTGGTTTTTTAAATATAAATTTACTTGCTAATTCATGTTGCTGCAGGATGACGAACTTCGTGGAAACCAAAAACAAAAACAGTGGTTGCCAGTGTGTACATAACCCCACGCCCCAACCATTTCATGCCTTTCTCTAAGCCGTACGATGTACTTTCGCTGTGCATAACAATATTATATAGTAACTTTCCCAGTTTTGCACGATTCGAATCGTCTTTTCCTGTGACAATAATGTATACAAACTTGCCCAATTTTCTCTGCTGACCACCTGGGGCCTGCGCACAAATGGGCGCTTTGTAGGGGGCCGTTTTACCTTAATATCAAGTTTTCCTTTACCTTTCGATCCCCCCGGAGTGTTACATTACCTGGCCAACAGAATTCACTCTTACTCAACAAGAGCTGCGTTTGTCTTTTAATTCCGCGCTATGGTAAAATGCCAGGTGCGATGCACTTACTCGGGGAAAGCCACTAACCAAAACTATTGCTGGAAGCAGTCATTGTGATCAGGTAATTCAGCGATCAGTTCGAATGTAGATGCTAAGGTGAAAATACGAACTTGGAAACAGATAAACTGCGTGGTTCGGTTCGATGGAGGTCAAATGATGCGCTATGTGCAGTCGTGAACATCTCGCGACCCGAGCCACACAGTAGCTTCACTTAAATGTTAGCGGTACGACTCCGAGTTATAATTTCCGAATGCATGTGGGAGCGACTTCGTTCCTAAGATATCTACACTGAACATGAAAAAAACTGGAGGATCCTACTCGTATGTGGGAATCAATGTAAATCCAAGCTTTAAATTATTTGTTGCAGCATAATTAATGGCAGTGCTGTGTACTGCGCAGTGCAGTTCAAGTAGCAGCGTTTGAAATGATTGCACGGGTGTCGTGACAAAAGTGGGTTGAGACAAAAATGCGTGTGGAATTTTTGTTAGCTCGTCGCTTCTGGGCGAAGTTCGCACGGCGCTGGCCGTCTTTCATTGCCGCCACGCGTAGTTGCCTTTACTCTCATCTTCGAGCCAGAATACCCAGCATGCATTCGCCATCTGCGGGGCGCTTCCCTGCTAACGAATACGTTCCTGTCCTGGGTGGCACGTCTTTCTGGCATCGGTGTCCTGGACGTTGCGGGAACGTCCTTGAGAAATTTTGTTCACACGTGTTCTCGTCCTCTTCGAACGCATCGGCGTCGACATTCGCGTAAAACTCCTGTAACTCGCGTAAAACTCCGGTATCCCCTTTGTAGCGGGGTGATGACGTGTCATCTTACCAAAACAAAACTAATATACCTATGTTTTACACCCTTCGTCTCGTCAAAAAAGCCCTGCTCTTAGGACAGGCATAAAGAACTTACTAGGCACACAAAACTTATTTTTCCTGTTACAGGGGGTAGCTGTCTTAGGCAATATTTCCTTCTCTGATTTTCGTTCACCAGCATTCTAATCTTCTCTTCATCCCCTTGACAGCCTTGAAGTTAACTTCCTCTGTGCTACCCGTAAATCCTAGGGCTTCTGGAAGCCGAATATTTCCTTCATGCAGATTTGGATGGATACCCTCGCATTGTTACACTATGTGCCGCATAGCTTCTGTTTATTTTCCGCAGACCACGCTTACCTCGTCATTTTGTGTATGCTTCCCCACAAAGCTCTTAGTTCGCAAGCAACCTGCTCTAGCCTCAAAAAGCAAAGCACATTAGCGGAGACCATCGCGCCATCTGGTGGCTTCGTGAGAAACCGACGATGCTCCTTTTCGTCACCGGAGCCCCGAGCGAGGAGGAGCTGCCGGGCGTGAGCGGCGCATTCTGCCAGGGGAACAGCAGCAGCAGCAGCAGCAGCCCCTCGAAAGACCGTGAGAGAGGCAAAGAAAGCCTCTTTTTGAAATATGCTTTTGACCGCACATAGCACACTTCGAGACGACAGTATCAGCGTGTATAGAAGATAAGGACCTGCACTTGCTAACTAACCTAAAGTAGCTGGGATAAGTCGGCAGATACAAACCAGGGGCGGTATTCTCGTAACTGTCCCTTTTGAAAACGTCCCTTTTGCGTCCCTTTCATCGTGACGTACTTCCGGTTAAGCGTGGGCCTTTGATTAAAATACCGTAACTGTTCTTGCAAACGCATTTTAAAAAACTGAAACCGTATCAGAGTATCTTTTATGTGTTTATTGTTCCGCGAGCGAACCAACAATAAGGCGACGAAAAATCGTCTGCTCCAAATCGTCTGCTCCGAGTAGCCACGGCTCATAGCTCCGCCGTGCTTGCATGGCGTCACATCCGGGTGTTCGCTTTTAGCCAATCAGGGCTCGCTCAAAAGGGACACTTTTGAAAGGGACACAAAAGGGACAACACACGGGAATACCGCCCCAGGAAATGTCGTTTCTACGTACGCCCATCCTACTGCTAACGAAATTATCGCAGTGTGCATTTCCGCTTCGGAAGCACTGCAGCTTAATTCAGAAGCACCGCTTTGATTCGGAGAAATGTGCCGCCGCTGTGCGACCGTAATGGTACTTAGCATTCAACAGCGCTCCCGACGAAGCTTTTCTCCCGGTTTCTTTCGTAGTTCGTTCGCTGGGCGGGAGGCGATCGAAGCTACAATTGCGCGCTCATCCTGGTTTTGTTTTAATGCCGCAGTATTCTTTGCCGACTCCCGAAAAAATCTGAGTGTCCTTCCGTCTGTTTGCAACGCGTAACACGATGGGCCATATCGGGTAGCGCCCTTTATTGAATGGCCGTAGGCCATAGGGCCTCTACAGCAAGTGTACGCTGATGTATTCGCGGTGATGGGACCCTGGAAAGAATGATTACGCACTGTCTGACAATTGTCTTTTCGGATGGAGCAAACTTGGAAGATTCCTGATTTTGTTTCTCCCAATTGTTAGCTGTAGGATTTCACAAATCTCGCCGGAAACGTACGTGTGTTAACATTATGGCTTTGGTGATGGGCTGGATATGTGGTCCAGTAACGGTAGATGCTCTGAATTGGTGTAGTCATGCAAACGACTGCGCGAATGGGTAAGTGCGTGAGTTTGGGAGGGATTGGGGGGAGTGAGTGAGTGAGTGAGTGAGTGAGTGAGTGAGTGAGTGAGTGAGTGAGTGAGTGAGTGAGTGAGTGAGTGAGTGAGTGAGTGAGTGAGTGAGTGAGTGAGCGAGCGAGTGAACGAGTGAACGAGTGGGTGAGTGGGTGAGTGGGTGAGTAGTGGGTGGGTGGGTGGGTGGGTTTTGGTGAGTACGAAGAAGAGCAAATGAAGCAGTGAATGAATTAATACTGGCTGGAAGGCAGAATGAATGATCACTGTGTGAGCGAGACAGTCTTGCTGGTTGCGGAACAGAATGTGGCTATCGTATCCGTCGCGAAACCGAAGAACTTGAGGATGCTTACGCCAAATGGTTGTAGTTTCTTTTCTCTTCCATGATAATTGAGGTTCATTTTCAGAAAATAGGGTTTATGGAGAAGCTTTGCTTTGCCGGTGGTCTCTTGCGAGGGCGGAAATTAATTGCTCCAGCATAACAGCACGTTCGCGCCTCCGGCCCTCATCACTCGCCTCTAGCGTTAAACGTGCGAGCAATTTCTTACCACTATACAGTTACCCGCACACAGCCGAAAGAAACAAAAAAGAGAAGCACCGTTCGCCCGTTTCAGCGTCGCGTACGGCCTTCTCGCGAGGTCCTTATCAAGAACACACACACACGCACACACGCCCGCGCCCAGCATAACGGATCTGTCTGTCGTCCTCCGCTTACCTCACCCGTCTCCTCAAAAAAAAGTTTCGGAGGTTCCCTGCGCATTTTGTTTTTCCTCGCGCATCTTCGCACGCCAACCTCCGGGGCCAGTGGGCGTCCGTGTGTGCGCGCGAAAGCGCACGGGTGGGTGCCATGGACGCCCGCCCCTCCGTGCCCGTTTCTCGCGACGACACCGACGTGCAAGCGCGGGCGTGCAGCCGCGGTCGCGGTGCGAGGGCGTCGCACCAGCTGGTCGCGTCTTGGAGAAGACAACGACGTATACGACGACTACGGCGACGACGCCCTCGTTGGCACCGCTTTACGCAGACCCCTCTCTTCGGGGGTGAACCGACGCTGCGGCGGGCTTCCTTCGTCGGGACTCGAATATCGGCCACGGAACGGCAGCAGCGAGCGCGCATCGAGTTTGTCCTGGCGGGAAAAGTAGTTTCGCGAGAATGTTGGCGCAGTGCTGTACCTCCTATTACCAAGCAGTCGAGCTGGCCACTGCCTGCCCTTCAAGCTATTCTACGTGCGCCAAATTGTCAGCTAGGCCTTAATATATTTAATGCGTTTGCCTAAGCACTGTTCCACCTCCTTCTGGTCCCTTCAAGGAGTACCTTAAAGAGCGTTTTTCGAACAACTGCTGGGAACGGCTTCGTGGATAATTTAATGTGACACAGTCGCCTGGATCACCCTGCTGAACAGCTTCTTCAGTTACCTGGCTGCACCTTCCAAAGACCTTCCAAGCACGTTCGCTCAAGACCTCTTCCCTAAACGTTCTCAGTGGTGACCGCAGTGTGTCAGCGGAGCGACGAACCCGTAGCAGCACCGGATACATCGGCTATCTCTTCGCCTCCTGCTTAACCTCATCGACGGGCGGTGTTCCGCATCGGAAGTGGAGGCGTTCGCTTCCGTCTCCCGGGTTGGCGGCCTGTCGAAGACGCCTGATCGTGACCCTTGTCGGCGCATCCAACAACGCCCCGAGTTCGGCCGGAAGGGGTGGTGACGCTGCATCGGCGCCGAAATTCGGTGACCGCCCCGAGTCGGGGGGCGTCGCGGCGGCGGCGGCTCGACGATGTCGGCGAAGTCTGCACTGTGCTGTTGGTGGTGGGCGTGCGAGATGCACTGCGGAGTCTACCACGTGGCGGCAGCTGCGGCTTCGTCCGTGGACCAGCACGCCTCGCCCCGCAGACACCTGGATATCTCTCTCTGCTGCGGGTAAGCCTCTTGGACGGCCGCTCATTATTTCTCCGCGTAGGGGACAGGGTTTTGATGGACTATTTTGTACGTTCCAAGAGTAAGAACGGAATGTACTCATTAAAACTTCTCTCGGCGTGACGCACGCTTCTTTCCTAGATACGTTCCGATTCCAGATTTCACGGGTGTCGCATCGGCTCTCACTTCAGTGATGCTGTACCTGTACCAACGTTACTAGAACATTCTAGTAACGTTGACCTGTACATCGCGTGTTATGTGGATTGCGTGCGTGTACATGCTAAGGCGGAATTCACAGCCTCGGATTTCTTACTTTTTGTGTATTGCGCGAGTGGTATGCTAATTTATTAATTGATTCTTTATATATCACGTCTGACTGTTCACCTTTATATCTTGTTTGAAAGTATCGATTCGTTGTCGGCACCCAAGGACACAGGTTGGGTCCCTCCATCCCACCCCCCTCCCCCGCGGCGGCTGCTTTTCAGCCATGGAGGCGAAAAGCAAAAACGCCCGTGTGTCGAGATTTCGGCGCACGTTAAAGACCCCAGCTAGTCAAAATTAATCCGGAGCCCTCCACTACGGCCCGTCTCATATCTCATCCCGTCTCATATCCCGTCTCAGGTGTAACTCCGGCGCGTTAAACCCCATAATTTCATGTTCGTTTGTTGTCGGTCGAGGCGTGGGCTCGCTGGAGGTTACTTTCTTTAAAAGCTAAACATTGCATTCTGTCTGCTAATCACATAAATCATTTCATTCATTAGATAGGGTTTTCTGTCGCGTTGTGCGTTTCTGAAAAAAGGTGATGCTGAATTAAAAATAGCGATTGACCAAACGTTGTGGCATTAGGCGGGCTGACTGTGAGCCGTGAAAGTCCATTTGTAAAACAGCTTTCTCGCTGTTTCCTGCTTCTCAGTTCATTTCAGAGCGTAAGCTCTTTATATTAGACTTCATTTTGTACGTAAATGTTGCGCTGTCCCTGTCTTCTTGACGATCTAGGCGGTCGTGAGGCTGCTTCTTGTTTAAAAGCGGCCACAGAAATGATCGCGGTGGAGTTAGAGGTGATGGCAGCGCACTCACGAGATGATGGAGTGCTTCGCGGACAGCACCTGCTTTAAAGCCAGATGGCGTCTGCTCTCCCACACATAACATGATTTACAACAGATCGTTCACGACGCGAAGCACTGCTGGTAACCTCCACACAACAATTACGGAAAGTGCGACGGTTGCCCCTTTGGTCCGCCAGATAGCTTGGCTTATATGCCATCGCAATGTCAAGAACCTTAAGCAGCTGAGGTTGATATTAGCGCAACTGCACGTCTACTTCTACATTTTGTACGTTCCTGTTCGTTCCCGATAGAGTACTTGCGAGCTGTGGGGAATCGAGCGTAATTGGGGTTAACTTTCCCGCTCCTCCTTCGCTTCGTTTTTACTGTATCCGAAGTTGCTGTATACCTGTAGATTTTTGCGCCCCTTTTTGTGCAGCCAGCAAAGTTCCCACGGGGCTTTTTCCGCGAAATGCTTGACATGGTATCACACTTGGGAAGTGCGCTATAACTACAAAACCATAAAATGCTAAATTAGTACACAGGCTACAAGGACGATACAGGCGCTGACTATCAACTCAAATATATTCGCACAAGCAATCAGCATGTGTGCGCAATCCTGGTGACACGTTGTGAGTATACCTATAGGTCAATAAATCATGTATGACCTTCTGGTTGATCTAGCAAACCAGTAATTTGGCAATGGCCTGAAGGTTTTGTCAGGGAGAAACTGAGTGGGAAAGAGATATGTATATTTGTAGCCGTCTTGATAGCCTGCTCTAGTCTTCTTGTTTTTGTAATGTCCTCGTGTGGTCTGCGAAAAAGATTTCCCTCCTTCAATTGAGACCAAGCTGCTCGCCTTTCTGCGCTATTTTTAGTTGACGCTTCTTGATCGGCGGCATCGCGTTGCTTCTTTAGCGGTCTCGCTAAACCCACTGTTATCCCCAAATAGCAAGAACTGAACAGCCAAAATCATTTTGGAGATTAAAATATTGCCTAATAGGGTTCTCCACTCTGTGGGATGTGCAGTCTCTGTCAAAATGTTTCAGGAAACGCCAAATGTTTCTGGGCCACAAAGAACTTAAAGTAAAAGCTTAACGTTTAACTGTGGCCAAATTAGTTCATGACAGCAAGAAAGGAATGTGTTTTATCCCGCTTTCTACCAAGAAACATTTCAGCCTCGCTCGATATGTAAGCTTGCACTCTGAAATTAAGGGGCGCTCGGAATTTATCGTAATCGTCGTCGTAATCGTCGTTTCATGCAGTCAAAGTGCTAAGACTCCGAGACACTCATTTACGCCCTGCGCCGGAGCGCTTCGTGCGTCAAAGACAAGAGACTTTTACAACAAAGCTGTATGCCTGTACCCCCCAATGGTTTCATCACCCTTGGCAAATACGCCAAGGCGCCAAGAATACACTTATACACTGCGTGCTTCGCCCTCTCCGCAGGTTTCACGTTAGTGGAGATAGGCACGGAATTTTTTGCGTCCTGTTGACCTTTTGTCATGGCCTGGAAACTTTTGTCAAAGACTGTGTACTAACCCCATGTATGGGGTCTTGTGTGCAGCCAAGAAAGTGCGTTTCGGTAACCTGTAAAAAAAGAAAAACAAATAAAGCAAGCAACAGTAGCAGTCAGCCGTACGCGTCATAATGCTCACCCTAACAATCAATGGATGTTTAACAATCGCTTGGTGTGAAAAGAGCATATTCGATGCCGTTTCCGCCGTAGCGGCATTGAAACCGATTTAATGCCGCTGTGCGTCTCTTGTTCCGCCTTCCGTTTCTTGCGCCTTCCGCTAAAAGCGCTTCGAGGGCAGAGTCTCGCTTACTTCGAGCGGCGCGCTTTTTTACCCCTTGAGAGAAATGCACCAGTGACCATGTGGCCCAACTCTCTCTCTCTCTCTCTGTCTCTCTGCATTGTTCTTGTGCCAGGCGATCTCGTGTATGTGCGTTTTCGCTGCCCTTCCACCTCCTCTAATGGAGACTTCCGGCGCCCGGGCTCTCTGCTTCCTTCCGCCCCCGAAGAAAGCCCGATTGAGGGGGCGTCACACCGATGCGCGCTTCCGTTTTCTCTTCCGTGGCTCTCTCCGGTACCCGTCCTGTCAAGCCCACGTTGCGTGTGAACAAAGGCGTTCACTTGATGGCTGCGGAAAGCTTCAGGTCTCCGCGCTGGCCGTTCTACGCCGCGCGCCCACTATCTCACCTAGCATAAGAATGCCTGGACGCGCTCGCAATCGTCTTCCCCGTTTCTTCGTTTACAGAGCCCGATTGCATAGAGCTAAATCTTAGATAATATTTTTTTTTCGAATTTAGGAAGACGCGGAACCTGACAATGCCTCAATCGTACGCACGACCAGGATAGAGCGTTGCTCTAAACATCTTCGATTGAGCGTGCACATCGGACAAACTGCACACCTAAGCTTGTGCTAAAGGTCCAGAAACATCGTTTTTATTCTTTACTCGGTCTGCCTGTGTTGGTTCCAGTGTTATCGTGCTATCAAGGGTTGTGCTGCTGAGCCCAAGGACGTGGTTTCGATCCCGGCCGCGGTGGCTGCTGTTCAGGGAGGCGAAAAAGCGAAAACGCTCGTGTGTTGAGATTTCGGCGCACGTTAATGATCCCCAGGTGGTCATAATTAATCCTAAGCCCTCCGGTACGGCGCGCCTCATGCCCATGTGTCGGCGCTTTAAACCCCGTAATCAATAATCAATCAATGCTGACAAGGGCCGGGAAGCCCAGAATGTTTTTTATCAAAGGTCAGTGTTGAGCAATGCAGCCGTTCTTGCATTGTTCATGGCCGGGATACTTGGTTTAATTAGTATTTAGGTGACGCAACCGAGGTTCGCAAGTGTAATGGAAGTTTGCCATTTGTCAGGAAGCGTGTGGACTGTTTGCGCAGTACATGAAGTTATTCCCATCTTTCAAGAAACCGCGACTGTGTAATGTATTTCGGCTTTCTGTGCAATCCTTGTATGAGTCCCGCTGAAACTATTTTCCATCACGCGCGTTGCAAACGAAACCCAGTTTGTTCTTTAGGTGCCTCTCCCGGATCTCGGCGTCTGTCGTTGTAATAGCTTGTCATGGATGATTTGCTACATACATAGAATCACTTTGTAATATGGCTCGTTTCGCTTGCCGTACTGCCGCGCAAGTTCGTCGCGCATCGCTTTAACACCGAGACCATACGAAGCTGGAAGTCGCGGATGAGGATGGGACCGCACATCCGCTGAACGTATTACTTACAGGACAAGTGCGGCGAGGCATGCTAGAAAGTGATGTATTGTGTTTACAAGTCAATTATGACAGCCCAAGCACAGCTAAACTCAACACCGCGCTTTGTGTTCATTGGAGGTGGGGGGTATGGGACTGAGTGACATGCCTATTTTTTTTTTCTCCTTCACGGTTGGCTTCGCCCTCATAATACCGCTGTTGCGGCAGTGCACCCTTTACAGGCAATTTGATGATAGGAGGCCACAAGGACAATCAGCCAGCGAGGCCACTGAAACCGTTGTTAGTATGCTAGCAATGCTTCGCATTAAATATCGAAAGGCTGACACGGAGGCATTTTGCCCGTTCTACAACAGCTTAATTAAACAGTGAAGAAGCGCTTGACGAAGCCATGCGAGGACGATGACTATGGCAAAGACCAGTGCTAGAAAAGTATTGCTTCGTTGAACGGGTGGTTCATGGACAGCCACCCTGCCCGTGAGATCGGCTAGACACTACAATTGGAAGGACCTGACGCAGCAATGACGCAGAAAGTGTTCTGTAGCATCTTTGACATTGACATTGCGGGTTTCATATAAAGCGCTTACGCTATCCACGAAAATCAGTGGTAGTTTGTAGAAGCCTCTCCCTACCATGAACGGTTCAAGAGAGTTTCTTCGGGTCGCAATATAGCCTTGGTAGATGATCACGTTGACGAAAGAACGCGAGTCTATCTAGACTTACGTTTCGTGCGGACTTGGCTTTTTACGCCGCTACGTTCGATCCTCGGTACAGATACGGCGAAGGGCGTGCGTGCGAGCGAAGCACCGCGAGCCGTGTTCAGCCCTGCCATTTTTTTTATGCCAAACGCGTTAAAAGCGCACTAGTACGCTTTCAATGGCTCATTGTATCACAAACAGCATTATATGAGCGCGCAATATCGACAAAAGGCACCTAAGAAATTGGGGCAATGCTACAGTCACCTTAGTGTGCTGACCACTTCTAATCATCTGTAAAATACTCCCGTTTGGATTGATGACGGAAAAACCTGAAGTAGTTTTTGTCACTTGGCGAATTATCCCTAGGCGCAAGAAAACAATTCGTTAACTTTGAGAGAGTTAAGAGGTGTTAAAAGAATATGAAAACCAGTTTAATTATCTTCTTTTTATGTTCGTAGCGGCGAAACTTCTTCGAAGCCTCACCACTGTGACTCTGCACGACACGGGGAGGTGCTAACTCCGAATGTAAAATACGTGCCCCTAGTGGAATGGAAGAAAGCGATGATTACACACTTCCAGATTGTATTCAGTTAACCTTGTTAAGAATACAACCTCTGTGAACTCTAAATTTGATTTGAGGTATTTGCATGAGTTATTTTGGCAAAAAAAAACAAGTCCTCTGCATTAGACCCCACGCGACATGAGATAGGGCTAATTACCTCCGAAGGTGCACGGGTTCTCGGGTGTATACGCAGCAGCGCGAACCTGTCGCGCCTGCCGGTAGCAGCAGCACGGGCATCGATTCCCGCCCGATGCGCGCCGTTGCATCACCTCCTAGATGATGGGAAGCGTTCCAGTGGAGTCGCCACTTGGAGGCCGCTTCGCCTGTCTTAATGACCGCGCCCCAAAAACGTCGCAAAACATCGCCTTGTAGAGGCCGCGATAAAATGCGTGTAGAGAGTTAATCTCATGGTATAGATAAGGAGGAGGACATGAACTCTGTAGCCTCTTTGTCTAAGGTGCGTTGGCCGCGTCCGGGTGGCCTGCATCGACCGCGGGCCGCGCCTTCTTTCGGCACCCGCTACCGAAAGTCGCGCCCGCGGGAATTTGGGCGACCTACATTCCCGTCTTAGTGCGCCCGAGTTTCACGAAAGATGTGCGGAAGGGCAATAAAATGCCGGCTTTCTGTTCAGACCCCCCCCCCCCCCCTCCCTCCCCCATCACCCTTTTTTTTCGTCATCGCATCGCGTTCACCTATTTATAGACTCGTGTTCCGGAGATGGCGCTACACTGCACTGCCAGCTTTCCTGCCAGACTCCCGCGTCCGGTAAGGCCGCGATCGAAGCGCAACTTTTCGAAGGAGAGGAACTTTTTACCCCTGGGTTAATGCAACCCGATAACGGCATTTCTCTGCCACACCTTGCCGGTGTCTGCTGACGTGGCAAGGCATGGATGCGCCCTCGTTCGCAGATAGAAGCAAGCATTTTGCTACCCGACGCGGGGGAATCGTAAACGACCGAATGGGTGACTCTACGTCAAAACGTAAGCACCGAGGTTGCACCGAGTCAAGGCGGCATATCTTTGGTTGAGGCGCAGCGGGAAGACGGCCGTGGGCGCAGCGTTTCTCTTCTCTTTCTTTTTTTTTTCTTAATCTTCTCCTTGT
Organism: Haemaphysalis longicornis; assembly: GCA_013339765.2. Classification (NCBI taxonomy): domain Eukaryota; kingdom Metazoa; phylum Arthropoda; class Arachnida; order Ixodida; family Ixodidae; genus Haemaphysalis; species Haemaphysalis longicornis. Next base: position 107,688,276 of record CM023456.1, read on the forward strand.
TCTTTTTTAAACTCTTCTCATTTTTCAACGGGCGTAGCATGTTAGGCTCGCTCCTGGACATACCTCGTCAGCACCATTAAACGTCTCTCTCTCTCTCTCTCTCTCTCTCTCTCTCTCTCTCTCTCTCTCTCTCTCTCTCTCTCTCTCTCTCTCTCTCTCTCTCTCTCTCTCTCTCTCTCTCTATCTATATCTATTATGCTGCTAGCTCTCTCTCTGACCCCCCTCTCTCTCTCTCTCTCTCTCTCTCTCTCGGTGCGTGCTGAAAGACCGCAAGTGATCCGAATTAATTCAGATACCTCGTATATCGCACGCCTTAGTGGCCTGTTGGGGCGCCGAGCTGGAACTTTCAAGAATAATTTTCAATTTTCACAGTTGAAAGGCAATAAAAAAATTAAAAGGTGCCCCTTCCCATACATCTAAACGATATGACTGCATTTTTTCTTAAAACGTTACCAAGAGTGCAAGACGATGTATCAGGCCTTCGCTTAAACCTTCTTTGTGCAGTACGATGAGACTATATGAATTTATTTATTTATTTCGAATACTTGCTTTTTTGGACAGGTCTCCCTTTGGCGAATAAAGCCCATCGCAAACGCGGTCGAAAGCTCGTCGGTTGCGCCTCAAGAAAATAATTGTTTAATAATCAACTAACAAATAATTACTGCTTAGGACCCCCCGGAGCTTCTGGTATTCTTCACGACCACTTCTCGCGGTTATCTTTCACACACTTGCACTCTGGTAATCGTTGGCAGCATGGTAAACTTTGAGCGGACTTGCATGCTCAGAAACCCCCCTATCGACCCGTTCTTGTTCTACACACGCTCCTACTATTTCGCTGTAGAATAGAATAGAGTAGAATAGAACTACTATTTCGCTGTAGAATAAAATAGAATAGAATAAAATAGAATAAAATAGAATAGAATAGAACTTTATTGTTGTTGTTACAGAACGGTACATCACCAGAATATAGTCAATGCAGAAAGGGGTCCCAGAGTAGTGAACTGTAGTGGGACCCCTTGTTATTGATAGCACACACAGAAATAGCTTAATTGCAGCTGCTAGCAGAAATTATACCTAATGTTTTATTACCCATCTCATACAAGGAAATAACGATAGGACGCGTAAATAGTGAATTGTTGACAGTGCATATTTTAGGAATAAATAAGGAACATATTGAACAAATAAAGCACACAGCATTTAAACAACTAACACAGGAATGTTTAAACAAAATCAAACATCCTATAAATGATACAATATTGAGTGCAGTCAATCTATATACGTACATACGAACAACTGACGCTTTCGCCAACTTTCGCTGCTGGCGTAGCTAAAAGCACTTAGTAATAGCCTTAACTACCGCACTGGCTTCACTACGCCCGGCATTTATAATTTGTATAAACATTGACTTTCGAAGTTCCTTCTCGCGCTCACCAAGTTTAATGAAATATGTTCTGCCCAGAATAGCTAAACGAAGAAGCTTTCGTAGGCGGCAACGCTCGCGTTTCTTGGTGCCAGGCTTCTGGCGCCGAGTAGTGTGGGCGGCGATAGTGCCACAGCATGTGAACCGAGCACGTGAAGAGCATTAATCCTGGTGCGTGTCCGCAACATGCGCCCGGAACCCGCAGACTTCCCGTATGTTTGGCCTGGCTTGGATTGGCTCGGTGGACGCGCTTTTCTGTGGCTTGGTGGCCCGCTTGCCTGCTATCCTGCAGCGAGCTGTAATCTGTGGACTCCGCCCAAGGTGTTGTCTCCTCGGGAGCGGAGGCGGCGTTGTTGGAAGCAGGTTAATGTTCATCCGGGATCAATACTGTGTCCGCAAAACGTGATCCCCCGGAAAGTTTCGCTCCCCTACCGTGCCTCGCCTTCTCTGTCGCGTTGCTTTTCTATGTGTGTTTAACGTACAGCGTACCTCTCTTCTTGCTGCTGGGTGGTTTATAGCCTCTGTTGTTTTTGTTGTACCCTTTTTCCCGACTACTGGTGGATTAGTTTATCTTCGGTCTCGTTACCCCGTCGCTTTATGGGTGAATCTACGTCCTGGGCACGTGAAAAAAAATGAGAGAGAGCAAAAGGGCGTCTCTCTTTCCTGTTCTCTGCGTTAATTAAAACCGCGCGCCAGCATTGTTATCTTTAACGCCGCGAAAGCTGTATTACCATGAGGGTCTTGTACGGAACTTTTTTTTTCAATTACGCTTCCATCAAAACACGTGGCAGCGGGAATAGCAATCGCACCTGCGACCTGGGGCTCAAGAGGGGACTGCTTTATAAACATAATGGTCGCATTTGGGTAGCGCGTCTCCTATCACTTAGCTGGAAGAGGTACCATGCATCAACCTTTGCGGGAATATTTTACCTCGGTTTAGAAAACAGGTGACTTCATAGCAAGATACATAAACTTAGCATGTGTAAGCAGCCCTCGAAGAGAAAAATAGTGATAAGAGGCGATTCTTGTTTGATTTTTGGTGGATGGTGTGTTATTGTATCGAGGCTTCAGACGCACGTTAGAGTCGCTGACTCACTAAACATGCATCGTGTTGCCGGGCGAGGGCACAAAAAATTAGTAGTGGCTTAAGTCTGCTATGCCAGGATATACGTAGCGTGAGTTAAGGTTCAGCAATCCAATCCAGTAAAGTCCAGTCCAGTCCAGTCCTGTCCAGTCCTGTCCAGTCACTGCTCCTCACGCATGTTCAGCACGGCTCTTCACGAGCCACGCGAAACGGCTATCAAGTGGCTCCGGTGCAGCGTCAGACTTGGCTACTAGCGCAATGGAGGCGCACACCTGGGCACGCGCCGGCGCCAGTGCGTCTGCTGCGGCTATGACGCAACACAATCCAACGCAATCCACTTTAATCCAATACAATCCAATCCAATCCAATCCAATGTCCCTCGCGCTTGCGCAGAACGGCCCTTCACGGCACACGCGAAACTGCTCAACCTCGACCAGTGTAGCTTAGGCTACAAAACAGCGAGTTCAAATAGATACGACACCCTCAGAACACGGCTGTCTCCTCCTCGCGACGTGAAGCGTCGGTGAAACGACAGCGACAAAGCAGGGGTCACCTTCTGCGGGTCGGAATAATAGACGACCCGCGTTTGTACACACACGTATGCACGCCGCCCACATCTGCGGAGCATGCTTGATCTCGTGATCCGATTCTCCCGCGTCTCGCATTGCGGGTCTCGTCGTCTTCCTGCGTTCGTGCTATAGCTTGGAAAACTATAGCCGGTCGAACGAGGGAGGACGTCTGAGCGTTGACGACCTATACGGCGGCGAAGGACGACAACACGACCGAATGCATTATTTACATCCGCTCCGGAGGCGAGCGTCGCCCGCCGCCCGGTGTCGTCCCGCTTGTCTGTGTATCCGCTTCCTTTGCGGCGACGTGCGCCATCATCCCTGACGCAGAAGCAAGAGGTAAAAATAGAAACGAGAAAAATTGAGAGGAAAATTTAAAAAGCAGAAGAGAAAATGGAGGCCCCTTCCTTTACTGTGAAAATGTAATTCCGGCGGAACCGTCTTCGTGGATAACTATATTGAGTTGTGTATGGTAACCTACTATATTGAATGAATAAAGACACATACACATGAGTTCCTTATAAGTAATGCAATATTAATTATCATGTAATTTGTTTACGAATAGTTTCGCTTAAACAGGAGTTACAGCCGTTTTTTATAAACATATATACTCCCTCTGTGGACGGCCATGTGTGCAGACGGAAATTATTACATTCCGCAGTACTGTTGACGATAATAATTAAAAACTACAACTTCAATCTGCACTAACTGTGACAGGTAAACGAAACTCAGCGTGATAATAGAGTATTCTTAGCTGACAATTCAGTATGACTTGCTTCCAGATACCTCTATTATATTGAGAGCTACAGAGCATTTTACACTAGCTTTAAAGCGAGAGCGGGCGATTCTTCGTCGACGCGATCCGACAAACGCAGGCAGTTTTAGTCAGAACCTTGCCAACTACATATTCCCCGTGAAATGTGACGAACAACAAAGACGCCATTGCGTTGCCCAGTGCAGTTTCGCTCACTCGTCACGCTTTCCTGTGCACTGTTCCGGGATGTGTCCACGTGGCGCCCATGTCAGGGCGGCTCGGCTATACGGGTCGCGGCTGGCGGAGTCCCCCGCAGTCGTTGTCGTTCAGCGCGGCCTGGTGGCGCATGCATGATTAATGGGGGCTCTTTTTCCCTTGCTCGACGACCTCCATCTCTTTCTTCGGGTCTGGCGAATAATATTTAACGTCTTTTTCTTTTCCTCCGGGGGATTTTGCCCGATGGAAGCCGCTTCCAGTGTAAAGAGCTAGGCGGCTGCCCCCTTTATACGAATGGAGCTTATTAACGTGCTCATACGTTGCTCCGGCCGGTTGGATTAGTCGGCGCTGCGGGACGGGGTGGACGTTATTTTCTGGCTCATTCTGTATGCATGTAAAGGCCTTCCGCGTCTTTGTGCACGCGCTCGTGTCATGGGTCTGTTCCGCGGATTTGAAAGGGTGAGGGATGAGGGATGAACTGGGCTACTTCGTTTCTATGAATGAGTGGACAATGCGTGGTTTTTGGCGTGGGCAAACCACCCCGCAGGGCTGTTTCTTCTTAACAAACTGAATCGGAAAACAAAAATAATCTTAAAAAGTTTTATTTGCTTCTAACCTCATCACGTGCAGTCTGGCAATTTTACAACATCTAGGACGATCCTTGGTTTGTTCTGGAGATTAACGTGGGCTACGATAACAACACGAGAACGACGTATAACGTCGCCAGGCGTGAAGTAAGCGTGCGGTTAAATAATACGGCTTCGATGCCTGTTCAGGCCTTTGGTTGTGGAGATATACAACGCGTACTTGCACGCGAAAAAAAATGCACACTTTTACGCCGCTGTCCCTGAGGGGGTTCTAAATATGAAGCGCTCGATTAGGTTAGATATGAAGGAAATAGACACCAACCTGTGTTAGATACGGTATTAGATACACTAGCTAGATGCCAACTAACCCACCAAGCTGTACGCAGTGTTCATGTGAGGCTTCATGTGCCAACAATTGATAAATTTCGAATTTATGTGGCTTCAGCGCGGAAGCATAGCCTGGTTTAGCGATTCCCGCCATTGTAGAACTAAGGAATTAAATGGGGCTACCACCTTGTGTTGCGCAGCGCGCTCCAAACATCGTTTATATATTTTGCACTTCAGCGGTTCCAGCTGCGTCATATGATAAGAATAATAGCTTAAATGTAGTTAAAAAAAAGTGGGTTTTGTTCAACGATCGCCTATCCGGATTTATGCTCTCGGTAGCCTGATCTGCTGTGGACGTGACTCGACGACATTTGCCTTCAAATGTCGCTTTGGATTGGGCTCGTTCGCTCGCGACGTCGAGGTCGCCTTTATATCAGGCGTTGTGGGATAAAATTTCTCATGTAATGGCGTGCTTGCGTTCTCGCGGTCGCTTACGTTCTCGCTGACGTTAAACGACGTTAAAGCAGTGGACCGTAGCGAACGGCCCGAGCTTAATCCTGGTCCCGGTGCAGTGGAATGCCTTTTTAAGCTGCCGTCCGACGAACGTCAGCACTACCCGCGGTCATTTTTCGTCTTATTTAGTTTCTTTTTCTTTTTTATTTGACGCAGAGCTTTATAGTGAATATGTCCTGTACGGCGGTTTACCAGAACCTCATCATATTCGTTCGTGCGAGCGCATTTAGTCAGTCTGGCAGGTGGATTTATGGCTCGAGCTATTTAAACATTGCGCCGTCTTCCGAACGACGATGATAACATCCTGGCATTTCGAGTCCCATTTATGCTCAGTAAACAGCTTATGTCTACCAGTTGACTGCGAAGAAGGCTTCATTAGCGTGATGAAATGGCATTGACTGCTCCAGGTTCCGGCAGATGGTGAGGGAGGGGAAAAGAATTTATTTGGGATTGGGTGGAGGTGATTCTGTTAGAAGTTTATCCAGATTCCGTGAGTGTCAGTGCCGGGACATTCGGTCACTTCACTCAGGCTGGTAGCTTCGCTTGCGTTTAACCGGCGCCTACAAGATCGTGTCTGTATTTTGGTGCGTTCATATTTGTCTGGACTACTGGAAGGAGTCCACTTCTCGCATAGGCTGCAGAGCAATGAGAATTTGGAAAGGAGCTTTCACCGATCGAACCCTTTGATGTACCTTCCAGAGTTTTCCGGTGCGTCGATCGACGGCAAAGTTTAACGGGAAACATTAATATTATCAAAATGCTTTTGCGAGCGTAGTGTAATCGTTTAACTACTACTAGCGCTGTTATTTGTTTCTTCACTTATTACTCCAGGTACTGTCCAGAGCTTCTGTGCACCTTTAACTCGTGTCTTTTCAAACACCTCTGATCCGGCAAAGGAACCGTAAAGCTGTTTTTTTTTTGCACTGCACAAACATCCTGCGGTGAAGATTGCGACTAGTTGAAGCAAGGAACAAGCAAAACAAATATCTTGCGTTGTAGTTATACCTCCGTTCATTATGTACTTGCGTATGGCGAATTGGGAATTGCGCAGGTGTGAGCAATACATGAAACAATTAGCGTAGCAAACTAATACCAGAGTCCTTCAAAGCATTGAAGGGCTCTGCTAATTTCTAAAAAAATACGCTATCTCGCATTAGAAATAAACAAAGAACACTGTGTGAAAGCGTTCCTAAAATGTGGTTCCCGAGAAGAAAAAAAAACCGCAATTCAGCACTTTAAGCGATTAACGCTCGCACTGACGTGCGCCATTATTCCTTTTTCCCGGACGTTACCGAAATGTGGAATAAACTGCCAACTGATGTTGTGGAGTGCTTGGGAGTGCAAAAATTTTAATTAGGCGTCGATTTGTTTTTTGAGTAATATCGCGTAAACCCAACCTGTTTCAAGACAGTGCTTTCTTGCAGTCGAGGAGGAAATAAATAAATAAATAAATAAATAAATAATAAATAGATAAATAAATAAATAAATAAATAAATAAATAAATAAATAAAAATGTAATTTAAATGAATGAATGAATGAATGAATGAATGAATGAATGAATGAATGAATGAATGAATGAATGAGGCTGTCCTTAGTCTGCCTCTTCTGGAACTTCGCTTTCACCGCGGGAAGGTCTCGTTTTATACCTGTAAAACGCGTGTTGTGGCGTTTTTCTGTCGCTTAATGAGATTCGCGAGGTCGCAAACATATTTTGTTGCATCGGTGCCTCAGCGTCCCGTGCTATGCTTATGCGACCCGTAACTTAACGCCCTTAACCTTACCTGGGTCGTTGCGCATTACAAGTCTTTTTTTTTTTAATTTTTTACTTAGTTGTCGAGAAAGGAGCGCAAAATACGCGACGTAAGGCCCGGTGCAACGTTATTGCTAGCATGTTTCTACACGGCTGTCAAACTTTCAACGGAGCTCAAAAGCACACCGCCATCCCCTGAAGCATGTTGTTTGGAGGCTTACAAGCCTCTCAACTTCTTACTTGTATATATATATAAAAAAAACCTTAGCTGTCTGGCGTGTCTCTCATGATTTATTACCTCGATACTTAGCGTTCCTTTCTTCCTCGCCTCTTTTGTCGTTGTTTTTAACTGCAGCGCCTTTTTGAGTGCAAGATGCGCGCCTTTCCTGCCTCAGTTGCTTGTAACGGCTTATAATATATGCTTTTGTGATCCATCTTAGCTGTCATTTCTTTCTGTCCCTTCAAATGTCCCCACGTAACTTTGTTTTGCCACTTACTACTTATCGTGATGAAAGAACTTACTAGGCCACTGGTTTACTTCCTATAGCAGCTGAATATGTCAAGGAACCGAAACATTGTTTGAAATACCAGAGAACCCGCCGCGGTGGCTCAGTGGCTAAGGCGTTGCGCTGCTGAGCACAAGGTCGCGGGTTCGATTCCCGGCCGCGGCGGCCGCTTTTCTGATGGAAGCGAAAAGCAAAAACGCCCGTGTGTACGAGATTTCGGCGCACGTTAAAGATCCCCAGGTGGTCAAAATTAATCCGGAGCCCTCCACTACGGCGCGCCTCATCGCCTGCGTTGCGTCGGCGCGTTAAACCCCACAATCAATCAATCGAAATACCAGAGAGTTATTAGAAACCTTCGAGGTAATTCAATGACGGCAGCTGCCTTCTTGATCAGTTAACCCCACCACATTATTGCTAAAAGTTATCGAATTCAGAGCAAACTGCAAACCACGTACATTCAATTCCCGAGCGTCCACCTATCGCAGACGTCGACACCCGGCTATTGGTGGACGTGGTGTGTAGTGGCACACGGTTATCAGAACTGTTCCACAGACCTTGAGGTCGCACCGCACAGCTGAGCCAACCGCGCAACACGCATGCGCCCCGCTGCCAGCGATGACCGAGCCTGTTCCCTTAGCTTCCAACAGCTTTTCGCTGCGAAACAGCAGCTGACATTTAACTGAGAAACAGGTTATGGGAACGAAATGTGAACGCGGACATTCGGACGGCGAAAAGAAGCCGTCGAGGGAGCAAGCCACCGAGTGGCCAATCAGGCGAGCGTTTTATTAAAAGTGCATCTACATGCCGCATGCTTCCACTCATCATTCTCACTCAGCATTCCTCACAAATCGACCCTTGACCTACCGATATACACCTCAAAGCAGTGGCTCCACACCCTCGCAGAACTTTAACGATACGTAGATAAACACACCTCTCTCATACGGACTAGCGAAGATGCGACATGTGCAAACGAGCGAGGATATATCCTCGCTTGACTGGTCGAAGCAACACCGAAAGTCTAGGTGGTGTTGGTCCAAGTCATTCGAAGCCCTTGCCACCCTCTTAACGCTTCCAAGCGTACCCAAAGGCATGACGGGACAGCTCCATGAAGGGCGAGGTCAAGTACGAGCAGCGAACCATCGCAGAGGGGATGCATGGGTCACAATATACGCGTCATTGGCCTGTCCAGACAATCAAGTTATGTCCAAGACGTCCTGATAGACCTCTGGCCGGACGCGTAGTGTTTACGCGGAGCATTCAAGGATGTGCTGACGTTTTAGATGCGACTGCATCTCATTCACTCGCATTGTCCCTGCATCCGGCGTCGTCGTCGGCGTCCGCCGCTCCCCCATTCTCCTCGCCGTGCCAGCCGCGCTCTCCGCCGCTCACCCCCTCTCCTGTCCGATAGAGAACACTCTCTCGCGAGGGGCATTGGATTGGATTCGATTGGATTGGCTTGGACTGGCTTGGTTTGGCTTGGTTTCGCTTGGATTGGATTTAGATTGGATTGGATTAAAGTGGATTGTGTTGGATTGTGTTGCGTCATAGTCGCGGCAGACGCACTGGCGCCGGCGCGTCCCCTCGCCGTTATGCGCGCTATAAAACGCGGTGCCTGCGCCGCTCCGCTCCATCGTTCCAGCGCCGTTCCTCCGCTGTCCAACGCTGTAACGTGAACCCCCTATGCGTCGCATCTACACAGGGGCTCCCGCGAGGGGAGGTGAGAGTGTTTTGTGAAGGAGCGGCTCAGCAGCTGCGTTGTAGTCCAGGGCCCGTCTTGGTGAACTGTTCTACATAACGTATAGAAGTACATATTCTGTACATGTACCTACCCTCCTTACTCCCTCATCTCCATGCCTGTCAGCATCTGCGGCGCGCTTTTTCACTTTCCCGCACCTTCTGGTTGTAGCCGGGCAGAGCGAATGAGGTTTCGTTGCGTTTTGTTGTAACTTCAATAAAATTGTCCGCTCTCTCACCGCATACGCGGATGCAACACGCTGGAAAACGGGATCGTACACCTACGCAGTAACGACCCTTTGCCAACTTTGTTAACTTCAGTGCGTTAGAAACACGAGAACGATAATAGACGCCACGCGAAAGGCGCCACAACTGGCTGAACATAAAGACTCCAGCATCAAGATCTATGCATATTCTGTGGAAAGAATTCGCAACATACAGCACGTACTTCTGAAGCCCCACCTTCACGACATACTAACGGAATTATGCACCCGCAACCACAACATTTCAGTTCCACTCAGCTGGATAACAGGCCACTAGTGTGATTTGAGGGAAATGAGATGCCTCGTGAGCCTGCCCGCAGAATCAACAGGCTGGCTCTCTCAATTCCCTGGCCAAATCCCGTGTCGGCGGAAAACGCCTAGCAAAACCATCTGAATGACAAAAAAAAAAAACCGAACCCTCCTTTCTAATCCGCATCCTTCCCTCAGCACCAAACAAGGAAACCTCAAAGCGTAAGCCCACGGTCTGATTACCCCAGTAGTGCTGTCAAACTTCCTAGTGCAAGAAATGGCTCACAGTCCCAGGATTACCTCACTCGGCTTACCTTAGCCTCCTTACGTTGGATTACCTTGGCTTACCTCGCACCCAGCAAACCTTCAACGGGCCTGTGGAGCAAACCATCCCCTTCACAAGCTTCACAAGTCATTATTGGCCGTGAACTGAATTCTTCTTTTCCTCCTCCTCCTCCTCCTCCTCCTCCTCCTCCGTGAGCGGCGTATCAGTCGAAGCAACCGAGCAATCAGTCAAGTGAAGGTGACGACGCGAAGATTATTTCATTGCTGTGGCAACACTAACGTTCCGAGATCATTGCAATAGCCGCCACCACCACCAGAATCGCTACTTCCCTAAAACCGCTGACTTGCTCACAATGCGTTCAACCTCCGCCCTGATAAATAGGGGAGACTTTAGCCAAAGCTAGGCACGATCAATTTATTTGTAACGTAGCATTCAATATCGGATAATACTCAAAGCCGTGTAGTCGTTGTTGCAATTGTTTACAGCTTCGAGAACTTCATAAAACGCTATGTACACTAAGGAAGGAAAAAGAAAGAAAGAAAGAAAGAAAGAAAGAAAGAAAGAAAGAAAGAAAGAAAGAAAGAAAGAAAGAAGTTATAACAAAGGCAGGAATTTGACCACGCTGTGGCCTAGTTTGCTATTCTACGCGTGGGTATATATGTTAAATGGAACCGGGAAGTTGGGGTAAAACGTCGTTATCACGTACTTTTTTCTGTCACGCACAATTTTGTCAAGGCTACTTTCTGTGTCTATTCGGCTTGTATCGACTCGGATTTTGTCGGCTGGCCGCATTTAACCTGTCCTCTGATTGTTTATTTTTTCAACAGTCGTATTCGCAAATGGACATTTTTACCGTCCTCGTACTTCCAATAGTCGATGGTATTAGTTAATTACGAGTACGTACACGTTATCACCATCGTCAGCGTAGTCGTCAGGTTTATCAGCTCCTCATCAATTTGCTTATTTAGGGTAAACTTTCATTTAACTCCTCGCTGGGGCAACGCTTCAGATGATATCGCTTTTATTTCTTGAGTGTTACTCTGGGTCCAGTCACTCTTTCTTCTCTGGCTTCCCGTCGGCCTCAGTGCGTTGTCCCAAAGCGTAAACATCTCCGCGCATATCTGCCATGCTACTCACCGCATGTTCATGCCAAAACAGCGCAGAGAGCGCGAGTACATTAAAGCTGTCGTTCCCGTCCGTTCCAAGAATTACGCCTGAACTGACACGGTAACTTTTCTTATTTCCTTTTGTCGGGGTGGCAAAAAAGCATCATAAGCCTTCCTCCACGCCCCCTCCGCTTTCTCTCTCTCTCCTCTCTCTTTCGTATTTTCTTCTCTCTCCCTTATTGTTATTATTTCCTTTTTCCACGCCCGCAGTTTATGCCGGCTGCACTCGAGCGACGACAAAATGTTCGTCTGTTCCGTTGCTGATTTCTGCTCGTCTCCCGCTTTTCGCGCGCTGACGTTGGTTCTGACTCGCAGTTCGCTTATTTTTGGTTTTCGTTCTCCGGGATATTCGTAGTTGTCTTCGTGGCGCATCTTTTTACACCGTCGGCATTCGGGCGAATGAATGTCCCCGACGGTGACCAACTTTTTACTGTTGTTATTTTTCGTTCCTTCTGTTGTTGTTTTTTTTTTTTTTACATGTGGCTCCGGTTCTGTGTCCTACCACCCTCCGGCTTTATGCCAACAATTTCTCGGCGGCGAAACGTATGCTCGTGGGAGATAAGGCAAAAAAAAAATTAAAATGCTGCCCTGTAGAGGAACTCAGGCGTTGTAAACACCGGCCACCCAGAACATGTCGCCTTTGGGCTATAAAAAAGTCTACGTCTTTATGCGTCTAGTTAGCTTACTGTGCTTCTTTATGCTATTATCTTTATTTATGCGCTTGCGACAATGTTGTCACATATATATTGCGCGAGAAATCCCGGAAGTTGGCACAGAGGTGCGTAGCACGTAGTTTACAAAGGAGGGGTTTTATGTACGGCTGTTGAGCCTTGCCCGTATACTGTAAGTACCTTCGCTGTCGCATAAAAAGGTGGGGCGTGTGGGTTCAGAGCTTTCATTGCCTCGCAGCACATTACGAGCAAGAAAATGGCAGGGCAGAATGTCCAGTGATGCTTTCGCTTTTAGGCGTGCTGTACAGTGAAGCAAAAAACATGGCCTCCGAGACAACTCGTCACTCACGCTTCCGACGCTACGCCGAAGCACCGCGGTGAAGCCTCCCTTGCGCTGCAAAGAGAAGATAGCGAAGGCATTGTGTGGTGTGCAGTTCACTGCTGTAACGCAACGAAGTCCGCAAAACATATTCCGCTTAACTAACCAAACCTAAACAAATGGGGCAGCCATGCGCCAACACCGCGCGTATCAGTCATTATCCTGTTTTTATTAACACTACACCACGACGGACGATAGTACATGGGAAGGGCACGAGAATCGTCACTTCTACTCCGAGTACTTTCTCCGGGGTTTTTCTGATAATGGCAAATAATTCTCGGGAATACGCCGTATTTCCCATTACCCTACCTACAGAATGCTCAGCAATTGTATCTAATAAATGTCAAAGCGAAAGGCACTCGCGTGTGTGCCGTGCCGTGCTGTGCATGGTGCGGGCGGGGTATAAAAAATGGGGGGCTCAGCAGTCCAAAACGCCAGGGGAGGCACAGGGCATGTGGTTCATCTCCTTTCCGTTGGAAAATAGGGTTCATCTCCTTTCCGTTGGAAAATAGAAATCTTGAAAGCTGTTACGGAAAAAATAAATTGTGGCGAAAAACATGCATTCCTGGTGGGATCCTGTTGGTATGTGGCATGCACTCGTATTTGCCGCGCTTGATGCCTATGAATAGACGACAATTACGACCGAAAACGTGGACCATACGAATAGTAATGGTGTTTTGTTGCAGTAATGGTGATTTGTCAGTTCAATTGAGTGAGCTGGTGCGACACAATGCAAATCAAAGCTGTGAAGACGTGCTTCGCAACAGCTTCTTCCCCGAAGGAGTTGCCAGTCGTACTTGTTTAAGTGTTGCGCCTGTCAAACCCCGAATTCTTCTGTCAAACCCGAAATACCCAAACAGTTGGTCGCTTTTACGCGCCGAAACTACGCATGGGCTATGAAACGCACCGTAGTGGGGGGCTCCGGATTAATCTTGACCACCTGGGGATCTTTAACGTGCGCCGAAATCACGTACACACGGACGTTTTCGCTTTTCCCCGACATCTGAAGGGCTGCCACCGTGGTTAGGACCGAATCCACGCCTTTTACATTCAGAAGCACAATGCTTTAGCCACTTCGCCAACGCGGCGGGTAATTCTGCTTTCTTCGTTGCGTTCTGTTCGAGAAGAACTGAAGGCTAGGCCTGAGTAGTGTGTGTTCTTCCCAACCTACATCCGCTTTTGCCGGTATGGTTTACACGATGTATCGTCGGGTGTGAGCCCTAACGAGTTAATCGGATATCCGCTTCGAACCATTTCTTTGTTTCCCGAGTTCCGTGAGCGCAACCTGTTCAGTGCTTTTGGCGAGGGCAACGAGAAGGAGGGATGACGACCGACGAAGCTTTCGCGTCGTCTTCCAGTATGACCTCGCAAGATGAAGTAGATTGCTGCATGTTTTGCAGCTTTTCTTCATTCTTTCTTTCTCTTTTTTGCCTATTTTCCCTTTCCCACGTGCAGGATAGCAAACTAGGCTCTAGCCAGGTTAACTGTCCTGCCGTCCTTCTCAAACTTATATAATGTGCGCATCACGTGCTTGCACACTAGCACGAGCGCAAAAAACACCGGGGAATTTTTAGCATGCGTTCACTACGGGCCCGGTGGGAGAGGCCTTCGTTCAGTGAATGCAAGTAGGCTGAGAATTGATTGATTGATTGATTGATTGATTGATTGATTGATTGATTGATTGATTGATTGATTGATTGATTGATTGATTGATTGATTGATTGATTATCTAGGGAAAGGAAAGAATGAATGAATGCAATCAGGGCAGGCTTTTGTTGGCTTCCCGCAATCCGTTCTCTGCCGTGCAGCTGGCGCAGCATGTAATGTCCAAACGTTTCGGTGTGAGTTCGTAAATCGTCACCCCAAGTCATAAGCGCTGTCTACACCACTGTCAACTTGCATTTATATTCTTGATACAAAGTGCAATCTAAAATATAATAGTAAGACAGCGTAATATAATGACAACAGTTTTGAACACACAAAAATTAAAGGTTGTGGTGCATAGAACAAACGCAACTCTCCGAGTAAGAATTAGCCGTAGTTGGCCGTCTTTTAACTGCGCGTACAGTGGGTTGCACTCGATAGATTTGCGCGAACTGTCCTGCAATTAAACGTCAGCCGAAATCGAACTGTGTAGCAGATCCAAAATCTATTAAAGTTATTGGAAGGTGTACTGATGGATCTTTAGATAAGCGTGAGCATCCTCTTCCCTAATTTTCTCGAACTTGAGGCTCGCTCGATGCGCACGCGTCGCTCCCCCTTTAGATGCCCGCAACGCGGCGTTTATCGCACGCCTCACGCACACCGCGCCAACCGGGCTTCGCTTTACAACCGTCTCAGTGGTCAGGTTTCCTCTTCTTAGCAGCTGCATTGGCTTCCTGTCGTGCCTTTCATTGCACACAGGACCTGAATCGGAATGTTGTCGCCGTGAATCCCAGTGCATGCTCTTTTGACGCCTGCTCGGCCCTTCACTCACGCCACACTTCATTTTACGCTGGGACGCCATACAACGTGCGTTAGCCGGCGGGAGCCGGAGTTCCCTAGAAATCCCGGCACCTGCGCGACGGCAGCGCCACCGCTGCCAGCTCGGCTTGACGTCACCTTTCTCCGAACGCGCCCTGTCGTTCTCTATTGTTTTGCCGCTCCGTCCACGGATCGACGGCGCTCATTTTGCCGCCATACGTCATCTGTTGCTGACGCAATAACAAAGATGGAAATTGCCTGTGGTGAAGATCGTAGTCAACATAATGAAGCGATGCTCGAGGGGCAAGCATTAAATAGCAATCTCGTCTTTGAATTCACTCTTTTTTATCATGGCATAATTAATTAGGTCATCAAGCAGAAATCTCATGCTCACTCACTCACTCACTCACTCACTCACTCACTCACTCACTCACTCACTCACTCACTCACTCACTCACTCACTCACTCACTCACTCACTCACTCACTCACTCACTCACTCACTCACAGCTCGATGACTAACTCATACATGCACACATATACAAACGCTAAATGCCCCGGCGAGCAACCGGTATTCATCTAATTCAACCTAATCTGATTTCCGCGCTTCGCAATACTAGCTTCTACGACTCGCAGTGACGGCATGCACGACGACAGGCGCACCGAGGGTTGGGACTGAGATTCCATTGGCCGGCCGCTGCGGCCAGAGGAAAATGGGAAAGCGGGCTGGAAGAAAGAAGCCGCGGCACGTCTGTCGTCGCGCCTGCCTCGCCGTCACCTTCTTTGTGACCCGCTGGGAAATCCCTAACCTCGTAACGTCGCACTGGAATTCCTATCCACACCTCCCGAGCCTAAATCTCCTCTCGTCTCTCTGTGGGTTGGCATAGGTTGCGGTTGTGTGTGTGTTTGTTTCTTTCCTTTTTATGCGTTAAGTCGTTGATCCGTGTTTGCGGCGCGTCTTTTTTCTTCTTCTTCTTCACGTTGTTCTTCGGCTTCTATGCCAGGAGATCTTATTTAGGTTTCACTTCAGTTTTCAGACGTGGGCACGTTGGCTCCACGCGCTTTGCTCACACATAAGGTAGGAAGGCTGAACACGTCTCGGGTATGCCTTGAATTTCCCCCCATATTCTTCCAGTGTTCGGAAGAATCCTTCCAGTGAATGGGAGAGGCCTTCGTCCAGTGAACGCAAGTAGGCTGATGAATTGATTGATTGATTGATTGATTGATTGATTGATTGATTGATTGATTGATTGATTGATTGATTGATTGATTGATTGATTGATTTCACGAGAAAAAAATGAATTAATATAGATATTCTACCTGCGTAGGTGTCTGCACTCATGCTTGGGTTTTGTCGCTGTTCATCTTTATTCGAGCCGTATAATTACCTCCGCACTTCTGGAGGTTGACACTCTGTGCCAACTTCACGGATCTAACAGCGCTGTTCCCCCCAACTAGACGGTTCGGTGCTTCATTTTCTTTTTGTAGTTCCCTTCCACGCTCTGCTGATCTCGCTTTAAATGCCAGCGCGGTCGTCTTTCCTGCTTAAGGCCGCTTTTGCTGTCGTTATTCTCGTTATCAGAAAATTAGAGTTGAAGTGCCTATTTTCTGAGCTTAAAATGCGAGTAGTGCGTAGGACTCGCGTTATTCACTGAAGCTCTGAGCAGAATGTATACAGAGGAGCTCGTTTAGTAAACCTAATAAGAAAAGCCAGGTGACAAGATCGCCGTTGAGGGCACAGCGGGAATGGGTCGTCTCTCTTTTTTTTTTTTTTTTTTGCTTGCGTGAAAAAAAGGTAGTAATAAATGTTGGTAAAGAAATAAACGGGAGAAAAATTTTCTCTACAGGTGGGATCTGAACCCACAACCTTCGCAACCCGCATCTGATGCTCTACCAATCAGGCTACTGGAGCGACTGAATTAATTCCGCTCCATTTCCTCGTGCACTCATGTGTATGTAACCGCCTCCTGCGTTCGGGGTGGTGGTCATCGCCGCTCAGACAGCTTTTACTTTTTCTTCTTTTTTTCACGACAGTGACAGGAACGTCTGCGCTGTGTTAGGAGCAGTCCATTGGCCGCTGATTTAAGTGTGCTCCCTAGGCACCAAGACTTCCACAGCCCAGGCCCTCGCTTTACGTGTAGCTTATAATACGTGGGAATGAGTGGTTCGTTGAAGGAACATGAAGAAACGTCAGCAGTCTAGAACCTCAATTAGCGCATGAAGAGGTGGTTCGTCTCTTTCTTGCATGTCTTTCGCATATTTTGTGTGTACTCTGCGCCTCCTTTTAATAGTATTTGCAGCGTATAGTCTAAGCGCTTGTTTTTTCATCTTTTTTTGCGTTTCCGCCGTCTAAATTAGCCTTCATTTTAAGTCCTCTCCATTATCTCCTCCACTGCTTTCGCCCTTTATTGCCTTTGATGATCTCCTCTTCGAGCAATATATTCATGACTCATGGCGCAAACTTCGACCACTGCTTCTTTGAGCCACACTGGTCCTCCTGCCTCCCGCTACCCTCCTGTCCGCTTCCCTTTCTTCTTTTCTCCGCGATAGTCGCCCCGCTAGACGGCGCTGTCGGCAAGGATCTTATGCACGAGTGGTTGTATCGCACCATTGCGCTAACTTTAGACGATGAGAGGCGCGTTTTCCCCAAATAACTCTGCAGTAACGACGTTGCACTTCCATTTTTTTCGTATCCCTGCGAAAAGCGAAAACGCGCGTGTGTTCGAGATTCGGGCGCCCGTTAAGGATCCCCAGGTGACCAAAATTAATCCGGAGCCCTCCATTACGTCGCGCCTCATCGCCTGTGTAGCGTCGGCGCGTTAAACCCCACAATCAATCTTTTTATTGCTTCACACATGGATAACACGACGCCTCCAAGATAAAGAAAATCGGCCAAATCACATCCTGACCCCATTTTCTTGTAAATTTATTGAATGCTTTTTCTCCTGCAGGCTTTTTATTTTTTTCGTAGGCTATTTAGAAGCTCACCTAACTGTTTTGACATCATTCCAAGACATCCTGGCTAACCCTCAGAAGCACGCTTTTTTTTTTTTCGAACGCGCTGCATGTGTTGGGTTTTTTTTATCTTTTTGTGGGAATTTACTGTATGGAGAACACGAGATAGAGGATGCACTTCTGTCTCATCCATCTCCATTGCGGCGTCTGATGTCCGCGAACGGGCTCTTCCGATTAGAGCGATTATTCCATCATCGTTGTGGTTGTCATGCCACCGTTGTTCCGGAGATTCTTTTCTCCCACATTTTTTTCTCCTTATCTGACGACGTGCATCGGGTTTTCTCGTTTCCCAGCTTTCTTTATTGTTTTAGTATTGATCACGTAGGCACAGCTATTCGTTTGCTTAGTGCCGCATTGAGAGTCACGTTCAAGGTATTTCTCGCCCATGCTCAAAAAAAGCAAACATGAATCTTAGTTGGAATATCTTTTTTTTTTTCGCCTCACAGAGCTTCCATTTACATCGCGCATATTTTTTTTTTTCTAATCAGCCAGCCAAACAATCCCCGACCTCTCGCAACGCGCTACTTCCTTGACGTCAAACGATTGAACGTATTCCGGCAGAGGCCTTGTGCGCTAGCATACATCAGCCTTAATGAGGTGTTTGCACGAAACGTCCTCTGAATAAAGCGAACATGAGAATTTTTTTTAGTCCATCCGCGTGGACGTGAGAGCGGCTGTGTGACGAGGCGCTCGGGCTATCTTCAAAGCTTGCGTGATGGCGTGTCTGTTGCCGTTGGCCTGTCACTATAATGGCGACGTTGTTGACCATTAAGTGCGCAAAGTCGTCCCAGGAAGAGGCCGTGGGGACGGCAAAGTAGTTAGGTTTAGTTAGCGCGTGTTATATCGCGCTATTCGCTAACTCAAACAAGCGAGCACTAACAACAAGAACAATTTTCCTCGCTTTGTTTCTGCGAGCGTGAAGTCGTAGTTTAGCAGACAGCTGAGGTACCGGCAACGTGCGACTAGTAAGTATTTTAAGGCAAGTGTTTTAACCCTCACCATAATAATCGTCATCATCATCGTTGCCACCTTGTTTATGTCCGCTTAAAGGTATGATTAACGTACTTTACGTGAGCACGCCCTTCCCAGGTTAGACATATGATGCAGAAGAGCTTCTTCATACGCAGGTAATGCCGTGCCGTAAACATTGCAGGTGGATCAGGCGTGTATGAGTATGTTGCAGTTTAGAGTTGAGTGCCAAGGCCCAGATCTCTAGATTAACTATCATCGCCGAGAAAGAGAAACATTTTATACGGCAGTGGGGCACACTTTTCAGCGGCTGATATTAAACAAAGCCGGCTGGGACAGTTAACACGTTTTCTTGTCCTTATCTGGCACCGATGCTTGCAGTTTCCCGTCCCGCTAGCTTTTCCCCAAATGCAAGGACGTGAGCTGCCTCGCGAGACGACTGGTGCACGTTTGCATGAGCACCAAGGGATGTTTCGTCCCCGACTCCCTTATTCACTATTCATGAGCTGCCACCGAGACCGTGCTAAGATATCCGAGAAGAGAATACACGCGCACCGCTCCCTGGAGGCAACGCGAAACATAAGTTCACAAAAATTGTAAAGGCAAACAGTTTACTGAGCGTTCAGCGGCCTTTTTCTGCATCCTGCTGCCCGGTACAGTTCCCAATCGCGGTGCAGTTCGCTTTTTTATTTAGTATTCTTATTTTTTTACAGAGAGGGAATTCTTTACAACATCGGATTTCGGTGCGCTGCTTTCGGGAACACGTTTCAACAAACGGCTGGGTTTGCAGCGGAAGATGTTTAAATATAATGAGGTTTGCTGAAGGTTTATCCTTTGAATCAGGGTGATGGCAGATGCCATTTCACCTGCATAGGTAATTTGACTACTGCTGATTATATTTTTTTCAACACTGACTGATAACTTCTTTTCAGTTATGCACTGAAGCTAACTACGGTTATAACGGCTCTGTGTGTGCCCCTCACCTACTTTTTTCTTGCCAGTGCTGTAACCACTTATTTCTATATCTGCACTTCAGACCAGCCAGCTCGCGCTGTAAAACGGAGTAAAACTATAAAACTGTAGTAAAACCGAGTTTTTCATGCAGGTGAATTCTCGCCCCCTTTCGGGCTGGATGGGTACTCGGGCATTCCATTAGTGAGTGCTCGATCGTTCCTGTGCCTTTTCCGGAGCGTACACAGACTTCGTCTTGTGGCGTGTGCTTGCTTGTGTGCTTGTTTGCCTGTGGCGCGTGTTTGCTTGCCCTCGAGCAGCCAGCTCGGTCCTGCAAAAGCAACGAACTCCTTTTGATGTATCGCGAACATTTTCTTTCTTGATATCCGGTTTTCCTACAGGATTAACGCATTTGCCGCTTTTCGTTTCTATCCTTTCCGTCGACCTCACCGTCTTCATTTCCTTCCCTTTCTTTTGAATGGCTCTGATAGTAAGTTTGCCCGCTAAATTTGCGGTTCGACGTAAGCTTTCCTGCCCTCTTCCGCCATTGAGCGTTCATGCTTTTAAAGCGTGCCTGTGCTGCGGCCACTCGATATCAAGTGACCACGCCTGTGCACACTCCTCGCCCACTCCTCCCCATTGAAGCGCTCGGACTTGAGCTGCAGAATAAAGTTTCATCTTTCTCTCTCTCTCCTCATTGAAGCTTTTTCTCGAACTTTTCAAACCGTAGTTACTCTGTGCTTCCCAGACTTGAAAAAAATTGCGCCATCTCCACGAAGTGAATGATGATGAGAGGGGCGAAGCTAAAATGCTTGTCGGTGAAACCGTGAAACATTGTTATAGGTCTTCTTGACAGGCGCGCACCATCTGAATGAGTGAAGGACACAAGGCGCGTTCGTAGCCATGCTCGCGTCTCGGTTTGTAGGCAGTGGGAATTTGCGCCACGTACCTCCCCGTCGCGGCCAGAGAGTCGTGGGATCGAAACCGGGCGCCGCCGCGTCACGACCACCACTCTCGCTCGGCAAACTTGAGACTTCCACCGCTTCCGTTGACAAGTCCGTCGATCGACGTCGATATTTGCTGGTGATTATGTAGGGCTTGTTTGGGACGATGAGAATCTCCATGGGTATGTTGGCGAATTCGGTGTGTGACATTTTAGCCACCTTGGCCGTCGCCTTCTGCAGACCGCCTTGTGTCCGTACCCCGGATACGTGTCTTGAGCTCGCAGGCGACGAACGACAACCTCTTCTTCTTCCTCTCCTCCCTTGTGGCGTAGCAACGAACGCGTGAACCATTTGACCTTCTTCGGCCCAATCTTTGGTTTGCCAATCCCTAGGGGGATCCTTCCGCAATCATCATCGTGGTGCCGTGTACAGCAGCAACGAGGGACGGGACAGGGCCCGAGCAAGAGAAGCTTCGCCCCTAAAAGATGCCTAGCCAATACCTTCCGATACTGCCTCACTAGCCGTCTTACCGTGAGTTTGAAACGGTTTAGTGGTCAGTGACCAGTAAACCATTTCCAGCATGTTTCCTGACCATACGGTATGCCGTCAAACCCTCGACTACTTACCGTTAGTTCTTTATGCTCGGCTGACGGTCTTCTGGTTCACTCCCATCCCCGACACGGTATCTTACTTGAGGATATACATTCGAAAATGTAAGCGGTAGTACCATCCCTCGTACAACCGCATCCGAATTTTACACCCAGGGCGATATATTCTTCATTATTGCCACTTTTCGCCTATCTTTCGTCTTAAGCTGCTCTTACCAGGTTTTTATGCAACAGATTTCTTCGTTTAGCCAGAATTCCAGGTATTTATGCTACTCCACTTCCTGTGGTATGGCTTCCTGTTGAAATATTTCTGGTGTGTTATTACATTCAGCGTTAATTGAACACCATGAACCGCGATTTCTCTGGGCTAAAATTTAGGTCCGAATGTGTTGCTTCTTCACAGCAGATGTCGGCCGGTTTTTGCGTCTTGCACATTATCTGCTTGTAGCACAATGTCTGCGTATATGAGTCCCGGCAGTCTGTTGCTTGATTAGCTTCCTGTTGCTTTGATAAAGCAATTCAAGCGCCATTTTACTCTTTTCCTATTGTATTTCCATTCTTTTAACTTACATCCTAAACAAAAATGGTGCGACGGGACATCCTTGTCTTAGACCCTTAGGAATGCGTCCTAGCCGTGTAATTTTCACCTACTTATCCTCATGTATTGTCTTTACTAGCCGTACAAACTCTGAATATATAACCCCTTTCTCCAGAGTATTCCACACTTTCCCCTGTACGCTGTCATAAGCTCCGTTTATGTCTGTAAACATTAGCCACACTGGCCTGTCCTGGACTGCTGACGTGTCGATACACTGGGTTAACGCAAAAGAAATCAGTCTCCTAAGCGCCGGACTGGCCGAAATTCATTTTGTTTACGCGTCGAGTTCAGCTCGGTCCAGCCGGCGGGGCTACTTTCGCTGATTTTGCCTTTGTTGCTGCGCGCTTGGCCTTCCCGATGCTTCGTTTTAGATGCGAAGCATCTCATGCTCGGGGCTGTGTCCCTCCCTCCCTCGTTGTCGTTGTCCGCGGTCCGCACTCTACTGCGCATGCGCGCCTCTTCAGCCCCGTCAGTGTTTGGGCTGACGTCAGCGCAGTCCACTATAAAAAGAAATAGTTAGGTGGCGCCCGCTTTCGATCCCACGACTCTCTGGCCGCAACGGGAGGTACGGGGCGCTCTTCCCACTGCGCTACAAACCGAGACGGGAGCACGTGCTACGAACGCGCCTTGTGACCTTCACTCATTCAAACTACGTCAAGAAGCTACTGATACAACGAAGGCACGCGAAGCTGAACGTCAACGGAAACGACGAACTGAAAACTAATGCAGGGGTGAGACAGCTGCGCATATTGCGCCTTTTTGATACAATTCCATTTTCCTGCGCCAAGCTGCTCCAAAAGCATGAAAATTGCGAAAATTGCGCCAAACTGCTCCAGAAGAGCCTGAAAGGCACGGATTTTGATGCTCATGTCAGTTCCGGCGGGGACGAAAGCCTCCCGCATCCCGGTGACCGCTTTTATTGTCGGTCAACAGAAATGGCAAAAATAGAAAGACTGAAATGAAGCAAACGATAGCTTCTAAAACACGATTGGCTTTCTGTCCGGGTTCGCTGAAACGGCCTTCCCGATTAGGCATCGCTGTGGCTACAAACATGGCCGCCGCCTGATCTGCCTGCTACTGCCTACTTCACGCGCTCACTGCGCATCGCCGATATTTTCCCTGGTTTATTTTACGCTATCAGCTGGGTTCCAGTCTATTCATTCTATCAATTGTGGCTCTGAACAGTGACGTTAACGCGGGGATATGGTTTGAGATTGGTGCGAGATTACGAGAAGTTGCGCGGCTCGTAAAAAAAAGTTTTGAAATGTGGGACGTACGACTTCGGCGTGGTTTGTCCTTGAGTGCGAAACGCGGTGCGTGCGTCTATAATCGGGTTCGTGAATTGAACTTTTTGGCTCGTTGTGGTGTTATAAAATGCTGAGGTGTTGCTGTGCTTCGAAGCGCGATCGCGAGCCTCGGCCCGGGAGGGAACGGTCGGCACGAAAGTTGCGGGCTGTGCTGCGGCGCCGCAACCTGTCCAGCAGGACTGCATGGTTGCCATAGCACGCGACTAATAACACTTGATGTATGCGAAGTGAAATTTAATGCCCAAATCTAGGTGGCTAAACAGTAACGCTACTCAAATGATCATCCGGGTGGACGTGCGCCCCACGGACTGCAACGGGTAGGCTGGGCTATGCGACCGTTATCTCGAAGTTGCTCAACTGTTGCCGTGACTACACTCGTTCATACAACGCAGCCTGGGATTACAAAAATAATAATTTTAGCATTAAAACGGCACGAAAACACGCCACAATGCAGAGCCCTTAAATTGATAATGTTAACGGCAGTTTTGTTGTCAGTGTTGCGTACATCAGCAACACAATATCACTAGTTAGGAAAAAGGTAGTGCAGTTAGAACTTTGTGATACTCTTAAAAAAATTTCGCTTAAGTCTGTTCCGGTGTTCTGTGTATTCAAAACTGATTGGAATGTGTACTTGATTCTTCAAATTGCTGAAATTATGATTTTCTTAAGCTCACAAGACGATGTATTAAATGTCCCTACTGCTCCAAATCAAGATTCTTCTGCTCCAAAATCGAAATTTTGCTGCTCCGAAAACTGCTCCCAAATCTCTTTGGGCTGTCTCACCCCTGCTAATGGGAACTTCAGTCGACCCCATGGCTGCTTCGAATACTACTCAGGGTTCCCCTACGGGAAGATGGTGTATTTTTTGTTTGTGTCTAAGGTCGTTAGAGTCCGCCCAGCGCACATTTCTGTGTGCGCGGCAGCTTTGCCGTTTTTCTGCATTTTTCTTGGTTCTACGTTGTTTTTGTCCTCGTTCGTCCTCTTTATTTGTTAACATTTGATTTCGTTCAGAACGAACTATGGGGCCGGAAATATTACCTCTCTCCCACTTGCCTCAAGCGCTCTGGTTATCTCCGTTAAGAAAGATCAATCCCGGCTACATCATTCTCAGAAAAGCATGTCGGAGGTGTGGTTCTCGTTTCCAGGTCTTTTCGGGAGGAAAAAGTAGTTAATAGTTCGGTTTTTCTTCTGATTGATATTTTTTATTCTTATTCTTTTAATCGCGCCTCAGGGCGCGGCATTCCCTTCTCCCTTTGTCATTACGTGCAGATGTGTATATTCCACGTCATCGCATATATCCCCTCACCTTGAAGACTTGCGGGCTGCGTGTATGAGCAGTTAAACGACAGTTTATAAACAATGACGGCAGTAATGGCGCAAAGTACGCTCTGGCGCAATATGAGTTCTCTTCGTGGAACGACCCCTAATTTTTGTTATGCAACTTGTCCGTGAGAACCGACGCTTGTTCGCCACACTCACTGAATGCCACTGGTCGCTTCGGAGCAGGTTTTCTTGCTTAGCGGAGGAAAGCTCTTGCTTCGCTGACTAGTCGATCTAGAGCCCATCCGACAGTTTCGCTGGGAGCTTTGAATCAAGTCACTCCGCGACAAAGCGCTCGGTCCTAATCCAGTCCGATGAGCCGCATTTAACCGGACCTTCAGGTGGGCAGGAGGACGAAATACAAGCTTGGTTCGTTATAAGGACCGCTTTGTCCCGACAACAGTGATATCTATTTTACCACAGGCTTCGAACAAATAATTAAGTAATTAGAAATATAGCCACTTTCCAATGGTTTCTCTATGACGTCACAGGATCCTGTTTTATTGATTGGTGGCCCCCAACGTAAGCCACTGTGAGGAAACATGCATCTAGCTTCGTTTGATCCCATCACTTGAATGCCAACGTCCAGTTAACATACTAATAACTATGTTTGCAGTGATCGCCCATATTACGTCACTCGTACCCATAGCACGTCATTGTAGCGCTAAATTTGAACGTTTTTAAACACTTCTTCCGTTTAACTGGTTAAAAAACGCCTTTCATGGCTGGAATGGAGGTAAGTGAGTTCTGAAAGGCTAGCTCTTACTGCCCCCCAACGTGATGTACTAGGATTATCACTTCAAAAAAATGGAAGAAGCTCACACTGATACCAACAATGATAGAGTAAAAGTCGTTGCGGCAGCGAAGGAGGAGCAAAGCGGCTGCAATCGTGGACTAAAACCTTCGTGATGGTCGTGAAGGTTGCGTACAGCTTCGCTACCTTCAAGTCTTAAGACTTACGCGTTAGTGTGCGCTTCCTTCATTTTTTTTCCGTTTGTGTGCTGGTACCATGGATTGGCGTCGTCTCCTAGTACTGTCGCCAGACCATATCTTGATGCAAAGCTTTATTCGTCGATTTCACTATTTGCGGTGTATGGCGGATCGTTGTGAGCCCATCTAACCTCTTACGGCCCCTAGCCACCTATCACCGACTCGCCTGTAAAGGGTGCACCACCGCATAAACGGTGTTATGGTGGGGAAGCAAACGTTAGCATTTTCGAAGCGTACTCCTACTACTTGCACTATTCGCGCTACAATATGAACAGCCGGGCTCTTTAAGCTTTCTTCGGTCCGCGCGGATCGTTAAAGGGGGGACCCTGAAAGGCATTTTGACACACTAAATGAACTAGCGCAAATCGCTAGATTGGGTCGCCAACGTAACCTGTGCCAATTAATTACTCTTTTACGCGCAGCGGAAGCTCACACTTTTGTGGCAAAGTTTGTGGCTTTTTTCTCACCTTTCCTTCGTGTTTTTGGACGCCGCATCTTCACATGTCTACATCATCGATCCCAGATGTTCGTCATGAGCTAGACATCCTGCTTTGGGCGGCTTTTTCACGCACTTCCGGCAAAGAGATGAGTCGTCTGCTCAGCGTCGGCTCGCCGGCTGATCTGCCAGCGGAGTGCCGGAGTGCTTTGACATTTTACAAACAAACGAAAGAAGTGTAAACAAACGCTTAAAACCGTTTGTATTGAATGCAACACGGGCCATAACACGACGTGGATTTTATCTTACGTGAGTACGTACCATAAAGAAAGTCCCGTGGCACTTCTTTGGTGCAATCGCAGAGAACGCCCTGAGCCGAATGCCCGGGGTTGACGCGTACGTTTTATTCAACTTCAAAACAATCCAGAGATGCGTTTCGAACGAACGCAACGTCACAACATGCGTTGCAAGTCTGAACCGCGATTGACAGACGATGAGTTGCCTCCTCCTGCCCGTCGTAAATACGGCACTCACACCTCACACCCGGTTTGCGGGGACGAGCAGCAAGTCACAACTCTGGCGCGCAAGCGAGAAGGCTTTTAGCCAGGCACATCTGCACATACCAATGCGAGGTTGATTGGTAGCGTCGTTTCGAGAAAGATAATCCAGACCATGGGAACACTATCCACCCGCAGAGTACAATGTCGCATTTCATCAGCGCGAAACGAAACGCGTCCACAACACACAGGAGGCGATGCACACACCACACACACACCGCTTCGGTCGCTGCATTGGCTTAGCTGCAAGCTTCGTTCGGACAATCAGCGATGCCTACGACGATACAGATCTTCGTGAGGACGACGTGCTAACCACTTCACGTATTTAAAAACACAGGGGCAAAGAACTAGGGTTCATCGGAAGCAAATAATCTTTCCTCCATTATAGGGGCCTGAAATATACTGGCTAGTGTGCCGAGGGCGGGCTCCAGGCGGGCGCCGGGAGCGATGTACGCGGCCGTCTGCCGCTTGGGGCGCTGGCGTGCGGGAGTGTGCGCGTTCATCCGGCCCGAGCAGATCGCGCGGTTACCTCCGAGCTGCGTAGCAGACGGCAGCGGCAGAACTTTCCATTCCCGCTTGCGACGAAAGCGAGCGAAAGCGACGGGAATTCTGTCGCGCAACCAAAATTTGTCCCGACCATTCGACAAAAACGATCGTCGCGCGACAAAGCGACGGAATTCCTGCCGCTCTCACTCGCTTTCGTCGCAAGTGCGAACGGGCCTTTATGCGCAATCTCCGCCCCACATAAAACAAGCTCTTGCTTGTCGCCTGAGCATACGATTGATATCTGACTACGTTACACTGTGCTTGCTAGTGTATTTAAACGATGTCACTAGGTTTGAAACGTACGCGCTCGGCGTGCAGCTTTGTAAACGCAAGCGGTTTCACATACGCACGCTATTTTGCTGCTAATAGAGTTTAGTACAGCGTTTGTGGCATTTGCATACGCTAAACGCTAAATTTTTGGCGTCCCGCTACGTGACACCGCGATGGGAGTTTTAGTAGAGCGTCTCATCAGTTTTGGCGTAGCGACACACTAATGCATACGGCGCCATCTGTCAAATGTTTTCCGAAATGTCTCGCTGGCTGATCTGCTAGCGGAGTGCCGGAGTGGTTTGGACATTTTAACGACTATCCAAACAAGTGCAAACAAACGCTTTCCCGTCAGTGTTGAGTGCAACACATGGGTGCAGCTTGTCAGAACACGGGGTTCTCGCTGATCGAGTGCAGCGTTGGTTTGCTCTTCGCCTTCACGTTCATCGCCGCTGATAAAGCGATCCGATCCGGCGCGTTTTGTGCACGGGTTCTGTGTCCGGTTGAAAATGTCTTTTTTCACATGCCGCCGGTAGTAGGAATACAACCACCCGCAAAATAACACCCGGCACCAGCGGGGCCACATCTGAGACCGCGCTTTTTGGATAAACAGTGCGCGGTGCACCAAAGGGAACGAGCGCACGATTCTCCCCACGCGGCTGCGAGTTCGCCGCCGATACCAACTGCAGCCCTGCAGCTACTAAGCGAGCCGCGAAAGGGCAAGGCCAGGCCGCACACATGCGGCCAGGAGTCATTCGTTCGCTTTTCCAGCCTGTCTCCATGGTGTCTACAGAGATGAAAAAGCCGAAAGAGCTGGCCCGTAGCAGACGGCAGTCTGTGGGAGCTCAATAGCGGAAGTACGTCACCGCTGAGGAGCGGATCAAGCATGGGAGGGGAGGCCAACAGCGAAGAAACAGTTGAAAGGAGGAGGAAATACGTGCGCGACGATAATTCGCGGTGTTTTTGATTTACGATTTCTCAGCTAATACTCATCGCTTTAACAAAATTCTTGCAGAGAGGAGATTGCTAATACATTGCTTTATTTGGTTACATGTATATCCATGCATCGGCGGAAGGCATTCAGGACCCCTTTAAACAGGAAATTCCGCTCGGCAAAGTGGAGGAGGAAAAATGCTGGGCAAGAAGTCTGAGAAGTGGCGGGGAGGCGAGGAGCCCACCAGCTGGTGTTGGGAGTGCGCGCGTCGAGGCAATAAACGCTTCCCGTGGTCGGAATCTAACCTGGATCCCTCGCGTTATGAAGCCGGCGTCTAAGAGATTCCTGATCATCACATTAGGGGCGCTCCGAATTTCCTTTCTGAATTTCCGAATTTCACCTACGGGGCAGAAACTTGGAGGCTCACTAAGAGGGTTCAACTTAAATTGAGTACGACTCAGCGCGCAATGGAACGGAAGATGATAGGTGTAACATTAAGCGACAAGAAGACAGCGGAGTGGGTCAGGGAACGAACGCGTGTTAACGACATATTAGTAGAAATTAAGAAGAAGAAATGGGCGTGGGCAGGGCATGTAATGCGAACGCTAGATAAGCGCTGGTCATTAAGGGCAACAGAGTGGATCCCTAGAGAAGGCAAGCGTTGCAGGGGGCGACAGAAAGTTAGATGGGCGGATGAGATCAAGAAGTTTGCGGGGATAAATTGGTCGCAGTTAGCACAGGACCGGTGTAATTGGAGAATAATGGGAGAGGCCTTTGCCCTGCAGTGGGCGTAGATAGGCTGGCGATGATGATGATGATGATGATGATGGTGATGATGGTGATGATGATGATTAATTTCGTTTGGGTTCGTAGCGCGGGCGTTGGCTTTGGACTTTCGCTGAGTTGAATTGGACTTAGGCTTCGGACTTTGACCACCAGCTCCGCTGTTTCTTTGGTCTTCGCATCTCAGTTGCGAAGGTGGCCGATTTTATTTTACTTGTAAAAATCCAGGGGTACTGATCTGTTGATGCCTGTGAGGTAACAGCCAGTCATCATCCCGAACTAAAGGATGCTTCGCATGTAGCGAAATCGTAGGACATGCATTCTGCGGGCACTTTTTTGTACAAACTTGTCGGCGTGCATTTTTCTCTTCGATTTCTTTTTTTTTTTAAAGGGATTTGGTCAGACTCTCGAAGCATGAATGCCCTTCACTGCTTCGCTCAGGTTTTGCTAGTCCTTTGATAGAGGATTCAGTAACCCTGTCATATGCCGCAAAACGCTATTGATACAAAGGGAGCTGTGAGATGGTCAACTTGCTTATTTGGCTGCTTTTTCTCCCCTGCTCCTTTGTCTGTATGCAATGTACACAAGGGGTCAAAAGTTGACAGGACGCGATTTCGACACTCAACGTAAATTTTTATGCTCTCTGGGGGCTCAGCGGCTAGTTTCGATGTGTAAGCCAAGAGTCAAGGTTCCCGGTATCATCACCGTACGCCTAGCAGGAGCTTAGCCCCCTTAGGGTAGATAAATTAACACTGAAAGTAACCATCATGTCGTGTAATCTTTTTATCCCGGGGGTTCGCTGTACACAATAAACTGATCCTAATTCATATTTACGACATTCGGAAAAAGCAGTCTTCTGGATGAGCTATCAGTTTTTGCCGCTGCTGTAGGAATGCCCAATTTATTTGTTTTTAGTGTGAGAGCACTATTGATGTGCCTTTTCTGAAAAGCCGTGTGTGGAAGAACGTCTAGGGAGGGCAAGGTGGGAGGCCGTGACCGATAAAACGCCAATATACAAAAATATAAATGCAATAAAAAGTTAATATACAACTTGAATATATAGGCTAACACTGCGGTTCTTAAAACGGGGTAGTGTAGAATATTGCTTTGTCGTTTTTTTTAAACCTTGCTGTTTATGTCATTTATTGAAATTATGGACCAGCGTAATAAAAAATCTTCGTCGGAAATTCCACTCTGTGCAGGTGGGTGACCGACAAGCGGAGCTGTAATTGCGACACGAAGGCACGACAGTACGACTAAATTTACATCACACGTTAGATGATTTTTTTTTCTGGCCGCAGTGTCGTCGCTTCTTGACGCCGTCTTTTCCGCTCGGCGTTTCCTCCCTGGCTGCCGGATCGCCCCGACGGAAAGGTTACATGTGGCCGCACTTGTGCGCTCTCGTTTCCTCCCCGCCGCGTCGCCTACGCGGCGGCGACTGTCGCATTCCCGTTGCTACTCGAGGCATCGCTCCTCGTATCAAGGCGCGAGCCGCTGCGAAAGTGTTTTCTTTCATTTTGTGTCTTGCTGACTACGTCACAAATACGTGGTCTTAACGCGTTCCGCCATGATAGACCCCGAAGAATCATTTTCCGTTTAAGCTTGGCGCCCTCGCACCCCATTTTTTCCCACGCATGCGCACTCTATGCTTTGGAGGGTTTGCCGCTCGCTAGAAGACGGTTTTCTCTAGCCTTTAACGGTTTCTCTTAGGTTTTCTAACAGCTTCGCTGTAAAAATATCATCGGGCGTGCTGGGATGCTACGAAAGCATTAAGATACTTTTAAAACCGGGCGAGTTTGCTTGGTTTTGGACTTTGTAAGACTCCGAAGACCAAGCTTCAGCCTCAGCCGTACGTCTTCGCTTGGGTGGGTATACGTTCGAACTACGAAGCTGTCGCAGCTAAAATTCCTCTTTGAATATATGATAATACATGGTACCTGCGTGGATGCAAGCAGAAATGTGTCCATTCGTGCGTGCTTTCGTACGTACGTGTATATTTGTTTTAAGTGCGAATGCACTTTATAAGCGACCCTGAATTCCGTTGACCGCCGTCCGTCCACATAGCAACAGCTGCGGGTGCGCGCGCTCCTCGTCTTCCTTGGCAACGGGGGGAGATGGGCGACATGGCACATACCCACGTGGGGGATTGGCCAGGAATCTCCTCGTCTTCCTTGGCAACGGAGGGAGATGGGCGCGCGCTGCCTGGCCGCTGACATGGCACATACCCACGTGGGGGATTGGCCAGGAATCGGGCGTGAGAAGGGCTAATGCACCCGCTTAAAGGAGTACTGACACGAAATTTCAAAGCTGAGATCCGCTCTAGCAATCAAGTACAACGACAACACAAATAGGTGTCTGTGAATAAATGCATCTTTCTTTCTTTGTAGTTGTGTGTGTGTGTGTGATCTCTCTTTCGCGAACATTACGGAACCGCGCAAATTCAACTCCTGCATTCGCACTTTCACATTCTTCCCCACGGGGAAATGCGGGGAAATTGTGTTTATTTGTTTTGGGGATCACGGCTTTCGAGCTCCCCCGCCGCTCTGTCTTCGACTTACTGCGCGACTTCCGAAAAGCCGCGGACCGTTTCGTAGCTCCCGTTCCCAAGCGGTCGTTGTTGGTGGTGGTGATGATATTGATTAACGGATGGATCTAGCCTTACGTGACATCCCGGCAATCGCTCCTTAGATCAACACCTTCTTGCCCCTATGCGCGAGAAATCACCAGGAGTCAAGCCGCCGTTACCATTCTCGTTTCTTTTTCATGCGCCCGCTTCGTCTTGCGGAAGCTAGCTGATGCTTTCCCCATCGGCTCGGAAATATATAGTGTGTCCGTAGAACGTCAAATTCTGGGGCTGTTGGTAACAAGTAATAGACGTCTAAAAACCACCACAGAGACATAAAATGCGGCGCACCAGGTGCAATGCTTCTGAGTAGTTTTTAAGCGTTGATTATATTCCACGCGCTTGGTCACTACATTAAACGGAGAATTCCTTCGTGCATGAACTGTTAGAAACATGCGAACAGCTTTGTTTTGTTCCAGTTGTTTTATCCACACAAGTCCTTGCGCCTGCCTGCTTCCCGGCGTGCCTCAGCGCTCTGTGTGTGCTTTTCGCTTCACTGGGTTGAGAACTTTGTCCGGCGTCATGTAGTTGGAACTTTGTGTGTGCGAGTGTGTTCAGTGCATTATTCGCCGTGCCGTTTTGATAAAACGCAGGCGCTGTTCCGTTAAATTGTAGCTATAAACTAGGACCTATTTCTCAATCTTGAGTTTTTTTTAGAGCCGCACAAGTGTTATTTTCCTTTTTCGTGCTTCAGGTTTTGCGGTGTGCTCAAGAACCGTCGACCGGCCTGTGAAATTTCAGATGCCCGGGCTTTTTCGTCTAATTCCCTAGGCCTATTTCCTTTTTCCTTTTCTTTTTTTCTTTTTTTGACTGTTTTTCTTTTTTTCTTTTTTACTGGTGGGACCAGGGGCTACGGCGATGCGCTGCTATACGCAAGGTGATTGGTTGTCGTGAAGGTGAAACCGGAAAACGCCCGCTTGCAACAGCTTTAGGCTAGCGGTAAATAGCCCAGTGTTGTCTAAATCGTCCCATATCCCTGCAGTACGGCACCTCTAGTAGCAGTGTAGTTTTGGCGCTCTAAACGCGAAAGGAAGTCATTTATTTTCGTCTGTTTCGCCCAACCTTCCTTCGGATAACTTCAACACAGATTCACGCGACTGTACTTCTGCCAGGCGCATTAAGAATTTACAGGGTCAAAGTTTCCAGCCAGCAGCTTCCGTCCTGTGCTCTAGCGTAAATTCAACTAATGGCTGTAAAACTGCGCTGCCTGAGACGGGAACGCAACGTAAGCGCCACGCAGCGTAAGCGTCCTTCTTTTGTTTTTGGTTTTTTCTTCTTTTCTTTTGTTTGTTTTTTTCTTCGACGAAAAACGTAGTGGCAAGGGTTTCTCCGGCTATGAACGAGATGCTTGATGTCCGAAGTGCGGTATGTAGTAATAAATGCTTGCTGTGTCACACGCACGTTATCATGTAAAACGCCATGAGGTATACGGGCTCAGATTTCGGTGCGCGTTAAAGATCCCCGAGCTGTCAAAATTAATCCGGAGCCCTCCACTACGGCGCGCCTCATCGACTGCGTTGCGTCATCGCGTTAAACCCTACAATCAGTCAATCAATCAAGCAAGCAAGCAAGCAACCGATCGATCGATCGACTCGATCTATTGATCAAGTATACGGGCTCAGATAGGCACGCTGCGCACGCGTCGCCTCTCCAACTTAAAGGGACACTGACGTGCATTGACCGAACTCTTACTTGCCGCTGAATTTTGTAACTATACTGGTGTAACTCTTTTTTCACTGAGAATGGGTAGTTAGAACTTCAGCTTAATTTTAAATATGAAACGAAACAAGAAAAAGGTATTTCCCGGCTGCTTCTATGACGTCAGACTGGTTCGCGATGTCTTTGTATTATCGCGCTCTTTACAACCTTAAGGTTTGCGGGGGCTAGGGTTAAGAACATCGTCTCTGGCGACTTGCCGTTTCCATTTATATACGATCCCAGCGCTTGATGATGATGAAGATTACGATAATGATGATGATTAGAGGCCCTCCCTTTGTATCGGGACGTCGGTTGTCATCAACCGACTTGCCTGTGTTATTCTACTTGTTTGCCCTGCCCTTCACTAACCTAATGCTGTTAGCCCCCTCCCCTCCCCTCGGTTTTAAACTCCCATCGCTTCCCACCCCCTTCCTGCCCTAGCACACCTTTTTTCTCCTCCCCCCTTCTGTTCTAAATTCTGATTCGGTATATTACTCGTCCTACATCCCACTCCCTCCTTTACTTTTCTTGCACTACGACTCCAGACGCCTCTTCGTCACCTCTATGGCCCTGAAGTTGAGGCTACCCCTCACACCAAATCCCAAAGCCTCCGCCAACGTCGCTCCCATCTTCCCATCGTCTATGACAATATGCTCTACGGTTTCCCGATCCCTGCCGCAGCATACACAAGTTTCGTCATGTTGTCTGTAGTTAGCCGTGTATGCCCGTGTTCTCAGACATCCTGTGCTCACCCAGCGCCATCTACTGGTTCGCTCGGAGCACTCCTTCCATTGTTTCGGCAACTGCTAAAAGAATTCCGCTTTTCGGTTTCAGTAGCCTGGAGGTAGAGTAGCGGGTTTTGGAGTGGGCGAACTGGGTTCGAGACCCAGCAAGGCTGATGTATTTCTCCCATAACCCCCTTAATTTTAACACGAAAGTGTTTTATTCCGGCGATACACAAACACTTGAGTGACGTCATATCCGCCACGGAAGTGACGCCAGTACAACGAAGCAAGCCGCCTGTAAAGGGTGCACCCCAGCACACAGTATCTTCTTGCGGGGAAGCAACGTTTAGTACTAAAGAGTACGTTATACTTACGGTTGTTCGTTTTCGGGTCTCATATATTTTAACACGAAATGTGTTTTACGCCGGGATACACCACGATTTAACTGACGTCATAACCATCACGGAAATGACGCCAGTACACCTTTGCCGAAGCGACCCGCCAGTAGGACGTCGCTCGCCAAGCACACCCACAAGACAGCCGCCGACCGCAAATCATGCTCAGCTGCAGATTTCGCTGCTCATTTCACTTTCGTGTTTTGCTGATTCCTATGACACAGGAATCAACTACAGTTTTTGATTAAAATTGTCGTTTTGTTTTGACATTAGCCAAGCGACCAGAGAGAGCTGTTCGAGTCTCGCCATATTTGAAGCCTGAAGGAATCATATTTTAGCTACCCCTCAGTGTAGCTCTGTCGGACAGAGAAATCGACGTGCTCAGCGCAATGTGTCACCTTTACCTAGTGCGATCAAATGACACATGATTCGTATGACGATGGATGTGTGACTCCTGTATCGGTCGTTGAACACGCGATCATTCGTAAAAATATTTCTTTGTTTCGGGTATATTCCAAACAAATTATCAGCTGCAGGTCTGAAGCTCCCCCACTTGTTTTCTTTTTCTGCGTTCCTTTTTTTTACCACACAGTCCTTTTTACGCAGGTTCCACCAACAGTAGCGCTTCGCTGCGTTAACGCTGCGTTAACAGCTGCTCCGGTGCGCATGTGCGCGCATGCGCGACTCTCTCCCGCTGTCTCCTCTCCTTCAAGCGCTGTGAATATAAAGCGGGTATCGCTCCGCGGCGGTTCAGTCAGCGCTCGCCCTCGTTCATCTCGAACATCGACGATGAAACCAAGATTCGATTACTGCTGCGGCAACCGCTCAGTGTGCACTTTACTGACCATAAACTCATCATTCTTAAATGTAATAAGGAGCTGGGGGGTGGTCGCTAAAACACGTGCACTCTCTCATTTCGCGTATGCATGCGCCGCATCACACCAGGGTTCCCTCGCGGGGAGATGGGGGCAATTTTTACAGTTCTTTTTTCCGCGAGTTCACACCAACAAATGTAACTAGCATCGAAAGTGGCTAATTGGAGACATGTACCAAGCACGGCGCGGCGCCAACGAGACGCAGGTCTGCTCTCATTTCTCCGTCTCCTGCGTGGACAGCTTCCCCGCGCTGTACTTTCTGCGGGCCGTCAAAGCGTTCTAGAAACGCTCGTCAAACCTGCATTCAATTACGCGCCATGCGTTCATGTCGTACACTTGTCCTAAAAGCCTGCTGACACGACGTCAGCTGCTGTGTCGCCAGCGGCGTATGTGGCCCCTGTACAAACGCAAAACGAATAGAACAAGATGCCAGGAGTTGGACAAAGGGTGATGAGTTAGTACTTTGGCGCTTTTTGTTCCCACTTGAGCAAGATGGATGGCTTCTGCCGTCACTCTGTCCCGTTGAAGTTAAGCTCGACATAATGCATCGAGGAAGGATCTGGTACTTTGTGCGTGGGTGAAAAGTTATCTCAAGGCTTTCCACTTGCAGTGGCTAGTCCTAGGACGAAAAACTAGAAATTTACGTTTGTGTGTGTGCGCGTGCGTGCGTGCGTCCGTGGTAAACCAAGCAGACGGTACCAGTGAAGCTAACCAGGCAAAACACCACTTTCGAGCAGCTCTCGCACCACACTGGGAATTCTTTGTCTGGTGCATCCTCGTGCTGCGTTCCTCTACTGGCTAGCGCAATATCTACGCAGAATGAAACGGTGCTTGTTTACTTGCCGGAAAAGAAATTTTACGAGACAGGTTGACGTCACTTTTTTTGCTCACAGGACGACTGGAGGCTGCGATGATTTTATTCGAGCATGGATACAAAGGATTGAGGCCATGAAGGCAAAACATAACGTCGTTTAATTTGAAGAAACTAGCCTTCGGCAGCTCGCCCAACTCAATCCCAGCACCAAAAGACATTTTGTTACCGGAAAACGATAACAAAAAGTATTGAGAAGCTTTTGGATTTCCCGCTACATCGACCTCAGTAGTGACATAATAAGAATATAAGAACCACAGGAGCGTGTTAACTGCACGTTAGGAAGTCCATGGGTGGGCCTGGCGCTCGCTGCTTGGTCGATCAAGATGATCTGGTCGTCGTTGGCGGGGCAACACTCTTTCCCACTTCTCACGGCGGCGAAGTTTTGAGATAGAGGGTA
Organism: Haemaphysalis longicornis; assembly: GCA_013339765.2. Taxonomy (NCBI): domain Eukaryota; kingdom Metazoa; phylum Arthropoda; class Arachnida; order Ixodida; family Ixodidae; genus Haemaphysalis; species Haemaphysalis longicornis. Next base: position 107,725,023 of record CM023456.1, read on the forward strand.
GTTCGGCGTTTTGTCCATTTTGTTCAGACTCTCAGGCTATGCGGTAGAGTTGGCCAACATTGTATACGAAGCTCGGAACTGATTAGTTTGAAGCCGCCGTAATGTGTTTTGCCGTAGCATGGGAAAACTTGATTCAGTAAGGGGGAAGGTCTTTTTACCTAGTACATAGAATTTGCATTCATATAAAATTCAGTGTCTTAACTATTCACGAAGTAAATAATGGTTGAGAAAGCAGTTGGGCACGTATATAATTTAATTAGGAAAACATTATTACTGGCCGTTCGTTAGGCGCACTTCTTGGCTCTGAGAATTTTCCGCGTTCTAGTACCTCCATCGTCTTGTCGGGTCCATTATGCGATTACTTGTCCCGCCAGGTTTGTCGGTGTGTCGTCGTAAGGTTAGCCGCCTTCTTTAAGGAACAAAAGAGGTGAAAGCGGACGTGTGAGCCGGTTTCGGGGACGGGCGTAATTTTATAAACGAAAACAACGGTAACGTTGGCAATTGGGAACGGTTAATATGAAGCTTCAATGGTGAGGTGACCTTAAATAAGGCCGGTTCGCCCCCTCCTTTGGACGTGTTCTATCAAAAAAAGAACGGAAAATGGCGGGCGGAAAAAGACGATGGCTATTCTAAGTGACAACGGATCAGTCTCCCTTCAATTATGCCTGTCCGACCGTTATGCGTACTACTTTGCTTAATGCTTTTGAAGTTCCGTTTACGTGTTAACGTTTTACATCTTTCCGTGAGTAACGTTACAGCCCGCCGCTGGAACATGCAAGAGATTCGTGATTAAACAGCCAGGGAGGCGACGTCCCGGTGACGGGGTAAAAGCAATAGGCATTGTAATGTTCATAGGGTGTTCTGTTGCTTCCTTTGTTACTGTTCCTGTTCCAAGTTCTCTCGCTCGCTTGCTTTCCCTCTGCCCTTTTCTTAGTTTAAACTAGCCTTTTTTAGTTGCTATATTTGACGTTACGTATCGCTGCCGCGCTCTTTAAAGTCGACGTCAATCTCTTTTATCATTGTTCTCTTGTTGTAACCATCATTCGCCGTCAAGCCGCCAATGGAGGTTTGTAAGTAACTCCGTATGTTTACTTGTTCGTGGTGTCGCCCTGACCATTTTTTAAGATCCTTTTTACTCTCAGATACACCAAACCCCCTCCTTACATCAACCTCGGTGCCAATTTAACAAAGACCATTCATCCTGACTGCCACAATATGTGTAAATATTCAATGGCCAATGCGTTCGTTGGATGCTAAATGCTAACGAAGCACTTGATGACCTCGTTTAAGCGGTTGTAAATACTAAATAGAACTTTGTTTCATCAAGAATACTGCTTTGTCCCGGTAACAGTAGTAACAGTTTTATCGCAAACTTCTAAATACTGAAGTGTTAAAGAAAATGGCAGCATCTCCACTCCGTGGATGATGGCCAGGGGGTGGAGTACGGGGACTCGAAATGACATCCAAGTTGCGCCCCGAGTGACATCCGATTTGCGCCCCGACCGTCATTCGATTTGAGCCGTGAGTTGCACCTTGATTATTCCCTAAATGAAACTGCAGCTCACGGCTGAAATCGAATTTCGCTTGATTTTCGCTTGATGGTGGTGTGCGCACGGATGGACGCGGACGGACATTGGGAGGTCCTAAGGCACTCCGCACCATTACAGACGAGGCAGTAAGCCGTTTGACTCTCGGGTACTAACTGACGGTCGTAGCCGAATGGGTGATACGACTGACACTAACTCTGTCTGGTCTACCAGACACAGGCTCGAATCCTGCCGGTGCCTGTGGGATTTTTTTGCGATTGTAAATGCTATGCGCACGGACGCGGACGGACATTATGCGGTCCTAAGGTACTCCGCACCTGAAACATACGAAGATATATGGCGATTCCCCAGCCACTTTCCGCCGGTTTCTCAATGACGTCACACAATCTTCTTAGTGCGATTGGTGGCCGCCAAATAAATCCACCTCCAAGAAACATGACTGGACGATTGTAGTGCGGCCTTTAGTTCCCTTGATCGTTTTAGTTAAATTCTAACGTGCAGTTACACACTAATAACTATGGTTCTGGTGCTGCCCTATATTACGCAGCAGTTATGAATATAACAGCCGTCACGTCAGTCTATGATGAAGTGCTACGCGACGCTGACTGCCGCCAGACTTTTTTGTTTGAACTGAGAACAGCTTCCTTTGATGTGTCACGGTACACAGGGTGACGTCTCCAACTGGGGATTTCGAAGTGAAAGCGCTCGAGAGGCCTGTCATGCGTTCTTCGAGCGCTGTACTTAAGACGACGCTCTGCTTAAGACGCAAAAATAAGAAGACTTCGAAGTGAGATTTCTTGTTCTCGTGACGCGTGTCACATTTCACTTGGGCGACAACGCCCGTTCCAACCGCAAACTTTCTAATCCAAAGACTCTACGTCCAAGTCCTTGTAGTGGCCTTCACTCTACTTGGCCTGCGTTTGGTCAAGTGCTGCAAGCTATAAAGCAAGTTCTCTCTCTCTCTCTCTCTCTCTCTCTCTCTCTCTCTCTCTCTCTCTCTCTCTCTCTCTCTCTCTCTCTCTCTCTCTCTCTCTCTCTCTCTCTCTCTCTCTCTCTCTCTCTCTCTCTCTCTTTCTTTTTTTATTATTTCTGCTAGCACTGTAAGCGTTTTTTTTTCGCCATAGTTTCCCTCCTTCTGCGATCACGTGACCCGACACTCCGGCGATCCAGCAGTTATAATACGGCGTTCATTCTGCGTAGTGGATGTTGTGGTGCGGGACTCCACCTAACGGGGGCTGACGCAGTATGACTGTTACAGGCAAACCTTATTGCCTCCTCTCGCCAATTTCGTCTCACCCCCCCCACGGTGGCTCAGTGGATAAGGCGCTGTGCTGCTGAGCACGAGGTCACGGGTTCGATTCCCGGCCGTGGCGGCCTCTTTTCTGATGCGGCGAAAAGCGAAAACGCCCGTGTGCACGAGATTTCGGCGCACAGTTAAAGACCCCCAGGCTGGTCGAAATTAATGCGGAGTCCTCCACTACGGCGCGCCTCATCGCCTGCGTTGCGTCGGCGCGTTAAACGCTACAGTCAGTAAATTTCGTCTGGTGTAAGGTGGCCGAGTGTTAAAGGGACCACGAAGACAAAATTCAACTTTGGTTCATTAAAAAAACTGCCTTGCCCGGATAAAAATGATACCAACTTTATCACAAACATGAAACGAAAAATTGAGATAATAAAGAAAACGTATGAAGCAGTCGCGAGTCTTCAGCCATTTCGGGCGATTTCTCTGTGGCTTCACAGAATCTTGCTTGTGCGATTGGCTGCCCCTGACCTAAGGCATCGCCGAGAAACGTTGCCTGGGCTGTTTGTAGTGCGCCGTGTAGTTCCGTTTGACTGTTGTCACTTGTGATGCGAACAGTGCAGTTAACACAGTGATAATTATTTTTTTTTCTGCTGGCCCATGTTACGTCACTCCTGCCTATTATACTTCAAGGTAGCGCGAATTTCGGAAGATTTTAGTTCTGTTTACGTTCTTTTTTGTTTTTAAAATACGTCTCTATACTAGCTGGAATAGATCTTGGTAAGTCGTCAAAGTCTATGTTATTTCAAATTCGATTCCCCGCGGGTTCGATTCCCGGCCGCGGCGGCCGCTTTTCTGATGGAGCGAAAAGTGAAAACGCCCCGTGTGCACTAGATTTAGGTGCACGTTAAAAATCCCCAGGTGGTCGAAATTAATCCCGAGTCCTCCACTACGGCGTGCCTCATCGCCTGCGCTGCGTCGGTGCGTTAAACCCTACAATCAATCAATCAATCAATCATATCAATCATATCAATCATCACTCAATCAATCAATCAATCAATCAATCAATCAATCAATCAATCAATCAATCAATCAAATTTGTACAAAGTTGCATTTGGTCTGAATAGCCCGTTTAGAGAGAAACGGTAAGTGCAGATGAGGGGTCCTGGAGGAAGCAGGTGGACGGGATCTGGGTTAGGGAATTCTTGATCCCTTCGTGTGTTGCGCATTTCCTGAAAGTCCGATCCGAAGGTTGAAAGGCCGTTCACTTACAGGATTTGCTGAGCAGCGGGAGCTTCGGAAAGTGTATCGTGCTATCTGGACACCACCCAACGGCGCTGTAGTTCAAGCTATTATCGCCGTCACAAGATCCAGTGCTGCATTCTGCGTCACCTTTTAACGGTTCAAGAAAACAACACTCGGAGCGGAATTGAGCGGAGAAAAGCTTCTTTTTTTGCCATTGCAGTCTTTATAGTGCAAATGTAGTAGGATTTGGCGGAGCTGCAACATGCTGAAAAAAAAAACCCCGGATCATCTCCACTAACGTGAAACCTGGGGAGGGGCGAAGCGTGCAGTGTATAAGTGTGTTCTTGGCGCCTTGGCGTTTATGCCAACGGAGATGAAACCGTTGGGGCGTAGAGGCATGCAGCCTTGCTGTAACAGTCTCTTGTTTTTGAAGCACGAAGCTCTCAAGCACGAAGCATAAACGGGTGTCCCGGTGTTTTTTTAATGCACGCTACGATTCGCTCCAGCGCGAGGCGTAAACGAGTATCCCGGTGTTTTTTTTTTTTTTGTACGCGTTACGTTCTAGCGCAGGGCGTAAACGAGTTTACCGGTGTTTTAGTACCGTGACTACATGAGACGATGATTACGACGACGACAGGAGACGCCAACAGCCCCAGCCCCTAAGGGGCTTCGCGCCTAAAAAATTGTAGTGGCCTCGTACCGCCGTCACGAGGGAGGGACAGCGGCGACGGGAAGCACCACGACGAATGCGACCTAAAGTTACTTGGTGGCTCGCCGAAATGACATCTTTATGACTATCAGCAAAATACGGAGCGTACACTTATTGCATGCTTTAGGTGCCATGCCGTTGGTAGGGATGAGTGAAGCTCTGCGCGTATCCCGTTATTTCTCGTCGGATACATCTAACTTCCTTACCGTGCTCCGTTTCGGAACTTGTTAGCATTGCCTCGATGTGAAATACGGCCGGCTGAGTGCGCCTCATTTATACTCACTAAAGGAACGCTGCTGTTTACGCCCAAGAAAGGCGACTATATACACAAACCCGTATAGCCATATACATTCGTATACAAGCCCTTCAGTAGACTCAGACATCGCTGTCTTTTTCCGCGATTCTCCTTCCTTCTGTTTCTTTCCGATCTACGCCTTGGTGGCGGCTGTGTCCCCGTTTGAATAACGACTCCGCGTGATTGGTTCGTGCGCGCACAGTTCGCGAGAGTGCAGTGATGCATGGTGTTCCTATTGAGGCGAGAAGAACGGAAGCGCGAGCATGCATCCTCGGGTTCTCGAATAACCCGGCTCTCTCTATATATACATACGAGGGATAAAGTATGCGATTTTACGTGTCTCGGTTGTTTTGCCTGCAAAGAAGGCCGAGACGCTGCCGACGGTGGCCCGAATCGTGAAGTCGCTTCCGGGAGTGTCACCAGCCAGCTCGTTTATTTCCCTTGTTGTCTTCCTGTGGAAGACGTTGCTTTGTTACAAATCCGTAAAGTCGACTTTCGTATTGGTGCTTCTTCTCACTATTTCTTTCTGTTAGTCTCTCGTTTTCCTTTTTTTTTACGTGAAGGTGTACAATTTGCCATGGTATAAATCTTCAGTTTCCCTGTTCGCGCCCTTGTTTTTCGGCTGCTGCACACTGTTTTGATAATGGCAAAGCGGAAGGTTGGAGGAATAAGTGGCGCGGGTTCTTGAGGTTTCGACGCCACAGTTTTTAACCCACTGTTTTCAATCTGCCCCTCTTGTACGCGGGCGTTGTCTCATTGTCTTTCCTGATTAAAACGTGTAGATTTTGCGGCCGATTTATAAGTATGTTTAACCGAAAAATCGCCTTCACAAGTTTTGTTTTTGTTTTTTGCCCCAGCTTCTCTTGCGCCCAAAAAATCCAACCATCATCGTCATCATCATCGTTTTTGCTTGTTTCCTGCTTCGCATCATCCTTCCCGGCTATTTATTGATGTCGGCTATAATGACGCAGTAGAAATTCGGCAGTGTTGTACTTCGCTGATGGCTTGCATTTTTAACCTATCCCCCTGTCGCGTAGGCGGACGTACAGGTGGGCCAAAGCAATCCGCTGCCTGAATGTACGTTTACGTGAGCATCATTTAAAATCCAAAGGTCCCGCCTCTTCTCATCTGCCTTCGCAGTGTTATCCTGTACAGCCTGCTCGTGAACAAACACAAGAGTCGATGATAGCCATGAAATTACCGAAAGTCTAACTTTTGAAGGCTCAGATAGCAGCAAAGCAAATTGCACGCCATTGTGACGTCATTATGGTATGGTTGTGACGTCATGCCGCGAGCGGCGCGTGGTGTTTTTACAGCGCAGCTGTCTATAGCTACGACAACTCGGGTGCTGTTTGCGAACAGAAAACCTTTCGAAGCATGGGCTGCGCATGCGCGAAATAAACTTGAGTGCGAGGGTCGTGACTGCCGCAGGGTAGGTTTAGCCTTATGTGCGACAGTGACAGCACCGCCTAGTGGGACGGCAGCTAACACATTTGACGGTTTAACCTATCAAGTTTAGTTCGCAGAAGCGAGATGCAAGCATCTCGCTTCATCTAAAGTTCTTAACTGGCTGTAGCTCTCGTAATAGCACGTTTGTAATGTGGATGTCTGAATGATATCTAAGTCTCTAGTATTGATTGATTGATTGTAGCGTTTAACGAGCCGACGCAACGCAGGCGATGAGGCGCGCCGTAGTGGAGGGCTCCGGATTAATTTTGACCACCTGGGGATCTTTAACGTGCGCCGAAATCTCGTACACACGGACGTTTTTGCTTTTCGCCTCCATCAGAAAAGCGGCCGCCGCGGCCGGGAATCGAACCCGCGACCTCGTGCTCAGCAGCGCAACGCCTTAGCCATTGAGCCACGGCGGCGGGTAAGTTTCTAGGATTGAGATCCGTTAATGCGGGGAAAGCGTTTCTGTGTATCTCCTCATTCTACTCCATCTGGCACTTCCCACCGCAACTCTGACCATGCTCGCCACGCCAGGCCTAACTCCGTGTTCTCTGTTGAGACTCTCTTTCTCTCCATGGCGCCGGAACGTGGGTGAAGTTCTTTCAGTCTGAAGTTGGAGCCTCCTTGTCGCTAATGAGGCCACCAGGTTTATTGGGCGCCGAAGGGCGTGCGCGAGGCGCCGAACGCGCGCTCGCGGGCCGGGTCCATGCTGTCAGCGCTGTCGTCTGGCGACGCGGCGAGCTGCGGCGATGTCGCTCACGGTTTTCTGATCGATAGCCGGCATCCTTTTCCCCCGTCCGCTCGGGCCGTGCTTGCAAGTGGGGAGGGCTGGGGGTGCCCGCGCACTCTGCCGACCGACCTGGATGTTTTCGCGCCCAATTGCCGGGCACCGGAAGGCGCGACCTCTTGATTGAACGGACTCCTCGCGGAAACGGACGTACGCTGGAGCGTCGGCGTGGTCGGTGCCGCGCTTGCTTCCTGCACTGAAAGACGCGATACTAATGGGCAGGAATATTGCACGCGACAGGTTCTTCGTGGGGACTTCGGGAGTAGCCATTAGTATTTCAATCAGTCCTTCGATATATCGATCCACCGATATATATCGATGCATATCGACATATATCATTACGTCGATCGATCGATCTATAAATAACTCAATGAATACTAAAATATGATGTTCTCTTATTATTTATTTATTTATTTATTTATTTATTTATTTATTTATTTATTTATTATTTTTTAGATGTTTGTTGATTTGCAATGGTGCACATAAGTTTGCATGCATTCTGAGAAGATACTTTGTGTGTATACATATGTGCACGTACATACACGCATCCTAAGTACGCATTCGGGTACGCCTACCTATATGATGCGTGTATATACCGACAAAAATGTATTGTGTACACATCGTGCTCATAAAAGTTCACGTGCATAAATGCGTGTGTGCAAACGTATACATACACACAACGGGCATATATGCGAATGCGCTTGCGTCCATCCACGTGCGCACATGCTTGTTAGGCAACCCATGCACATAACCTGTGCGCCTTTCGAGCTTGTCCGGTCAAGGTGCTAGGTACCAAGCCGTAAGGCAACGCGCCCACTTCGGACTAAGCAAAGCAAAGACCCCTCAGAAGCAAAGGCTGCAGCCAGGCATGCTTCCAAACAGTCGTTGCGGAATTCGGTTCCACCAGACTCCGCTCCCCTGCCCGTTGGATTGTCCCGGGGCGCACAAGTGCTTCTGCACAAGGCACGGGCTGGTGCCGCGCAAACCGATGATGTGTTGGCCGACTGGCGGGCCTATGTGCCAAAACGTCTCCAGCATGCCGTCCAGGATCGGCAACCTGTGGACGAAGTTGCCTGCACCTTCTGCTCCACAGGAGCCACGCACACTGTACACCACATGTTGTGGGAGTGTCCCGGCCTGCAAACGCCCCGAAGGCTTGTGGACTGGACAACCCCGCTGCAACACGCCACTACACGGCAGACGCTCCTTTCTCTGTGGAAGTTCGCGCGCTCCTCAGGCATCGGCCGCCGAATGTAACTTTTAAAATCCCCCCTCCACCTTCCCTTATTCCCCATGCCGACCGGCGTGTCCACCTTCTGTAACAAAGTTTGGTTATTTATTTATTTATTTATTTATTTATTTATTTATTTATTTATTTATTTATTTATTTATAATTATGTCGTTCACGAACACCCCCCTTACCTATGTGCCTGATAACGAAGCAAGTGTTTCCAGATCCAGCCATTTTCGCTCTCTGACTTGTATCTCGTTCTTGTTCTATATCTGCGTGAAAGTTATAATGCTCCCAGATTTTGCGCGAACTTTCGTAGAGTTGGAGAGTGCATTGTTTTTCACTCGTATATACACTGTGGTGCGACGCCTGACGTGGGCCGGCCACCCTGTCACGACAACGTCGCCAATGGCAGCGCTGACTTTCGGGAGCGGGTTAAGGACCCTTGGGACACGCCGCACTCACTATAGTTCTATAAACTGGTCATCGCGAGCGCTGCAATAAACGTGAAGACCCACTTCTGTTCACATGTAACACTCGACCAGCTTGTAAATTGGAGTAGTTCAGTGACACTGTGAACGCGAGTGACCTACATGTACAATCGTAAAAGTCTGAAAACGGAGGGTGGTGCTATTTTTTTCAAAGACTTTTGAAGCGGGCTCAATGAATTAGCGTTCAGGCAAATTTGAAGCTATGCGGCCAGGACATCTCGTACTAGCCGACGTATATAGCTGATTTTATCGTGTAGTTCAGTGCACTGCGCATACATGGCACGTCAGTAAATGCTGGCAACGGACAGACATCGGTTATCAACCTCTCCTCTGTTTATCATTTGCAGCAATGCAATTGATAAAATAGGCGCGCGTCCCATGTCCTGGCGAGAAGGAGTTCGGCTTCCGTTCAAAATAGCCAATGAGGTGTGGTTAACCACGAACCAGGGCGGAACGGCCATCGAGCTGACAATGTTTTATCGCGCAACGGCCGCTGGCGCCTTCACCTCGTCAGGAGTTTGAAGCCTTTAGCTCCGCCCAACGCAGTGGCGCAGCGGCGAGCGGGCCTGTAAGAGGGGGGGAAAGCGCCGTGCGACGGAGCAAACCGAGCATTTGCGCAATGGCAGTGGGCGCCAGTATCTCCACAGGTTTCCTCATTCTTAGGTAATTCTGTCGTGTATTGGCGGGTTTTATATTGGGTTTTCTGTCGCACAATTTTCATAACTCTTCTCAACTCTCAATTTTTTTCTTCCGCTAGTTGAGCCGCTTTCTTGAGGAAGAGATGGTGCGTGTCGGAAAAACTTTTCGCCGTCGGTCCGGCAGGCAGAGATCGACAGAAGAGCAGAGAACGACAGAGCACGGGCAGAGAGGGACGACGTCAAGCCGATCTCCGAGCCGGCGGTACCATTGATTGCGGTAGCGCTGCGTTCGCACCGCTGCCGACCTTCTTCCCACGAAGACGTCAAGTCGAAACGATGCCGGCGCGCCGCCTCATTCTGCCCGGCATGCCCGTCGTCCGGCTTCCCGACACGTCCGCTTGTACGCGTTCTAAAATAGAGTATGCAGCGAGTGCACGGCCGAGTAGGCGGTAGAGATGGATTGAATCGGAATACATGGGGTACTAGTACTGGAGGACAACAAAAGGAGCGACTGGCAGCCAATGCCGCTGCTAAAACGAGCAAGCGTGACCACTGAGACGGTTAAAACGCAAAGCACGGTTTGCACGGTATGCGTGAGGCATGCGAGAAACGCCGCGTTGTAGACTTCTAAAGCCGGAGCAACGCATGAGCATCGGGCCGGGCCTTAAGTTCGTGAGAGGCAGAGAAAGATAAGTTGTTCACGCATTGGTGTAAACATATAATGAATCCTCCATTGTTTTATTTGTTTCTTCTGGTTCCATACCGGCTCTCCCTGCCCCTTTGTGTTCGTTCAACGCATTTTTTGTTGTTAATTTTTTTTCTCGCGGGCTTTATTTTCACCGCGAGAGGATCTGCCCGTATGTTTAGAAGGAACAAAGCGGACGAAGTTGTTTTACCTCCTAAATTTTCTTTTGCTCCCGGCGATCCGCCACCGGAAAAGAGCAGATCGGAGCTCTTTACACGAAGTCCAAACAGGCTTGCAGCTGCCTGTTTAGCGAGCGCAGTTCCTTACTTCTACGCCTAATTAGGTCGGGATTCTCCTTCGACCGTTCAGATGCTCACTAAACAAAAAAAGCCTAGAAATTCACCTTAGCGCAAAGCGCCTTAGTTCCAACGTAAACGATTTCTGAAGACAGGTAACATTTTTTACTGAAGTTCCCTCGTTTTGCCGGGTTCTTTGTTTTTTTTCCCTCTATTGAATTAGAGGCTAGGCAAGGAGAAAGTTCCATGTGTAACTTGTGACAACCTCCCAGTGCATTTCAACGTGAGGCAGCCCAGTGATGGCAGCTGATGACGTCATTTCCTTTGACAACTAATAGTGACGTTTGTGCATGGAATTGAAACAGCATTGTTGGCTTAACTAACGCTTTCCGCAGCCGATGGGAAACTGAACAGAACAGGGAATGCTTGTACAGGACAAGTATACGGGCCATTTTAACGTCGTGTTTTCTTCCGGAGGAAGCAGGGGCAACGCATGCAGTCGAGGTCGTCCTAAGAGGCAATCTCGACGCGTACCTTTCGGGCGAAACGCCCGAACTAATGTTCGGGCGTTTCCGTTACGGATCTGAGATACAAACCCACACTACATTTTTTAATGCGATAGCTTTCTTAGTGGGACCGACAGTGTTCTGTCAAAAAAACTAATGCATTTCCCCATAGACCGGTTGGTCGACCGAAAAGCTGTGATAAGATCTCTGGACTAATTAAGGCGGACTTCTGGGCAAATTGGTAGTGAATGGTTGACGAGTAAAGCGCTGGAAAATCCCTGGACACGCGGCACGTGCGTCAAACCGGGCCTTCGTTGTGTCAAAACGGGCGCTTAAAAATTGCGAAAAAGGAACGGTTCTAGATAAAGCAATACATGCATCGATGAAGAAGATGGAGTACAATAGTTTCCCTTTATCTCATTGATAATGTACTGGTATACATTTAGATCACTCGAAGATGCGCATACTTAGTGCTCGAACAATCGTCGCATGGGCTCGTTCTTCGTTTCCCATTTGAGTCTTTGAAGGTTTGGCGATCGGTTGGGCTCACCTTTAGCTTACGTACTTCACTCAACCTTCTTTAGGGAGAGATGGTAGTTTTTAACAGCGGAGTTAGTTCCGCCGTGGAGCGTTTCCAAAAAAAAACTATCATCATCGGCGAAGTGGAGAGGGTGAAATTGCTAGGCGAACAAGTGGGGGGGGAAGTGGCGAGGAGGCAAGAAGCCTACGAGCAGGTGTGGGGAGTGTGCGCCTCAAGAATAAAATGTGGTTAGGGAGGTCCCAGGAATCGAACCCGGGATCTTTACGCCGTGTAACCGGCAACCTACCCACCGGTCCACCCAAAAGGCCCATGTGGTATGGTGTTAGCGGCGGCGGTGAACAATAGCATGTGCAGCCAATTGCGCAGAAAAAAAAATGTTGTATTTGCACGCAGTGCGCAACACGTGCAAAAAAAACAATCCCGGAGAGGAGAGGAGGAATGCCGGAGAGGAGAGGAGCGTCGGAGAGGAGAGGAGGAATGCCTCGCATACTACTCAGGGTTCCCCTACGGGAAGATAACGACGCTGGTTGAACGTTAAGCTATCTCGTGATGGATTCTTTGGTTGGCCAATCCCTAGGGGCATCCCGCCACAATCATCATCAGCGCACCGCTGATGATGATGCCAGGCATGCACAGTGGGGGTGTTGTACTCAGGGTTCCCCTACGGGAAGATGACGACGGTGGTTGAACGCGAAGCTATCTCGTGATGGATTGTTTGGTTGGCCAATCCCTATGGGCATCCTGCCAAAATCATCATCAGCGGTGCCTGGCCAGGCATGCGTAGTGGGGGTGCGGACGCCGCACAACGGCGCCTACACAACGGCGGAGGGAACAGGCTCGGCCATAAGCTGCTTCACATCTAAAAAAAAGGCCAGAGAGGAATTTTCACATTAGAGCCAATGGTTAATTTCGACGCGGAACAAAATAAATAAACCTATCAACGAATTTAGGCGCCCATAGCGTGCAAAAACCATTCCATACTCGCCTTCCGGGCGCCTCAGTACGAGACGGGAAGGGAAATGCACACATGGGTTTTTGAGGGTTGAAATACATAATAAAAGAACGAGAAAAACGCTAACCTGACCCCTCAAGTAAAGCACAACAGAAAAAAATCACGCCATATCCACGGAATGAATGATGATAAGTGGGGCGAAGCTCGAGAGGGGGAGATCATCGGTAACCGTAACTCTCCCGTGAAAGTTCGCCCATTACATCATTAAGAAAGACGTAAGACTGTGTGCGCACATTGTACAAATCAACTTTTATTTTCGGAGTCAATGCTCCCAGGCCCAGACCTGGTGAAAGACCCCGCGCCATCGAGGACTACTCCGCACCTCCACCACAATTTGCCACGGAGGATGGGACACAACGGTAAAGAAAGAACTTTTATTTAGGGCGAACTTGTGCCCGAACAAGACAAGAGGAAACGAGCAAAGGTCCTTGCGTCTCGTTCGATCTCCGAGAACGACTGCCTGCGTTCGTGGCGTGATCTCTTGCGTGATCTCCCCCTCGCAGTGCACGTGCGCTCGCGCCTCCGTTGGCGAACACAGACAAGCTCGCGCTCCCGGTGCCGAGTTTGCGCTGCCGGTTGCAGCCGGTTCTTGCGCGTGCAACGCGGACCACTTTGCGACATCTCCGAAAGCATGCGGCGGTCACGTACCACGAGACACAAGGAATGGACAGACCCATGGCTTTAGGAGCTTCGCCCCTAAAAAATTATAACGACCGCAGCCGCATGAAACAAAAAGACACGAAACAGGGAAAAAAACGCTTCCCGTGGTCGGAATCTATAGCCTGGGTCCCTCGCGATATGAAACCGGCTTCTATGCAATGGCGTTCCTGGCGCAATCTCACGCGTGCTGTCCTGCTGGCCAGTTCACGCGCGTACGCGGCTGGAGTGGGGAGCACAGACGCCGAGTTCGCGAAGCCGTTTGCCGCGGGTTCTAGCGCGTGCTAAGGCGGTCCACTTTGGGAGGGATGTGAAAGCCTGCAGAAAAAACGATCTCAGCCTGCCAGTCATGGAGGACTTTCAACGGCAAATTCAAAAATCCATGTAAGGAGCAGCAGCCGGTTCTCCGACGAAGGGAGAGGGGCCACCAACTCTGCCGTTTCTCCAGCCTTGCACCACTAGTGCAAGCTGCGCCAATTTTTGAAGCAAAGCTGTAGTACTTTCGTCCAGCGCCTTTGCGGAGGATGTGCAAGGTGACCTTTTGACCGCAGGCCAGACTAAGCCAAGCTTTTGCTTTGCATATCCAAGGTTAGCTGAGCTAAGCTGCAGCCAGTTTCTTCCGACGTCCACTCACTACCACTCCCCTGTGTAGGAATGCAGCGCACCTGCTTAGTGTCACCGGCCGCCGTTATGTAGACGGGAAATTGGAAATAGATCCTGCGTGGCTACAAAAAACGATATTGCCCCAGTGACTTTCAAGACTACGTACAGCACCGTGAAAAGGTTGATCCAACATACAGCTGAAGACAAGCGGGTCCGAACAGGCGCACAAGAAAAGTTTTGCGCGACTCGGGACCCCCGCCGTGCAATGAAAGGGTGGATTCCAATCCGAAGGAATTCATCGGGACGATCCTCTCCGTCGCATTCATACGTCCAAGCAATCATGCGTCTCGCATTTGCCAAGTTTTCTTATTTCTCCGAAGCCCCTACCTTGACTCGACTGCGCCTTTCTTTCAGTCTCTTCCTGTCGTTATCACTTTTTTTTCCCTTCTCAGTTGCATACGTCCGCCGTTTTTGGTGCCCGCACACCTCTTGACAAGCGCCGCTCCCGTGATTGATGCTCGCTGGACAGCGCTCTGAAAGTGAGCAGGACTATGTTCCCAGTGGACGTTGGGTTAAAAAAATGAGAGGATGTCTATTCGAAATATTGTAGAATCAAAGGAAAGACATAGCAAGGCGGAAAGAGAGGAGGAGAGATTGGAAGGCGTTGCCTACTGCGGAGCTTTCATTTCAGACGCCCTTGAGGACATATTGGAGCCATTCGATTTCTCGTTTCTATTATAGTCCTCGTTCCTCTCTTCCTTCCGCTGGCGGGCTCCTTCATTCGAGACCAGCGCTTGGCGCCGATTGTGTCGGAGCAGAATTGCGTTCGTTCGAAGTTGGAAGGGTGCACTACAACGGAGTAATGGGTAAAAGTGTAGAGAATAGAAAAATAAAAGCAGAAACTTTTGTAACACTGCTCCACTACATGCCCTGTTTTTAGAGCTTTATGGTACACGCATGCGCTACACACACAGAACGTTGTGAAGTAAAGGACTTCTAGTTCTCTAATGGCCATTCACCATTACAATAACCGGCGAAGGAAAGCAAACCTCTGGGAGCACAGATCACACTCTCCATAAATTTCCGCCAAATTTTAGCTGATTATTTCAGTAATACTTACTGCAGTTGGCAGATATCTTGTTTTATATTTTTATTATTATTATTATTAATTTTATTGTTGTTGTTGTCGTTGTTGTTGTTGTTCGGCTGATGGAAGCTCGTGGAATGCGACGCTTGTTATGACGGGCCTGAGTATTATAACTGCGTAAGCATTTCTATGTGGACAGCACGAGGACACTGGTGTGTCCGCCTGCAACGCTTGATGCGTCACAATTGCTCCGCATTCCAAAAGCCTATTGACAAAAGGCGGTAGAGACTTCATATCTCAATATCAGACTCCTTACACAATAGAATGTATTCCCGGCAGTGCAATTGTGTATAAGGGTGTATAGCGCCGGATAGGGACACATGGGGTCTTAGGAAGGTATGTAATAATAAGCCCTAGGGACTTCATATTTTCATATGAGACCTCTAATATTGCCAGTAGAAAATATATTGAAAGCCAAGCGTTTGTGTACAGTACAGTAGCGGACTTAAAGGGGTTTGGTATAGTACGTAGAGCTCCCAGGGTATTCCTGCGTTGGTAGCAGGCAGGTCTTACGGCGCCTGAAGGAATGTCTTCAGAGGGGGGCACGAGTTGTTGCAGCGAAGCCGACTTTAAAGGGCTTTGCCCGCTTCCTCTCATGCATTTCCTCTCGGTTTCCTTCTCGCTTCGCAGGCACCTGAAAGCCGAACTGCAGCGCCTCCGAAAGCGCGGCGCCCTGCGCCCCGGGCTGGACCCCGCCCGGAGCTGCGCCCGTTGTCTGTCCGCGCTGGGGCGAATCCTGAACCGGGGCGCCCCGTGCCCCTCGTGCCGCAAGAAGGTGTGCCGAGACTGCCGCCTTCAGGATCCCGGAGCGCCCGAGGGATCCGGTGACCACTGGCTCTGCGTCGTCTGTCACAAGCAGATGTGAGTAGATAAATTTCCTCCCCTCGGGCGTTCATTCCGCTTTGGGGTCGTTACCAAGTGTGCAATCGCTCGCGTGGTCACCTGCTTGGTGACCTCATCGCTCGAATTAGTTACGACACCGCTAGAGAGATGGCGGGAGTTATCGCGATGCCACTCCAACTCGCCTGCTTCTAGGCACTTTCGTGCCACCGATGGATTAGCTGGATTAGCTAGAGGATCAGCGCTCGCGTCTGTGTCGCAGTCTGCAAAAACGCCAGCGAGCGAATCCCGCTGGGGTGATGACTTTTTTTGCTGGTTTTCCTTTACACAGAGACTTCGAGGCAGTTGCTGTTTTGACCCAACGTAGCTTTGCAGCTCTTTTCCCCCTCAAGAGCACAGAACGCGCGCGCTATCTGCTAGACCGCTTATGTTATGTTTCGTTCAATTTCTCTCTCTTCACAGTAGTGTCTGCCTGCGAGTGTGCGAAAATGGTTTTGAAACAAGACTTGAAGAAAGCGCGTGCTCCAAGGTCCAAGGGCAAAAATTTTCCCGCAAGTTTTCTTCTTTGCAGTTCGTGTC
The DNA here is from genome assembly GCA_013339765.2 of Haemaphysalis longicornis. Lineage (NCBI taxonomy): Eukaryota > Metazoa > Arthropoda > Arachnida > Ixodida > Ixodidae > Haemaphysalis > Haemaphysalis longicornis. The sequence continues at coordinate 107,741,524 of CM023456.1, forward strand.
CCGGGACCCTTTGTCAAACAGAACTGCGTTGCTTTTCACGATGTTCATTGATCATCTCGACGGAAAACTCCATTTCAACCGTTTAGGAAAGGACTAGAACGATACAGACAGCTGAACTTGACGCGCGTAGCGCCAACTTTCGCTTTTAGTTGCGCCTCCCTGCCGATGTGTAATGTCGGAAACCTTTTGCAGGATTTTACTCTAGGGAATACTACGACGTCAGCCTTTGCTGTTCCTGCACTGTTGGCATACAGGGGTGACGGCAGCGACTAAAATGTCTGGCGATCAATCGCTCAGGCCCCCGCGGACAAAGGCGGCCGAAATAGGCCGCTTCTGTCGCTCGTATCTCAAGTGGAACTGGCCGCCTAGCCGCGTGGTTGCCAGTGAAAGGTGTAGCTTGCTGACGCCGCCTGTTCACATCGGGCAATAAAGTGCCAAACCCTGCTGCTTATTGCAGGCTCGCCTGCTCGAACTTTGAGGCACCGTGCCTTTGTTCTGGTTATCATAACCTGGGAGCACTCGCGGCGCAGCCTGTCGGCTACCCGCTGGAACCGTGCAGAAAGTTTCTTTAAACCTCGGTTGGTTCTCCGCAATGGCTATGGAAGCAGGCAGAGTCTATTTAAACCAATCATTGCGGTTAAGATTAGTAACCTGCAGCATGCATGGTACCGAAATACTTTCCTCGTTTCGCGACCATTGTTCTTTCTGTGTAGTTTTGATTTACAGTACTTTCCCTTAATTTATACTCGAACATGTTAAAATATTAGAAGGACCGTATTGAGACGAGAAGGGGGGAAGTCGGACCGATCGCCTTGTTCGTCCCTCTGTATTTCCTCCTTGTCTTGATTTCTTGCGCTGTGGTTCAACATCCATCACCAACTCGCCCTGTTGCAGAGCGCCTTACCATTCGCGTGTCTGCGTCCTTGCCGCGATTCGCGATTTGTAGTATTTTAAGATTGTTCTACTAAATTGGCCTAATTTGATTCTTTTCCATAATTAAACTTGGTTATTATATTGCGTTATGCTCCCGCACAGAGTAATAATAGCACAGGGTTCACAGACAGGGGGAGCCAACCGTGCAAGAAGGCCAGTGGATACCACAAGGGTGCGCATAGATTCTATCAATAGTAAATAGCTGCATAATAAAGTTATATTATTGGTACGAATATTAAGGTGTGGACTGTTTCGCTTGAATATCACCTAACGATAGTCCCGATCACATGATTCTTTGTCGACGATTTTGAGCCCACGGTGCCGTTTTTTACACGACTGATCCGATACCAGGAGCACACGTTTCAAGTGTGTGCTTTGTGCCGAAAAGGCAAAAAAAAAAAAGCCAAGTAAGGTGAAACATCTGTCTAGTTATGTGTAGTTATAGCTAGGTGTCATTACGTGAACCGGCACTAAAAGGACGTCATACAACAGCGACCCTCAGACGACGTTGCCTGAGTGCCATTTTTAGTGAACCGATCATTGGGCTGCATTAATGGCGGAATGCCCTCCCTTAAGGTTTTTATAAAAGTATTGGTTAGTTGCACTGAGCGTGCAAAGTACATTCACTGATTATGTTTATGTTCTAACTGCAGTCAAGTTCGGGAGGTGACGTTATTATCGCTGCTTAGTTGTTGCTTATTAACTTGGAATCTGGAGATGGCCGTCAGCTGGCCACGCCACGCTTTGACCCCTGATCATAAGGAGCACGTATTGTGATTGTGCTTTCCCTTCACGCTCTCCCGGTAGCCCATCAGCGCCACAAATTCCCTGCTTTATATATCCTTGCCTCTCCCTGGGTCTTCTTTCTACGAGATTTCCCCGTAATCGGTGCCACCCGTTGCCGACAATGAAATCGGTCGATCTTCCTCGCGCGTTTATTGCCTTGCGTCGCCGGGCGCCGCGATGTCCCTTCTTTCCCGGTCGAGGAAACAAAGGAGCTTCCCGAGTGAGCGCAGAGGCATCACCTCCGAGGTCTACGCAGGCCTTGGGGCGACATCACGAACGAGGACAAGACGATGCTTGTGTGGAACTAAGGCTGTAAGCTGCCAACAAAAGCGAACGCGTCGACGCTGGTTCCTTTGCCTAGACCAGTGTGGTGCATAAGGGGTGGTGGCGGTAAACTCAAGGTATCCTTTAAGTGGTAGGTGACTGCCAAGGCCACCGATGACGTCGGTGGGTCGGCATTTGGGGTGCGTCTATCGATCTCCGCGATCGGTGTTCTTTGAGCACCCCTGAAAAGGGGCGTAGATACGGCACAACGACCAACTTAGCCAGATAGTGAGGTGGGAATTCGGCAGGCAAACTATAGGCGCTTGTTTACAAAAGGAACGATCACACTGGGAAGCTGCAAATTTCGGCGTCAGCCGTTTTATGCTTAGCCTCTACCCATCCTAGCCAGTGTTCATACTTCGCTGGACTGTGTTCCTGTTTTTTTAGTTATTAAGTGCAGAGCACTTTAGGGGCTCGCCTTGTCGTCGTAGCTCGTTCGCTGGACCCAAGTAAAGCCACACGGCGTTCCGTCGTAGCGGCTGTCGTCGCGGCGTAACCCAGAGGCTTCAAAGCCAAGTGGTTTATATAGTCGTAAGGGGTTGGAAACTCGTGAACCGCTGCCGCTTGTCGTACATCTCCCCGTTGTTTAGCGCAAAGAAAACTGTAGGTACATTTGAGGCAAAATATACGCAATTAACCGGCAGTGCCCTCGTTCATTTAGTTAGGTGCGCTGGTTGGGTTATTTTTTTACGATAGCAAGCGAAAAGAAGTGGCAGTGCAACGCCGGCACGTGCAGGAGGAAAAGCAAGCACATAAAAAAAACAGAACTCCCGTTGGCTCAGTTTCAGGCAGGGGACGCGCGAGCACTGCGAAGGCGGGAAATTTGAATTGCATTTGGTGGTAGCAGTGAGAGGATAACGGCGCCACAGCCCATCACGGCGAATCACTGCTCCGCACTTCCGACAGATTTCACATTTAGTGGAACGGCTTTAAATTTTTTATGCTTATCCTCTACCCATCATAGCCAGTGTTGATACTTCGCTGTACTGTGGTTCTATTTTTTAGTTATTTTTATTATTGTCTACGCTACGGCTGCATGCGTAACTACTGTTGATTAACGGATTTTTTCTAACCGTGGTCAGTCATCCTGTGCGGAACGTGCCACTGACACCTGCTGATGCTGTGATATACAAGTAAGATATCCTAATCGGGTTTGGATCGCTGATTACCCTGAAGACTTGTTGGTCGTTGACATCACGCATACCTCCTCGTGTTGCTCAAGTTGTTGACGTCTGTTGTTCTGTGCGGCAGTGGCGTTTTCTCCCTGTGTTGTAGAGGAGGATGAAGGAGCAGGAGGATGAGATCCGGGGCCCATGAGGTGCAGGTGCATGCGCGAGCGAATCTAGGAAATTATTTTTAGCAAGCCCAGCAATGATCACATCATAAGAAAAAAATTCGTGGGCTATTCCAGCGTGTGAGTTACTGAAACCAGTGACGCTTATTAGCACACAACCTAGGGGTGATGCGGTATTTAGGTGAAGCGCAAGGTAATATTTGTGTTGACGGAGGTCATACCAAAACAGCAGCCATACATACTCGCACTCACTTTTATTATAAAGATCTTGAAAATGGTGGCTATAACGAAACATGCATGTACATGTGACTAGCGACGTATAAGTTCGATGTACAAATCACGTTTTGAACGGCGTGCGAGTTTGGTGGTGAAGCACACGCAGAATGGACTGTTTTTTTTTTTTTTCCCAACGCCTCGAGCTATAATTCCGCTGTACTTCCAATGCACGTGGATTTTCAGGAGTTTTCTTTCTTGGAGATGAAAAATATGTGGAACCATAGCCATATAAGATCCCTCAAAAAAAAAAAAAGAAGGAATTGCAAATTTCAAACGTGACCGCATGCCTTGTCGACAACTTCAAGACTAAGTGTTTTGGAGTTCAAATTGCTTATTCTTTTCACGAAGACGTGGTATTATCTCAAGTAATACGCTCGAAGGCGGGTTTCCTTGCTAGCAGTTGCGTCTGGAATAAAACTGCGGCTCCAAAACTACCGTGTAATGCGCCGATTACATGTTTTACCGTATGCGTGCGACAGGTGCCTTTCCGACTGCTTCCTCTATATCTCACCTCCTGTCGCAATTTTCATATCGTGACCCACTCTTTTGGGAGCAAACACGTTTACTAAAACTTCAGTATTCTCCTTCTTGAATGAGAATGCAAGCTTCTTTGGTGGTCCGTAGTTGTCATGTGCTAGTTATTATCCTTACACCGAACAAAGTCGGTGCGAGCGTTGTAGCGCACACACCTGCAGCGTCTAAAAGTGCTGAGTGTGTTCTCAGAACCGAGGTGATAAATCGCTGCACGCCGTAATTTATCTCCGCGTAATCGTAAAGCACACGCGGCGAGCATAAGGCCCTATTGTCCCCCCCTTCCCCGCCGAGAAAAGTAGTTGTACATGAATGTTTCGCGCCGCTCGTAAGTAATGGTTTACGAAACGCAATCTTCAGTCGGAGGACGCAAGCAAGAGCACGACCATCGATCCTCAAATGAGCCGCCGATTTGCAGCGCGATAACGCAGCGAGCGAGTCTCGACGACTTTACTTGGGGTGAAGCGATCGTCGAAGATGCATCGACTCCGGCGCGCTTGCTCGCTCTAATTCTGTATACATACCGCTTTGTTCGCGCGTATGCGATGCAAAACCCTGCCTCGCTGCTGCGATGTGGATCTGAAGTCTTACTCGGCGCGCCATTTGCATCGAGACAAAGAAACTCTTTTAACTGCGCTAGGCCTGGCGGTTCCATTTGCATGAGTTCGTTAACAATAGCCAGTGCGCTCACGTGTGCTCATTAGAATGAAAGACGCGGTGCACCTTTGCTGCCTTTGCTTTGCAACGTTTATTGGGAGCAGGTTCTTTTTTTATGCAACGACACTCACGGGCAGGATTCAAACAAAGCAGTTTTGCAACGTATGCCCGCATCTTACGCAAGAGCCAAGGTATCGCAAGCCAGTGTCCAAGTGCTGCATGGATTCCGCCAATTAATTATTATTCTACAAAAGCGAGCTGAAGGGGGGGGGGGGTGGGGTTCTGCGAATGGCGCACGCATGTACTGGAGTCTCGCACTGTGAAATAAACATGCGCCCTGGTCTCAGGCACGGGATTTGGATATAAAGTATTTGCCAATGCGTGCCTTCGGCGTTGTCAGTGTTAGCGGCGATGTTAGGGTAAATCGTTGTCGTTTTTCTTTTTTGCTGGAGAGAATTCTTTAGCCATCTCCATCGTTCTACGCATTCAGGAAAATCTGACCTCGAGACAAAAGAAGGAGCTGAACCCAGGCCGCGCGTGCACGGAGCGGCAGTATGCACTCCTTCACATTCTCGGCCCGGCTGTGGAGAACTCAGTCGAAACCGGTTCCGAAGTAGCGCGATATAGTCACACTGACGTCAGTAATTTGGTCGTAAACCCTTAATAGATAGCGCTGTTCTTGAAACTAAAAACAACCCATGAAGACCACAGCAGCACTGACTCCACGATTTACGTCAAAAGTTGCGAATTATATGAACATTGACATCCACGGTTTTACAATTATTGGCAAGAACTTCTAGGTGGTTGGTGAATAGTTTTCTCATCATCAAAAAGAGTTACACGGTGAGTCTCATGCACGATGCGCCCGTGTATCATAGAAAACCAGCGTAGCGGTTTCTGCATCATTACTTTCCTCAAGCCGTCTTCGCAAAAATGCCGAAAGGGTCTTCCACACGCTAAAATGGGTTGCGAACGTTTTTGTGCAAGTTTACCTTAGTCCTACGCACGACGTGGATTTAAAAAAGAAGTACTTCAAAATTCAATAATGAGTTTTCACTTATCAACGAACTGCCATCGTCCGCTGGTCTGTAGACCAACTGACACATTGAACCGCCGTTGGGGCTGAATCCGTACTGGGGCTGAAAATTCCCGTTTCTCGGTTCAGCAATTCCCAATTTTCAGCATATTTTCCCCGCAGGTTTCTCAAGAATTCCCTGCAAAGTTCCCTGCGTTCTCTTTCTTCAGCTGACATATCTCTACGTGGATTTCTGTTCGGTTTTCGGCGTTAGCCAGTGCCACCTACGTCTACTTTACGTAGCCATCCGGACGCGGACGCCGTTCAGAGAATAAGAGCTTCAGAGTGAACTGAAGTCCACTATCTCTGCCGCTCAGCAGACTCAGCAGCTGCATTTGACTTTGACCATGCAGACTTTGACTATACGAAACAGCATGGTTACTTTGCACGCTAAGAATCAAAGTAAAAACTGCCCGCATGAAAAAAAAAAAAAAAACAAGACATTGTTGGCTAATCGAGGTAATTTTAGCTCATCGCTGTTACTGTGGCGCCATCTCTTGTTGACTGCGAACACACAGACTAAGGCGCACCCGATTTGTATAGTGCGTAGGAATACCAGCGAACAGGCTTTAGACCTTCAGCCGCCGCCGCTTACGCTTTAATAGCTCTCCCTCATGTAGTGCTCTTCCTTCTATGCTCACTCCTGTTTCAGGAGTTGTATGGGATGCGGTTTTGGATGCTTGTGGCTTGCGGGAACACGACTGCGGATATTTGAACATAAATCCGCCGAAGTGTTGAGAAAACGTGTTAAAGGAAAAAGTAATAAATGATGCGATGTCCAGTTACAGAAGTTATTTTCTTTATTTTATTTTATAATTTTATTTATTTATTCAATACTGCCACCCGCCCTTTGGCAGCCAGAGCAGGAGTGGTACAGTGCAGAGTACGAACACAGAGTTTACACGCGACCAGTAACACGGCCCGCGGTACACACGGAAGCAGTGATGCAGTAAGCTTACAGATTGTTACGACACAGATTGTTACTCCATGATTGTTACTCCATGACTCCTAAAATTCCCTACATCTATTAAAGATTCCCTTTTTCCCTTTTGGTCAAAATTACAGCCGGAAATTTCCCGAAAAGGGGAAAATTCCCCGCATGGAACATCACTGCCAACTGTATTTGTGCGGAGCCGCCAAAGCAGAAACAATCCAGAAAATCAAATACAGTGCAAGAGATTTTGGATTCAACACTGTCTCTATTTGCCGCTTGCATAGAATTTATATCAGTGAAACTAGCATCTGAATAACTTGCTGCGAAGCTCTATTGCGCCGCCTTTTTTTTTCTTATCATGATAATTAGCTCCTTTTACAGGTTTGTGCACCAGGCTGTTTCGAGTAGTAATGACTGAAGACGTGACCTCGGGAATGGTTGCGCGCACACGTCACACGCGACATACATGCACGCGCACACTGACACACATGCACGATCGGAAGCGCACACACTCGCCCACATGCACGCACTCAGAAGTACGTGTTTAGTTAGCCTAAGCAGGCTGCAGGTTTTCGAATAAACTATCGTATCACCACCACTTCATTCCTTTTTTTTTTTGTAGGTTATATATGCGACCGCACGGGCACTAAATGCAACACACCATGTAACCACCTGATGACTAATAAAATCTATTATGTTTTAGTTACTGAGAATAATCCACAAGTTTACACTGCAGAATGAAAGGCAGGCAACCAAGAAAGATGCACTACTTTGTAAAAATTTTGAACACTGCTCGTGGTTTGAGGTATACGAATCGCAAAAGTTTGCACTTGCATGCATTTGTGTTGTAGCTCATAATGCGCAACTGGGCCTCACGAGCTTGATATCGGCAGTACTTCCGACGAATGCGTTCTAAATTTTTGATACAAGCAACTATTGCCCCACGTTGTAACTCAATCCCTGAAGCTGCCACGCTGTTCGTCATTACTTCTACATTGTGGGTCGAGGCTGAGCCTGAGAGTGCGGCGTTTCAGTGGTTTCGATCGCGAATGCCGACTAGACATCATGCAAGATAAGAACCTCGACATCAGTTTGCTCTGAAAAAGAACTTACCTTACGAGTGAATTACGGCTTAAGGCATGGGCGAACTCTGGCGAAAACACGAGTCTCAAAGGCAATTTATTCTGAAAGTTTATACTCGTACAATAAATCGAACTTTCGAAGCATCCACAGTCGCCCACTAGTTCTATGAATGGGTATGCTTGCTCGTTTCTCTCTTTTTTTTTTTTTTTTGTCTGCTTGTCCGCTCCTCAGAGGATGTTTACGGTGGTGGGCTACTCGGGGAAATTTGATAGTTTATGACAGGATGTCATTATGCACGCAGTCATACTCTTTGGTAGAAGAAAAGAGAGAGAATAAAAAAGAAACGACTATGAACCGCTATGCTGCAGCGCTTGGACGCTGGTAAGGAAAGCCCAATTGATCGGTTGTTGAGAGCATTTTGAACATGGTTTGCGCAAAAGGAGAAGCATTTTCGTTCGGCGCGGGTTCGAAAAAATAGGCGAGCATACATAAGAAGAAGACAAGCGGAGCCTTTCCATGCTCTACCTCTCCCTCTCTTCTCCGCCTCCACGCGACCCTCCTCCACGGCAAACCGATGCTCGCCAATGATTTCGGCCTGTAAAGCGATACTAGTTTTAGGATCGTTCGTGTCGTTTTATTGGTCTACGGATAAGCACTGCTTGGAACGCATACAGCTAAGCATGTTTCAGTTTTTTCTCTAGAACACCGGTTTTTGGGCATCAGGTCGTCTGCTATCTCAACGTAGCATAAATTTGTAGAAAAGGGTAGTACGGGTAGTTCCATCCTCCACATCTGATTATCGACTTCACCTTATCACTTCTCATATAAAACGGTACCAGAGTGCGCGCCTTCCCCCTCGTATATTTTCATCTTCGGCTGCCCTTTCTTTTATCCTCTGAACCCCACTCCCACAGTGCAGGGTGGCAAACCGGGCTCTACACCTGGTTAACCTCCTGGCCTTTCCGGCCGTTTTAGAGCAAAGCTTTCTACCTCTACCAGCCAACCGTTCCTTCGTGGCGTGCGGGACAAGAAACTCCCAACGCGGCTGGGGAGGGGGAGGGCGGTTTTCACTCACGGAGCAGAGTGTAGACGGCGTGGCGAATGGTTACTCAGCGTTCCCCGCGCGCTGCTCACACCAGCGGGCGCGTCGTCTGGACGGCTTTGTCGTCTGCTTTAACGACGGTTGTTTTGGACCTGTTTTGGCGCAGCTTCGCGTCTATTGCGCGCTTCCTTCGCACGGCTTGATTAACTCGTTCGACAGCACCACCTGGGTAACCCGGACCCGACGGAATTAAGTGGTCGTACGGCAAAGATACGTTAAGGATTGATTTGCAAGGCGGGAAAACAAAATGTAGAGACCGCATACAGACATCTGGCCACTAGAGAAACACGGCCACGGAGCCCCATTCGCGGCTCACTGCTTGGCGCGAATCGGGCTCCGTTTTCTAAATTGGTGAATACCGATTCAGTTGTGTTTTAATAAGTATTACAAAACGCAAAAGGAGCAACTGGTTCTGATAGATAGCGAGGGAACTTATAAAAGTTCCCCCACCTTTCTTGCCATCCTCAAACATACTAAACTAACTAGTTGAAATCGGTATAAATGGGAATCACTAATCTCACGCGCCGAATTGTTTCAGTGTCTGCGCTTGTGTCGCGCGGTGGTGTAGCCCCGAGCCTAGGTTCCGCTGTCTCACGTACCCTTCGAAAGACGCTCCTCTCCGTTTTCTCTCTGCCGACGCACGGCAGGGCTATAGTGGCGGCTTCAGCCGCTCGAGCCCGGCCGTGGCCGACGCTGCTGCTGCGTTCGCGACTCCGCCCCAGCGAATTCCAGGTAACGGCTGGCAGAATCTCTGGTTTCACTCTTTGTAGAGCCACGTGTGTGAATTCAAGTGACGTCGCGTGGGCAATCGTTGTGGGTGTCGTTTAAAGCTTTGCTTTCCAACCACCTTCACTGCGTGTATTGGAGCCATTTTTTTCTCCTCCTTCTCCTAGGCCGCTCAAGCGACACAGCCTGCCCTCGACAAGTGTGTGTTCGACTTAAACACCATTAGACTTGATGTTAGTTGGCGCATGCACAAATGACGGAGACAGAGGAAGTAGTCTTCAAAAAACTTGATACCGTTCTTAATAGTGATGCAAATCATTAGCAGTGGATTGTGATGTCTGTAGATGTATTATACGTATTATGTATCAAGAGATGCAAGACCTCTCCCACGGAACATCCGTAATTACTTTTCACGACCACATCAGTCAGAAGTACTCGAAGTTTGATTTTTTTTCCTTGGTTGGAATGCTTAGCGATCATTTTTCAAGCCTGTAAACCAATGAGGGAACATTCCGGGTTTTGTATATTAAATAAAAAGAAGAGCAAGTGGGAAAAACTGTAATAGCGACCACGACAGCAGCTTGGACACCAGATGCCCTTTCGCGCCCGTCGGATTCGCTAGAGCGTCGTCATCAACGTTTGTTAGTAGGCTGAGAAGCCATTCTATCTATACCCCCACTGCAATGACTGAGAGAGAGAATAAACATTGTCGTTGAAAAAAGAAGAAGCTGCGAAGCTCCGCGAAGCGCACATCTCTGCGTGGACCCAGTGCCTTTGTTCGGGATAGCTGTGCCGAGCGATGGGGGTACTCCGGGGATGAACGCACGTACAACCCACGAAAGGAGATTCCCGAGGAATCGGGTTCTGCAGCTATACTTGGAATTTCGTTCAGATGCCCTCTGCTCGAGTGAAAGTCCTCTATAAACGAGCTCCATTTGCCGGTGCTCGAGCGCTCGGTTCGATCCAGCGGAGATGGTTCTCCGGAGGGCTCCCGCTGGCGGCTTTCCTTCGTTGCAGCAGCTCGCGAGCCCAAGGGATTAGCTGCTGCTATGTATCTCCTCCGTGTGCGTGCGTGCGTGCGTCGCATTCTTTGGGATTCTGCAATTCCGCTTTTCTATCTCTCTCTCTCTCTCTCTTAATGGGGCTCCTAATACGGAAAGGCTTCCTCGAGGAAGGGATGCCAAATTGTTACTAGATTTCCCCCTCTCTAAAGCCGGCGTTGAGGAACCACCGCCGACAGTTTACATCCGCTTTCATTTGCCCATTGATGGTGTGCACTATCCGCTTGAAGGAAGCAAAGCTGTGTCATACGTTCCAATTCAGCAAATTTAGAAACCTTAAAGTGTGTGCAACCTCGACTACTCAAAGCTAAGGCATAACAACATGCAACTAAGCGTAGCCATGGAAACACACATGGCAAGTTCGCCCTGTGTCGTGCGACCTTTCTTTTATGAGACTTGACAAAAATCGTGTACCACGAGCTGCAATACTGCAGCACTTTCTGTCTTTGCAGTTTAAATACACATGTGCAGAATTTTATAGTGACGCTTCTAAAACCTCCAGTATGGTGTCGTGCGCTGCTCATGGTCCTAATTTCAATGCAGCCAGAACCATGAGCATGCACACATCAATTTTTTCAGCAGAAGCGTATGGAATTTTACTGATTGTACGACACATCCTTGAAAATCACATTCCCAATTCCATTATATATACAGATTCTTTGAGTGTTGTTCGCGCACTGTCATCGCATACACCCCCCAGAAACCACATAGTTAATCTTGTATTCTGCACTATCATGTCCGTGTATGCACAAAAGCATGAGCTGGTCCTCTGCTGGGTCCCAGGACACGCAGGGATCTCTGGGAACGAGTTGGCAGACGAGAGGGCCGGTGCGGCTGCACTCAGGAACACTGTGGACATTACAACGGTACCCTACACAGACCTCAAGCCACACATAAGACAACACCTGCGCAGAACATGGCAAACACACTGGGACGAACAGAAAGACAACAAACTACATGTAATAAGCCACACTTGGGACGGTACACAACTGACTCACACAACAGACACACGGAAGTCGCCTTGGGTAGGCTGCGGATAGGGCACACCCATGCGACGCACTCGTATCTGCTGACGGGATCATCTAGACCCCAGTGCAGCAGGTGCGGAGAGGCCCTATCCGTGATCCACATCCTCATAGAATGTAAGGCACTCGACACTACACGACGCAAACACTTCCCTCAACTACACACACGACATATTCCACCACACCCGTCATACTTCTTAGGAGACGATGCCATGTTTTCTGTTCAACGCACCTTTCAGTTCCTATCAGAAGTTCACTTTTTACAACTCATCTCATACCCACCCATAGCTTTTACCCCTGGTCCTATACACCAGCCACCTTATTTATTTTTAACCACTCTTGTTCTTCACCCTGGCCCTTTACACCAGCCGTGCTCATAGCTTTTAACTGATTTTATTTCTTGTTCTCTCCTCATCAAATCACTTTGTGTTTGGCGCTCTTTGCCCTTGTCGGCCTTGCGCCAATAAAATCAAACCATCATCATCATCAGAAACACACTGAGAAACCCTCAGCAGGCAGTTGAAACCGCTTTCAGTGGCTGCATTTTTTACCAGTCTGTGAATATCTTTACGGACGCAGCTCGACAATCAAACTAGGAATCGGTGGGTAAAGGTCGACCTACTCGCGAACTCCAGCTGTAGTGAACAAACGTGGCCTGACGGTCACGTTAGTTGCAAGGGTGGGCTGGTCTGAACTCACTCCGGCTAGCACCGGTCAAACGGACAGGTATATGCGTTATATCCACAGAACAGTTGTGTGTACGCACTGCAGGCACTGCGCCCGTATTCGACGCGGTCGTCCAGAGCGGTCGCCGGGCACTCGCCCAACGTGTCGACTGACCTCGAACACTTCGTCTCCCCGACGTGGCAATCGCTAACGTTAGTGCGATTGTGCGAAGCAGAGGTGTGCGCTCGCTTCACGTCCTCTCCATCTTCCCTCCACGGGCTCTCAAGGTGGCGCCGCCGTCCCGTGACTGGCCTCGACGCTAACGAGTCATTAACGCTCTCCGCAAGAGGACCACGTTCACTACCGTCCGCTCTCCTTTTCGGCCGCTCGACGTATACTCCAAACTTCCCCGGTTCAAGGTAGAGCGGTCCGCCGTACTTTTTCTCCCTGTACGAAAAACAGCGTTCCTTCATACGTATTTCTCGTGCTCCGTTCTTTGTCGGCCTCGACGCAGCGGCTGAGCGCGCCTATGGCATGCAGCTACGCCAGGTGTAACCGATATTGAAACGAAAAATGTCATTCATATTCGCGACTTCTGTGCCCGAACTGATATTTCAGACAGGTTGTAATAGCGAGTGAGTCCAGCGAATTCGTGAATAAATTATACATCGCTTGTGACCGGCTGTCGCACATTTTGATGGCTGTTCAACAATGCGCCATTCTTGCTCGGCACCAGACGTTAAAGGAGGTGTGGCGTCGCAGGTGTTAGTCGCCGAAGGAAGGGAGTTGCCGAGCAGTCATTTTACACAGAAAGGCTTAGCCGAGTCCGTACCGTCTTTGGGGAATCATTCGCGCCATCGGGATCTCCGTGACATCCGGGAATATTGATTGATTGTAGGGTTTAACGCGCCGACGCAACGCAGGCGATGAGGCGCGCCGTAGTGGAGGGCTCCGGATTAATTTCGACCACCTGGGGTTCTTTAACGTGCGCCGAAATCTCGTACACACGGACGTTTTTGCTTTTCGCCTCCATCAGAAAAGCGGCCGCCGCGGCCGGGAATCGAACCCGCGACCTCGTGCTCAGCAGCGCAACGCCTTAGCCACTGAGCCACCGCGGCGGGTGACATCCGGGAATAAATATCCCAGTCGTGTACCTTTGCACCACGGTAGTGGGTCATCTTCAGTGATGCTATCAGCTCTTCAAGCCTTCAAAGCGACGGCAGTTTATGTATCGCTTGACACGCTGTCTATGACGTCACGTATATACGTCTGTTTGGCTTGCGTCACTGGGTCCTACGGCAGAAGGGGGAAAGTAGGGAGAACAGATGTAGCCCGCTAGGCCACTGTTACAGATACCCCAAAAAGGTGGGCTTTGCAAATAAAGATACTGGTATGTACTGAGCGAACGCAACTCTGTTGACTCCCTGTTATATCCCAGTTCCTGCTTTCTTCTACCTGTTGAGTCCCACTTTACAGCGGTTTGCACGAAGTAGAGGTCCTCTTTAGCCGGCTCTGCTTAACTTCAATTCGTAGCAACCGTGACTTCTTCCGATGGTACGAGCGCGAACCCATTGTTGGTACAACTGCCATTCCCCTTAGTCAACATGGTGCATCAATTAGTAATGTTATGATACTTCGCTGTTGGCTCTCCCGTCATTCAAAATGATAAAACATCTAGGTTCGGTCTCATCACCGTACGGTGTATGCTTGGAACACTGCTTCTCTTCTTCGACTGGGCGACCCACACCAAACTTTCTCGTTACACAGTCTATGGACATGGGGGTCGCTACAAAAGTTTAGCAGAAAGCTCACATGCTCCAGGACAGAGCAAACTTGGCTCTGGATGTATCCACACCAGAAAATTTAATTGGATCATGGGGCGGTGTTTGTCAGCTATCTTCCCAGACTTCGAAGAATTCTTTCCGCCGAGGGTCGAAAACGGGCGACCACGAAACACGCAGCCACTCGACACCACCGAACTTCAGCGTCCGATGTTTACACAAACGAGCGTGTATGGTGCGAGCTTGGGACTGTTGAGTTGTGCGTGTGCGTGGTGTTTGCACAGTCGAATCGCCCCACGCCCGTTGATCCCTGCCCCCCCCCCCCCTTCCCTACTCCCAGAAGTGACATTACCAATTTCATTACCAGTTTGCACTTCGTAAGAGTTGCCTCTACCTTTTCACTTAAAATTTTATTGGGGCTAAAAGCTTACTGCATCATTGAATTGGCGCGGACGTGGACGGCTTGCTTTCACACTTCCTATTTATTTCTTCGAATGCTTACCATAGGAGGACAAGCGCACAAAAGCGTTTATGAATAATTGTATGTATGTATGTATGTATGTATGTATGTATGTATGTATGTATGTATGTATGTATGTATGTATGTATGTATGTATGTATGTATGTATGTATGTATGTATGTATGTATACATGATGTGGGTATATTTTATCATCATCATTATCATGGGGTGCAAGTCCGGGGGGGGCTCCGGAAAAAGACAACTCTTCGCCTGTGGCGTCAGTCGTTTTCTTCCCGCGCTCCTCTATCCTGATCTATTGTAACCTCAGTTTCGCTAAATAATTAAACACTTCACGTTTTCCCCAAGCAATTGTCTTTCCTATTTGATCTTCATTCGAGCCATGACCCAGCTCACAGGTTCGTACGTATCATATGTATATATCTAATACTTACCCTGTAGGGTGATCGGTAGGGTGTTAAGGTTGAAATTCGTCTGGATAGAGGGAGCAGGCCAGAGTGAAAAGGAAAGTAAAGCTGACATGGACATTTCTTTTTAGCCACGAGGCATGCGCCAAACATGGAAGCATTCACCAACGTCTTTCAGTTGTTTGCCCTGGAATTAACTGAACAGAGGTTGTCTCTTTCGTTACATCCGATGCGATACCCTAGGTTCTGGCGTCGGCGTGTCGGCGGGAAATTAACGCCGAAACACTGGATGCTCAGCGCCGCGTTATTAATGTATGCGTATGCGTGTGCGTCCTTCGTACGCGCGCGCGCACCGCTGACGTTGTAGATGTGATCGCCCTTGCCATGTTACCCAGCATTCTCTCTGCCTATCTATTTTCGCGCCGGTAACCCAGTGTATCTCAGCGCTCTAAATAGGAAGGCCGGAGTATTTTATTGGAACGTCAGCACGAAGCGACGTACGCTGCTAAACTGGAACCACGGTTGACCACTTAAAATCGACGGTGCAGTGCCCCGCGGGAAAAGCGACGGGGGCCCCCTTTTTTTTTCATTAGGGCGTGTACCCTCTTGACTTGGGCGACCACCAAGGTCGCGCAGTTCACGCGCTCCCGATAACGGCTCGCAACGTGTCGCCGCCATACATCAGACCTCGAAGTGACCGCCGCCGACGCTGTGGGGGGCTGATCACGACTCGGAGAGAGAGGGGGAGAGGGAGGAGGTTGTCTCGTGTTTCGCTACCGAGTGCGTGCACGCGAGTGTGTGCGTGAACAATTATGGTAGCCTCTGGTTGGAACAGACTAATCGCCACCTAGACTATAGACAGGCTCGCGTGTGGCGTGCTGACTGGGTGTGCGAAGTTTCTCGATGTTGAAGAAAAAAAAATTACCATCCCTTCGTAAAGAAAGTTAAAGAAGCACAAAAGCTTCTTAACATCAAAACTGCGTCAAAAGTGACCCAAAAACGTCGCTAAAAGTCCGTCCAACCGTCGTTGAAAGTGCGTCCAATCGATCGCCAAACTTTCAAAGGCCCAAATGGCAAGCGAATAACGAACCCATGCGACGATTTTTTCGCGAACTCCATTAAGGCATCTACGAATTGCCTAAAGATATATATAGATACGTGGTTCGAGATAAAGGTACAGTCAAACCCGGCTATAACGAACCCGGGTAGAGCGAATTATGCTATATATCGAACAAAAATATTTCAGTTACGGAAATACATGAGAAACATATTTCTTATAACGAAGTTCACATCGGATATATCGAACTCTGCGCCTAGAATGGCCGCCGAAATGCATGGTCTCGAAGCGCGATTGAGATGTGGATTGGCCGCGACCACGGAGCAAGAGCAGCGACTGAGACATTGCGCGTCGCACGGAGCGACGTGACGCCCGACACTTTCCGTAACTGTTTCCGACGCGCGGGACTCCCGACGGAACCCGCTCCAGTCAGCGAGTCCGGACCAAGACAGCAGCATTGAATTGTGGGAAGAGGTCGCCAATGTTCCCGATGATGTCGCGAGTGAGAGCCGTCCGACGTTTATAATGAAGCGCTTTCGGAAGTCGATGTGCTCCGCCAATGCTTCTTCGATTTTGGAGGACGCGGACTCGAACTGGTGCAAAAAATGTTTCGTGTAGAGAATGCTATGCTAGTTGAAGCCGCCGAAACGAAAGAGTGAAAACAAAAATCACCGTTTTTTTTTACAAAGTAGATAATTGGGGCAGAAAGTAGCTTTATTACTTGCAATAGATGGATTACTTTGGGTGTGGTAATGGCTACTTTACTGTGTTCGTTTCTGCATGCGGGGATTGTGGAGTTGGGGAGGGGGGAGGGCTCCCGCGGATTGCGAACTCGTAACAATCAGCTCGTTATAGGCGGGTTCGGCTATATCGAACTATTGGATATATCGAACTAATCGAAGTGCATATTGCAGTTCGCTATAAACGGGTTTGACTGTATACTATTGTACACCTTCTTTGTGATCGATGCGCATATTGTCTTATCTAGAACCGTTCCTTTTTCGCGATTTTTCAAGTAACCGTTTTGATGCAATGGAAGCGCAGTTTCACGCATGCGCCGTGTGTCCCAATCTTGTGAGAGCTTTTCGGTCACCAACCGGTCTATGGGGAAATGCATTAGTTTTTTTTTTTTTTTTTTTTTTTGACAGGACGCTATCGATTCCACTAAGAAGACTTTCGCTTTAAAATGTTTTCGTTTTGGAAGGAACCTGATATCACGCCGAAAACGGCTCTACTTGTACAGTGCACTAGACACCGCAGATACAGCTTCAGAGCCCTGGGTTCCACCGTTTCGCTAGTGCGCTTCCACCACTAGTCAACAAACATATAGACATATACCCTCAGGGATGAAGTTTTAGAAAGAGATGACATTTGAGCGTTTACGTCTCCCAAGGAATTCGCGCGCCAAATTTTAGTTCCCGAATCAGCCGTGTCGACTGCGTGGTGATTCCGCAA
Source organism: Haemaphysalis longicornis (assembly GCA_013339765.2). Classification (NCBI taxonomy): domain Eukaryota; kingdom Metazoa; phylum Arthropoda; class Arachnida; order Ixodida; family Ixodidae; genus Haemaphysalis; species Haemaphysalis longicornis. The sequence goes on from CM023456.1 coordinate 107,759,176, forward strand.
GAACATCTGTTGCTCATTTCACCTCGTTCGGGAGGAAATATATATAAATGCTGAATGGCGCTTTTGGATATATTTGAATGAGTAATGTTCGAAGAGAAAAACCAGTTCGTTAAATTTACAGACTTAATGAATGCGGCGGAATGTGTGCAAATAGGAGAGAGAGACAGACAGAGAGAGAGAGAGAGAGAGACTAAACGGTTATTTCCTGAAAAGACTACTAGCTTGGACTTAGTAGGTCCGGCGCTGGCCGCTGTCTTCGTCCCGGTTTACCAAGCTTCTTCTGGCTCCCTGGATCCTCGTCGATGAGCAGGAACTCCCACTTTTCAGCGGTGTCGTCTTTGCCGGTTGTATGAGCGTCTGAGAGCTGTTTTTCTTGCGTGGAGGCGTTATCTTGGGGAGCGACATTCAGGATCGTTGAGGAGGCTTGGTTATTCTCAGGTAGGTCTTGGTTGCGATCCTCGCAAGGCGCACTCCAGAATCACGTGTGGCAGGGTGTCGGGTATGGGGCAGTAAGGGCAGCGTTGCGGACGGAAACTGGGTGGGGTTTATTCCGTGTGGGCACGTGTTTGTTTGAAGCGACGACAGATTACGCTTTCTTCCTGGGTGAGACCGGGGAGTGGTGAGGGATATCTCCTCCAGAAAAGTCTGACGGAACGGGCTGCCTTGGTCAGCGGCAAGGTGCAACTACCCGTCACCCCCCGTCCTAACTACGTATCGCAATAAAGTTTCATCCTCATCTCCTCTCTCATCTCTCCGGCATCCTCTACTCTCTCTCGCATCTCTCGTCTCTCTCGTCTCTCTCTCTCTCTCTCTCTCTCTCTCTCTCTCTCTCTCTCCTCTCTCTCTCTCTCTCTCTCTCTTCTCCCCGCTCAAGTCGGTAGTGCTGCAATATGGCCCCATTGGTGATAGGTATGTCTGCTGCGCCCGTTGCGACACAGGTGTTGGGTGGCGGGAAGGCCGCTTGATTTCCTTGAAGATTACATTTCTATAAAGGCGTAAATTTCTCATGGGCAAAAAATGGATTCGGGCAGGGCAGGAGTTCAGCGATTGCAGCTTTAAGGGAGAGGTCTTCATTCTGCCGTTGACTCAGGTAGGCTGCGGCTTGTGCTGATGATGATGAGTAATGTTTAGACGCAGAAACCAATTGATTCGGTAATCTTCTAGGCTGAAGATATATATTAAGGGCTTTACAAAAATACGTTCAAGCTAGGTACAATCCATTTCATATGGTTAATGGGGGAAATTGCTAAAAATGTCGAACTTAATTTGCAGGCATTTATATCACTTGAATTTAGACCGCGGGAACGTGTTAGCATCGGAACTAAAAGCTACTTCGCAATTCATTAAAGTACGCATCTTTGTCATAACCAGCCACGCACACACACACACACACACACACACACACACACACACACACACACACACACACACACACACACACACACACAAAATTACCTCCACAAACACGTCTATCTATGTGTGGATCTATTACTAGGAGCAGTACGGCGACATGAGCGCGCTCTGATCAAAATATTGCCGGTCATTTTCTACTCGCGCTATTCAGTGCACGCATTCAGTTTACCGCTCGATAAGACAAGCGGTGGTAGATTGGGCGCTGTCCGTGCTCGTCGATGCAGGGGTGGAGGAGGAGAAGGGGGCGAGTGTGCCGAAAAAATGTTCGTGGCACGCGAGCACTAGCTACTACCGGGCTTGTAGTTATAATGGCGTAGCTTGACGGCGTGGACGACGCGCTTCGATTGTGAACTGCGCTGAGTGGCCACGCGTGCTCGATTTTACGCGCAGATTGCAGATACGAGCGCGTGCTTCGCAGAAAATAAATGGCTTCATTATCCGGCAGAAGTGGAGGCACGCGTTAATGCCTTTGAGGTTACCGCTTGATTACATCGCGATTAAAGGTAGTTAGTGTCTCTGGGAATTTGAAGGCCCACTTTTCTCTGTCCTAAGCTTTAATGATTTACCACATTTTGTGCATTTAATGTATTGGTAATCCGCCCTCTTGTCTCAATCGAGCCGTTACCTTCGTCGAACACGTTCTCTACATTCGAACTCCTTTAAATTACAAATTGCTGCCTTTTCCAAATCGTTGTTCATGCGACCGCATTGAAGTACGAGTACGAATAACCGTCTTCATTGAGCTAGCGAAAGGTTTCGTTTTTTTTTATATCCGTCGCGTGCCCTGGTGCATGTGCAACAGTACAAGTCGTCTTACTGCGCCCGTGCTTGTTTGTTCCCGTGCGTGCGTGCGTTCTTCTTGAGTGAGTGAGTGAGTGAGTGAGTGAGTGAGTGAGTGAGTGAGTGAGTGAGTGAGTGAGTGAGTGGATTGAGTGAGTGAGTGAGTGAGTGAGTGAGTGAGTGAGTGAGTGAGTGAGTGAGTGAGTGAGTGAGTGAGTGAGTGAGTGAGTGAGGTGATGAGTGAAAAAGGGAGGGAAGGAAGGAAGGAAGGAGGGAGTGGGATAGTTCAGTGGCCCCTTAGTCTAAAGAACCCTAGGTTAGTCAACTAGCTAGTTAAATAGTCGGTGGTTCGCTTCCCTCTCTTCCTTTTTCTTTCTTTAGGTTCACACTAACCTGTTCGATCAAGATGCGCCTTGTCGCTGGAGAAGCGTTGCTTCCTGTTGAAATGGAACTCCTCTACGTTTCTCGTTTTCGAAAGTTCACTTCGGGAGTGTCGATCACAAACACTTCGTCGCTCACCTATACAGTTCCATGATGGGGTGGGACTAAGGCGACAAGCTGAAACTCGCGGAATCGCTGGTTGGAGACCAGGCAGTAGGAGCCTCTTTTTCTGAAGAAATCGACTAGCGAAAATTCCCCGTTAATGCTTCTGTACTCAATGTAATGTTCAACTCCCTCTGGACTAAGTTGAGTATAGTGATTCAAAGTCTCTTGCCATCATCATCATAAACAGCAACAATAACCTATTTAGGTTCACTGCAGGGCGACAGCCTCTCCCATAGATTTAGAACCACCCTGTCCTGCTATACCCTACTTCCTTCTTTGCTCCTAATTTTTTCATTCCAGCCCAACATCGAGTTCTTCTCTCACTTCTGGTCCCGTCTCTTAGTACACGTTCTGTTACCGGAATGGTTCGTCGGTTGTTTCTTCTACGCATATCACGCTCAGCCAAGCTTCATTTCTTCCCCTTTTAAACCGCAGCTCGGACGTTCTCCACCCGGCTAATCTGTCATATCCCTACGCGTTGCTCCTTCCATTCCCCTTGCATGGCTCGTTGGGACGACGAGCTAAGCGTTCTTTCAAGGTACTTGGTACGCCACCAAGGTTCTTCCCCACAAATCATCACCGCGAGTAGGCATTGGGTATGTGCCTTTCTTTATAGTGACAGAGGTGCACTGTTCATTTCTAGAGAGAGAGAGAGAGAGAGAGAGAGATGGAACTTTAGTCAGGCATCCGGCGTGCAAAGGACACGATTCCCGGCCACGCAGGGCTCGGTCGCGTCCCCTCTATCTAATCACCCTAAGTCGCAAAAGTCCTAGGGCGTCGGGCTTAGACCCCGAGGCGGTTGGTCTCGGCGTCCGCTCGAGCTACTCGGAGCGCTCCCGGCCGCCACCGTCGGCCCCCGACTCCCACCTCCCGCATGGGAGGGCGGAGTGCCGGAAGGGACGGGCGGGCACGGGGCCCCCTTTCGCCTTTACAGAGCCAGAGCCGCCTCGAGCCGCTGGATGGCCCTCCTCTGTTGTTGGGGCTCCGCAGAGCCCACGCATTCGCGCACGTCCGGTGGGTACGGGTCCTGTGGGTCCTGTCTATCCCCCCCCCACCGTCGCGCACTGCACAGTCACAGCCCCACATGATATGGGTCAGGGTCGCAGTTTCGCGTTCACACACACTGCACCGAGCACTCTCGTAGAGGTCCGGACACACGTGCCGCGCGAGCGCCGGCGTCAGAACAGTCTCTGTCTGTAATTGCCTGAGCTTCACAGAGTGCTTGCCGAACGCTGCCAAGCCCGTAGTAATTCTACGCCTGATTTCATTCTCGTGGTTTATATTCGGAAGTGACCCGTGTCTAAGGCATTGCGCTGCTGAGCACGAGGGCGCGGGTTCGATTCCCGGCCGCGGCGGCCGCTTTTCTGATGGGGGCGAAAAGCAAAAACGCCCGTGTGTACGAGATTTCGGCGCCTGTTAAAGGTCCCAGGTGGTCAAAATTAATCCGGAGCCCTCCACTACGGCGCGCCTCATCGCCTGCGTTGCGTCGGCGCGTTGAACCCTACAATCAATCAATCAATAAGATTCGGAAGTGACAACTTGTCCAGTGTAATTATATTGATCCACTATTCTAGTTTTTCATTGAGTAAGCGAAGGGGGTGGTTTCTGGATCTTTATTTAACATTACATTACAGTGACTCATATTTATCGTATTAATATTCTCAGCCTGCTTTGCTGTATAGCTGACGTGTCCGCCGGTGGGGTAAGGTGCTCCACAGCTTCTGGGGATCTCAGGACCGTAAGTTTCATCCTTTGTTCACGAGGAGGTTGTGGCTGAGTACTACGCCAGGGTGGAGAATTACTGTTCCGGTGAACGAGTGCAGTTTGCGTCCCGAAGCTTTAACGAAAACAAATTCGAGAAACCGGAATGGCAATTCACTTATTCCGCAGCATGACAGAAGATGCGAAGACGCAAGGACACTTGTGCTACAACAGCATTTGTCACTTTTCTTTTTTTTGTTCGCCTTTCTTTGTGCAGCTTTCGCCAGTATTGAGGCTATGTGACAATAGCTCTGCGAAGCGTTTCTATTCCAAATATTTTGTCTAGCAGAGAGCTTACTACGCTAACTTCCACTCACGGTGGCTGCATTTAATAAAGGGACGGACAACCGATTTTTGTCGCGTATTTATTCTGTAGCTCATATGAAAGCCTGCACTTTATATAGCCCAGTAACCACAAGCAATGTACAAACAAATAGACGGAAATAATTTTAATTTGGCAGCAAGGTTTCTCAAGTCAGAAGGCTGGCGGTTCGTAGTGTCGAAACTTGACACTACAATGTGTTACGGTCACGTGACCTGCAAACCTAGCAGCTACTGTAACTGCTAAAACGTGCATTCACTTATTGAAAATCTTTTTAACACAAGTATTTGTGTAAGTTATTTGTATTTGTGTGTGGCTAACTGAGCCTCCATGCCCGGAATCAACGGCAGCGTTCAGTACCCAGTGAAGGAACTTTGACGATTCCTCCTTAGTCAGAGGCGTTTCTTCTGCGGAAATATTCGATTTCAGTTTTCAAATACGCCAGCGGCAGCTTGAAAAAAAAAATGACGTGCCCGGGGAGGATCAAACTTCCGACCTCCACAGCGTGAAGCCAGATTCTACGTATCGTCCATCCCAACAGATGGCGCTTTCGTGCAAAATAAACTGGCGAATTAGAAAAAAACACATAAAGGAATAAAAAGCCCGCGATTCACACAAGCTGGGGACGAGTTTTTAAATATCGCTTTTCATTTCGCATGCAGACAAAAGTATGCTGCCGAGCTACTCTATGTCATGGTTGCCAGCATTATTTTTGGGAGGACATATACTGCTCGTAGATCTAAAAATTCCGATTTAAAAAGTTCTAGGGCGTTATCAGCAAAACCGCTTCTCGCTAAGGTGTTTTTAGTGATGCTCTTTCATTTGGGATAGAGAATATATACTCGACAAAAATCGGTTGTCTGTCCCTTTAAGCTGATTTGCGTCCGTCAGTCATGCCTTGTTGGGGGCGGGTGTGTGTGCGGGCATTCGTTGTGGATGCTTATGCCTACGGATTGCAAATTGTCTAGTAAAGATCTTTCGACACGCTCATCCCTCCTACCTTTGTCGCGCAACTTTTACTCAGGTATTACCGTTGCCAATTGGCCTTCGCTCACGTAACTCTCCATGCAATACCCTAAACTGACTTGGCATCTGTGTACTAGGCAGGCAGGAAGGGGATTGCTCGCCGGCGAACTCGTTTGAATGTCACTCTACTACCCCTTTTTTTGCATAGGTTACACGCGGAGGCGTTCACGTACCAGCTTTTGATCTACGCGGCCGCATCAGACTTTTCGTGGTCACTTGATAGGTAAAGCGTGCGCGGAGACACTCGAGGCATTGGTTGCATCTTCAAAGAGAACCCTCTCACCATCTTTTTCTCTCCCTCCGGTACTGGTTTGTAGCTGTTGTTGCTCGCGTCGTCTGGTTGTCTGTCTGTCTGTTTCCTGTCGCCCCCCCTTCCACCTTCAAGTGCAGAGCTGAAGTGCATAAAAGGAGGAAAGCGGTGATCTCCGCCGGATCCCGGCACCGTCGACCGCCACGGGAAACGGTCGACGTCGTACACGCATACGCGTGCGTCTGTGTGTGTGTGCGTGTGTACCGCCCAGACTCACGCTCGCAAGGGCGCGCCTTGTGGAGTTGTTGCCAAGAGGTCAGGTTGCGATCTTTCGCTTTATCCTCCGCTGATCCGGCTGGTTGTGTTTTATTGCTACGACTTTATTTATTCGTTTCCTCTGGACGGCTCCGGCGTGGCGGCGCGTATTTTCTTTTCTCCTTTTGACGCGTTTACGAGCGTTCTGAATCCTTCCTTCCTTCCTTCCTGCAAGATGCGTTCGTCTTGAAGGTGCACGCGCACGGAGTTGCCGCACTCCGCTTACCACGGCATCTGAAAGCGTCGCCTTGCTTGTGCTTACGCTGCCGCTGCTGAGCGTGATGGCGTGGGCTCGGTTCCCGGCTGTTGTTTGAAAATTAAAATATTAACCGTGCGAGAAATAAAAACTGAAAATATTAACCTTGCGAGAACAACGAGAAAGGCAAAAGAAACGCTTCTTCTATTATCACTTGTTTGCAGGTGGAGAGACTGTCTTCTTTTCTTCTTCTTTTTTTTTTTTTTCGGTGTATGTAATTTGATTTTGTGGGCTCTGAAGTTCGGACATGAATAAAGATGACCCATTTGCTTTTGTCAGTTCGTTTTTGTATTGACAGCTTTCTTTTGTAGCAGGGTTCCTTCGTAGCTGTACCCTATGTGCCCGCCATCCTGTTTTTTGGGCGGTGACATAAGACTGCGGCTGGCATGCCGAAGTCGGTAATGCGTAGCAGAGTTTCGGGTTTCTGTCCTCTCAATCCAAATTTGAGAAACGAAGGAAAATTACTAACCCGCACCGAACGTGGACTCAAAAGTAGGTGGGAAGTCGTACAGTTCCATTTTCACCTAATGAATGCAATAATTTTCAGTGCCATTACCGCACTTAACCGAACTTCACCGCTGTACTTCGCCGCTCGTTTCTAAGCGACGCACTTTATTTATACCGCCACTTATAATCGCATGTGATGAGCGTTCACTATATAGGTTAGATAAACGATGGGGTGGTCCAATAAATGGATGACTGGAGCCCCAGCGGAGAAGTGTTGAAGAAGGACTCCACTCCTGCGATCACCTTACGTATTCAAGAAGCTTTAGATAGCAGTCGTAGAAGAGAGCCTCTGAATAGCCGAAATCTCAAAAGTTTGGTTTACTCGAGCGATACTGTTCAACAGACTGCGAAAACCTGGGAAAAACCACATAGTTCAACTTCTTAGGTTCGGCTGAATATACCGCTCATTGCGCTGTTCTGCTGCTCCGCTGTACCTTTTAGTGGCCAGTCTTGTGAACATCATTCCTGTCGAAACCCGAGTACGCAGTTCCGTTACACTTTCGTACACAGTTTCGTATGCGGTTTCGTACAGTTTCGTTACGTACGCGCCTCCGTTACATACTCATTTTTTTGTTAGTCTTGTAGAAATACGTTTTAAAAATGCACGTCTCGGGAGGCACCCTCAACTGAAGCGGAGCAGGAAGCAACCGCGCCAGTAGCCCAGACGGAGCATCGGGTCAGACGGCGGCCAGATACTCTAAAACTTCCACTCCGCTACGAGCTCGTTTCGACGTCCGACGTAAGGCGGGCCCTGAAGTGCCTGCCCGCTTTCCCGCGCCTTGTGCCCTCTCTGCGGATCCGACGAAATGTTGTCGAGTGAGTTGCGGTGGCAGGCGGCGGCGGCAGCAAGCGTCGGTCGACGTCGTTCTCGTCGAGCCGGTCAGCAACAGAGCAGCCCTCCCCGGCATCGCGCGGCGGCAAGCAACGCGAGCGAAGAACCAAAGCCGGCTCGGCTGGCTTCGTAGCTGGCTGAGCGTCGTCTCGCTCTCCCTGGCGGCGTCTGTCTCGAAAGACGAGACGCGGGCAAGTCATCCCGCCGTCGCGGCTCCGCTCGGTTTTCAGTTCCCCCGAGTGCGGTGTTCAACTACTGCCTCCTCCCAGCGTCTACACTGGATATACAAGCACTTGCGCCGCCGCGTCCGTCCATCTCGCCGTCGGAGCACGTCGCCAGCTCCGGTGACCATTTCTCCGAGTCCGTGCCTTGCGGATGCTGGAGGAGGACCGCTTCTTCGTGCTGCTGTCCGACTGACCGCCGGCGCGCTCATCGAACGCGTGAGTGGACACGGCTTTTGACTTTCGCTCTCACGGAATCGCCGCCTCAGGAGCTGCCGCGATGTCTGCGACTCTGAGCGGCCGCCATTTCCTTTGTCCCGTCATTGTTTGCACTCGCATTTAACGCTGATCGAGGATGCGTTTTTTTTTGTTTGTTTGTTTGTTTGTTTGTTTGTTTGTTTGTTTGTTTGTTTGTTTGTTTGTTTACAGCGCGGGCTGTTATGTAGGGTTAGGGAAGATCTATAGGGAAGAGGCTCGACACAATAACTGCCGTAGTTGACGATAGTTATAGCGATAATTATGCCAGGTTTTTTTTGCATCGATGACGTCCTCCCGTAAAAGGGGAGGGGGGGGGGGGGGCTAAGTTGGGATAATGGCGATGATAATTAATGACAAAGCTTACTGCCCAGACGCGCCGCTCTGCCCGTTTTCTGGCCACCGTTTGGAGACTCAGAGCCAGCATAAGTGGTCCACCGAATTATTTGTTCCTTTCTCACGCTGCATTAACTCGAAGTGCTGGCTCTGCTGCTCTATGCATCGATTCGTGTAGCCATATCAAATGACAGTGCAGCCATACCATATTAGTTAGCACAGGGCCGGGATAATCGGAGATCTGTGGGAGAGGCCTTTGCCCTGCAGTGGACGTAGGCAGGATGATGACGATAGCGGTGGCGGTATGATGATGGTGGTGGTGGTATGATTAAGATTATGATGATGATGATGATGATCAAATGACCCTGCCAACGCCGAGTAATCGTCTCAGATCCGTGTAAGAACTTCTCAGCTGCCTCGCGCAGAGATTCCGTCTCTTCGGTAGAGTCTCGAAGGCGCAGTTTATTTATATTGCCTCCCTACATGCTTAGTTAAGTGTTTGTGTTGTTCCGAGCGCCTAGCCGCGCTCAGGTTTTATTCTTTACTGAAAGCTGAGCCCCCGCTTCTTCCTTGTGTCGTTGCGCCGCGCCCGCCTACTTTCTTTGATAGGGAAAGACTGTAACGCGCGCGTCACTCACTTTGGGTGCTTTAGCCTACAATGTTCTCGATCTCGCTGCACGGTTATAGAGAAAACTGCGCTCTAATGTAAATACTATGAGAACAAGCGCGCGGCATTCGCTTCCCTGGCTCTCGACTGAGCGCGTTATTATTTGACAGCTTCCTCGGCGTCTGTTCTTTCGGAAGTTCATTTAGGCGCGCGAACTAGCTCCGATACGCTTTATCAGATAGAAGGAACTTCTCTTACCCCTGACTCCTGGACGTTATCCCGTATGACAGGCGATCCGGGGCGCCTTCGAATGATGCCCTCATACAAAGGGAGAGTCTCTAATCATCATCAGCATCATAATCATCATCATCATACCCGTGTGGAAAGCAAATAATTACTTCTCTCCCTTTTTCCCCGATGGGACTAAACGCATTTGCTCCGTGGTGGCCAATCACAGGGAATTTCATTTGTTCTGTCCAGTTGGATTCATGCGATATGCAATGAACAACACATTCAGAGCACGTGCTTAGATATGCTGCAGGTGTACATCCCTTTTTTGTTATTGCGTGCATTTTTCTACAGAAATTTCTGCCATGCTTGTGCAGTCTCGAATGTACAGTTTTTTTTTCCTTTTTGTTTACACACACGGACTCGAAACTGTCTGTGGTATACGCAGCGGCGTCACACTCTCGCTCAACTAATAGGCGGATGAACTGCTTCTTATTGGAATGATAGGTGTGGTCACCATTCCGCGCCTAATGGGGTGAGTGCTAACTAGTGTTTTTTTTTTTCATTGAGCAATGATGATCCAATCGGGATGTTGACAATTTTTTTGCTGGAGCCTTGGTATAACATGCGAGGCGTGATCCTCGTACTCATTCTCCTCGTATGACAGGGAATTAAGTTCGGCGTAAGACTTCTACCGCCAATCCTCAGCTTTTTTCTACGCCGTGTCTAACTGCACCTAGGCAGGTGAACGGGGGAACCGGACGCCTTGTTGGTGCGACTATTTTTGGCTAGAGAGATAGGCTAACCATCACGGTCAGGCCTTTAACTTTTTCGGGTTGCTAAACACTTTTTTTTTACTCCCCGTGAAAACGCGCAAGGATGAATGGACGAAACGTCAGATGCAGGGGCAGCGCTTTTGTTTTTCATATTGTTTTTTTTTTGTGTGCCTCTTTTTCCGCTCAATTTGCCATTGTCGAATGCCAAATTACCCGAACATCCCTGGCGGGTTCTCTTACAAAATGGCACTGCCATATAAGCCAACAGCCGAACTTGAATTGGCTTTGTCAAAACCTTTTTTTTTTTTCGCACGAAATTTTGCTTACCGAGCACGATAAACGAATTCGAGGGTACCCCGCGTAGTGATTCGTCTGGCATCTGTGAAAAACCGATTGCGGGCCGAGCAGCACTGCAGAGCACGCCCGGGTTTATTCCCGGCTCGAATGTCCGCGACCGAATAGGAGACGAGAAGAGGTGTGCGAGAGCGACCGCTTGCCTCGGATATCGCGCTCGCTGGCCGTGATGGAAAACCACGTGACAGCTGCCGTGGAGCAGCCTGTGGGGCCGACGCAACGGCTGCTTACGTCAGAGTTTTAAAAGCGAAGCTGTTCTTGGCCGAGGCTTTCATAGGAAGAAATGTTGTAACGCAGTTGTAGCGGTGTGGAGAGGGCATAGCCTGGTGAGGGGTATAACAAGCGCCAGGCACACATGCAGCAAGTTAAGGGGGACTCACGTGATCACATTCCTGTAGGACTTGCTATTTCGGGACCCGTATGCAAAACAAATATCGTTCGCCAATAAAAACAGTTTGCTTCTTTTAGAAATATTCCAGATCTTTGCTTAAATAAAGAAGAAACAATAAAATAAAAAATAAAGAATAAGTTTATCGAGTCTTCATTAGATGGCGCTAGCGGTCTTTGATGCGAGAGTTTTATTTTTCTATTTCAGTACAGAAGTGACATATTTCCGAAACAAGCAAACTAGGGCGTTTGGAGCATTTTCATGGACCTGCAGAACTTTTTTTTTATTTTAGCGAGATGGTACTTAAGCCCGTGGGTAGCGAAGTAGCAAGTCTCATAGGAATCTTAATACGTGAGTCACCCTTAAAAGAATGCTTGAACGAGACGCTTTTACCGGCAATGCTTTGCCAAACTCCTAAATCCCGTGGCACTGTTTATGCTTGTCAACATTGTTGAGCAAAAAGAAAACATGAGTCATGTCTGAGGCAAAACATCAATACGTAAGGGATGTGTGAATTGTTCTGCTACTAAAAAAATACATGGCTGCTTGATTTTTGCGACAGCGAATAAATTACGCCGTGAGAAAGCAAAAAGCGCTTGCTGCGCCCCCTCGCGGCAGTGTTTCAAGTCCAAAAGTAACAAAAGGTTCCAGTGGGTGGCGCGAGCAGTAGAACACGGAAAAAACTGTGGTTGATTCCTCTGTCATAGGAATCGGTAAAAACACGAAAGTGAAATGTGCAGCGAAATCTGCAGCTGAGCATGATCTGCGCGTCGGCGGCTGTCTTGTGGGTGTGCTTGGCGAGCGACGTCGTGCTGGCGGGTCGCTTCGGCAAAGGCGTACTGGCGTCATTTCCGTGACGGATATGACGTCAGCAAAATCTTGGTGTATCCCACTAAAAAACACTCTCGTGTTAAAATATAAAACCCGAAAACGAACAACCCTAAGTTTAACGTACTCTGTAGTACTAAAGGTCGCTTCCCCACAAGAAGACCCTGTGTGCAGGGGTGCACCCTTTACAGGCCACTTGCTCCGTTGTACTGGTGTCATTTCCGTGACGGATATGACGTCACCTTAATCAATGTGTACCCAGGAATAAAACACTTTCGTGTTAAAATAAATTGGTGTGAACGGGAATGGGTCTGCTGGCTTTGAGAAGTTCTAAGAATCTTATCCTTGCGATTAGGGAACGCCAGGCAGCTTCGCGTTTCATCGTTCACTACGTTAAGTCAGTTAAGTTGGGCTACTTTTTTTTAAGTAGATGTACTATACGATTCCATGAATGTAATGTGGTTATTCTGCGTTGATTTGCCTCGCAGGTTTGGCTCCTCCGGACGCAAATTGTCATAAATTAACATCGTAGGTGTCACAATCATTACCAGCCAGCGCTGCATTAGTTTGCTTCACTGGCGACTCTGTTTTGATAGCTTCACCGCAGTAGAAGTGTCCTTGCTGTGAAGCACCCTTTAGAGGCAAGCCTAGAGAGCGATGATGATGACCGCCTTTTGTAAGCAACGGGAAAACACAAATCGGGGCCCACGATAGCTCCCCACCGAAACCTTGTGAGTGCCGGTGATAGTTCGAGTGGGGCAGACATGATGAAGATAGTAACATGACTGGCGCAATCTCCGCCTGAAGACCTCTGGGTAGCACCGCGATCCAAAATACGGTAATAAAACAGCCGACGACTTCCTAATAACAGTCAAGGCTTTCGAAAATGTCCCTCCGTGGCGGACATTTAGATCCCATAACTACCCGTGTGCTCAAATGAATCAGGCTCGGATACCTGGTATTCAAATCTCAAATTTCATGTCACCCACGAAAGGAAATAATTCAACGGGTCGCCCTAAAGAATTGGGAGGTTCGAATATAGATCATAAAGGGCTACACTGTACCAGTCGCCCTGGTTAAATTACTCCATCAGCGTAATTGGAGTGGAGTAGCAGCTGCCTTCGCGGTTTTCAGACGTGTGGTTGCATACCGCTTCTCAGAACCTTCTGTGTTCACCTTTGGGGAAGGCTTATTGGATGGGTAATGAATTTACACGACGTGGATTTTAAATGTGGTATAGCACCGCGTATTTCTTTGCACAGGTCAGGGATTCATTCATTCATTCATTCATTCATTCGAAAGTGTCTTTATTACAACGAATCAAGAGAGGGGGAATTTCAAAGGATTACCCTGAGGACATAGTGCAGACAGGATTCGAATTACGCGCCGTGTCTTCGTTTGTGTAACGGGGTTCTTTCGGCACCTCACTGTCGCCCAAGGCATCTGGAGGTTGAATTAACTCAGTGGCTTAAAGACACAGCTATGAGCTTCAGCCTTCAAAGTAACCGTCTTCGCTTTCTTCGAACAACGTTTTTGGAACAAAAGACAGTGCTGGCGCTAACTGCGCTAGAACATCTAGCGTCGTCCTAACGATCTCCGTGACCTGTTCAGTTCTTTTTCTTTTCGCCTTTTCTGTAGAGTTTTCCCCCTGTGTAGCACTTCCCCTTTCCACGTGCCGTGGGGCAAACAGGGTTCAAGCCTTGTTAACGTCCCTGCCTTTTTTCTGCCTCCTTTCTTTCTTCTTTGGACCTTTCAAGGCAAAAATCTTAAGTTCTCCATTCTGCGAAAAAGCGCCGCTGTTGTCCGATCGAAAAAAATGGCCGCCAAGGACACGCCTGATCTGGTGGGATTTGAACCCCGGTCTTCACAGCAGTAGCCGACTGTGCTATCCCTGTGCCACGGAGAAAGAAGTATTTGAGGAGGGGAATCTGCTGGGCTGGGACAGCGCGGGCGGGCGGCACGTAAATGTCACTGTCTGGCGAGGAGGAAATGCAGCTTGCGGAGCAGCACAACAGGTGGTGCGTCGAGCGCGTTGCCATAGTTTACATGTTCCTCTAGGGGCGCGACGCACAAAAATCGTAATATCATCAAATATATTGTGAAAATTGCCAGATTTCGTTCTGTAGAATAAATAAATAGAAGTGCCGGTCATTTTAGCAGCAGGTATTGATAAATACTGCCCCAATTACAAGCCGTACAGCGCTTGAAAAGAAGCACTAGAAGGAATCCCGGAGCAGACGACGTCTGCCGACGCAGCCTTCCCGCCACGAGTGGTTCACTCCCGCCTCTTTCGGGCGGCTTCTCAGATTTGCGCGCGCTTTTCATTTTGCACAGGCAGGGCGGCGAAGTTAGGACAGTCTAAATATAAGCTGATGGCATAGAGGATGAGAACCATCATTCACTGGAACTAATCATACCTAGATTCTCAACCACATGTTTTTTTTTATTGTAGGTTCGTGTTCTAAAAAAAATCAAAGCCCCCTTCGTCCTACGAAAAATGTTTGAAACGCGATGATTTCTTCCGCCGTTAACCGACTCCAATGAAAGTCCAGTCGCGCGGGGGATTCGTCGGCGTCGTCTGCGTGGTCTGCCCACGGCGGCAGCCGGCTATGCGCGACTGACCTTGAACCGGCGAGCCTTCCCCTTTCGCGACAGACGGCGGGTCGGTGCCGTGCTCGGCGCCGTGACTTTATCGCGTCGCCGGAGCAAGCCCTGTTGCGCCTCCTCAGTAATTCTTGCTCCGTGCCCTGTACGATGCGAGCGGTAGATTGGGTGAAAGACTTTTATTAACACAAGAAGATCCCCTGGGCTCTCAGGAGTGTGAGATGGGGGAAAGGGGGAGATGGGGGAGATGGGGAAAAGAGAAAGGGAGAGGGGGTCAGGAGGTGATTTTCACTGCAAGATCGTGGAGAGGAATTATCAGTTCATCTGTTCCATAGAAAGAAACAACAACGGCAGACTTTCGTTCTAGCGGTAGCTCGGTGTCTCGAGAGTGGCGAGTTGCAGAACAAAAGTTGCTGCCGTTATTGTTGCTCCTTTTTACGTAACAGATGCCCACTTGGGGTATTGGCCAAGAATCGGGAACTTTAAGGGGATGATATGCTCGCTTCTCGAAATTCACAAACCTGTGAATTGGAAACGTAAAAGCTGTAGAATAGTGCGTGCCGCGTGACACCTGAACGTGATGGCACGTGAGTAGAACAGGTGCTCACCACTTGCGCAGATTCCCGATTCCAGGGAGGCTGTGGTGTGCCCCATGGTCTCCTTGCTGAAGTAATTCGCGCAGTAGGACGAAGAAATGAAAGCGGAGAAACAGACGCAAACACGGTGGAGTGGTGAAAAAGCCGCTCGAAGTAATTCAGTCTAAAAGACACAGGCCTCCGCGTTCACAACGGATCAGAAGTGCCTCCTCATATTTTACTGTTTAAGACTTGGATAGCAAACTTAAACATACGTTTAAGGAAGCCACAAAATTATTTTACGGAGTAAAATCTAAAGTGGATGCTACGTATGTTCTCGTGATTTAAGTCCACATAGAGAACAAAATGTGCCGTCACTTTGGTTTCTATGAACTTTTGGATATAGATGGAGCAGACCTTTATTCGTGCTAGGTCTATATTTGACCAGATACGGTAGTTTGAAACGCTCATTTTGCTGGACGCGTCTCACACTTTCCGCGGGCGATAACTGCCGCCGGCGGAGTGCAAATTTTCCTTGCAAACCGACGTCATTTGCATGCGCTCATTAGACGGCCGTCATCGTATTTGCCTCAGGATAATAAGTTGGGCAAGTTCGTTAATATTCATTTCGTTGAAACAGGGCGTCACCAGACGGGGAACATAAAGGGGGAATACACAGGACGGGCTCTGAAATCATAAACTGAGGTTTATCGACAACACGTGTGCGTGGAGGTGTCACGTGATTAGGCGGTACAAAATGCAAATGAACGAAAACGTGCAGCCAATAAACTTCGGTTGGGAGTTCAACCTGTCGTGTGTAAACCGCTGTTCTACCCCATCTAGTGACGCGCTGTGTTAAGGAAACGTATACGCGTCTAACCAAAGCCCATCACTTTCCTCATAGTATACAAGGTCATTTTTTGCGCACTTGAGCTTTTTTTTTTTTTTTTTTTTGAGCGGAAGCTTTCTTAATGATACCTATGGGGATCGGTCAAAAAGTAATGCATTTCCCAATAGACCGGCTGGTAGACCGAAAAGGTCTGATAAAATGTCTGCACACATGGCGCGTGCGCTAAACGGGGCTTTCAATGTCTCAAAACGGTTACTCGAAAATCACGAAAAAGAAACGGTTCTAGATAAGACAACACAAGCATCGACCATTAAGAAGGAGTACAAGAGTACACCTTTATCTCATAAGCCGCGTACCGGCATACCCTTAGATCGTTCGTGGGCGCGTTTACTTAGTGCGCGCAAAATCGTCGCATGGGTTCGTTCTATGTTTGATATGTGGATCATTGTGGGTTTGACTACAGATTGGACGCCCTTCCCTTGGGTTGGACGAAGCAATCGCGCTTATCTCAACTTTCTTAAGGAAGGGATGGTAAAGTTTTTTTCCCCTCATCTGTTTTATTTTTAAGTCGAAAGCCTTAAGTGTCCAAATGTGCGAAAAAGTGCGGTTGTTTCTGCCCGGTAAGGAAGTGGCCGCTGCTACAAAGAGTAAATATTAAAGCATATTTCAGTTGCGTATGGGAATACAACCCGAGAACCCAGACTATGAACCCATTGCGTTATCACTGCGCTGCGTCAGCACGTTTCCAGGCACGTGAGTAGAACAGGTGCGCGACAGTCACGGAGAACTGTGATTCTGGGGAAGCTGTCGTGTGAAGTGTCGCCCTTCGAAGTCATTCGTGCCAAAAGGCGAAGAAACTAAAGACACCAGCACGATGGAAGCGTAAGGAAGTCTTTTATATAGATGTAGCCAGGGTGAGCCATACTGCTTTCGTCTCTGAAACACGTCAGCAGACTGATGTTCTCCGTCGAATTTTTGATCTTTTGTTCTTTACACCTGCACACGTCTTTCGGGCTGGCAATTGTACTGGAGTTGCCTCAGTGAATTTTTTGTGACAGTAAACTCGGTTGATTCGAAGCGTATAAACATGTCGTTTCCGTATCTCTCCACATCACTGCCACGTGCAGCTGCGACGTCGCTTCCTGCGTAATAATAGCAGCAATAGTCAGCTATAAAACGGCCAGCGTTTCAAGCAGGTTACAGTAACTGCGCGTGTATACGGCGCAACGCCGTTTTCGTTCTCAGCAAAATTGGTTTTTCCGAGGCAGCCGCGCGGCGGCTCCTGTGGCGACCCCGTTCTCTGTCAGCTCGTAATGAGTCGAAACGCCCTCCTCGTGCGTATAAGCGGAGCAATTTGCTTCCTGAAGAGAGAAAAATGAACGCCTACGTCCCGTATAAATAATCCCTCGCGCGTAGCGCGGCGCCGCTCTTACAGCTCGTGCGGAGGGAAACGCGCTGGGACAGAACTGCGTTTTCCGTCTCTGCTGACGAAGAGAGGCAAATTTCTGCAACACCTGGTGCTGGCTAATGAACAGTAGCCTTGCTTTTAATCGCTTCTTTTGTTCTTCTTTTTCCGCAGGCGTTCTCTGTAAGCCTTGCTTCCTGTTTTGCAACTGTAACGCATCGCTTGTCCGGCTAGCGTATGGCAGGTAGTGCTTTGTAAATGCAGCAGTACCTGTGAAGAAGTTAGGTGCCCAGAATTGCTCCCCTTTTTTTATCTTCTGCTGGCTGCGCGGGTTAGCCTTAACGCGTTCATTTTGCTTTTTTTTTTTCGCGCTGTACACCGGCAGTATGCTCGACAACAAGTTACGAAAGTTCATTAGAATGCGGCAGGCAATTATAATCAAGCAAATCAGCTGTCGTATTAATGTTTTTGTTGTTAGTTTAGTTGATGATGTATGTTTTTGTTAATTATTAACTATTGAGGAGCCCTTGGACATAATAAATGTATCCTGTATCCTTGAGGAGAAGGAAGTCATATTGCGATTTTTTATGAGTGGTGGAGCGCGTGCCACCATACAGTTGGGCGTGCTTCTCTTGTTTCTTTACGGCTCTGCAGTGAAGAGGGGTTCGAGTTCTTGTCGACCTAAGTGGGATTTGATGTTTACCAAAGCGTCATCGAAGATCCCTTCGAAAAGCGTTCCTGATAGATCTTAACGCGCCAACTGTGCACGCGATCTGACTAAGCGCAATTAGCGCTCGGTGACAGCGGATAGCGGTAGGGAATAGCGTATCTGAAGTAGTATCCTCAAGCGCCCCAATCTGTGTTACAGAAGATTGGTTCCATACAGATGTAGCACTGCTGATGTCTGCATGCTGGTGTACTTCTTAAAAGGGTCGCGACTTTCAGAAGAAAAAAAAAACATACCTTTAGTGCATAACTAACTCCTTGTTGATGAGTCATCACCATCGTCATCATAAACCTTTTGCCTTCGCTGCAGGACTAAGGCATTTTAGAATGGCTTCTGATTACTGTTAATTTTCAGTAAATGGAATGAAATAGTTGTGTGAATCTGTTTTTGTGCGAACGTTAGGAATCCCGTCGTATAATTCTTGGAAGCTGTCTTCACGGTGTATAGTGACTCCCAAGTATTGGTCATTTTTCAAGGCGTTCAGGGAAGCCAGCTTACGGTGCCGCTTGTGCCGCTCCTCTGCTTCAGCTTGATGGTCGACCTATCTCCCGCCCATCTTATCTCCCGTCTGTATTTTTCTCCTTTGGTCGCAGAACAGGTTGTAGTGCTGGCTCTTGGCGAAATTGCACGTTTGAAAAGTGCGCTATGGAAGTGAGCAGCTCGATTGTAAATTCAAAAGCGGTGCAGTCTTTTTTAACTATCCGCAGAGGACGGCGAGGGGATGAATGGGTTCTATCGCTATATTGAGAGGAGCCGCTCACTAAACTGAGCGCCTCATCCTAAAAGATGCGCGGATACCATATAATGCCAGCGATAATACCACGGACGCCACATAACCCGCGAAATAGACATAATTCCCATCCGCGTCGTACTTGCTACCCATCAGCGGAGTATCCGTACAAGCAGCGTGACGCTGGCTGAGTGTAGTTGCACCACAGTCGTCTTCCTCTGGGTGAAGGCGGATGACGTGGGCACGGAAGAACATCTAGAGCACTGCACGGGCCCGGGCCGGCCCGAAAGCCCGGGCCCGACCCGGCCCGCGGGCCGGGCCGGGCAGCCCGAAGTCGATTTTCGGCGGGCCCGGGGCCGGGTCTCCGGGCCTCGACCCCGTGGGCCCGGGCCGGGCTCGGGCTTGAATTCATAGGCACGGCGTTAATAGGTCCGACGCGAAGTGTAGAGAAGAACTTAAAATGAATATTCTTGGTTTATTTTTGCGCGCTTCTTGCTGTTAGTTGTACGCATTGTTTTAAAAACGTGTTTTGCTAGGTCTGATGTTCACTATACTGTAATTTTAATGACATTTCTTGTACTGCATCAAGATTTTATAATTTGGTGTATAACATACCAAAGATACGATTACAAGGAATGCCCAAGAGGGGAAGAAATTAATTTCACATATCCTGGAGCTGTGCACCTATGTCTATGTATGTACACGTGTGTTTTTAGATGTCGCACCAATCAAGAATGCGGCTGGGCCGTGGCCGGGAATCAAACTCGCGTCGCCATGGGAAACACCACCGCTTAACAACCACTGCAGGTTGAAGTATTTCAACGCGCGTACATTACCTCGTGGATTCAAATGCGGATCAAAAAAATTCAGCAATGCAACTTGTGTCCGAGACAACCACGTGAAGTTGCCAAGAGTATTGGTATCAAAGGTGATGGTGTCTCTCGTCTAGATACGAGCTATTGTTTACGGCCGATGTGTGTGAACTGCAGACGGTGAAAGCTAAAACTACGTTCAGTTCTGACGTGCTTGTACAGCACTAGATGCCCCCGTCTGATGGCCCGGAATATAATAAACAAACTTTCTTCAGCGTCAAAGACCGGGCCTGGTCCACACGCGCGGTCCCCTCCCTAGGCCAAAAAATAAATTACCGGGCCGGGCCGGGCCTGGGCTTGAGAATGCGGGCCCGGCCGGGCTCGGGCCAGGCTCACTTATAAATGCCCGGGCCCGGACCGGGCTCGGGCTAGGTGTTATGGGCCCGGTCGGGCTCGGGCTTCGCGAAGCGGGCTCGGGCCGGGCTCGGGCCTTAAAATCAGGCCCGTGCAGTGCTCTAAGAACATCGTTGTCGCCGCATCTGTTGTCCGCCTTCTTTACCTTTGTACACAGCTACGCAGCTCCCGGCCCAAGGCCGGCAGTCGCTGCGGCTTGTGCCGCCTCCTTGGAGGAGCGCTTGGCTCATGCTAATGCGTACGTATTTGTTTGCGCGCACCTTCATCGCTCGAAAAGAGTTGCCTCTTTCTAGAGCGCACAGCGGGATGGGGGGAAGAAACTGGATTGTGGGAAGGCTAAGAATAAGAATAACAGTGTTTCAAGAGTAGACTGACGCCTCCGGCATTGTGACAACACCAAGGAATGCTTTCTTCCCCGTTCTCTCAAATCATCATAGTCATTATCACCAATGTCAGCATCATGTCTTTTAAACGCTAGAGGTGGTTTACCCGGCAACGACGCCGCGACTAAGCGCGCTGCATTTTTTTTAACAGCAAAGCTGTTTAGCAAATCGTGATTTTTTTTCGTGTCCGCAGTTAAAAATACGAGGAAAATATCGAGCGCGTGCACGTGACCGCGGGCCCCGCGGCGACCGCCCGTCAGTTAAAACAAAATTAAAGAAATGTTTAACGCTCGTGTGTGCGTGCCTCGCGACGACCGCCCAGCGTCCCCTGCGCACGTTAGTCAAGCCAAGCTAACCCACTTACCGGCCGAGATTGGCCAAGGCCAAGATTTGCCACAAAAAAAAAAGAAACTCCAGAGTTCACCGTAATCGTGACAACACTTGCTCGGAACGAGAAAGACACGCCATAGCGTACGCCCCTTCCAAGATGACGTCCAATGATTATCACCTCCTAAAAAATGAAAGAAGCGCATACTCATAGCAACAATGATGGGGTGAAGGTCTTTGCGGCAGCGAAGAAGAAGCAAATCGGCTGCAACCGGGGACTTAAACCTTCGTGATGGACGTGAAAGCTGCCTACAGCTTCGCTACCTTAAGGTTTTGCGCGTTAGTGTGAGCGTCCTTCATTTTTTTTTTTTTTTTGATAAAGTTATTCCCTCATATATTACAACAGCTTATGCCACTGTGGCCTAAAAATCAGCGCATTTAGGCCCTGATTTAGGAATCAAGTACCCAGGTTGCAAAAAGTAAAAAAAAAAAAAGAAGAAAGTGAACAAGCAGCGCAGAATGTTCGCGCTGAGAGAGCACTTCCCGGATTCAAATCGCACTTTCATCAGAGCACCCTCGGCACTTCAAAGGGAGTTCGCGCCGGTTCCGACTCGGCTGACCTCGATCCTCCCTCTCCCTGCCTCTGAGATAACAATGTCAAAGGGAATTCCAGCGTGACGTAAAGACGGGCCCGGCTCGCAATTTTGATTCGAATTCCGGCGTGCCCAACAGCGAGGGGCAATTGTACGAGCGCAGGCGTGAGAATTATTGCTCCGTGTTTCAAGAAGGGTCCGCGTTCTTGCCTTAATTGGCTCCGTAGCGCCGAGAACTGCGGGCGCCTCGTTGGCCGCCCTTCGGGAAATCTGATAGGACGGAAGGACGCTGTGTGCGCGCGCTCCGGAAATGAAGCAGCCAGCGGTACTGTTCTCGCTTTGTGGGCCGGTAGTATTATTATAGGCCACTTTTTCTCTGTTATTGAAGGAAGAAAGGGCCGCTACCAAGGTATGCCGGCTGTTTCGTGCTCGGGACTGCTTCATCTTGTTATTTATACACGAGGAATGCATAAAAACCTGGAGCTTTTCTATCTCTCTTATTTGTTGAATTTCCATGTTCCATATATTTATTTTCGCTTAAACCCCCTCCCCCACTTCCCCCTCCCTGTTTTTCGCTCACTCACTCTCTCTTTCTCGCTCACACACACTCACTCATACACAAGCACGCCTTGATGATGGCAAAGAATTCGGTGCACGAAAAAAAATTTCTCCAGGCACTTAAGTCCGCCTACGTTCTTTGAAGGAAAACGCCTGACGATGTTCTTCAAGGACTCATTTACTGCTGCATCGTATTTGCGTCCATCTTTGTTCGTTTTCGTTAGTTCATCTTTTGGCGCGAAATACTTCAACAGGCAGACTGGTGACACACGCCGCGGCTTCTCCAGGATCAGACAGAAAGCGCGGCCGGGATGCACCTGCACTGCTCACGTGCCTTCAAGGCCGCGTGACACAACCTTCGGTCCACCGCTGGCAGCGTGCTGAGATAGCGCAGTGGTAGCTCACTGGGCTCCTAATCGGCTGACCCGGGTTCAATTCCCATATAAGCTCGTGTGCTTTTATGTTTGCCGTTTACAACGACCGCCATTTTACGTACCGGACAACAACAACAACGACGACGCTTTTTCGCAGAACGGGGCACTTAAGGATTTCGCCTTAAAAGCGCTTTCGCGTTGTATGCTGGCGCAGCCAAATCGTCTGCCATCTTTTTAACACGAAAGTGTTTTATTCCCGGATACAGGAAGATTTCGCTGACGTCATATCCGTCACGGAAGTGACGCCAGTACAACGAAGCAAGCGACCTGTAAAGGGTGCACCCCTGAACACAGGTTCTTCTGGGGGGGAAGCAACCTTTAGTACAAAAGAGTACGTTATACTTAGTGTTGTTCGTTTTCAGGTTTTATATTCTAACACGAAAGCGGTTTGTGCCGCGATACCCCAAGATTTCACTGACGTCATATCCGGGGACGGAATGACGCCAGTACACCTTTGCCGAAGTGACCCGCCAAGCACACCCACAAGACAGCCGCCGACCAGCAAATCAAGCTCAGCTGCAGATTTCGCTGCACAATTTCACTTTCATGTTTTACTGATTCCTGTGACAGAGGAATCAACCACAGTTTTTTTTTAATCTCGCGCGCAAGCTAATCAGAGCGTGAAAGCCACTATACAGACACCACTGTTCTAATCTGGCCCGCTATCGCTGCATGGCTGCCCCGCATGCATTTCACCTTGAGTGCCTAATCGTACTTCGCTCCTGAGGAGAAACAGCTCACTATAGGTATGACGCCGCCGCTCACTCTAATGCCGCCCATTTTTCCTCCGTCGATGCTCCCCCCATCGTGTATAATGCCTTCTGTGTTCGCCATCCCATCATCGCTCGGCTCATCTCTTGCGCGGAATGCCTCGCGCGTGCTCGTATACGCGTTATACGAAGCCCGCTGCGCCCGGGATAGATACATCGCGCAGCGAATGATCCTGCTTCGTGCGCGTGCCGGCGGACGCGCAGTTTGACGGCGCGGGTACCTAAACGCCCCGTTCGACGTTCGGTTCCTCGTGCTTCGCTAAGCGCCGGCGCGTGCTGCCCGCTCCGTGCATGCCACAACGCGCGGATACGGCACACATATAGCCGAGTATAAAGCACGCTCGCGCGATATATGGGCCGCACTTGAAGAACCGCCGCATCCGTGCTCGGCGCGTTCTTCTCTCCCTCTCCAATCTCTCCTCTTCCTCGGCGGCGATGGAGATGCGCCTGCCGGGTATTATTCCCCCGCGAGGTCCGGCGGCAAATGACGCTGCCCTTCTAATGACGGACGCAGTGGTGGACAACGGAGCTTAATGAGGGGACGACGGAAGGTGCGTGACTCTGTCGAGCGTATGTGTGCCGCTCAAATACGGTTTCCACTGTCTCCTAGGTGTTCACTTCTTTTTCCTTTAACCTTCACGGTGTGTGGCGGGGTTGCGGGGCGGATAACATGCTGTATATGCATATCCTGTAGCAGAGTCGTTGCTCGCGATGGGTCGTGAGCGGCTTGATGATGTCGCGCTGTCCTCCGTGACACATGCACGGTCGTCGTAATTCTTCTGTAAGTTTTTCCCTGGTTGAATGGCCAGGGACAACCGGTATTTTCGTGCCTTTGTTAGTGCTGGTGCGTGTGCCAGAAATGAAAACTTAATTTTAAATTTTAGTTCGTTGAATTGCGGGAGGCTGTTCTGTTTTGTGCTGCAAAGAAGGTAGAGTCTGTGGATTCGCAGTACTCTAGCGAACTAAACATTTCAATTAATACTAGCATTTAAGGTATGAAACGTGTTTGGCCTTCCAAGACACTGCAAAATCCGCTCTTCCGGCGAGTCGAGTGTAAATTCGGATGCTGATACGTCACCGATCTCGGTCTGCCCGTGCATGTCCGTAATCGACGTAACACAACTCTCAGTAACCTGAATCTGTGGGGATGACGACAACCAGGAAATGAGAAGAGGCGTTGCACATTAGCAGGTCATGTCATCAAATGGAAGCACTTCTCGTGGCCTCCCCCGTCATTGCCCTGCCAATAAAGGCAGTTTTCATATTGAAGAGGTGACAGTAGGCACCGTTACACATGTTGCGGCCGCGCCGTCAAACTTAAACCACCCTACTCGGACCCGCCTGAAGGCTCTTCGTCGCTCTTCTTTTTGTAGTGCCCGCAGTGCCTGTAGTGTAAGTCGGTTCCAGTGAATAAATTAAGCCATTCATTTGAGGCTTTGAAAGAGCACAAGGTCG
Source organism: Haemaphysalis longicornis (assembly GCA_013339765.2). Classification (NCBI taxonomy): domain Eukaryota; kingdom Metazoa; phylum Arthropoda; class Arachnida; order Ixodida; family Ixodidae; genus Haemaphysalis; species Haemaphysalis longicornis. Next base: position 107,783,814 of record CM023456.1, read on the forward strand.
CTTCCGCTAATATCACTTGTCAGCATATTGTGTCCCGTTCAGTGTATCCGAACAGCGCGAAACGAAATAGAGTGCTTTAAATTTTTGTTGGCTCAGATTTTGCAGTACCGGAAGTTATTTATTGAATTCATGCATCTTTCACAAGCAGCTTTCGCTGCCGTGGTTGGCAGGGCTTAGTGAAGCTCGAAATTGAAAACATCTCTGTCGTTATCTCGGTACTGGTTTGGTTACCCGTGTACTCGTGTCCTGTATTTTCGCGTGTACTCTCAGGTATGCGATTTGTAAAATCATGCACAAATGAAACGCGAACACGAGAACACGAACCATAACACGCAATATTAAAAAGGAAGGCTGTTTATGGAGGTCGAAAAACGGCGCGCTATTCGTATATTTTCAAAGCCACATTTCCCGACTTCGTTACTGTAATTGAGCCACGCGTCATTTTGTCTCGCATGGATAGAAATCACGCTATATGGGTGTTTCGGTCATATTTTTGTGCTCGCGTTTCATTAATCTATGAATGTACACTCCTGAGAGCGTGCGACTCAACCGCTTAGCGACCTTGTAGGTTTTTGGTTCGCGTTCAGTAGACTGAATGCTGCTGCTTCTTGCGAGTGTCCCTGCGACGTATCTTGAAAGCCTGCTAATTAGCTTAGGCCAGGTGGTCAATTCATTCCGAGAATTAATTACGAGCAAGACAAAGGACGTTGCATGCCAGTAACAAAGGAAAAGCGCTCACGGGATATAAGGCTTTCGCAAAAAAAAAAGTAAAATATAAACGCTGAGCTGTAATTCGAGTCATCCTGCGTAATGCCTCCTTTGTGCGGGGCTAGTGTTTTGAACATGGGACGCCGTGCTCTTGAGATCATTAGCAGTGTCGGCGGCATATCTGCTTAGCGTCGGCCTCACGCAGGGGAGAAAAAAAGTCAGCAATTATGCAAAGTCTTGTGAGGTGACTATTAAGAGGATAAGTTTAGAAGGTAATTGTAATTCTGCTTAAGAACCTGTGCATAAACCAGGATGTTCGGCGTCCTCCCAGCTATCATCTTTGCGGGTTTTTGACGCGCGGCATCGTATGTGGTATGTATGTATGTATGTATGTATGCACAAGCCACATGTATGTATGTTGTATGTAGTATAATATATATATATATATATATATATATATATATCTATATATATATATATATACTATATATATATAGATATATATTATATATATGTAAACAGAGACATTTTACTCACGTAGGGGCAATGGGACTTCCTTCAGCAGAGTAGTTGCATAAAATTGCTGCCACAAACATTTGGAACACATTTATTTTAGTTAGTTAATTAGTTATAGTCGGTTGGTTGGTTGGTTGGTTGGTTGGTTGGTTGGTTGGTTGGTTGGTTAGTTAGTTAGTTAGTTATATTGCGACTTAGTAGGTGTGCCGGTCCGTCTCAAAAGAGTAATAAAATACACGTCCCTGCGCGTAAATTGGGTAGTGCGCTTGGCACGATCGATGCCGCTGTTTAATAAGGGACCCCCTAGGAACGCCTTAATTTTTAATTTGGGCGATGACAACAACGCTGTTGAATGCAGTTGCGGCGCTGGCATTTGCTTCCCGCACTGCAGCGGTGGATCTCGTGCGGAATAATTCCGCGTCCAAAATAACTCCGCTCGCGCCGCCATAGAGCTTATTGACGAGGCGGGATTTTTTACGTAGACCCCCGCTCTTTGTTGCGTGCTCCTCGGGGCTCCTGTTTGCACAGGCATCCCTGGGCGAGAGCGCTGCTGGCGTCGGCTGGTTGGATACATGGTCAAGTACCACCGTTAGCGCGGAACATAGCAAGGTACACGGACATACCATCACATACATACCATCACAGATACAGACGTACCATCACAGACAAGACAAGGTACACAAACGGCGAACCAAGCACAGACGTAGCATCTTTTTCCCTATATAAATAAAAGAAAATGTGGAGCGCGCCTGCCTTTTGTAGGTGGCGTTTTGGTATCGATCCCTGCGTGTTTGCTGTGTTGTTGTGGTTGTAGCAGTGCCACTTTAAAAGCGACGAAACTTTTTTTGTTGTTGAATGTTTTCGTCTCACTCTTTTCGCGCAACTATTCGCGCCGCCTGTGTTGATTCTCGGTTCTTTGAAACGCCGGACCTCAAAGGAATGCGTGTTTTCCTCACCATCAGCAATTCAGATTTCGCTGTCCAATAGCCTCCCTTTTTTTATGTACGGCAATTCTTGGAATCCGCGCTTTCTTCCGTGCGGAAGGACGCGCGTGACGTCCCTATTGGTGAGGCGTTTGAAACAGGCAAATACAATTCAAACCGAACTCAGAACAGAACGCGCCGAGTTTTCACTACCACTGCGTGTTTCTGCTATCGGTGGATCAAGTACCCGTAGTAGTGGAGGCCTTTATGGGGCAGTGGGTCCAAGGAAGGGTTTGAGAGCAGTGTCAAGTACGGAAGGCGCAAGGGTTGAGAGCTATGCACTCCTTCCTGCGTCCAATTAACAGGCAACTGCAAATGTAGCGGAAATTAGGCGTATACACGTTTCAGTGAACGGGATTTCGTATGGAATGGGGACAATTGCGAGGGACAAGAGGTGTTGGTACCTTCATACGCCGTTACGCTGAATTCGTTTTTAGAAATGAAGAATTTGACGCGATTCTTATCTCGGCGCTGCTGGTGTTCCGTGCACGTCTTTTAGTTAAACAAACAGCGCGGAGAACTTCGAAGCAATCGTTAGACATTCGAAGAACGAGCCTCCGTCGCTCCAACAATGCATGCGCCGCTTTCTGCACGTGCTAAACGCCCCTCGGAAAGGCTCCTTGGGAAGCAGCGATTTCGTCTTCGCTTTACCTTCTACACGTTGAGAGGGAGACAGAAGGAGAGAGATAATGCTGACGGGTGCGGGGAAGGAGTTATCTATAACGGCTGGAAATAATACTTTCTGGCCACATAGACATATTCAATTATGTGTCTGAAACGAGAAATGGACATCATAACGCTGAAACGCTCTCGCTTAGTTTACACGTTGCCGCGATTCAGAAGCAGCTGTGACAAAAATTAAAGCAGTACCACTCAACGTGAAAGCTATCGGAAGTGCGGAGCCGTGATTCACCAGACGGGCTGTGGCGCGTTCTCCGCCCTTTACTACGAGCTACGACCCATCACGCTCTTCTCATCTCTGTCTCACTCCTCCCTACAAGAATTGAGCGGAGGCTTGTTCAATGCTATTCAATTTTCCCGCCTTTGCTATGCTCGCGCGCCTTCACCTGAAACAGCTCGCATCCTTTTCTCTACCTTTTAAATGCAGAGCATTTCAGTAACTCACGATATCACCCGCGTTGACGTCCGTAGTCGTAGTCCGCACCCCTCCCCCTACACTATATAAAGAAAAATACTATTCGGCGCCTGGTTTCGATCCCTCGACCCTGCGGGCGGAACGCAATGTACATGGTGCTCTACCCACTGCGCCACAAAGCCGACACAGAATGGGAGGCTACGAACGCGCCTTATATCCTTGACTCATTCAAACTACGTCAAGAAGCTGCTGATACAACGCATTCACTACCACCAACTCCCCAAACACTAAACGTTAACGCAATACACCCACCCCCTATGCGACGCATTTACTCGAGTCCCCCTCGCGGGGAGATGGGCCCAATTTTGTTTCTTGTTCTGCCTGGAACAGCACGAGCGGGAGTTCTGTTCTTTTTGTGCTTGCTTTCATCTAACACGTGCTGTAGCCTTCCCGCGCCATTTCGAAAGGAGGAGGAGGAGGAAGAGGATGAGGAGGAGGAGTAAACATTTATTGAGCAAAAGGACGGGAGTGAGGGGGGGTGGTTAGCTTCCAACTTTCAGGAGGCCGCGAGCCTTTGCTGATTCCAGGACCAGGGCTTTTTGGCGCTCCGGTGCCGAGCTGGTCGCGCAGACTGTTACTGCTCGGGGGAAGGGGAGTGGATGGGGTTAGGGTTGCATGGGCAGGAGTAGACGAGGTGATAGCTTTTGATAGGAGTGTCGCAATGCGGGCAGTTGTAGGTTGTATGGGGATGGAGATATGTGTACGAGGATGGTGTGGTTGTAAAAGGTGTCAGTTTGTATTGTGCGGTAGATATATGCCTCGTAGTTGGATAACGTGTGATGAGGAGGATATGTTCTTCTCGTGTGGATGTAATGTGACAAGAGTGAACTGTAGCTGTTGTCGAGGGATGCCAGGTGGGTAGCTCCACTGCCCGTGCACCTCAGGTTAGCTGTCGGTGAGGATGGGAATGCCCGGGAGTGGTTTTTAAGTGCGAATGCACTTCTTAAGCGAGCCTGAATCGTCCGCCGCCGTAGTCCGCATAGCAACAGCTGCGGGTGCGCGCGCTCCTCGTCTTCCCTAGCAACGGGGGGAGATGGGAGCGCGCTGCCTGGCCGCGTCCCCATGGCTCATTCTTGTTGTTGTTCCTGCTGACATGGCACATACCCACGTGGGGGATTGGCCAGGAATCTGGCGTGAGAAGGGCTAATGCACCCGCTTAAAGGAGTACTGACACGAAATTTCAAAGCTGAGATCCGCTCTAGCAATCAAGTACAACGACAACACAAATAGGTGTCTGTGAATAAATGCATCTTTCTTTCTTTGTAGTTGTGTGTGTGTGTGTGATCTCTCTTTCGCGAACATTACCGAACCGCGCAAATTCAACTCGTGCATTCGCACTTTTACATTCTTCCCCTCGGGGAAATGAGGGGAATTATTTTTCTTCGGCGTCCGCTTTTTTCGTTTACTATGTAAAACCCAACCCAATGAGCATTCCTGACTAAATGGACGGGGAGACTGCCGATTAAATACGTATATTTTGTCTCAAATGTACCTGCAGCTTTCTTTGCGCTAAATAATGGGGGCATGCATGACAAAGGCCAGCGGTTCTGGGATTTCTAACGGTTCTGCCTATACCAACCTCTTACCCAACTATCCTCTCAACTCTTGGCCGGAAGGCTGGATCGAGGGACAAGCTGGTATCTGTTTGAAGCCTCTGTTTGGGTACGTGATGTCGTGTGGCTGCGGTGGCCAGATGGCGTGACCGCGGACGAGCCACAACGACAAGCCGGGCCCCTAAAGCTCTCTGCACTTAAACGTAAGGATGGCCCTGGAAGCGCGTGAGATACTGCGTACGTACTTCCACAACGGACCACTTACGAAGTTGTGTTTTTAGATACCTATGTTTGGGACTTCTCATTATTGCACGTACAGGTTCGAATGAAGGGACATGCTTTTAGCTGCGTGGGTTAACCTGCAACACTATTTAGCAGTTCTCGTGTCATCATGTATCATCATGTATTTAATGTATACTCACCAGTCTTAAAATATTTAAAGGGGTAATTTCGGCTAGTTGACCTAGCATCGCGGCAACAGCAGTCCATAATCCGACAAACAGAAAATGGCAGCATCCCCACTCCGTGGATGATGGCGAGGGTGCGGAGTACGGGGACTCGAAATGACATCGAAGTTGCGCCCCGACCGTCATTCGATCTGAGCCGTGAGTTGCACCTTGATTATTCCCTGAATGAAACGGCAACTCACGGCTCAAATCGAATTTCCATTGGTTTTCGCTTGATGCTGGTGTGCGCACGGATGGACGCGGACGGACATTGAGAGGTCCTAAGGTACACCGCACCGTTACAGGCGAGGGAGTAAGTCGTTTGGCTCTCGGGTACTAACTCACTGTCGTAGCCCAATGGGTGAGACGACTGACACTGACTCTGTCTGGTCTACCAGACACAGGCTCGAATCCTTCCGGTGCCTGTGGGATTTTTTGCGATTGTAAATGCTATGCTCACGGACGCGGATGGACATTGTGCGGTCCTAAGGTACTCCGCACCTAATATGCGACGCTAAGCGCTGAACGACAACTCGGTAGATTAGGCAGAAACTGCGCTGGTTAAATTAGTGCATGATTAACTGCCTTATGGTTCAGCATTGGCTTTATTCCCTTCTTATGGTGTACTATGTGCCATTTGGGCGCTGACCTCTAAAAAAAGTACAGCTCAGGTTTGTTTTGCTGGTACGTGTGACTGAATAAAGCAGGGAACAAGCTCGTTTAGAACTTGAATTTATTGTAAGGAACAAACTCGTCTGGAACGTTCGTGCATAAGCATGCTTTTCCGTTGTTGTCCTGTAAAAATAAATGATGACGTTGCGCCAGGTCCTCAATTTCGGCAAATGGCAGCGTCTGCTCCAGGCAGGGTCTTATAGAATTTTTCCCCTTGTAGAGTCAGTCGTTCCATATTGCGACCTCGAAATCCCAGAATGCGATGCTTGCACGCTTCAAAACATTTGCTGTTACATGGTTACTGCAAAAGTGGTTTCTGAGAGATGTTTACAGTTCTCCAGAGAAGTTACACGCATTTTTTTTCGTTTCCTTTTCCTTCTTTCTTTCTTTCTTTCTTTCTTTACTAGCGAACTGTCGTGAAAATGCATTTCTTCCCGCTGAACTCTTCTGAAACTGTGTTGTATGTGAGAATTCTCAATTTCCTTCGTTCTTTCTCGCTCTTGTGTTTGCTCACTTTCATTGTCTGCTTTTTTTTTTTTTCACAGTCAGTTTCGGCTGGATCGGCGGGGAAAACGGCTGTCGGAAACAACTCGCGAGGTCTCGTTCCCCCCGCCGCGTGCAAGCGACGTTGTCGCGAACTCGGCGTCTCTCGCGTTCGCCTGAACGAGTTTTCGTCGTCGCCTGAGAACTACTTGGCCTTCGCCGCCGACACCGCGGAGCCCGCGTAACTCGTTTCGCACAATTCAACGCAGCCGCAAATGCCACGCCGCGGAAAAACGAAGTTGCTTCTGCCGCTCCATTCGCCGCACTATCTCGAACGCTGATTTACTGAACGCTGCCTTCTTGCGCTGTCCCTCACTCACTCACTCACTCACTCACTCACTCACTCACTCACTCACTCACTCACTCACTCACTCACTCACTCACTCACTCACTCACTCACTCACTCACTCACTCACTCACTCACTCACTCACTCACTCACTCACTCACTCACTCACTCACCACTCACTCACTCACTCACTCACTCCACTCACTCACTCACTCACTCACCTCACTCACTCACTCACGCACTACTCACTCACTCACTCACTCACCACTCACTCACTCACTCACTCTTCATCACTCACTCACTCACTCACTCACTCACTCACTCACTCACTCACTCACTCACTCACTCACTCACTCACTCACTCACCACCACTCACTCCATCACCACTCACCCACCCAGTCAGCTCACTCACTCACACCCCCTCCACGCACTCACTCACCCCACTCACCCCCTAGCAACGCACTCACTCACTCCACGTTCACCACTCACTCACTCACTCCTCCGCACGCACTCACTCACTCCACCCACCCACTCACTCACCACTCACCCCCTCTCTCTCTCTCTCTCTCATCTCATCTCTCTCTCACGCTCTCTCTCTCTCTCTCTCCTCTCCCCTCTCTCTCTCTCTCTCTCTCTCTCTCTCTCTCTCTCTCTCTCTCTCTCTCTCTCTCTCTCTCTCTCTCTCTCCCCTCTCTCTCTCTCTCTCTCTCTCCGTGCGTTTGCGGGCGTGCGTGCACGTCGATGACCGCTATTTATTTTCTCCCTGAAATGCACATTAGCAGTTTGAGCCGTATTTTTTCCCTTACGTCCCACACCGTAACTGGGAGGTGATAACTAGAGGCAAGTACACCAAGCGGGGCATAAACGCAGAAGATAAACCCGCACGCTTGCGCGCTAGTACTTAGTACTCGCGCGGCCACGTATTCAAAACAGGTTCTTCGTCGGGGTTGGGCAAGCCATTTCGTTTTTTTTTTTTTTTTTTTTTCTGTGCCGCGCAGGCGACATGACGCTGGCGTGGGGGCCGAGTAGTACGCCCAACAATCGCGAAGGCTTGGGGCACTTTGTCTCCACCGCGTGTTGCAAACCGCCGGTGTCAGTCCAATCGCGTGTTTTCTCCGGGCTCGTGCGTCTTGTGCGTCTCGTTAATTACTGTCTGCTACCTACAAGCGAACCGCCTGAATGAGACACGAGGGCGCCTCAAACTGTCGCGTCCAGTGTTTGTGACCCTAACTGTTTCAGGGGCAGCGTTTATTCAGACCATCTGGCGTTTGCCATACGGTCTCCGTCGCCGCGATTCGAACCCGTGTCCTGGTGTACAGCGGTGAAATGCCGTTGCCACTACTGGCGTTTTGATGCAGATGGCTTCTCGCGACGAAAGTCGATGTAGCTTGAGCGTCCTGGATACACCGAGTTCCCTCAACTTCCCTGAAGGCGCCACATAAACGCCGCGTAATGAAACTGCGCGAAAAACTCTGGAACTGAGAATAGTAGTAAAGACGCGTTTCGCTTCACGAGGATAGGTGAGGCTACATCGTAAAACGACGCGGACTCCCCTAAATACTCTTTTTCGTAAAAGCGGCTCCTGCTTGCATCGATTGTGCTGACTACTCTGAATGGATCTGTGCGCATCAACTTCTGCAACACCATCATCATCATTGACACCACCTTGCATTCTCGCCAAATTGCATTGTCACCATACTGCATGGTCCCCACTAGCATTGACATTACATTCATCCTGCGTGCCGAACTCGACGTCTTAGCTCGGCTAACATCACGAGACTTCGTTAAAGGTCGTCTCTCTCTCTCTCTCTCTCTCTCTCTCTCTCTCTCTCTCTCTCTCTCTCTCTCTCTCTCTCTCTCTCTCTCTCTCTCTCTCTCTCTCTCTCTCTCTCTCTCTATGCGTGTCTGTGAACTATTTAGTGTAGCTGGAACATTCTATTACTGCTACTGATACTACTAAACTCTAGTACTACTTCTACTAGCCTACTATACAACTCTAGTAAACTACTCCACCATTTCTCGGGTGATCTTCTACCTCTGTTTGAACAAAACGTCACTGTGATGAAAATTTGAAAATTTGGCGTGTGGTCACACTTGAGCCAGTGCAGCAGCAGGTGAGAAAAATCGTGGCCTTTCAATGCGAAACTGTGCTGTTGCAAACACATATTAATGCAGCGCCGGGCTTGGCTAACACATGTTCGACCACACGACAGAGCAGGACTGTGCGCTACGCCCGTCGCACACGATGGCGTGTTTCCCAACAACCATCGCAACGATTAGCTTATCATGGCCGCGCTTCAGCCTTCAAGTGGTTCAGCCTTCTGCCAAGTGGTTGGTTGTTTAGTCGGACACATCAACCGGTATACTTTGCGTATAACACCTCCGGTATGCGTCATGGGGCCAAACAGTGGAATTTCGTTCGTTTATGTTATTAGCTGGCGGATTATATTTTCGGCAATAACTCTGGTTGAATGAAGCATCCGGGCTGCTGGTAGCCGTGATGAATGAACTTTTTCAAGACTAATTAAGCTTTTTTTTGTTCAACCCCCGTCTGAAGGAACTAGTGTGAGCTCTGTAAAGTGGAGTTGAACACCGAAAATCGGAATTGAGCTGCGAGTTGATTATGCTTCGTGTGCGTATATCTTTGGGCTGCGAGTTAATAATAGATAATAGTAGCACAAGCGCAAATATTATTGGCGGGGAACTTTTTATCGGCGTTTTTCTGATAGTCGATGTGGCACCAATAGTTGAGTCCTTGCTCAAGTAGGCTTCGTAAATGAGTGGTGTTCACAACTGTCTTTCTGTGCTTTCGTCTCTGCTGATGCTAAATCAACCAGCTCAAAACGTTTTCATCCTCAGTGAGAAACTCGGATCCGCTTTCGTAGAAAAAAAATGCGTCGAAGCGGCGTCTGCTATGGGAAACGCTCATTGTCCCAGCCTTTCGGTTTATATTGTCGCACCGAACTTTCGCCGAGAAAAAAGAAAGAAACGATTGAGATTAATGAATGGTGCCATCGAGGAATTCCGTCGACCGACCGTCCCATATCTCTCGAACGTATAGAAAATGAAAGCGTCGCATGGTTTTGTTTCCACGCCAGTCTCGCCAGTTTTGCTTTTTTCTCCTTACTGTCTTGCTATTTTTCCCCCGGCGAGGGATTTCGCGTTACGATGCTCTTGCAACAGTGCCGCCGAAGAATTCCGCCCGCCAATGCTCCCGGGAGATGAAGTTCCCTGGACTGTTTCATTCTCTGAGCGCCTCGGGCTCTTTCTATGTTTCCGCTTTCGCGGTATTAAGAGAAACGGTTATGACTCACAAGAATTTATATTCATGGCGCGAAGGGCGCCTCTTTTATCCTCTGAAATGTCACCCGCATGTTTTATCGGGTGGGGGCGCCGCTTGGAACAACGTATTTTTCTGTGTGCATGTGCGGGCGGGCGTGAGGGGATCCCGAGGAGTAACTTGAGACCGAAAACGGCAAAAAAGCGAGGCCTTATTGTGTTAAAAAGGCGACGCTGAGACTGCGTTTTTCGACCGTACATCAGTTCCGGGGTGCATGTCTTCCTCTCCTTCTCTTCCTTTTCCTATCCGGCATGTTTACGTACAACGGACGGACATTTATATACGACAGCGAATTTCTGCTCTACGTTGGAGCTCCCGGGGGCGATGCTGAGCGCTAGGGATGCGCCTCACTTGTTTTGGCGCAAAATTCAAACGCACATTTTGCTGTTTGGTGCGTATGTCTCCCTCTATCGCACGCGCGGCGTGGCAAGGAGTAGTAGGGTGGGTGGGATGATGATGCGCAGCCCATGGAGAGAAATTCGGTGGAAGAGCTTATTTCTGGTTGGTCGCAGCCGGGCTAGCATGCCTGGACTAGCCCGGCCGTGTGCCGGTGCGTGCGGTTCGTCTAGTGAAGCTGTTGGCGTGCCCTCTCTAGTCAGCGCACGCCCTGCATGGAAAGCGGTGGTGCTCGTGAAGCAGCAGGTGCGCTGACGGCGAACTTGTTCCCTGCGGTGCGCAGCGCTGACAGCGAGGCCGCTTCTAGTCGCTGCGACAATGGACGGCTGGGCGCATGGCTTCATGTCTCTTGCAAGGACATGGACAACAGCCGTCCGTTGCCCTGCGCATGATAGCAGGTCGCGGCGTACGATTTGGGCTTGCAGAGAGAGAGAGAGAGAGAGAGAGGGAGAACAACTTTACCGTGTGCCTTGCTAAGGAATTTCATGTTGCCTCTATCAGCAATGCACGCTGGTCAGAGAGAAGGTTTGGACGAGAAAATTGGAGATGTTTGGAAAGGGAATCGTTGAACAGCCGGAGCAAGCGAGAAATAATTACTCCAGTGGAGGAATAGCGGGGGGAGGGGGGTTACGGGAAGGAGAATTTAATTGAAGTAACTGTACGCCAAAGCGAAAAATGCGATACAAAGCGTAAGTAGGTCAGCGTAATTATCATTATCGCTAGCATTGGAATCGGTGCGAGCGCCGCTTCTCATTGTCTCCACTTTTTCCTCCTGGCGGCGCGCGGATAGCCACGTATTTTGCTTTTGGGAGACTTATTTCGGGCAATCGAATATCCCGCTGATATAGTGGCAACGGATAAAAACAGCACGGCTCATTGATGTTTCTCACTCGGCCCGTGACCGGCCCCCGTTGCCGAACATGACCACGGCGCGAGACGCGGGCTTAAACGAGTCAAGTCTCCGAAGGCAAGCTTCAAATGCGCGTGTTTTCGAAGTTAGGAGCTATTCACGCAGCGAGCGAGAAGCAAGCATAGGACGTGCGCAAGCCGTTCATACGTGACTATTTGATGCCCCACAGTCGGCATCAAAACTTCGGTTGTTCAGGAACTACGTGGAGCTACAACAAGCTTCAGGAACTACAAGTGACGCTTCGTACCTGTTCATTTTCCGTGAGCCTAAATTATGTCGGCTATAAACTGACTATTGTTTTAAAGCCGATAGTATTTCTTGGCATGCTTAAACACCGATATTTTGGTCTGTCTGTATGTCTGTCTGTCTGTGACTCAATTCAGCCACCCGGCCAAAGTGGAACAGAAACGGCACAATAGTCTTATATACTCACACCCAAGTATAACGTCTAAATCCGGTAGCAGTGTTCATACTCGTCAACATTGTTGAACACGACGTTACACAAATATAAGTCAGAAAATCAATACCTGAGTGATATTTTCAGTGTTCCTTTTAAAAAATTCACGGATGCTTGGTTTTTAAAGTACTACATCAATAAAGTACTACATCAACTGCAGAAAACCGTCGCCTGCTGTTGCCCGCGCTACCTGGCGGCATTTAAAAAATCAAACGGCAACAGCAGTGAAAGGTTCTACTATAGGTTCCACGTTCCGCTTGGAACGCTCGTGGAGTAGAGCAACGTGGTTCTATAAACGTTGTAGTCGGGTGCCTTAATAGACGCGCGTCTCTGCCTTACGGCAGCGCTGGCATCGGGGAACCGACTTAGAGCAGTAGAACGCGGTAAATTTAAATTGACGACCAAATCTGTAGCGTGTCATCTTGTTAGGAGCGAGGCGGGAGAGGAACAGCATGAGAGGTGAGCGGGAAAGAGAAGGGGGGCATTTACTTGCAATGGGCGCCAGTCGACTATCGTCTCTCGTCGGCATTTGCAACAAAGAAGCAGATACGCGGCCATTTTTATCCGGAAGAATTTCGAGTCTTTGCCCCGCCGACTGTTGTGGTGAAAACAGGTATGGCGTGTTCACCGGCAACGTCCCCCGCCTCCCCTCTTCCTCTCAAACTTTCTGATCCTGCAGCGACCTATGAATTCCTACGCTCTACCTCACGGGAACGAAAACAAAATGGCGTCTGTCAGACGCTTCTCACACGCGCTACTGCAGCTCCGAGGTTGTAATGAACAGCGCCGCTCCTTCATTCAACTGCGTTAATCCCGCCCTTCGCGCGGGAAAAAACAAAAAAAGAAATCATGTCTACAACGTCTGTGGTGCGCGTCATCGGAAAAGGGTGCAGCCGTTGCCGTATATTCTTTTTTCTGTTTTTCCTTCTGATTTGTTGAGATAATAGAACGTCGTCAACGTGGGCTCTAGACGAGCTATAGTTACCGAGAGAAATACCCGCCAAGAGAGGGGATATCGGAGTATGCGACGAGCTGTCAAGGCCGGTTGTGAGGGTGTGACCATGGCGAAGAAACCAAGAGCAAGGCGTCGTTCGCATGACGCCGCTACGCGCACGCGAGACTGTTCGGTACTGCCGGCACTATGACTAAGATGCATGCGTGTACTTGTTTTTACCGCTTTCTTTTTTACCTTCGTTCGAGTCATAGGCGTGGTTCGGCCCTTCCGCTCTCGACAGGGCATCATTGAGATGCAGGGACGGCGAAGGACCGAAAGGAGACGGAAAAATGATGGGGTGTTGTAAAGACAATGTTCATTGGCAGTTTCCTGTTGTTTCTATATATGTGCGCGCGGTATGCAGCCCCCAGCGCCGAAAGGCGTGGTCTTCAAAGCTAAATGAGGGAAAAGGTGGCTGCACCCGGTATTTTTCGTTTCTTTTACTTTATTCTGGATTTCGGTTGGCCTTGTGCGCTTCTGGCTTGCTTAGGCAATTTTGTTCGCGTTTAACCGTGATCAACGTCCGGTCACATACGTTGAGATATCCTCTGTCGCGGAAGAAATGATAAAGACTTGCTGGGGAACTCCAAGTTTGTTGCCGTGCTTTAAAGGCGAAAGCCTGGGGATACTTATCACTCACTTCTTTACCGCTCTATTAGATGCGACTCCATCTCATTCACTCGCCTTGTCCCTCCATACGGCGTTGTCGTTGTCCGTCCACACCCCTCCCCCATTCTCCTCGCCGCGCGAGCTGCGCTCTCCGCCGCTCACCCCCTCTCCTCTCCGATAGCGAACACTCTCTCGCGAGGGCCATTGAATTGGATTCGATTGGCTTGGCTTGGCTTAGATTGGATTGGATTGGATTTGGATTGGATTGGATTGGATTAAAGTGGATTGTGTTGCGTCATAGCCGCGGCAGGGGGTTCACGGCACGTTTCACGCGATGGGAGAATCAACCTAACGGAAACAACAACGGAACCCCCTATGCGTCGCATCAACACAGGGGTTCCCGCGAGGGGAGGTGGGAGAAATTTTTTTTCATTTGCGTCTCTTTCTTTGCTTTTGTTTATTCGCCTTTTGGAAAGAATACGTTCACATCATGACATGTCACGCGCGACGCAGTAGGGTAACTTTTGTTCCGCTGCTGTCAACGTGCGGGGATTGCGCGCTGGTGACGCAGTCGGTTTCTACCCTAGGGACCATGGTTCAGTTCCTACGTGAGCTCAGATATGCTCTTTCTGTTATTTGAGAATTATGGTACTTAAAATAGGTGCCGTGGAACCAAGTTGTCACAGCTTTACGTCAAATAAACCGCAAGTCCCAGGATCGAATTTACGGGGTTCCAGTTACTCTGTCCCTTGCGTAAATTTGGTGCCGATCCGCAGCTGCCAAATGTCATGCCACTCAGTATTTCCTGCTCGGTTCGAAAAAGCAGAGGGCGGTGAATGTGCTCTTTGGCTTACAAGGCAGCGAAACGCCTTCATCCGAAGCAACTTTTCGCTGAGATAGAGAGCGTCAAACTCCGAGATTTCTGTCGTATCCGCCCTCTTTCAGGGGCTCACTGGTCGCAACGTAATATCATCATCTGTGCCACACCGCTATAGGTGGTGGTTTGTAACTCGCAAAAGCGGCTACGCGGGGAAAGAGCGAACGAAGAAACTTGCAATACCTCGTGATTGTCCAGTATTGTGGTAGCGAGCCTAGAGGCAGACGATGGACCAGGTAATGGGCCCCCTCTGCACTGTTACTAAGGTAACGTGCGGCACTATACCTCCCGTACGCGTAGATGCGTTTCCTTGTCAGCACAGCCAGCCGCCATCTGAATCTGCTGTGGGAGTTGTATCACAGCAGAAACCTACCTAAAGCACGCGAAACTACCCCAACTGAAATAAATAACAGCCAAAAAGAACCTAAAATGAATGAAACAATGCAATTGTAAAAAAAATATATAACGTGCGTAAATGCTCACCGCAGCTAGCACATTCAGCCCTTTGCTGACCTATAGGGAGAGGCGAAACCAACCTAAAGCGGACAAAATCACCGTAATTCGCGTTGTGCTGCTGAGCACGAGGTGGCGGGTTCGATTCCGGGCCGCGGCGGCCGCTTTTCTGATGGAGGCGGAAAGCAAAAATGCCCATGTGTTCGAGATTTCGGCGCACGTTAAAGATACCAGGTGGTCAAAACTAATCCGGAGCCCTCCATCGCCTGCGTTGCGTCGGCGCGTTAAACCCTACATTCAATAAAAAAATCATCATAATTAAAAAGACAACAGTTAACCGACGTAACAGGAAACAGCCACGGTGTTTCAAAATATTCAACAGAAATAGTCGAAACCGGCCTAAAAGAGGCAAAACCACAAAAACGTACAAAAAACAGTAGTTGAAACTGACCTAAAGGTAAAGAAGCTACCCGACATCCCATTTATAATGCATAAAGGCGTCGTAAATAGATTATATGCGTGATTAAAAGCTATATTCTTCAAGTATGACGAATCACTCGAAAATTAAAAATGAAAAAAAAAAGCAGGGGTAACGGGATTCGGACCCCGGTTTGGATCTTGGCCTGTGCAGAATCAAAACCACCACACTGCGAGACCAAAACGATTTTGAGCGATTAGATTGGGTGCCACAAGCACGTGTATATAGCTTCAATCATGCCCCTAGATGGCGCCATGCGTCACTTGGCTGGGCTCGACTAGGAAAGCGCCTACAGTACACCCCAGACGCCGTATTCAAGGGGGCGATGCGGGACGAGTCGCCCCCTTGAAGACGGCGTCTGGGGTGAAACCAGTGTTAGAGTGAACCAGAACTTTACCGGTGTGATAACTGGACTCCAATTAATGCCCTTAAAAAAGCGAGCTCAGTTCTCCCCTCTCCCCCTTTCCCTTTCTTTTTTACCTGTTGAGTAACCGGTTGTACCGATCTTTTTTTGCCTTATTACCGTACTGGTTTCGCTGAACTTGTCAGGCTTCCTTGGTTGGAGCGCATTCTGCGAAATACCACTCGAATCTTAATCCCCCGAGTAGTCATTGTTGGTTGCGGGATTCTGCCGCCAAGATAAATAAGGGAATAAAGTTTAGCGCGTGCGTTATTTCAGCATTATCTTGTATCCGCGTCGCAGCATTGCTGCCGTACTTCCGGTGTAGCCAAGTTTCTTCTGCACCGTGCTGTGCCTGGACTGGAAGCAGCGTCCAGAGCCCGTCGGATACACCATGGAACAGAAAAGGTGTTTATTGGCACACAGCCAAAGTGAAGAGAAAGGAAATAACGTATGCAATCAGTCTAATTTGCTGTACAGCTTCTTGGCCAATCTACCGTCTGGGTATGCTCGATCGTCTAACAGGCACCAAACCAACTACAGCATTTTCCAACACCCTCCATCCTGCAAAAAAGCAGGAGAATGGCCTGTTGAATGAATAATCGAAAGCCGAACCTAGCCGTAATTATTGACAGGAATAATTTCATTAGCAATGCTTAATACATACCTCAGCATTCTTCTTAACTTCAGCACTGTTTGTGCGAACAGTCACCTTCCACAACCCGAAAAAGTCTTTTCTCCATTCGGAGAATCTTAACCCGAGTCAGGTGTTTCAACAGAGGGCCACATTAGTATGGCGTCTTGGCGGTCGTATTATTTGGCGTGCACATACACGCGTCGTATACGTAACGGGCACACAAGAACGCGAACACAGTATACATCTCGTGTCGTATAGATAACGGCTATACATGAACGCGAGCATAAAGAAACGCGCGATTTCCCTGTTACTTTGGGGGAGGAAATAAGGTGGGGAAGGGGGCCTCGGTCCCCGTCATCTCAAAGGAGAGCCAAGGTTGTGAGAACCCTGCATGAAAAGCGAAGCCTTGGACTGCGCGGCGCGTCTCACCCCTTCTATTGAATACCGTCGCAGATAGGATAGCCCTGGAGGCATTGGCCGCTGTTTGTCCCTGCGTTCCTTGCCGTTCGCGTTTGATTGTTGCCGGAGAATGTGTCGCAGGTGTGAATGGAGGACATACACAAAGCGCGTGCGTGTCTTCTATTCCGCGCGAGTGTAGAGCTCCACGCCGACCTCATCGTATAGAGGAGCGTGGATTTGATTCGGGGCGTCCCGTCTATTCAAAAGAGGGTTGGTTGCCGTTTGCAGTCCGGGCAGGGCCGCCGGCGCGGACAACATCTCGACGCGCGCACGCCAATGCGTGCAGCGACAGGCTCTCTAAAGCGTGTGTGTATATTCCTCTTCCTTTATCCGAGCATTTGCTCCTTCTTTCAACGTTGTAGCTGTTTCGTTTCGTTCCTGCTTCGTTTTTTTTTTTTTCGTTTTGGCGTGCTATAAAGACCTGTCGCTGCTCGTTCCTTCGTTCGTTTGTCCGGCCGTGTTTTCGCTGACGACGACCATTGTTCCGTTTTCCACTTTCGTTCTTGATGGATCGCCAGTGTGCGCGCGCATCCATCCATCTGAAGTGCATTTCTGTTTATCCCTGTCTTCGGCTTCTCTTTCTGTTTCTCTACCGTGTTTTGACGGGCGGCGCTCCCTTCTCGCTGTTCCCATTTTCGCCGAGGTGCAGGCGCCGTGACGGAGCGGCGAGCACAGATGCAACAGCCTCCCTCGCTTGGTGAGGGGGCCCCAGCTTCAATCTGTGCACCCGTGGTTCCGAGAGTTGGGAGTGGTTTGCAGAACGTTCTTCTTCTTCTTCTTCCCTCTTCGCTGGAAGAGGTCGTCGGACAGCCGTCCATTTTTTCCGCTGTCACTGCGGGCTGAGATGAGCGGGCAGGAGTTGCGAAGCGTTCCAATTTCCGGGTTAACGACGCCTCGAGCTGGCCCGTAACACTTTGGTTCATTGCTGAGTTCCTGTGCTGGAGTCATTCCGGGGAAGTTTTGTTTGGACGCAGCGAAATTTCTGTTAAAAATTGGTTGCCGCGGTTGAACGCGGTCGAACGAATTTTTCCAGCGAAAGCTAGGTTTTCGCGCCGACAGCTCGCAGTGAACGCGCACACAATTGCACCCTGGGATAGAACGCAGACGCTGCTCGGCGCAGTCGGCGCTATGGGCGCGGCGGCGCAGGGAACTTGGATGCAGCCATCGCCTTCTTGTGTCACTTTCTAGCGGAACACTTCCTCACTCTCTCCCTTTACCTCCTTCTCCGCACACTTCCCATTGGAACGAACGAGCGAATAGACGCGTTCACTGCGCGACCGCACGAGGCGCTTGGTTGACCTTGGCTGAGCCTGAATGTCAGACTGCCGCTATGAGGAGCAAACCGTTTTTTGGGTTTCTGCATAGAGCAATAGATATTTCGCTCTACAGAAAAACGGATTGAAGCTTGGAGGGCTGTAAAGTTCTCAAGAAATGTGTGAAACAGTGTTCAAATTTTTAGAGAATGTTGCCATGCGATCTTAATGAACTGCGAAGTAGAAAACCTTAGAGACAGCTTGCTGCGACTTTGCTGCGATAGTCGTAAAAGGGAGCGTCCCGGAGTTTCGTGGCAGTGTGCGGTTCTGCTGGAAAGCCTGTAAAGCACGCTTCACCGCAACTGCTCGCCTAATGGAAGAAAGCCAACTTCGGGAAGGCGTGCATTAGGGAGGTCCATTCAAAACAGAAGGAAGTTTCATTAGAACATTTCAGTTCGAAAACTCTTGTTTTTACGCGCTGAGTATTACTCGATCGTATTACGTGCAAATAAAATATCCATCGATTTGATTTTTTTCCGTCAGAAAACATAGCTGTAGCTTGAAGCACGACTGTTTTGACAAACACGAAATGGGCCGAATACACACAAAAATATCACAGTGCTCATTTAACAGTGAAAAAAGTGCGTTATTTCTTCTTCGTTTTAACCCCGCGATATCTTGAAAAAATAATGTTTGGTAATGGATACTTGCGGTGAATTTCAAACACATATCCGAAGCTGTCAGCGAATTAGTGGATGCGTTCACACTCACCGGCGATAAATGATTCACTGGCATTATTCGTTATTAAAAATTCAAACGACTCTCATCCCGAAGGCGACGGCATGACTAAATTATGCGTTCCATAAAGATGGTTATTCTGCTTTTGTCAGTTCTTTTAAAATCATTACCTGTGTAAAATCTTTCTTGCGTAGACCTTAAATGTTAGCATTACCTGCTCATCTTTATTTTCTCGTCCGCAAGGATAAGGGGAGTGCTTCTGTGCTAGATAAAATCCCGCTTCTCCTGCTGTTCAACTTTCGAAATAACGCCGGCGTTAGACCGTCTGGGATCGGAAAACTTTAAAACCCTGAAATGCAAGGCCCTGCAAGATGTACTAACGCACACAAGCAGCACCAGCCTTCATAACAGTAGGCGAGGAGCGTCGTCCCAAGGCCAGTCGCTAGGTTTGGGTTTTCTTTGTTCCCGCAATTTTTCACTAAAATAAAGCACAGTCCAGCGGTTCAAGTTGTTTTGTAGCCTGCTGCCGTTGCCTAAGAAGCAAAGTGCAGAGTACGCGTGTTAGGCAACCATTGAGCGAACAAAACGCTCCGATTGAGCAAGATCGTGCACTTTATCGCATATTTTGGCAGTTTCCGCTCAGCTGACAGATGTACGTAGCACGTAACTCAGCAAAACTTTAGAAGGATGGCAATTTGGGGTAGCGGGTTGACGCTGTACCGCGGTTTTTCCAGCACGGATCACCAAGGCTGCTTTTACGGGTGCTTGAACAGATACTAAGCGCGTTGTTTCGAGCGGTCATAATGTCCTTAAACTTTTGTAACCTACCACATTTTCACCAATTCCCAGTATGAATCGCCTCATAGTAGAGAGAGAGAGAGAGAGAGAGAGAGAGAGAGAGAGAGAGAGAGAGAGAGAGAGAGAGAGAGAGAGAGAGAGAGAGAGAGAGAGAGAAAACGGTCTTAGAAGAAAGCAGAGAGGTCTACTGGCATGTATTCGCCTACATGCTACTCTGTGGGGATGGGGCGAAGGGAATAAAGGTCCTAAAGGAAGCAGGGCGAAAGAGATGGGGGGAAAGGAAGAGGTAAAAAATTAGGTAACATGGAGTGTTCCGTGAGTTTCGTAAAAGTCCAGGTGGTCTCACAGGATGAGGATGTATAGTTCTACATTGTCTCTGCGACGCCGACGTCGTGTAAATAATCAAACACTGCATCTAATACTTTTCGCTGGGATGACGGAAATGGCTTTGGTCCAAGAAAAGGTTTCAATGATATAACTCACTGTTAGTCAGTATCCCCACACTTCTTCGTGGCAGCCAAACTTCTATTCTCTAGCTCACATCCTTTAAATTATGCAGCTTTCTGATCCAACTTGAAAGGATCCATCATTGTGCGCGCGTGCATTACCGGCGCTGTCGGCTATCTTTCTTTTACATGTACCCGGTCTAGCGTCTGGGAAATATATCGTCGACCGGCGGCTACCCACGCGGGTATGCCTGTATCAGAGCAGCAGCTGCAAAGTCGCACAGCGGTCGGTCTTGACACCGTTACGGCCCGGTTAACGGCTGCGCGAGGCGCCCGGGCCGCTGAATCGTTTGTGTGTGTCCCCCACCGCCGCCGCCGCCGCCGCAGAAGCACGCGCAGGGCGGGAGATTAGCATTAACCCACCTCGACCGCACTGTACCACATTTCGCATACGTACTCTCCCGCGCGGGACACCCGGGCTTGTGTCGTTACTCCTGGCGTTATCCGGGCTTCGGTTTCCCTTTGGACTCGTTTTCGCGCACCGCCTTTCCCTCGTCGATTGCTCCAGTTTACCGTATACGCACAGCCCACACCGCAGTGCCGCTGGCTTCCGCGTGAACATCAGTCTGGGAAACACACTGACAGCGAAGCAGTAACCGTTGGCGAGGGAAGGCAAATAAGGAAGAGAAAAAAGCCCGCGGTTCGGGCGGTTTCCAAAACATTACGCTACGCGGAACGACCACCAACGTTGCGCCGATTCCTCTATCGTGGTTTTCTTTTTTTTCTTTTTCCTCTGATTCGCGTGCATCTCGGTTCTTGTAACAGCGTCGTAACAAACGGGGCCATCGGGCCTGTATTCCCACTCGTGGTGGTGCCAGACGTCGTCTTGAATAACTAAGCGTCGCAAGGGCCGTATACGAACGGCCTTCGTGCAGCACGAAAGTATGCGCTTGCCCCTATCCGCAGACCCTTTCGCGCGATCCTTGGGTGCGCTCGAGTTGGGAGTGTCTGTTCTTAGCGCTGTCGTTACCTCATGCCACGCCGATGGCAGGAAGCAGCCGCCTCGCTTTCGTTGAAGCAATGGCGAATCGGCGGCGGCGCGACGAGTTAAGTTTATTCTCTTCAGTCGCTTCAGAATGTTCCTGGTGAAGATCACAGCTCGTAAATCCGGGTGAGAGCGAGCAGGCTGTAATGGCTGTTCCACGGTAGCAGTTTGTGTTTCGCGTAGGTGCGAAGAAAGAGGTTTGCGTCAAGTTTCCAACTAAAGCGCACGGGTATTTCACTCAGTACGCCACCGTTCCCTCAAGCTGGGTCAGCCGTATCGGCAGAGAGCACTTTGCTTGAACGTTTCGCACCGCGTATTCAGTTGAATGGTGCACTTACTCCCACATGTCGTTTAAAGCCGCGGTTCACTCAGCACGTTTGCAAGCGCACTATTGACAATTAATGTAACTACAAACCGAAAGGCGTGGATATATTAACAGTGGCTGTCGGTGCTTGGGCACCAAAATGGGGAGCTCGCCTGGTATTCCTCACTAGAACGCCTTGCTCAGAAAAAAAATGCTTCTCCGCTGCGACGTGTATGTGATAACAAGAGCGGCTGCGATGGAGCGGGCTCCGTCTCTTCTTCAGCCGTGCAGTGCGGGTAAGCTACACAGAACCTCCTACGGATGCTGGAACCCGTTTAAAACACGTGGTACCTGTTCCTAACCGGAAAGCGGACTATTCCTTGATAACCGGCTGAGAACTTATTTCTCACTAACCGGCAGATAACTTATTTCTCCCCAGCCCAAGTAGCTGCGACCTATCCCTCGCTAACCGAACGACCTATTTCCAAGTAACCGTAAATCGACTCAGTTCCTCCCCGCTAACCGACGGATAACTAGTTCCCAACAAACCGGAAGCCAACCTATTCCGCATGTAACCGGAGGGCGACCGATTCCTCACTGATCAAAGAAAAACCACATCCCTCTCTTACGGGAGGAAGAGCAGTCTTCAATAATCTGTGCAGAGAAATGAGTGGGATCCCGGTCATTGTGCCCTCAAGGGACAGCGCCACGTTATGCTCTGCTTATCAATAGCATGAAGAGTGGAAACGCAGGAGCGCTAGCCCGTTGCTTAAAATGAGACCTCAACACGTCGTTGCTAGCCCGTTGCTTAAAACACTCCCCTTAGAAACTGCTGCGGCTTATGTTATTCTTCACATCCGAATGAGATCCCTTCCTCTCCTCCTCCCCTCTCTCTCTCCTGACGTCTGCGCGCCGAATGTCGCGCTGTTCTGAAATTTGGGCTGTCGACTTCAATAATTCATCGTGTGGGAGTTCGCTCCGTGGAGCAAGCTGAAACGCTTTTCGGTGCAACAGCCTGCCACAGCCTCCAAACCGCAACATCAGTGGTGACAAAACTCGCTGGAGCTTTTTCTTCTTCTAGCCGTAAAAGCGTCCTTGCTCGCCTTGCGCAAGGACGTCGAAAACGAGAAAACCTTCTGCAGAGAGGCGCCGTTCGAGTGGCCGCCGGTCCACCCCGTTTTCTGGCCACGTCGTCTGGCGGAGCCTAGCTGTCTGGGAGCAGTCGTCCAACGTATACTTTATGACCTGTGGTTGCAAAGAGCTTACTTATGTTGGCGGCGAGGTGCCTTGCGCCATTGTCTTTTTGTCCCTGTGTGCTCCACTAGTGGATGTTCGTGGAGTGATACCAGCCGCGCCAAGACTCTTGACTCCGCCGTAAAGTGGGTCGTAAAAGAGAGGCTGTGTTCGCCGCTACACTGTGCGCTCTGTTAGGGCTCCTTATTCGATCAGTGGCCCCGCTAAAGCATTTAAAAATTTGCCAGCAGCGATGGAAGCATGCGCGGAGGTATGTGAGTGAGAGTGAGTGAGTGAGTGAGTGAGTGAGTGAGTGAGTGAGTGAGTGAGTGAGTGAGTGAGTGAGTGAGTGAGTGAGTGAGTGAGTGAGTGAGTGAGTGAGATGAGTGAGTGAGTGAGTGAGTGAGTAGTGAGTGAGTGAGTGAGTGAGTGATGTGAGTGAGTGAGTGAGTGAGTGAGTGAGTGAGTGAGTGAGTGAGGAGTGAGTGAGTGAGTGAGTGAGTGAGTGAGTGAGTGAGTGAGTGAGTGAGTGAGTGAGTGAGTGAGTGAGTGAGTGAGTGAGTGAGTGAGTGAGTCATTGAGTGAGTGAATCAGTCAGTGAGTGTGTGATTGAAAGTCGAATAATAAAAAGTTTTCCCCCGGCTTTGACCACGGCTTCTCTTTAGTTACGGTGTATTAATTGTAGAGATCCCAACGACCAGTAACAGCAGTGTAACTTGCACTTAGACTAGTCTCCCCGTAACTCCCATTGTGGGCATCCGGCCTGGACGCTTCCTTCACGCCACTACCCAGGTAGTTTTATTTACTTCGGGCAAATTCACTGCTACAAAAGGGCTGAACCCTTCTAAGTCCGCCCGTCTCATTCACCGCAACAGGGTAGCAATTTCTGATTTTAATCCAGCCTACAGAGAAGCCATATAATACACCATCATGCCTGTGTTGTTTACTTTGCCCCTAAACTCCAGCATGTTCTGCCGCTCCGTCTCTAAAGCCCTTGATCAGCTTAATTGTTCCGCACCTTCTGACTCATTATTCCTGATGAGCGGCGGTAACAAATCTTATTCGTGTCGTGTTTTAAATTAGGCGCGATTATGCGCGCCAATGAATCTCACCTTGGCTATTGGCATTCTTATTAACTCCCACGTCCGGGAGGCCGAAACAAAAGGATATCGTACGCGCGTGCCTTTGTAATGGAGCGGTGAGCGTCTGATCCTGTCTCTTATATATGAGGCCCCCCTTAACGAGACATTAATCATCCATCACCGGAGGACCAGGGAAGGGAAAGAGATCCGTTTCTCGAGAAAGAAGGCGCGTATGCAGACGAACTAGATTGCTCGTAATTGATTAATTAATTGCGCTGCCTGTAGACAAAGGCGAGCTCGCGGCGGTCCGAGCGCCTAGCCCGGCAAGAAGGTCTTCATTTGCGATCCATAATTTCTTTCGCTATTAGCGAATCGCGCCATAGTCGAGCCGCGCTACGAAAACTTCCGTGCGAGGGCTTGGCGTTCGCGATCTCGAAATCCGCATCGAGATGCGTTTCCCCTCTTGCCTGCCGCTTTTGCCTTGTTCTCGGCATCTCCTTTCCTTTCTCCTCGCAAAAAGCGGCGGAGCCGTCGAGATTTAATGTGCGCGAGCGTTATTACGTACGGCTCGGCAGCGCGCGGCATTCAATTGCCCCTCTTTCGATAAGGGACTGGGCGTGGTCGCATTGCCGCCTTCCGCGCGTGTAGCTCTTAATTAAAAGGCCCGCGCTCTGCACACAGCTCGGCGATGCATACTTGATCGCTGCGGAATGAGCCGAGGAACAGTTTCGCACGCACGTGCGTTGGTCTATTTGATTCGGCCACAATCCCCATAAACTTATCGCGCTGGCTGTGCGCGCTGAAACAGGTATGTGGCGCTCCATCGCGTCGTACCGCACTGCGGTAAAAATTGGTTCTCTCCCTAAGTGCCGGCATGGATGTCTACGTTGTTTATTGAGCCATTGAACGAATGAGGGGTTCGACAATCAGTTTAGGCGAAGCTCCTATGTGGTAGGGTAAGTTCCTGCGAAGGAAGAATTCCACATCCGCCTTAAATACGGCACTGCTGCTGCATTTCCTTTCCCAAAACTCACTGTACCTTCGGGACTTCCCCTAAACTGGTTGTGTAACACTTGTCCTTCACTTTTTTGGCGAATTAGTCGCTCTCGCTGTGCAAATAACCAGCCTCCTGGTTAGCTCAGTTGGTAGAGTGACTGTACACGTAGGCGGTGGTGCCTGGTTCCAATCGCTGACCAGGACGAATTTTTTTTTCAACTGCGAAGTTTTTAAGAACGGTGCATATAGCCTTCCTTTGTATCCGTGCGGCTGCATTTCAGAAGTATGTCAAATTTTGCATTCGAATGAGGGGTTTGTGTGTGTAATATTGGATGAAGTTAGGTGCCGTGGGTAAAGTCTGCAGCATCGCGTAAAACAGAACAGGCGGCAGCTTTTCTGATGGAGGCGAAAAGCGAAAACGCCCGCCCTGTTCGAGATTTCGGCGCGACGTTAAAGATCCCCAGGGTCTCACCGAATTAATCCGGAGCCTTCCACTACGACGCGCCTCATCGCCTGTAGGGGTGAAGCACGCCTCATCCTGTGCAAGAGCGTCGACGGAAGAATGCCGAGGCTATGCGACGAAGACGTGCAGGCGAAACAAACGGGCAAAGGAAACGTCCTTTGGCGATGCCTTTGAACAAAGATTCGTTTGAAACCTTCCATCAGCGTCCGTCGATCACCTCGCGCAAAACTTGGGAACGTAAAAGGGGCAAAGCGGTGAACACTAATTAATGCTCACACACTACGGTCGTATGAAAGTCTTTGACGGGCCTTCTAATTGTTGTTGCCTGGCGTGCTCAGGCAGAAGGCGTTCCATGCACAAGACACGAATTTCCCAAGGAAACGTCAGCTGCCATTTCAAGCACTGCGGTTCAGCGTCGGAGAACCGAATCGTCGTGGCTAAATCACGCCGATGGCTGAGCTTTACTCACGGCAACGGCATGCTCACAGCAAGCTCTTGAACAGTTAACGGACGAGAGGGATATGTGGAGGAGTTAGTAAACAGAAAAGAAGGTAAGAAGATTAGTGAGCAAGTAAATAAGAAATTAAGTAGCAACGTAAGAAAGTAACAATCTAAGTAATAATCAAAGTGAGTAAGTGAGTGAGTGAGTGAGTGAGTGAGTGAGTGAGTGAGTGAGTGAGTGAGTGAGTGAGTGAGTGAGTGAGCGAGTGAGTGAGTGAGTGAGACGAGTGAGCAGTAGGAGTGAGTAGCGAGCGAGCGAGCGAGCGGCCGGGCGAACGGGCGGGCGGGCGGGCGGGTGGGTGGGTGGGTGGAGTAAATAAGTAGATAAATAAGCACGTAAGATGCAGCATAAGTGAGAAGAAAGAAACTACGTCTGCGCATGCTTTAGAGCAGTCGGTCCCGATGCATGTTACTATAAGCCTGGCGCTTTCGCCGGCGGGGGAGCGTCGGGAAGGGAGATGCCACTCTGGCGACAAACGCACCTGTGGCCAAGCACGTACAAAGACCAGGCGCGACACGCTGTCGCCTCAACGGCACGGATGAGACTTTCCACGGCTTTGCGTTACGAACGACGTGCTTTCAAACAAAAGCTAGTACCCACCGTCGCAAACTGTCAAGTCTCTTGACCTAATCCCCCCTCCTTACCCGCCGCGGTGGCTCAGTGGCTAAGGCGTTGCGCTGCTGAGCACAAGGTCGCGGGTTCGATTCCCGGCCGCGGCGGCCGCTTTTCTGATGGAGGCGAAAAGCAAAAACGCCCGTGTGTACGAGATTTCGGCGCACGTTAAAGATCCCCAGGTGGTCGAAATTAATCCGGAGCCCTCCACTACGGCGCGCCTCATCGCCTGCGTTGCGTTGGCGCGTTAAACCCCTACAATCAATCAATCAATCAATCAATAATCCCCCCTCCTTCCTTTTCACTCCGTCTGGCTGCCTACGTGTGTGCCGGCAGGATTATTTTGCAAGGGCGGAAACCTTCACTCAAAAAGCAGCGGTTGAGTGGAATGCTGACAAGTGGCTTATTCAGTTGCTGTTCAGACGCTCTTGTGTTTCGTGAAATATTATGCACGCACCGGCGCGCACGCCCACCCACGCGTGCGTGCAGTCACCGCGCGAAAGTGCCTACAGTTCGGAACATTCCCGCTCGAAAGACGACTTAGAGCCCTGCGCATGCATAGCGTGTGGCTACTACGTGTCTGGCCGTTACGGCCCTTGTTTGTTGTCGGTAATCCCCCGATTAGCATAATGGCTCAATTAATGCGTGTCCTTGTCTACCTTAACTACCAGGCACGCACGGAAGTTCCTCCGTATGAGTTTTTCTTGCTCTTCATTTTATATTTTTCGTTGGTTGATGCTTTTCGCATGGGGGCCACAGCCAACGTGACCTCTGATTAAGGCGAAGGTTAGTTGTATTTCCATAACGTTGGGGAGGCGCTTGGAATTCAGTATAATGGATGGGCGTAGTTTGTCCGCTTACTCTTTGGGCCCCTTCTTAATCTAGTTTAATCTTCTTCCGGTGATCAAAGGGGAGGGGGGGACTGTAACGACAGCTCCAGACGTCGCCGACGTGGAGCGCGGCGCAGTTATTGCTTGCTACTGTGCGCGGAAGGCATCAACGTTTACGTGATTACGGGACACACGCATGGGCGGGTGGTTACGTTTCCGGTATCTCACGCGCGCGGAATTTCGGCGAGAAGGACGGTGCGAGAGTGGCGGTAGCCCGTCGGTAATCTCGCGAAGAATTAGTAGCGTTTAGCCGAGGTTAAGCGCTGGTAAACCGGACGCTTGCCCGTGCCAAGTAGTGGCCAGTGTAATTAATGGATCCCTAATCGAGACTATAACCTTGTCGTGTACACCTGGAACTGTGCGCTACCGTTTCGCGCGTGCTTGCTATACTATCTTGGGTCCTCACTTCTTGACTTCTTCCTTTTCTTAGCGCATTTTACGCGGCCCACTTGCGAACGTGGGGAGCTCGTTTACGTCGCCAGGGACACTTTGCGTCCTCCCAACGTGCTTTGATTTGATTGTGGGGTTTACCGCGCCAAAACTACACGTGGCCTCTTGAGCGCGCCGTAGTTGAGGGCTGCGGCATTAATCGAAATGAACCCTTGCAATTTCAAGGACTCGTAGCTTAACAGCGTATGGAAACGCAGGTGATGTACAGAGTTGGTTTCGGCGCACGTTTGAAATTGTTTCGGAATCATTGCGAAAAAACACGCCGTGTTGTGCTAAATTCGTTTCTTTAAATGCACTGATATTAGCGTCCGTGATTTGGTGAACATTTGAAAGTAGCGCGTAATTGACAAGCTGACGATACCTTGTTCGTTACTGCATGCTGATTAATATTACGAGGAACAGACAGGCGTACCCAACTTTTCCTAACACCCTTAAAAATAAGGATGAACCATCGGCTGCTTATAATTCCAACTGGCGAACGCAGTCGGTCTTACAGTGAATGTACGTGAAGTTAAATAGGCTGGTATATAGAATAGCAGCCTGAACCCGTATCACATACGCATCACGGGCTGCGCCAGTGTTAAGATGTATGAACAGGACAGAGGTCGAGATGTTTTTAATGAAGAGGAAAACAGAGAAGAGGGATGCTGCTTAAAGGACACCACAGCCAAGAGAGCCTGCCCGGGAAGACTTTCCTTATCTCCCCTAGGAGGAAGCGGGAAAGGTTGGGCTATAAGGAAATGGAGTATGTGGAAGAAAAGAATGGGTTATTGAAATTTGGATGGGAATGGGGACAGCGAGATTTTTTATCTGACTCTTAAATGTCTGCCTCCTGTCCGACTCCTTAAATGTCTTACTCTTTAAATGCCTGATCTGCCACACCAGGATGGCCATCAGACGATGCCAATTAGAATAGGGCGGCCCCGCAACCGGGTTGCCGGGAGCCTGCTGGGCTCCGACCGTCAGAGACAGAGAAAATCTACAAAGGGGAGATAGGAAAATATTATTGATCTAGAAGCATTGATGTTCCTACGATGGCACTCGTTGTCAGGTTGGAGAGCCCATGTAAAAGAACTTCGTAAACGTGTACTGTTAGTTCAAAATGGCCCGGCATTTTGAACGAGCGCGGGAGACTCTGTCTAAATTTGGAACTCAGGCGCTAACTGGGCTGAGTTAAAATTATGATAAGAAAAAAAGCGGCCGTACTCCTGAATCGACCACTCCGTATCCATCTCTTGGAGCTGATTAAAACCAAATTAAATGGCCCGTAATTAAATCGTTAATTAAATTGGCTTAAATCGACGCCTTATACGTACACCCGCCCATTTACCTCTTACCCCCTGTTTCCACCGCGCCTCCGTTTATCTTTCTCTGAAGACCATCTTTTTAATAGCCGAAAGCAGCATTGCTGCGCAAAACGTTTGCGTTCGCCTCGTGTGCCTGACCATTTCTTTTGAGCTCGGCGTGGATATTTCGCCAGCAGCGAACGCAAAAGAACATTGACATTTCGACACCACGAAGTGTACAATATTTATTTCGTGACATTTTTCGAACGAGTCCGTAGTAGTTCATGATCTTCAAACTTTTCATACTTGATTACTTTTGGGCAAATCGTTCCGTTTTCCGTATCTGTTATTCCTGGACTGAATCAGTCTGAATCGCATTCTTTATACGGACGCAGTCTGATTTTGTGAGGGGTAGCGGGCAATAGTTTATACATTTTAGGTGCATCTTCTGTATTGTCCTGTAAGCTAGTGAAACCCCTAAGCTCGCATTAAAGTTAAAAGATTTCTTTCATTGCACCTAAGTCAAACACAGCCTGCCGAGTTGGTTGGCTTAGTCGTCTATGAAAGGCGATTTCATTGATTGATTGCAGGGTTTAACGCTCCGACGCAACGCAGGCGATGATGCCCGCCGAGTGGAGGGCTCCGGATTAATTTTGACCACCTGGGGATCTTTAACGTGCGCCGAAATCTCGTACACACGGGCGTTTTTGCTTTTCGCCTCCATCAGAAAAGCGGCCGCCGCGGCCGGGAATCGAACCCGCGACCTCGTGCTCAGCAGCACAACGCCGTAGCCACTGAGCCACCGCGGCGAGTCTACGAAAGGCGTTTACAGTACTGCTACGTGGCCCGGCCTTAACTAAGGACATACAAACTCTAAAAGCGGAGTCTGGCCTCTATTCTTATAAACACGCTGAAATGTTATTGTTAATAATAGTAGCTGTTAATTTTGAGCACGAGAAAATGCACGTGAAAAACCTTTTCTAGTACGATCGCCGATTTTTCACTCCTTTGCGTATACAGTTGAGCCTCGTTATAACGGACACTGATATAGCGAATTATCGGCTATAGCGAACTAAATACGAACATTAGGTAGTCACGCCCTATTTCAATGACACTTATTCTTTTATAACGACAGTGAAACCCTGAGAGCCGCGCACTGTGGGTTATAACGAAGAAGTATTTGACCAGTAGGCTGAGAAGTTACCTGGAAAAACCCGCGGCGTCCGAAACTGCAGAAGTAGGCCGCTTTGTTCGTGGACACTGAGGAAAACTTCATCCCGCTCAGTGCTGTGGATAGCCACCGGACAAAGATCACATCGTTTGTCGAAAAAAAGAGGAACGCAGGCCTGTTTGGTCAAATTAACTTTGTTCTGTTATAATTTCCCGTTTCATGTTCTGATTTATTGAGCTTAAAATGCCACGAGGGGAAAGATAAGGGTCACCTTGTTTATAGCAGGTTAAAAGAGAAAAGTAATGCGTTTTTGTATCAAGGATTACGGCGGGAGCCAGATTACCGATTGGTTTGAACCTATTTTTAGCGCTACTGTTACAACGAATATCCGATCTAACAAACTAAATTACTGTCCCGATACTGCGTGGTTATAGCAATGTTCGATGGTAGTAGCCAACTATAGCGCATTATAAGCCAGGTAACTCAGGATACATATTGAGGCAATTAGCATGTTTGCATAGCGAATCGCATACACCTCTCCTGCTGTCGTCAAGGGCTACCTTTTACTTCACGACATTAGAGCGTCGTACTGAATGCTGTTTTGTTTCGTTTTAGTCGTAGCGCGTTGCCGGGTATTTTTGTTTGCCTAAGTTTGTGTCGCTGTGTATATCCGAAGTTACATCGGCTGTTGACGCCTCTGAAGATGTATAGGACACATGCGTAGAAATTTTTATTCTCAAAGAGGGAATTTCGCTTCCAAGGGGAAAGCGCCTCGTTCGCTTCCATCAGTATGAAACCATGCCAATGCTAGGTGCACGTCAGTGCAGTCGCGACATCTGCTTCACATCTACGAGTTAGGAGACGTGTATGCCAGTGCCAATTTTACAACGCTTCACAAAGCAAACTTATCCCACTTGATGCAAAGTTGAGAAATTCTCGCCATGTGTATGTAGGTGATGCTGTTCTGGATGAATACTTACTGTGTTTTCCGTGTCCGCTCGGAAGCCACAAATTTAAACGTCTTTAAAGTAACTGAACGTCGCTGTTATTTGTTGTTTACGTTCTCGTCATTGTTGTTTTTACACGAAAGGGTTTTATTCCGTGATACACGAAGATTTCACTGAAGTCATACCCGTCACGGAAAGGACGCCAGTACAACAGCAAGTGGCCTGTATAGGGAGCATCCCTGCACACAGTCTTCTTGCGGGGAAGCAACCTTTAGTACTAAAAACTACGTTAAAGTTTTTTTTTTTTTTTGCCGGGATACACAAACATTTCACTGACGCTTACAAACACAAACCTTTCACGGAAATGACTCCAGTACACCTTTGCCGAAGCGACCCGCCAGCAGGACGTGGCTCGCCAAGCACACCCACAAGACAGCCGCCGACCAGCAAATCATGCCAAGCTGCAGATTTCGCTGCACATTTCACTTTCGTGTTTCACCGATTCCTATGACGGAGGAATCAACCACAGTTTTTTTTTGTTGTTTGTTTAGGGTTTCGGACCAAATTTATCCACCCGCAAATATTGTTCTGTATAGCTTTGTGCTATCCGGAAAACCACTAGCGCCCGCTACGTGCCATCCTTGATAACGAACCTGAAGACAAAGGATGTACAAGCAGTGCCTATTAAACTACATAATGCCACTGGGTACCCATTAACAAACTACACAATACCTCCATAATAACTATAATGCCTACATCTCATTATACATTGCTGAGCGCACATGCCGTTGGGCATATTTAAAGCAAAACGTAAGCGCATCAGCAAAAATTGCAGCACACCTTTATTCACACGTTAACGTGAATGTTTTACCAAGTTAAATAAAAGCCGGGTTTAAAAAACAGCGGAGATGAGATAAACGCGGAACGCAAACAAAAGACAAAAAAAGAAGGCTCTGCCTCGAGCTGTTGCGAGCGGCGCCAAACACAATAAAAGCATTAGAACTAAAAAGATGCTGTCTTGGTTAATGTGTTCAAAGACGGCGTCGAAGAGAAGCGAAATAAAAACGGGACGCAAACGAAATCTAAGGAAGATATTCTTTCTCGTACTGTCGCGGATGACGCCAGGAGGTCAGCAATACAGGTCAGCGATACAGGAGGTCCCCCTGCAGTCTTTGACTTCGGGACCTCCTCCTGTATATACCCATTGTGTGTTGTTTCTTTGTGATGAATAAAGCACCATCGAATCGAATCGAATCGAATCGAATGCACAAACAGACCACGAAGAAACGCTACTCCACCAACGCCAACAACTGCGTTGGGTTGTTTTAAACCGCACAGATTCGGTCAATTTCGCCTAATCGTCCGGAAAGAAAGCACGAAAAAAAAAACGACTCAACCACTAATGATACACACTGTATCAGAATTCCGGAATGGAGAGTTCTGGCCAGAATTTTATTCTTTATGTTGCCGTTGTTGTTGTATTTTCTTTAGCCTCTTATCATTTGTAGATACTGACCTAGCCAACAACTCTGACCTCGTATGGCGTAGACACACGCATAATAGTAATAATACGCCGCCTTTCTTCGTTTCTTTCTCTTCTGCCTCACGGCACTGTGTCAATGTATCCGCATACCACTACAAAAAAAGTTCCACGGGATATATAAATTATAATATATATATATATATATATATATATATATATAGACACCCACAGTGAAATATAAATTATTTAAACATCTAATCGCATAACTCCTGCCTTGATTGCCGTATTAGAGCACTTAGCAGCCAGTCAGCACCAGTTCCTTCAAAATGCTTACGCCGGCCTTTTGTTCTGTGGATACATACTCGTACTAATCAACGCATTCACATATTTAAAAAGAAGTCCCGCCTTTTCGTTAAGCTTTGCCCTGAGGAAAGACCTCGGAGCCCCTTACAGCGGAAACTGCGTCTTAACGCAATTATGCCCGTCCTTGTAAGGGCCTCAGCTTACGCAAAAAGCTTGGGACGGCTCTTTTAATGGGAATGCTTTCCCCCCCGAGTCTCTTTTTCGTCTTCCCGTTCTTTGTGCGTTATCGGGGTGATTAAAACTTTTTTTTTTCACCGTTCGCGAAATGATGTCGCGAAAATAAGTTCGTCGTTTCATTCCTCCCTTTGAGGAACAAAATCTAATTGTAATTCTCCGTCCACGCTCGCTAATTTATGCACGCACGCGTGGACGGTGTGCTAACGCGCTGCCGCTGCTTAGCGTGCCCCGGCCATAAAAGCAGCGAGTGAAGTTTTTTCCTTACTTTGTAGCATTGGTGAGCTCATTCGGCCTTCTTTGTACTTTAATGAATGCTGTGAGAAAAGTTCACCGCTCCGAACTCCTTTGTCCTGCAGTTAACCTGAGACGACAGTGTAATAGAAAAACGCAACAATAAAGGTGGGGGCGTTGCTAATCGCCGTCTGTGAGTTGAGCGGTAATTTATTAACAGGGTGGTGTGTGAGTGTAAGGGATTTTCGTGCGTGCGCACGCAGAGTGGTTTTTGCAATAAAGTATGAAGGTTTACATATGCAGTGATGTGTTTGTCAGCATTCAGGGTGCAGTACTAATTGCAGCTATAAAGTGACGATCTTTGCTTACGCCGTCCACGTGGTCATAAGCTAGATTCATATATAGCCATATATAATTTTAGGCAGCCAATATATGGCTCACCCATATATGGCCACGTCAGGAATTTGGCATATAAGGCCGTATATGGCACACAGTCATACATGGCCACGTCAGGAATTGGGTATATAAGGCCATGTATGACACAGCCATATATGGCATGTCCATATATGGCCACATATGCCCAATTCCTGATATCACCATGTATGGCAATCTTTATATATGGCCATATACGGCATCTTTGTAAGGGAAAGGGTGGCAGATAAATGGGGTAAGCGAAAAATTTTGGCTTTATTAACGGCAACGCTGTACACAAGGTAGGCAAGAGTGGCAAAAATGCAACCGCTACCCACTGACTGACTTTTATGTGTACATTTTGTGATTAGGGCCCCAATACTGCAACTGTGTTCATTGTGCGAGTTGTGACCTTCCCCTTTTCCCCCCCCATCCTTGCTCCTCCCAGGGCCCCATGGCCTCTCGTCTAATAAAGTGTTTCACTCACTCTCACTCAACCGCTACCGCTACTCTTATCTCTTGCAACTCCTGGGCTATTTATTACACGGCTTTGCTGAAAGCGGTGTTGAGCTCCCTGGAGGGAATTAATACGGAGAGAGTTCGATAGCGAAGCCTTTAATATAATGCAAGAGTGGCTGTGTCCGCCCACGTTCAGCGGTGCAAACCCCACAGCTCATTCATGACTTGGATACTTTTTTTTACTTCCTTTCTAAGTAATAAAAAAAGAAGCTTCTATAATGCTGGCTAACATGGAACCCACTCGGGGCGCGCATATTTGCAGTACTGTTTCACAACCCGGGATACTATAATTTCGAACGTCAGCATGCGCACGCACTGCGGAAGCTAGGTTACGTGCTGTGAGAACTAGCTTGAGTACTAAAAGTGGACGTGAATCGGCATTCTATTTATAGGCTCAAATCTGGTAAGATAATTTAGGACGTTGTTTACTACTATTAACTACTACTTTAGTGTGCGTCTAAGTGGAATAGTGGAATAGTTCCTCATTTGATGTACGTAACACCAATAGCCCCACTATGATCCGCGAAATGGAGCTCGCATACCCGGAACAAAAAAAAAAAGTTCGCGCGTTATGTCGATTGGTCGCCAGAATATGCGGGGAAACATTCCAGGAAAGCGGGCTTTGTTTTGTTGGGATGACCACCCAGATTGCACCAACCGTCGCTTTGGAAAAAAACAATATGGAAGGCGACCAATGTTTCCTCAGGCTTAAGCGATAAGTGCTGGACCGCTGACGGGGCGATGTTTTCTCTCTATATGTTTTTGTACAGAGTTCTTTTGTTCCGCCCTGCGCCCTATTTGAATGCTAGTGAGAGGAAAAGGTAATATTTTTCGTACGTGTCCTCGTTGCAAGAAGAAAGGCGCCCGGTCCCGGCGGTTAAGGTTTTACGACCAGAACCGCCCAGACTGGAAACACAGTGAGCCCTCAGCGTGGGCAGAAAGGGGGGCCTTTTGTACTTTCTGTTCACTTTTTTACATGCGTAGCATCCTTTTATGACCAGGTTCGGCTGCAGCTTAAACGGCTGTGGACGCCGCCCGCGCTCAGGGAATCTTGGACTGAGGACTTGCTAATTCAATAAATGTTTATTCCCTCCCTCTCTGAGAGTACACCCCACATCCCCAACCGAGTTAACGCCTTGCATTCGCACAAGAAAGCTTTGCGGAGTTAGTACATCTCATCGTTATGTGCTCAATGGAAACAATAGGTGGAACGGAATTCTACAAATCTAAAGAATGCAAAAATATAACAAATAACTAATTATAAACGTGAGCTTACGAAATCAGAAATATGCATTTTATATATTTCCCCCACAAAACGAAAACAACAAAATGGCGCAGCTTGCACTAGCGGCGCAAGGCTGGAGAAACAGCAGAGTTGGCGACCCCTCTCTCTCTCCCTTCGTCGGAGACCCGGCTGTTGCACCTCTTGTGGATTTTCCGAACTTTCCCCTAAGAGTTCTCCATGACTGGCAGGCTCGGATCGTTTTGTCCGCAGGCTTTCACGTCTCTCCCGAAGTGGACCGCGTTAGCACGCGCTAGAACCCGCGGGCAACCGGCTTCGCGAACTCGGCGTCTGTAGCGCGAACTCGGCGCCTGTGCTGCCCACTTCAGCCGCGAAGGCACGTGAACTGGCGAGGAGAACAGCACGCGAGGGATCACGCGAGGAACGCAATCGCATAGAAGCTGGTTTCATAACGCGAGGGACCCGGGTCAGATTCCCACCACGGGAGGCGGTTTTTTTTCCCCTGCTTCGTCTCTTTTTAGATGCGACGGCATCTCATTCACTCGCCTTGTCCCTCCATACGGCGTTGTTGTCCGTCCACACCCCTCCCCCATTCTCCTCGCCGCGCGAGCTGCGCTCTCCGCCGCTCACCCCCTCTCCTCTCCGATAGCGAACACTCTCTCGCGAGGGCATTGGATGGATTCGATTGGATTGGCTTGGCTTGGATTTGGATGGAAGTGGGTTGATTTGGATTGGTTGATTAGGTCATAGCCGCGCCACGTTTGCGTCATAGCCGCGGCAGGGGGTTCACGGCACGTTTCACGCGATGGGAGAATTCAACCTAACGGAAACAACGGCACCCCCTATGCGTCGCATCTACACAGGGGTTCCGCGAGGGGAGTAGGGTAGTAATTTTGTTCTTGCGTTTCTTATTTCTTTTGCTTCATTTTTTTTTTTTTTCAATCGGCTGCACATGGTATAGTTCCCCGCCGCTGCTGAACCCGTCCCACTCGGGCTTTTCGGCTGGTCCGGTGGTTAGGTGGCTGGTTTCACGGCGTAACGGTTTCGGGTTCCATTCCCGGTGCCTCCCTAACCGTTTTTTTTTTTTTGTCTTGTGGTTTCGAGGCTTTTAGTGCGACGTTCGGACAAATCTTGGCCTTACCAGCTCTGCTGTTAAAATAAAAAGGCCTGGAAAAGAACGACCGAAACATGAATAAAAAAAACCGTGAGAACGCGGCCCAACTATGTAACGCCCTGCGTTTCCATAAAAACGCATATTTGGCGGAGTTAACGCATTTAGTCGTCATAACAGCGCAAACGGAGGTAATTGGTCGGAGGGAATTCTTAAGAAACCAAAAAAAAATTCAAAAAGTAGCCAAAATTACAAAAGTAAGCTTACAAATACGAAAATGTGCATTTTGTACATCTCCCCCGACAACGTGAAGGCAAAATTATAAGAACACCCGGAAAAGAACGGCGGAAACACGAATAAAAAACTCGTGAGAACGAACCAACCGTGGAACGTCCTGAATTCCCTCGAAAGTGCGTAATTGGTGGAATTAGCACATTAATCGTTACAACGTAAATAGAGATATTTGGAAGAAATGAATTGTAAAAACCAGAAATACTAAAAATATAAATAGTAAAACAACATAAAAGTAAAATTGTGGAATCAAAAACGTGCACTTATACATCTCCCCCACAAACGAAGACAAAGTAAGAAATCACGGAACATAACGACGGAAGCACAAATAAAAAATCGTGAAAACGGACCAACATGCGTCTGCGGAAAAGTACATGATTAGCGAAGTCAAGTTGCTTAATCGCTATAAGGGTGTAAACGTACACCGTCAAAATTTTCTGGGCCAATCCTGAGCCTTCTCGACGACGAAGCATTCCAAGAATAAGCTTCACCTTTAAATGTGACAACAATATTTTATGAGAGTAAAAAAGAAAGGGGCTTGCTCATAGCCACATCTGTCTGTAAAAAACTCACAATGAAGACAAGCGGTTTAAAAATGCTACGCATCAGTAGGCAATTCTCGGAATCTCTGCAGACTTCTTTTAACATTTGAGTGTACTTTATGTCTGACGCACACGCCGTTATAGACAAGCGATCGGGTGAACTGAGTACGATCATAGTTTGAGCGTTACGCTTCACCTCCCACCCGCGTGCTGTTCCGTTTCTTTCCTGCTTTCCGGTCTGAACCCGCGTAGTTATGGTTATTAGGGGCTTGTGGTGGAGGTTAACAGTGGCTTTGTCGCTCCTTATAAGAGCTAGCTCAATCCAGCCGCCGCACGCCGCTGGACGAGTCTCTCGAAAGCCCAACCAGTTTGGCTGGTCGGGTCCGCAAACTTGAAGAACAGACACGGTCCAAAAAATTGACAAGCACTGCAAGAACGTTGACAGCGCCCTTTGTCTAATGCCTACCTATAGCCTCCGCGTGCTATTTTTCGGGCGTTGCAGAGGCGCCGACTTATCACAACGGCCAAGCTTTACAGAGCAAAGCAAGAACTGCTAAGGGCCCCTCGAAGAGCGTAGACGGGCTCGGGACGACCCACTTACTCCGGTTGCGCCTCGTCGTAAGAGGCGTGCTGTGTATCCCTATTGATTCAGTACAGTAAACGAGAGGTTCCACCGAGCAGCTCCCGGCCTGAACCTATCTTTCCGGTCTCCGCGCAAGCGCTAAGCTCCGCTGCGTCTTGCGTCGCAGCGCTGCCGCCGCGACGAGAGTCCTTGCCCCGCGAAAAGGTGGTTTTTGTCTCTTCCGAGCCTGGTCGTTCAGCTCGGGCAGCGCGAGGCATTGTCGCCATCGGAAACTGGTTCTACCGCTGCACGGCGGTGGCCCTGTCCCATTCTTTTTACCTGTCGACGTTTGTATATCCCCGCCGGCAAGGCGGTGCGGTAACTACGGAGCGTTCTGTTAGTGAGCACAAGGTCGGTGGTTAGATTTGCATCCGCCCAACGCTGATAGTCTCGTATAGGTACGTAAGATAACTGCAGCTTCGTCATACAAAGTAATAATCATAGCTCCTAGCTGCTCATTAACTTCTGTTTACCTCTCTTTGTGGCTACAGTGGCTACGGCTATCCGACTCCCTGCGCAGTGCCTGTAGTTCTTCGCACAGAGCGCGTCGCCGGTGTGGGTGGGCTAGCGAGAAAGGAACTGGCAGTAAGTACTCGGTTATCATAGCCTTTTGTACAGCAGCAGGCTGTCAAGAGTTGTCTGGCTTCTCGTGCACTGCAGAGAAAGCCTGTGTTCTCCAGACGCTTCAAGCGTCAGGGTTCATTATCTTGCGCTTGAGGTCTATTATACGGGCTGACACTTCGTCCGAGATCGTGTGCGCAACAGACGCAGCCACAATGCACGCACAACCCGCACTTTCATACCAGGAAGGGGCGTTGCAGCCCCTACGGGAAGTTTTCGATCCGCGTGAGAACGGCTCTCTCTGAGTGAAGGGGACGTGTAACTTCAATCGTGGCCGTGGCAGCCGCCGCATAAGAGGCGACGGGGAAGGCGCGCCGATCTGCGCATGCGTGACGCCGTTGAGAATGAAGGGCTCGGTTTCTGTTAACCGTGCAGGACTTGTTTCTTGCCTCCATCTCGAACGCTGATATTTCAGTTACACCAAGGGTAACGACGTAGTCTACATGTTCCAAGTCAGGGGATTGATGATGTTTCAGTTCTCCGTGCGCAGCAAACAGGTCGCCATTCAGGGACATGGAGAGCACTATGGACATTAGGCAGGATTGGAGGATAAAGTACACGAGAGGTTGGGCAGGGACCAGGTAGATAATGTTCGTGTATTGGCAGCATTATGAAATCGGCCGCATTTAAGTACTGGACCGTGGAAGACTCGGGACAGGCGAAACCAGAGGCTTGTCAGCAGCGTGGATGGGTAGGAAATGTAGTTTGAAACGAACGCGCGGAAAGGCACGGATGAACGAAGCTCCGTCTATTCGGAAGCATGGACAAGGACGTGTAGATACATACGGGCGCAAGTACAGGCTGATGTAAATTACTAGTCGGATTGTTTTCTCTCTTTTATTGTATGCATTGTTAATTTGTCTTTATGCGTGACTCCGCAGTTGCTGTCTTGTAGTGGCTTCCTGGGCCCCGTCAAGCCGACATCTTTTAGCTCAGTAAGCCTTCTCAGGAACCACGGGGAAATAAATAATTAAAGATTTCATTCAAGTACCTGACACAAGATCAGGGTTACTGAAGCCTCCACCCCGGCCCAGACATGCGTTTTCCGCGTCGCGCACGCCGGTAAAATTCGGTTTGTTCTGAAGTTTGCTTCCGCTGCACCGTACTGGCGCGCCGATCCTAAGAGCGCAGCACACAGTGGCATCAACAGCTTTCGATGTAAATCACGTCTGGTTGAGGGAGGCCGGCCGCATCCGCCGCGTGCATCCCATCACTCGATCGGGCGCTTCTGTGGCTGTTGTGACGACTTCGTGTAGATCGACCGTCATTCATCTCTCTTCGCCTACGTGTAGCCTGGTAAGTGGTCGAGGCGATTTCGGATGCAAAGAGTGGAAGAGAAGGAAACTTCACCGACAGTCAGTATACTCCTTAATAAAAAAATTCAGCGTTCTTATTCGGTGTTTTAACTTGGCAATATTGTGAAGCAAAGGATATGAGAAAATGGATGTACCGTTACAGACCACTGTGGCGCCATCTCTCAGCCGCTGCAGACACATGAGCTCATGCAGCGCTGTTTCCAGTTAGGGCATAGGTGGGCGCGTTCACCGCATACCTCACCGGTGAAGCCGCTGCGACTCAACGCGCGGACGGGCGCTTAAGACCTGCGCTCTACACCCTTTCGCCATAGCCTCTTCCAAATCCTTCCTCGCGCTCTCTTCGCTAACACCGTCATCCATTCCCCCTGTTCACTTTCTTTCAGCCTCCCCTGTGCTCCCCGTTCGCTAGGTTACGTCGACGCCGCTTAACGGCAAGAAAGAGGCCCTTAACTAATAGTGGCGTCGGAACAGTCTCTGCGCACGAGCGTGGCCAATAAATCGGGCCGCGTCGGAGCTACCAATGCCCCGATCGTGCGCCGGCGTCGTGCCTGCCCGCTCGCTCGAGCGTGGCGGCCAAGGGCGCTTGGGGTCATCATATTCGAAGCTTCCTCAATCGCTCCATGTCGTGTAGAAAGGTCGACAACACGGTTGCCTTCCGCTTCAGCGGCTATTCGCCTCAGCCACTCAATAACCCTGTCGGAGAGCTAAACGGAGACAGGCTCGATAGCGTTTACGCTAAGACGTCGCACCAGTTCACTTTGACGCTTCATTCAAAAAAGTTTTGGCCTTGATTTATGACGGTAGTTTTATTTTTCGGCAAGTAGGCGGGAAAGCGATCCGGGTTCGGCCGGTGTATTCCACCTGGCTATCAGGGTTCAAAGTTCGTTTCACAACATATGGACGCACCCACGCTAACGTTTGCTAAGGTGCCCTCGTTAAAGCATTCTTCACGAGCGTACGTCTGTGTGTTGCTGTACATATTCTGAACAAACGCGTTGCGTGGGTCAGAAGGAGATATACTATGCCTTTTACCGCTTTGGTTGTGAAATATCACTGCTTGCGTGGCTGCCAGAAGGCGTAAATGAATGCGACTCCGGTCAAACACTGCGCACTCAGACGCCACGGGTGGTCCGAATT
Organism: Haemaphysalis longicornis; assembly: GCA_013339765.2. Taxonomy (NCBI): domain Eukaryota; kingdom Metazoa; phylum Arthropoda; class Arachnida; order Ixodida; family Ixodidae; genus Haemaphysalis; species Haemaphysalis longicornis. Next base: position 107,824,971 of record CM023456.1, read on the forward strand.
TGAGAGCGCCGGTCGCTACAACGAGACTGCACAGGCATCAAGTTACAAACTGAATTTGTGCATACCTGAGGGCTCCTGGAACGCCCAATGCCGCAGGTACACACGAGCGAAGCGATTTTTTGGATTCCTTAAAGTATGTATTCGTACGACGTGTGCGCGAAGTACGGACGACAAGTGGGCTTACCCAAAAAAGAGAGTGGCTATCGAAGGATGGGATGAGAAGTGGGCGCAGGCAGATATCTTGATAAAAGGGAGAGGTGAGGAAATCTGGAAGGAATAATTGGATGCGGATGACACAGTGACGGAGCGGCTGCAGATGACAACAGCATAATGATGAAAACATTGTTTATATTGGCCGAAAATTGGTGGTTCGTCCCCCTACATATACGTTGGATATTGTTACGGCTTTTGCGCTTTCGATCATGTCAGGTCGTAGTGAACCGAAGAACAAAGATGCAAATTTGATTGATTGATTGATTGATTGATTGATTGATTGATTGATTGATTGATTGATTGATTGATTGATTGATTGATTGATTGATTGATTGATTGATTGATTGATTGATTGATTGATTGATTGATTGGGAAGCAACGTAGGCGATGAGGCGCGCCGTAGTGGAGGGCTCCGGATTAATTTTGACCACCTGGCGATCTTTAACGTGCGCCGAAATCTCGAACACACGGGCGTTTTTTTGCTCTTCGCCTCCATCAGAAAAGCGGCCGCCGCGTCCGGGAATCGAACCCGTGACCTCGAGCACAGCAGCGCAACGCCTTAGCCACTGAGTCACCGCGGCGGGTTAAAGATGCAAATTTAAAAATAGCATTATGTTCATAGTGCCGACGATAACGACGACGACGATGGTGGTGGTGGTGGTAGTGGTGAGATGATGGTGTTAATGATTATGATTATTGTGGTGATGATTGCGGTTTGGGGGCAGTGTTGGTTTGAGACTAGATAACGCTGATAAACCATCAAAGCCATCTCCATATTCATATCTTTTTTAAAAAAGACCGTAATTTAGCGGGTGCTTTAAGGACTGCGCCTAAGGACGACCGCAGTCTCCCAAATTTTTCCGACGTAACATCGGCGTCCTCATCCTAACGCCACAGAGCGTTAATCCCACACTTTACATTCACTCGCGAGACTGTCGAGAAAAGCAGCAGCTCTCTCGCCTTTTTCCCCTCTACGACGTTACGTGTGGCAGCGCCCACCTGTATCGTTGGAGACCACCCTTCGACGACGCCAATCGAGCTGTCGTCGCTCGCCGTCGTCACGACAGTCTCGTCGAATTGATCGCCTTCTTCGGTGTGTGAGACCACGTGGCTTGCATCCCACGGGAGGTCTTCGTCAGCGTTCGACCGCACTTTGCCCTGGCCTAGATCGCGCGCGTGCGGGCAACCCTAATGAGCGGTTCCCGACGCAAGCGCTGCCTGCCTGCTTGCCGCGAAAGCTTAAGAGTTCTGGGCTGTGCATTGCGCGCTGTGCCTTATCGTCTCGCGCACTACGAACCGCTGACAAAGATAGTGCTCGCCGTGACTCAGTGAAATGTAAATAATGCTTTCGAATGGGGTCCTTTCCTTTTTCGTCTCATCAGAGATCTATCGCTCCTTGCCAGCAAAAAAATGAAAGGAAATTCCGTATTTGTCTTAATGCGTATCACCATTCAAATCATCATCATCATCAAATCATCATCATCCTTGGGCAATTGCTTGCAGTAATAACGCGCATGCTCGTAGCCATGATTTAGGGTTCCGCCTTCACCAATTTTTATTCTCTAGAAAACTTTATGTGCAGTATAATGTATTGCTCTGTACTACAATGTATATACATCCGCACTTAGCGTTGCCCACACGTACCCGTATGTAATAAATAATTTTGGTGTTTGAGTAAAAGTAATCATAAAAAGCTTAACCATTGCTCATTCTCTTGAAAATATGGGGCGCCGCCAGCAAACGTACGAGGAGTCGATACGCATGTCTTTTTCTCGTTCCTGTTATCGAAATTGCTGCACATCACGCCGCAGTTCGCCGCTAACGACGCCGGGGCGAAATCCGCGGTGGCTCCATTACCCCTTCTTTATACGCATCCATAATGCATAAAGCATAGCGTTGGGTGATCGTACACGCATCGGTCTTCTGTCGTGGATCCGGTATCAGCGGACCCACGATTCTCCGCACGCTTATAGACGCCTTTGTCTCCGGGTCTTTGTTTGCACATAAAGTCGCACAGTTAGCGTCTAGTACGCAGGCCAACTTTGTGCGCGCAGAAAAAAACAAAGAACACTTCCTTTATCGCCGCTTCTAGTTGGCTCAGTATTGAGCATTTTTCGCGAACTTCTCTCCGAAGAGGCTGCATTACCATGAAATTGACCCATTAGCATTAAATTGGCGGGTAAATCCGTTCGGGTAATTTTGTTTGAACAAACTCTTGAATGAAGGGGCGCGATCGTGCCGTTGGCTTCTGGAGAATCTGCATGGCGCCAGGTCCGGATGTCTGCGAGAGCTTCTTCCGTCCCGGGGCGGGTGTGTGGGTGTGCGCCCTTGATTTGCACCTTTCTCCGAAATTGCTGGCGCGTGCGCGGAAGCATTGCCTGTTGCCTTGCTCTTCGTGTGGTATTCTTTGCTTTCCCCTCTTTTGGCAGTCACGCCTGCCTGCACCCGACGCTTCCTTCCGACTCTTTTTTTCGTTCTGTTCGTTTGTTTGTGTGTTCGTTTGGCTGCTTTTGTAGCCCCGGTAGTTTTATAGAGGGCGTCTGTCTGGGTGTCTGGCCTTTCCCCGAAATTGAAAACTTTGGGCTCCCTCCCCGCCCTTCTGTGGCAGTACGAGGCTTATATCTTAATTTGAACGCTTCTCTAGGCACTTGTTGTATAAGCGAGTTTCTTTCGTATTCTGTTCTTTTTCGTTGGTTAGCTTGCTTGGTGCAGAGCTTGTATCCCTGGAGATTTGTGGAGCCTAAAATCCCGAGTGGCCGCTGTATTTTCTCTATAGCGCTATCACCTACGAGACACCCGTCTGCGGACGTTTAAAGCCCTTCTTTCTTCCGCTTCCGCCGCCAATGAGGCGAGGGGATGCTTTTAAAAAACTTTAGAGAGTGTGTGTTCACAGAAAACCAGGTAAAAAAAAGTAATTTAGGCTTGGAATGTGAACCCGCGCCAACAGTCCTGGGGAAACGAGAATAACAACTTTGCAAGAACTACGAACGGGGTTTTCTGCGCTGTAAAACCCACAAAGGGGCAAAGCTTGAGTAGGTGAAACCACTGGCGTACGCAGGATTTAATTTAAGGGGCGTGGGGGACACCAGAAAAAAAAAGGGGGGGGGGGGTTGAGGGGTATAATAGAGAACATAAAGGGAGAGAAAAAGTAACGGACACAAAAGACAGCGAAAAAACGCTAATAAGGCATAAATTCAAGATTAAAAATAAACAAGCTTCGGGATGGTGTGGGCGTACTGCACATGACTTTCAGTTTCTTTTTGTTCATTGCTGCCTTTGGTCAAGGGATTTGCAAAATCGCTAATCGTAGGGTGAGAGCAGACATCGAAGCAGTGTAAGTACGTACGTTGCGACGAAAAACAATGACGGATTCGTTGGTAGACTTAAAAAATGCGCGAGCATCCCGTCCCCTTCTACGTGAACTTGAGGCTGGACGCGATGCGCACCCCTTGCTCCAGCTTCAGGAGTCCACAACACGTCGTTTCTCGCACGCCCCTCGCACACCGCACCAACCTGGCTTAGAGCTCTGACAGTCTCAGTGGTCACGTTCGCTCGCTTAAGCAGCGACACTGGCTTCTAGCTGTCGGTACGTTCGCGAAGCGCTAGTGTCTAATGATAGAATGTCTGCCCACACTGTAAAATGATTTACACCCTACACCTTAAGGGTGCAAATCACGAGAAAACGACAAAACACTCTAAAAGGTGTTTTCTTTTTTATGCTAGGGTGTAAAGGTGTTAGTTATAGACAGTGATTTAAGGGTGTATATCACTGTCTATAACTAACACCCTTACACCCTAGCAAAAAGCAAAGGAAAACATCCTTTAAGGGTGTTTTGCCTGTTTATAACCCTTACAGCCTAGCAAGAACGCTAGAATGCAACCGTTTAAAGGGTGTTTTGTCGTAAATTACACCCTTGCAGAGGGTGTTTTTCCTTGTTTTTGATAGAGTGTACGAGTGTTTGGTATATAGACAGAAAGGTGTAAATCAGTTTACAGTGTAGTGTCTGTGGCTGCCCTACGATGGAGTGAAAATCGGCTTAGTACTCACTGTCTCTAACCGCAATCTCTCGTCTAAAGCCGTGTTACACCCAAACAGTATCGTGGCCGATCCGTGTGGTAGGAAAAGTATACGAGTAGTGTGCCAGCCAGGATCCCCGAACTTGCACGACCTATTCAGCCGCGGTATACGCTGAGAAACCGGACTGCCTGCGGAGCCGCGTAATGGCTGCAACGAAATGAACGGTTGTCGCTCGTCGCCTTTTTTGACAGCAAATAGCGCACAAAGTCAACCGAAATGGGTCATGTTGATCGTGCGTCGGTATTCTTCGCCGGTGGCGGCTATCCCTCTCACAGCGCATGATTTCCGGAAAGAAAAGCAAAACAAAAACTGCGTTGAGTCTTCCCTGCCGTTTTTTAATCAGCCAGAGTGCTTCGACCGGCCCCTTTCATCGCGGCGCCGGAGTGCTGCAATCTGTAGCTTCTAGTTTCCGTAGAAACGAGAACCACGCAGTCAAAAAAGGGTTTCTGTGGCGCGAATTGCAACATGTTCCGGCGTCAAAGATACTTGTGTCCTTTTGTTGCGGCAATTGCGACGTACTTGAGCGGCATCTGCGAAATCATTCTGCTTGACTTTTATATGTCGACCAATAACTCCCCGTGTGTGAGGAGGCAGTGAAGCACTTCTTTGAGCTAGTTGGAACACGTTGAACTTAAGCTAGAATTCTTGCGCTGCTAAGGCTGTACAAACAAACACGGGCGGAGTCGAAGGAACAGAACGCAAACGGGAACGTGCAACAAATATGCAAACAAAAAATTTACGGTAACGTGTCAAAGTAAATTTCTTCGTCACCTCTCGCAAAGTAAAAAAAATGCGCGCCAATCCACCCTGTGGAGGTTGTTGGAAAGGGAAGCTGTGAAGGACAGCCACAACGATTACCCATGCGACGTCACTTGAATTCACGCACGTTGCTCTACAAAGAGTGAAACCAGAGGCAAGTGAAATGCACTTAACCACACCCTTTATTACTTCAAAGAGAGATTTTTCGCGAAGGTTAAATCATTGCATGATCCACGAATGGTGGTTTCTTGAGTTATATTGGTGAAGCACATGAGTGAAAACTCTTATTTTATAAAATTAAAGGAAGCTCAAACCCGATGTTAGAAGATCTCATTTCCCTCCGTCTCTGCCGCCGCCGACGGAGGCGACGAGATCGGCGGCAGAGACCGGCGGCAGATACGGAGGAGAAGTGCGAGGCTATGTGTTGGTGTGAGCTTCCTTTAATTTTTACTAACTCCTAGCGCATGCGCAAGGCGCGCACACGGCCGCTACACGTGCCGTGGGTGGAACGCACAGCGCGAGAGAGGTCGCGTGACGCTATCACGTGGCATTCAGCTAGAATGCACAGGGTAATGCCGCCGATGTGATCGGTGTGTGCACCGTCTGTCTCTCCCGTCTCCGCGCGGGCTCGTTGCTCAATCGGTTAGACAACGGGTCTTTTCTCCGTTTCTCTATTCGTTCCAGGTTCGATTTCTGGCGGTGCCAGTAACTTTTATTTGTTCGCGGAAGTTTTCTGTTGACGCCAACGTTCACGACAGAACCCTTGGGAGGTAGAGGTAAAAAGCTTCGCTTTAATACTACAGGGGTACCTGAGGTTACTCTTATTATCTGGGAATGCGTGAGCATAACTTCTCACCGAGTTATGTCGCTGGGCTTACTGTCACTAAGCTTAGTGTCGCCGAGTTATGTCACCGGTTTAGTGTCGCAGAATTTAGTGTCGCCGGGTTTAGTGTGGTCGAATTTAGTGTCGCTGGGTTTAGGGTCTTAGGGTTCAGTGTCGCCGCGTTATGTCGGCGAGTTTTGTCGCCGCATTCAGTGTCGCCGAATTATGTGGCCGGGTTTAGTGTCGCCGAGTTATGTCGCAGGGTTAGTGTCGTCAGGTATAGTTTCCCCGCGTCTTGTGTCGACGAGTTTTGTGATGCTGAATTTAGCGTTGATGAGCGTATGTTGTCGCGAAATATATACGCTAGGAGACAAAACGGCCACATTTCGACCTTTTAGCCTAGCTTCTTGACCCCACGTATGTTAATGTTCTGTTTCCCTGGCGTAACTTTTGCGAGGGCGTGTGTTCTTTGATGCTGGCATGTGTCTAGTGTGTAAACAGTGAGGAGAGAATGTAATACGAAGGTGGCTGGATTTTGATTACTGTCTACATTAGCGCATGCATTTCTGCGCTCCTTTCTTCTCCTTGCATTATCTATGTCTCGCGCCGGTTAATATTACGCACTACGTATACCTAACTGTATAGTCGTGCTTTGCGCCAAGTATCGAAGGACGAACTATATCTTGCGAGAACAATAAAAGTTCGTTTTGAATTAACAAGCAAGCGAATCATGTAGGTAGTGGTTTTTACATAATCCCAATTTCCCGGTGTCTTTCGTTGCGTTGACAACAGGTGATTATCAAAGCTTAAGCCCAAGTTTTTTTTTTCTTTTTTAAACGCGTATATGATTTAGTCGACTGCGTATGTGAAAGCGGATGGCGATGTGAGTCCCACAATCTCTGAAGGCACGGCGAACGTAACGGCTTCACAAAAGTAGTAGCTCAGCGCTCCTGGATTTTTCTTCTTTTTTTCTGTTTTCGCATGAGCTAAACCTTCGCTGCGCAGATCTACGGCTGCTCCTGCTCGGTGTGTATCTCAGCGGAGCGACTATGGCCACCCGGGCTAATCCCTTCTTCTCGGAGCGTTCCTTTTTGGCGAGTTGCGCTAATGGCCGCCGAGCACTTACCGGGCAAAAGGGGATTATTGCCGGTTGGAGAAAACGGTACAGAGGCACGTGCAAAAGGCCTGAATGCCGTGGCAAAAACCGTTGAAAGCGTGTGTCTCTTAGCCCGAACTCAGCGCTGCGCTGTATATCGCATTAACTAGTCCTTTTTGGTCCGCGTTGAGTGGATTTTCGTTCCGGCGAATTACAAGCTCATCGGCGCGTGTTCGTGGAATCTTTTCCGGTGCGACAGGGCGGACCGGCGTAGTATTTGTGTGACTTTTCCGGCGGCGTCGGCCTTGCCATTTAAACCCAAGTTGCAACGCTTGGGTCCAACACGCAAACGCCAAAGACGAAAGCCCATTAACCCTTAATGCGAAAATTCCTTTAACATACCCTCCTCCTCATCACACGCTCACCAACTACGAATCTTACACATACCGCCGACTACAAACTGGCACATTCTTCAATCACGCCATCCTACACCACATCGCCCCCACCATCTACCCTTCCCACTGCCAGCACTGCAATACCCCTCTCACCACTTACCATCTAGTATTCTCCTCCCCAAACTCACCTAACCCCCTCCCCTCCCCCTCTGGTCTCCCGGGCTCTCCAGTCAGCGCGGTCACGAGGGCTTCTGGGCTAAGGAGGCTTCTCACACCCCTTCCCCTTCCCCTGTTGCTCCAATAAACGTTCACCACCACCGGTGATTTCGCATGTAGTCTAGTGATGTTCTTAGGAAAAGCCTCACATCTGAGTTTGAATTTAACCACGCACAATTTAAGTGAGCACTAAGGGTAATATAAGTCTGTCTGACAGAAATTTTTAACTTTTCATGAATTGTTTTTCTTTCGCACTAACGAAAAAAAAATATAATTGCCGTTATAAAACTGCGTTTTTCGCACGTCTACGGAACCATGTGTTAGGTATATTTTTGAAGATCCTCTAACCAGCTCTGCAAAGTTACATGCAGGAAGAGCGACATATCAGACTGCGGGGTGAGAAATGTGGTGCTTACGCACCCATTGTGTCTTAGCTTATCGTAATGGCTGTTATAGACGGTTATTGTGTGCTTCTAAACTAGTCCCTGGGATCTATCGACATGAACCGTTATCTAGCCTTTAGAGGCTGACTTTCAAAATGCTTATCGCCTGAACTTCGTTCCGTCACTCGCTCGTCCGCAACCAATCCTCAAAGTGGCAAGTGCACTGCGGAGTTGAAAGGTGAAAACAACAAAATTTCCAGTGCCATTTGTGCGGGAAAGGGATTGCGACACCGTCGTTTCTGCCTGTCATAAGTAACGACTAGTTATAACTGCTTTCCTATTCCAAGATAAATTTCCTGCACCAAGCTCACACGGATTTAGATGCGTGCTCCCACTATAAATATCATCTCGAAGTTTCGATTTTTAATTTTTGATGGTTCGCTGTTTTTGTTTTGTTCTCGGGTTCTTTTTTCTTTTCACGTTTTCTTTCTCCTTGCTTTCTGGGCCCGCTACCCACCAATGGTGCTCTTCCGTAACATTATCCGAACAGATATCCTTCCTACGGAGTACCGCAAGGCCTCGTGCTCGCGCCTCTGCTCTTTTATGTTCGCGTCGTGATACAGCCGATGGAGCTGTTTCAACACGCGATTGTAATTCCGCGGCACGTGGCCATGACTCTCTTTTAGAACAAAGATGACCTCCCCGAAAGAAGCAAAAATGTGCGCGTAATGGACAGTTTTGTAATCCACCGCACTTTCAGATAACTGCACGGGTCGTCGGACGCATCGCTCGGAACCGCTGAACGCTCTTCAGTTTTGACTTAATGCTTGTACCTCAAAAGCCAAACGCGTGCGCTCGTTCGAGCGCGCAACAGGTCGTTGCATTTGTGACTCTTCATGCGCGGTCGGATCTAAACGACGCGCATTTAATGGGACCACGCGCGCTTGCTTGCTCAAGAACAAACACAACTCCTTCTCAGGCAAGTGCACTCAGTGGTCGAGCCATGCCCATACACCGCAGTGGGTCGGCGATGTGTTATTACAGTGCGGCTTATTCTAGAGCGCGCTCGCGTGCGGCGGCGGACTGAAGAGTGTTTCGAAACGCGCGAATGGTGCTGCGCTCTTCTTCGTTCGTACGAACTCTGTGTGTACTCTCCACTTACAAGTGACTCCTAACGGTCCATGTGCACAGGGACGTAACCACGCAGTGGAAAAAAAAGTTTTGAAAGAAGAGAGCGGGAAAGATGTACAGAATGATGATGGGGCACGCTTCAGAACAGCCTTTGAAGAGCTGGCGGTGAGGACGGCGTAGATCTAAAGACTATCAGATATAAGATACGTGGGGGAAAAAAACAAAGCTGGCTTGCGCGCTGTGCCGACGCACGCGCCGATTATAAATACACCGCGCGCGTGGTGGGGGCGGCAACAACCTCGTGCGTTATTCTGCTCTTCGTCGTCTTAAGATTTGCATGCAACGTGCGGGAGAACGGAGCAGCGACTGCTTGTGTAGCGAGCGGAATGAAAGGGAGACTCCGTGACATGAAGTGCGCTCCAGGATGCATACGGCGCAGTTCCGTTTTTAGCGACTCTCGTGTGGGACGGAAACGTTTCAGTTATTATGCGCGGCGTGCTGTTCAGTGTATGGGGGCTCGTGCAACTTAGAAGCTACAATTAGATCACCTCCTAATTTGTTTTTTAGCAAATATAGACTCGTCTTTATATATTTTCTTTCCTTTTTAAAAGCAATGCAAGGCTAGTAACCCCGATTTCATAAGTCTAGCTACCGGGCTTTTTTTAGCTTCCTGTCATAGGTGGGCTCGAATATGTCATGGCAGCGGCCGTTAGCATAAGAAGAGCTGCACACTCGCACGCACACGCGTGTTATTTTCCGTAGCGATCTCTCCGCAGAATTCGCAACACAGTTCCCATGATTCGTGCACCACGGAGTAGTGCACAAGGCGGAGAATTACTCCCGTTAGGTTTTGTTTGAATTCCTTGTGGCATCGAGGATGGGGGCGCCATCCACTCGACTGCGCTCAATTTATAAAACAGGAGGTTTCGTTCGCTAAGAAACGGCGATGCCGCCGGCTGCTTCTCGACAGCGAAACGAAACCATCCATCGTCGCGCCGAGAGCAACCGGAAAGCCGGGAAACAAAGCTTGGTGCGAGCGAGTTTCCGCTCCATAGCGTGTATAAGTACTATAACCCCGCTGTACGCACCCCGCCAAAAAAAAGAAAAGGAAGACGAGGTGGTGTGGGAACGGCAGCAAATACACAAGAATGGCTTTATTGAGCAAGGGCGCATCTGCAGCGATTTCTCGCGGCGATCGATTGGGCGCCAGATGAATGAGCTCGGCCGAAGGGCGGAGGAAGGGGCGGACGAGTTGTGCGACAGTTCTGTTGTCGTCCTCGTATATCCACCTCAGCCGCTGTTGTTTGTTGTCGCTTTTGTTCTCCGCTCGGTCTGCGCGCGCCGTTGTTCTGGGTTCACCGCGATGAACGCGCTTCTGTGGGCCGGGGTTCTTTTAGTCCACGCCGGGTTCTCCTGCCTCCGCTTTCTGGGCGAACGACAAAACGTCATCCCCTTCTCTTCCTCCTCTTCTCCACAATTGGTGGCCAGCCGTCGTGAAAGCAGCCTCTGATTTCGCCCTACATGTGCGGAGGAAAGGAAAGCGAACGTTGGCAGGGAGTCTCGGCCTGCATTTTTACGCCTCGTGGGACCCTTTTCGTCTGGTGAACTGAATTACGTTGGAGGCTGTCATAAAACCCGCCAATTTTGCATGATTAAAAAACGAGCGTTACGGCGCGAATCGCAAGCGATACCTTTAAATCACTCCGTCTGCCACGATTTCTCAGAAGCAAGCTCAACTCTGTCTCGGCAAACTGTAAACATTGGGAAAGCGGTAATTATGTATACTTAACCACGTGGGAGGTGGGTTATTATCTTGCGAGTTATTACCGTGTTGCCAGCCCCCATTCTCCCGCTCTTCATTAAAAAAAGTGCTTAATGGTGCATATCGCAGATATTTTGGGTCGTTCGTGATATTGTTTCTCAGCCGTATGAAGGCCTAACCACGTGGACGCGTAATTAACCACGCACTCGCTCATCCGCGTAAGCGCGCATAGTAGTTCGCCTTGTCGCAACACTATACGCCGGCGAGGGCGAACAACCCAATGGCAGCGGCCTAACACCGCTGCGAACGTTTCAATTGAGACATGTCTTGGCCTTATCTGACCGTTGACCTAATTATTCTGAACGAAAAAAAAAACAATATAACTGGGAGGTTTTTATGCATGGTAACCCATTTATAACGCGGAAAGTGTCCGCTACTGTCAGAGACTGGCGACAAAATTTGGCACACACATATTTGGTTCTCTGTGACTCCAGACAAGCGTTCAGAAACTTCGTCGAAGGATGAACATCACGACGAGCAGCCCGAGTCGTGCGCAATCGCCAAGTCCCACGGGAGCAAGAATTTCAAACCAGAATTCAGTGGTTCCCTGTGCACGTTGGAGAAGTGTCCGAGGCACATCGCAACCTAAACGAGACGACACACGCCAAGGCGCGCGAGCTGGCGAATCGTGTCGGCGACCGTCGTCCGTGGGACAGCACCAAAGACTGCTTAGCGAGCTACAACGAAATTACCAGGGCCCTCTGCCTGGCAGACGCGCACATAAGTACGTTGTCCGGCACAATATCACAGCCCATCCGGCACATACCCGAAAAATATTTTCAGGGTCTGCCACAATGTGATATCCATTATAAATCGCATGCTGTGGGACTGTAACAAAAAAAAAAAAATCGGGAAACGCGCAAGACTTGAATGGCGATGCTGTTGTGGGTGAGCATTGCCGGACACATGTTTCAGTATCATCGTTTGTTTGCATAATTGCGGTGCTAGTTTTCGTGGTCGTATGCATCGAAGAGGTGTTCGTCTTCGTCGCGGCGAGTGGTGGACGCAGAGGCATCCTCAGCATTCTAGACTTCCACCAGCTCAACTGGCGAAGGTTGCACTAAGTCGCGCAAGGCTTGAACCATATATGCGGAATTTCTTTCCACTTGAGCACTGAAAGACACATCACCACGCATTTGTACAAGTTGGAAATTGTTTATTTACACGTTCCGTCGTTGCTTACTGGGCTGGTATTAGTCATCATCATATGCATCGATATCGTCGTGTTCCTCATGCCAAGCATTACATTCGCGGTATCGCTTACAGCGCTGTATCTTTTTCTTTTCTACTAAAGCCACTGCGCGAGCCGGGAACTCAGCGGTCGCCGCGAGGCATGGGTGCACGAGGGCTCCGCATTTTCTTGGTGTTTTAAATGCAGAGCATTTCAGTAACTCACGATGTCACCCGCGTTGACGTCCGTAGTCCGCACCGTCGTTGTCCCTACTATATAAAAAAGAAAATGCTATCCGGCGCCAGGTTTCGATCCCTGGACCCTGCGGGCGGAACGCAATGTACATGATGCTCTACCCACTGCGCCACAAAGCCGACACAGAATGGGAGGCTACGAACGCTCCTTATATCGTTGACTCATTCAAATTACTGCTTACGAGTGCCCTCTCGTCAGCAGTTGCCCCAAGTGCAACAACATTAACGTAACGCAAACTACTTAACGTCGTGCGCCCACGGAAATGCTCTGTATTTGATCGTGCCCCTCGCGAGGGGGATGTTTATACAGGAACTCCTACTTCTAGCGGGCTCCTGGCGCCCTCTTTCTGCCATTGTAGAGACTATGAGGCGGTCTTCCAAGGGCGCCAAATTTGAATTCTACAAAATCGATTTCTTGCTTAAACTCGCCGGCGTTTGCGCTTTCTTCTAACAATAGAGTCCTTAACTGTTTCCGGGAAGCTTGCTCACCTTCACGCGTTCGTCGTCTCCCACCCTCCCCTTAATCACCTCTCCCACCCTGGCCATGTTGGAGTGTCGCCGACAACGATGACTTGGCGCCTCCTCTCGTCTTTACCGGCCCTTTTGCAGGTGTTCGGGGTCTACTGTGGTTGACCACGGCAGCAAACGACCTGGCTGGCGATCCACCTCTTCCCGGCGTCGCCTTGGGGCTTTCTTTGCTACCCGAGTCCGCTCTGCGTCGACGGACACCACTCGTGCGCGCAGCATCAGTCGCCCCCTGTGGCTCTGCGTTCTCGCCGGCGTGCCACTCGTCGTGCTGAGCCCGCGCACTCGCGTCGTCTCCTGCCGCTGGAGTCACGAGCTCTTTCACCCGCTTTTCAAGCTGGGCCTGCTTTTCCCGAGCTTCGTACAGTTCGGCCACCGTGCGCACCAACTGGGCGGTCTTCGCCTGCCCCGCCTTGTCAAGCTCGGCCACCCGCGCTTCTCTTTCCTCCCTCAGACGTACCCCTCCAGCTCCTCCACCCTCGCATTCAGCTGCTTCTCAAGGCGTTCGAAGCCCTGTCTTGCCCGCTCGCAAGGCCTACATTCGAAGGGCGCCTTCTTAGCGTCGGCCACGCGCTCGAACGTCGTCTCCCCCAAGTAGCACCAGCGCAAGCACTCTTGGCACTGCACCTGGTCCTCGTCCCTAGTGCCCTTTCTGTCCTAGGGGCCATTGTTTTCTTTCTGGCTTCGCGGTAGCTCCTTGGGCCAACTTTAGAAAAAAAATTACCTTCGCACTGTGACCACATTTCTCCAGCTTTTTTTCCTGCAAACTGCTTGCACAACAGCTAGGCTGGTAAAAGCCGCACGGTGCTTCCTCTGGAGTCCGGAGCCATTCCGCCTCGGTGGGCCGGTTACCTTGCGCAGCCTCAGCCTCGGCAACCAACTCTATCGGCCGTACAGTAGGCCCGCGACGCGGCGGAGAGGCAGGACCTCTACGTCGATACGTTGGAGACCTACGGCCCGGTCGGCGAGAGCTCTGCAGGACCATCACTAAAGTTTTCACCAACCAACCAACATATTTGGGGTAGCTTCAGGCAGGTTACTTGGGGAACGGAACACTGAGTGAAGCTTGTGCGTTGTTATGCTTTGTGGGACGAAAGGTGGCACCCTAGTGACACTTTCTAGGCTCGTGAACGGTGATTGATTGATTGATTGATTGATTGATTGATTGATTGATTGATTGATTGATTGATTGATTGATTGATTGATTGATTGATTGATTGATTGATTGATTGATTGATTGATTGATTGATTGTGGGGTTTACGCGCCGAAGCCACACCTGGGCTATGAGGGAAGCCGTAGCAAAGAGTTCTGGATTAATTTTGACCACTTGGGGATCTTTAACGAGCGCCGAAATCTCGACACATGGGCGTTTTCGCTTTTCGCCTTAATCAGAAAAGCATCCAACGGCACCGGGATCGTGCCCGCACCCTTGAGGTCAGCAGGATAACGTCTTAGCCACTGAGTACTACTGCTATTCGGGATATGGCATCCACAAATACTCAGACATGGACTCGCAACTGAGGGATCGCGTTGTGCTTACGGCAGTGCGGTGCAGTTCTCCCTACATCGGCTTCCGCTTCCTCGAGTACGTCTTCTCTTTTGTGCACACACGCGGCAGGAGAAATATCTAAAACGAACAAAGCAGACAAACTACAAGCCACAGAGCAAGCGAGCAAGCCTCTTCGCGGATCCCACGCTATTCGGCCCTGTTTTCGCACCAAGAAGACTGCTTAAGCAGGCGGCATGAATAGCGTCGCTCTAAACTTGGCGATGTACGAAAGGTGGCTCGACAGCTTGCGAGTAAGCAATGTAAAAAATGCGAATTTAAAACACCATTTTCTGAAAGTATGATGAAGCCACCCGCAGTGGACGTGTGCGAAGGAAGGGAAAAAAAGAGGGCCACCACCGAAATGGAGAGGCCTTCGGGGCGAACGTCTTACTGCGACGTCTTGTTCCATTGGCGATGCAGCGAACGCAGTAAGACGGGCCGAAATAGGCGTGCGCCAAAATTCTCCGAACGTTTCGTTCCAAAAACAGCCAACACTGAATTCCCGTTTCGAAATATTAATTGTCGATTCTCTGGCTGCTTTTCTTTGTCTTCCTTTTTTTGTCTCCCGTGAGACTTTCTCGGAACGATTTTAGGGCAATTTCTGTCGCTTTTGTGGTGCGTTCTCTATTCTGCTTTTAAAAAACTTGAACCGATGTGAAACGTGCGGAGGTTTTCGACCAATACGATTCTACTCGAAGTGTCCCGCTGCGTTTCTTTTGTGTCCCATTTTTCATTGCTGGAGAAGTGTCCATAGAACCGCCGAAGACAATCGCAAAGTTCTGTCGTTGCATTCTTCAACCAGCGCTGGCATGGTCGTGTGCACTGCTGGTGGAATTTAGCCGTAAAGTACCACTTAAAATGCGATCCCATTTATACGGCCTCTCCTTTATGAATCGCTCTCTCGATAATTAATCATCATAATTTCTCCCTTACACCGAATCGCTTCTTATCTCGCTGTCTTTTTTTCTCTCTCTCTGCAACACTTTTGGCCATTCCCGATGCGCGTGAAAGCTATCGAACAAGTTAGTTCGATACTGTGCAAGCTATCGCTGAGAGGGCTATTGCTCTCACTCTTCCCTCGCGAGTGTTGTCGCTCTAACGTGGCCGCACCTTTTTCAACAGCGGAGCTGTTGTAGCTGGTTGTGAGGTGTGGCGCGTAACGCGTAATGCGTTAAAAATACCAAGAAAATGCCTAGCGCTCGTGAGCGCGTGCCTCGCGGCGACTGCCGAGCGTCCCCGGCTCGCGCAATCACTTTAGAAAAAAAAAAAACAGACGAAAACCCCGAGGAGCGCCTCGCGTTGCCTAGCAACCAACAACGCCACAGCTGGCAGAGGCACGGTGCCATTGAGGAAGGGGCACCTTGGAGTTGCAAAAGACGTAACTAATATCAGCCGAGCTACCCCCTCCCCCCAATACATTTCCTCCATCTTCATTTCGAACGTTAGTAATCAACTTGGTTACGCGCATCTTGACGTGCCCGCACTGCTCATCGCACTGAAGCATCACCGCGCAACTGCCGATGAAAGCACTGTTGTAATTGCCGGGACCGAGAAAGAAGCCCGTGGTCGATGACAAAGCCTGCAATTACGAAATGGCTGCGTGAGCGCTAGCGTGTCGCGGCCCCGGGGTGTCTATAGAAACAATGTAGTGCCGACGCGGCCGTATTCCATGGTTAAACAGTTTGTCCGGGCGTGCCCCGCAGGCTGTCTGCCTCCTCCTGCACCGAGGCACGTGTGATGCGGCGCAATCAATTCAGAAACCAAAATCGATTATCATAGGCCCGTCGGGAGCGCAGCAGTTTTCTGCTGGCATCATGACGGATCGTGCCGGGCAACTTCATGCAAACGGCGGCAGCGGGCATGCGCTCAAGCATCTGAGTAGGCACGAACGGCGGTTTTGATTTGTTGGCCCGCCACGCCTGTCCGCATCTACCCGTGGTCAGTGCTGCGCGAAAATGGTTCATCGTGCAGACGTATCAGAGCGTAACGAGCGTTTACTAATAGGGAGGCTTACTAGCGCTCCGTAGATAACGAGGTTACCACCCGTCGCATTGCAGGTCGTTTCTTCGCTTTGTGACGTCTGTGGTGCAGTGCGCACGACGCGTATTGGCGTACCCCGCAATATCCCGTTGCAATGGACTAATTGTTTGAGAGAATAGCTTTGCTGCCGTCATCTCTTTGGCATTCCACAGTTGAGCGCATCTTCGTGATGTGTGTAGCCAGTGTATTCCGTCGAGATGACAAGGCGCCGGAGGTAGGGCTGTAACAGTATATAACGCGAAGGACACGTTTCCAGTACGTACAGTTTATTATGTGCAGTCACCGATGAGGATGAATGCAGCTTTCGCGCAGTTGAGGCATGAAATTGCGTGGCTGCAGTCTGTAACAATATACTAGAAGAGCAGCGCGAACGCTCGTGGCGTTATCGATGGTTGCACAATCGGCAAATTCTTTTTTTCAATTCCGAAAGGTGCGCTCGGCGGCTCATTCGCGGTGAACCAAGTGCACCTCCGACGGGCCAATCTGTGTGTTGCTGCGCGCTTGCTGCTTAAAGGGACCCAAACGTTTTTTTTCAACTTTTTTCGAAATCTTAAATGCTTGCAGAACGTAGCCAACCAACACAACCAGTGCTTACATTAGGGGGTCGCATAGTATACCTCAGCCAGATATTTCTGCTCTATGCCCATCAGGTAGTTAGAAACTTAATTGCTCAAAAGATTTTTCTCTCTTTCCCGATCTTCGCGTTCTTCGACCGCTCGAATGACGTCATTACAGCGGTAAGTGACTATAGGCCGGACTTTAACTTCAGTTGCAGCAATGAACGGATTAGCAGAGCAGAAACGGAAGGCGTATCTGCTGCGACGAGCAAATCACGCAGTGCCGCTCCGTGCTTGCGATAACTATAGCTTTCGTTTTTGCAGTGCTTTCAGGCGTGAAGGAAAGAGTGAAAGCGTTTATCAAAAGTGTTGCAGTGTCCCTTTAACCGTGTTCGTCTCTGAGCGTTGAATAATACCGTTCATAATAATACCCGTCACAATTTCTTTCAACAGATTCATTCAACAACTCAGTGCTGTTGGATAGTTTTTTAAAGGTGCACAGCGCCGGAACTGATGGTTGGCTCCGATGCATGGACCGTCCTCGGGGTCAAAAGAGAAGCATTCTGTCTCCGGGAGGACTCTCGATTGCGAGGACCCTGTAATAAGTTCACCTTGCAATTTCGACGTCAGCAGATTTGATTCTGAACTATTTTTGTTATATTATTTATTACAAGAACAACGCTTGATTTGGATACCAGAAACAGATTCGTGCCCGAACAACGGCTGGAATCTGTCTGACCCACTGCGTGTAGGAAAATGGCAAGATCATTTTTTTCTATACAGTGGGTGGACTTGACAGGCGTAAACTAATTGAAGCTTTTCACTTATTTGCTTGTTTATGTTCAAGTGATGGTCTGGTGTTAACAATAGTTAAAGCTCTGCGCTGAGGTAGTTGTTTATTTTCAGGTTGTGGGTGGTTGTTGCACCGCTCTGGGATTATTTTCGTAACATGCGAAGAATCACATTTCCATATTTGCTTTTTCATAGGATAACTTAGCTTAAAAAAGCACGCTCTGTCTACTTGATTCTCTTTCCTGTCCTGTTCAAACGCCGCATTTTTATGCGTGTTGAGCCTAATGGCTGCTGCACGAAATTAGTGTGTTTGTCTGTAACCTTCCATTACCCGTTAAGCGCATGACTTCCTGTGTAGGCGATGTTTTTCTTTCTTTTTCTGATCCCAACCCTAAACGTTGAATCAAGCAAAAACGTTCAACAAATCTTTCTGACGTTTCTCTGTTTTTTTTTTGTTTTTTTTTCGTTCCCCGTCCATAATAGCGTTGGACTATGACCCGCGCACTTCCCCAGTCGCGCCGGTTAAATATTAAGAAAAAAAAAACATTATTTCCGCATCCTAAGGCGATTGTTTCGACGTGTCATTAAGGTCTCCGGCTGCGTTGGTCAGTAGGGGAGCATTAGGGTCGTCTTTTTTCTTGGTCTTTTTGTTCTATCCCTTTAATAGCCGACGCCTCCATCACTCGCAAGCGTTGGATGGTCGCCGTTGGCAGCTTGAAATTGCTTCGTCCTCGAGTGTTGTGTTTACCTAGACGTCGTCGGCGAGCTGGGCTGCGCCGGCTTCGCCTGTGTGCACAAGCGAATGAGGGGCTTCGCCACACGCCAATGCTCCCTCTGTCCGAGGAAGTTCTGTTCAATACACTAGCTCTGTTGCGTTCGAGAGATTCGTGGCCGCTCTACTGACGTTGCTCTGTACGCCTTGTAATCTGTCGCACTGACATGCATCATTTGCCGCGTCCGCCAGGTAGCTGCTCAAAATGGCTATGTATTGGAAATCTTATACTGATATAATGTTCATTTTGCGACATTATTCGGCCGCGCATTATCAGGCACGCCTCTCCGCATGGTTAAGTAAAAATATCTTGATATTTTCTCTACCTTTGCATTGTTACGCACAGAGGTTGATGACTGGAGCAGCGAACTTTCGCTCGCAAGTGGCGGTGAAAAAGCTATAGGGATGGTGGGAGCCGACATGCGACGACGTTGACAAACAATGCTGTAGCCTACACCATGCTGAGAGCTGTAGTTCTACAAGAACAGTGTCGAAAACAACTTTGTAGCAAGTCTTTTGTCTGGGCCGCCAGCGTGGCTGCCACACTAATTTCCTTGCGCGCCGCCCTGAATGTCCTGTTTGCGCAAATTTCGTGTCCAGCTGAGGCGCCCTTGTAATATACTCAATGTCACGGAGTGGAAGCGATTTTTTCTTTTTTTTGTACCGTGAAAAACTCTTCCCTGCGGAGTTCTCCACGTTCGGATGTTTGTCATGATTTGCACAGAAAGGGAAAACACAGAAAAATTAAAACCGTTCCGCTCAGTGTGAAAGCTGTCGGGAGTGCACAGCAGTGATTCGCCGTAATGGGCTTTGGCGCCGTTATCTGCTCACTCTTACCACCCATCACGCTCTTCGCCGCCCTGTCTGATTCCTCTCCTGATGAATTCAACGGAGGTTTGTCCAACGCATTTAAAATTTCCCGCCTTCGCAGTGTTTGCGCGCCCCCTGCCTGAAACGGTGCCAGCGGGAGTTCTGTTCTTTTCGTGCTTGCTTTTCCTCCCACACGTGCCGGCGTTGCACTGCCACTTTTTTCCCTTGCTATCGTAAAAACCAACCCAATGAGCGTTCCTAACTAAATGAACGTGGGCGCTGCCGGTTAATTGCGTCTATTTTGCCTCAAATGTACCTGCACTTGCGCTAAACAACGGGGAGATGTGTGACAAGCGCCAGCGGTTCACGAGTTTCGAACGCTTGTGAGTATATAAACCGCTTGGCTTTCGAAGCCTCTGTGGGACGCCGCGACGACAGCCGCTACGAATAAACGCCGTGGGGCTCTGCTTGGGTCCAGCGAGCGAGCTAGCTACGACGACAAGGCGAGCCCCTAAAGTGCTCTGCACTTAAAAAAATCCCGCCATCTCCACGAAGTGAATGATGATGAGAGAGGCGAAGCTAAAATTCTTACCGGTAAAACCGTGAAACATTCGCCCACCCATCATATAAGACTCGACACGTCAAGCTTTCCACCGCTCCGTTGACAAGCCCGTCGACGACGTCGATGTTTGTGGTGATTATGTAGGGCTTGTTTGGGACGATGAGAATCTCCATGGGTAAGTTGGCGAATTCGGTGTGTGACATTTCAGCGACCTTGGCCATCGCCTTCTGCAGAGTGCCTTGTGTCGCGTACCCCCGGTACGTGTCTTCAGAGGCGACGAACGACAACCTCTTCTTCTTCCTCTCGTCCTTGTTGGGTAGCAACAAACGCGTTGAACGTTTTGACCTCTTCGGCCAATCTTTGATTGGCCAATCCCTAGGGGGATCCTGCCACAATCATCATCAATGTGCCGTGTACAATGTGCCCTGTACGGCCGGGACAGGGCCCGAGCAAGAGGAGCTTCTCCCCTGAGATGAATACCCGCCCCGATGGCTCAGCTCCCAAAACGTGCTGCAGAGCACAGGACGCGGGTTCCATCTCAGCAGAGGCGGTCGTTTTTCTGGGGCGGAATTTTCAGTTTTGTTCGCCTCATGTCCGTTTCAAAGTGTCTGTTTCAAGCGAGCCGTGATTGGCTGAAAGCCGACGACCAGTTGTGACGCAGCTCATCCATTCGTCAGAGGCTTCGCAAGTGCAACTAAGTCGCGATTGATTGATTGATTGATTGATTGATTGATTGATTGATTGATTGATTGATTGATTGATTGATTGATTGATTGATTGATTGATTGATTGATTGATTGATTGATTGTAGGGTTTAACGCGCCGACGCAATGCAGGTGATGAGGATGTGCCGTAGTGGAGGGCTCCGGATTAATGCTTGATCACCTGGGGATCTTTAACGTGCGTCGAAATACACGGGCGTTTTTGCTTTTCGCCTCCATCAGAAAAGCGGCCGCCGCGGCCGGGAATCGAACCCGGTCGCGTCCTCGTGCTCAGCAGCGCAACGCCTTAGTCACCGAGCCACCGCGGTGGGTACGTCGCGGCTTAAACGGATGCGAAACGGACATTTTCGAAACGGCAACAGCTCCGAATTCTGCCCCTGTTGGAGGCGAAACGCGAAAACACCTGTGTGACAAGATTTCGGCGCACGTTAAATATCCCTAAAGTGGAATAAATTGCTCCGTATCCCGCCACCACGGTGCACCTCATGTCTCAGGTTCGGTGCGTAACTCCTGCTCCCGAACCATAACCCGCGGAGCTAAATTTAGAGACATTTCGCCTCTCGCGAAATCTAGAAGTTTCTATCTCCGCGCCAGCTTTTATTTGCCACGGCTGTCGTTTAAGGGCGTTTATAGTGTTCAACGCTATGAGCTGCAAAGGTTAATGCGTGGCATCAACTTCTGCGGCTACTCTCCGCGGGCTTCCGGATTGTAACGCTGTTTTCGCTTCCAAAAAGGAACGCTGCCATTGTAAGGCAAGTGCTGTGCGGGGAAAAAAAAAAAAAAAAAACTCGCAATCTTCGGAAGCCACTCTGTACTAAATGTAATACCATGCGAATGGCGAGCTTACTTCATTCAGTGCTCGGAATTAAAACTTCGCTTATTAAACTGGAGACGTTTAATACCCATCTTGTGAGAAGGGTAATAAACGCCGCCGGCTCGGCCTCTCGGCACGGGCGGCGACCCGGAAGAGTCTGTCCATTGCGAACTTGTTTGCGTCGACGCTGGGCCATCGAGGCGGGTCGTTGTTGGCGCTGCACTCAGCGGTCGACGGACGCAGTTGACAGCGCGCTGAAAGGCCTGCCGGACGGCGTACCGTCAGCGTCCGCCAGGGCCCCGCCGTCACCGTCGCCGCTCCGGCTGATCACACGGCCCGTGTCCGACCGGGCCAAGTCAATTTACTGACCCCCTGAGCCCCGGAAGTACCGCTCTCCCGGGTTCCCCGTCGCAGCCTTACTTACTTACACCTGCCCAGCGCGCTTAGAGCTCGTTAGGAGCGTCGGCAGAAAACAGGACGACCCTGCACCGAGCCTTGTGTTTAGTTGAGCGCTGTCGAAACTCGTTGAGTGGCTCTCTTCCCTCCCTTTATACTGCGGGAAGGCTTTCTCAGTTACTCCGTTCTGTGTACAAGTCGGGGCACTTATCGCGGCTTCTTGTTCGCGTCGTGGTCGTCGTCGTCGTCGTCGTCGTCGTCTTGTCAACACCGTTGATTGAACGGAGCGCGTTCTTCCCGCTCTTCACCCCCCCCCCCCCCTCTGCACCTGTAAACGTGCGGATACCTTAGGCTTCCGCAGTCTGCTCACGCCCTACTTTGTTTCGTTCACTCATGTTTGTGTGGCCGAAAATTAGGACAATGCAGGTGCCTAGGCTTGTAAGTTCTGTAAACGTTATTTTGCTGTGATCCTGGCGAATATTTTGTTTGTTTGTTTGTTGTTGTTTGTTTGTTTGTTTGTTTGTTTGTTTGTTTGTTTGTTTGTTTGTTTGTTTGTTTGTTTGTTTGTTTGTTTGTTTGTTCACTGTGCTGTTCACTGTGCTGTTCACTATGTCGGAGACGCGGGAAATTTGAAATTGGAGTTTTTCTACTTTGGTAAGCTCACTCGATCGTGCAGCGACACGCCCCTTCAGCCTTGTGTTGAGGTGCCTGGGTGGGCAACGTCATCGCCGCGCATATCATGGGAGAGTGGCCCAGACCGCAGCTTCTAGAATATTTTCGTACCGCTAAAATTGTCCCGTGCTAGATTGCCATGCGCCAGGTCACACAAATTCCTTGGCTTCATATTTGTACGCTCGCTGTCATGGGCTTGAAAGAGTGGCTCTGATTTTTTGTGCGCATTGTGGTGTATACTTAGCGGTACTTTTTGGGTTGCTGTGAACAAGAGATGTGAGCGTTTGAAGAAAACAATAAAAAATTTGGGGGGAAAATTACGTTTCCCTCATTTTCTTACCGCGGTACATTTAAAAACAAAAACAGCTTCCCCACGGAATTTTGCAGTGATACGACCCTCTCTGGAAGTTTGAAAACTTCTAACGTCGCAGAAAGAGAGCCTGCGAGGGAATTTGGACAAAAGAAGGAATTTGGGAGTCTTCAAAACACCTGATTCCGTCCACGTAGTGGGAAGGAGTTTCCTTCAAGCAACCCTCGCCTATCGCGTACCGCAGATTCCCTTTTTCTTTTCTGCGACGTGAGAAAAAAACTGATTTCAGTTTTGAAATTTGTACAACAAACTACGCAACAGGCTCGCAGAGGATCGCGTCCGAAAACTTGTGTCGTACGTCAATGCTTGGAAGGCTTTGTCCGCTGCACGGCTAAGCACTGGCATATCAAGTCTTGACGCTTTAATGTGAAATGAACGCCTTGACGTGAAATTCCGCGTATATTTTCAATGCGGAAGCTCTCCTGGTGCCTTTGTGATGCAGTTATGCAACAATTACATTTTCTTTAGTGTTCACGAAAGGAATGTGTCGGGTTTTTCACAGCGCTGTAGGCACGCGTCTTTTTTTCAAATTTTCGTATTTTTCGGAAAAAAAGAAGAGGAAGAGAAATAAACGTTTAATGGAGCAGTCAGTGTTGTTGGGTTGACCGCCAGGTGGAGGACATCCTTAGTCCAGGAAGCCCTGGGTGGTGGCGGCCTGTCTCGCCCGGTTATAAAAAAAAAAAAGAAAATCGCGGCGCCCAACTTCTCATGAAAATTTACACATCTACTTTGAACTCTATCTTCGTAGCCTATATAAAGCCCCTTTTCTCGACCTCATGCGCTACGCTACAGCTTCCGGGCCTACATAAGTTGTCTCCTACAAGTAAGAAGGTTAGAGAGAGAGAGAAAGAGAGATAGAGAGAGAGAGAGAGAGAGAGAGAGAGAGAGAGAGAGAGAGAGAGAGAGAGAGAGAGAGAGAGAGAGAGAGAGAGAGAGAGAGAGAGAGAGAGAGAGAGAGAGTACTGAAGAGGTTAGCCCCACTAACGGCAGGGTTTGCTGTCAGATGGCGGTAAAGATAATCAGACAAAGAGAAAAGAAAAGCGGTAAAAACAGTAAATCAAATGAGTGGTGAAATAAAGAAAGCCGGGGGAATAAAAAATACAATAACAGGAGAAACCCATTATACGACCTCGGGGCTAGAGGACATCGCCCATTCCCGAGGCGGTTATAGAACTCCAGGAAGTTTTAATGATTAGAAAAAGGGTTATCCCCTAGTAATGGCAGGGCTTGCTACTTGAGATAGGGGTGAATATAGTCAGACGAAAAGGAAAAGAAAAGGTATAAAAATCAGTAAATAAAATGAATGATCAAATAAATTAAGTTGGGAATGAAAAAAAAAAAGAATACAGTAACAGGAAAACCCATTAGACGACGTCAAGGCTAGAGGACAACGTCCATTCCCGAGGCGGTTATAGAACTCGAGATAGCCTTTCTTCCTGCCACCGCGTCCGCATCACTACGCCAAGGTCTGACAAAATGTCCCATCTCTAACGCATTCCCCCGTCGTAATCGCACGAGAACTCTTGTCACTGTTTTTCGCTCGGAGGTAAACCGCGGGCAGCTCCACAAGACGTGCTTAATGTCCTCCTTCACGGACACCACCAGGCGCACTGGTGAATCCGCCCAGTAGCCCGTCTTATTATTATTATTATAATTCTTTATTCGGAAGGGGAGACTCAAGGTCTAGTAAGGGATGCGGAAGGCGGTAAAGAAGGTGATAGCGTCTACATTCTCTTGTGTATCCCCGTGGTACAAGCGAAAGTCCGCAGGGACATGACACTCTCTTAGGTGCGCCCGGCCCAGAGGAGGCAGGCCCACTCCTGGAGGGTCTTAATGTACGGCGGAAGATGGGCTCTTCTCTCCGCCGCGAGCCCCGAGCACTCCCAAAGCATGCGCTGCATTGTAGGCCTTGTTGGCGCGTGCAGGCAATATTCCCGCGGAATCGGTGCAGGACACCCTCATTTTGCTTCGATAGGTTTCGTGGAAACTTTTAAATAGCACTGCGGACAAGTCTCGTTGGGGGACCGGTATCTGCTCACAGGGTCCAAGGTTATAGACTGGGTGCAGGCAATAGTCTGCATGGGCTTTCCTAAACGTACTTCTACAGTTCACTCTACGGGAAGCTCGGTGGATTTCTGCCAACGTGCTTCTAAATAAAATGTCGCTGCGGATATGGCTGCGCCATTTTAAGTCGGTGCTCTACGCTTTATACGGCAGCTACCTCCACATCGCATGTACGAAACTTCTGCTGGCAAACTTTCAATGAGCTTTTAAGCTAGCTTTGCCATCGTGGAATATTGAGTCATTTCTTCTCACGTAGTCGGCAAAAAGTCTTCGATACCCACGCCTACGCTTATGTTCGCTTTTAAGGCGATAATCTTTCTTGGGCTACTTAAACGCAGAAATTTTGGTCGGTCTGTCTGTATGTCCGTCTGTCTGTCTTGAAAGGATAAATTTATTATAAAAAAATCCTGGTATGAATGATACAACGTAACAACCAGAAACAATTGAACAAGTGCAGCGCCGGTTGCTACAAAACTAATAGAGCGCGAAGGCTGCAAGTAAGGCCGGGTTCAGACTGCTGTCGCAACTGTCGTAATATCTTTAAACAATGACGTCATTTGACGTATCAGCCAACCGAGCTGCGTGAAACACTGCTTTTTACGTTCCTAGCTCACGATATGGCCGTTACGTCGGTAGTCTGAACACAGCCTAACAGACACTTACAGAAACATATAAACAGCTTCAAGTTGATTGCAGGCAAAATATTATCATACAAACAATTTAGAATTGCTTACAATCAAAAGATTAACTTCGAGGTAAACAATGATACAAAAACATTCGCTTCGAGAATGCAGCAATATACAGAACAGGTTTGGTTTTATGTCACAACGGGTACTGTACCGCACTAACACACAATTCTAACACCAAAATCACTTGTTACAACGACAATCCCTAAGGACACAGGTCTAGAAAACTGGCATGAATAATAACCCTTTTGTTTGAAACCTCAATAAACCGGGTAGACCAATGTCGCAGAAACTCTTCCTCACCCAAAAGGGCCAATTCTTCCAAAAAGGTCACGAGGTGTTGTCTGAAAAAGGAAAGCAAGGGCCACTGCATACGTAGCCTGAGATTCTGTGCTACAGCCCTGCAACGATTACGCCATAGTATATAATCGCCAATTACTACGAATAGTTTCCCTAGGGGTGTGCCAGGGCACTGTTCTCTCAGTTGATACCGTGCAAGCCCCAAACTTGGAGCGGCACGGTGTATGATGCGCCAAAGCAACGCGCCACACTGCAGCTTGAGAAAGTGTGAGCCGTGGATTCTGGTTGACCGCAGTTGGGACAGGAAGAGTTCTGTGTTACTCCCCAGCGAAATAATCTGTCTTTTGTGGGAAGAATTCGCCACGCTTTTTGCCACTGGATGTTTTTGGCGTCCTCTGGCAGCCTACCTGAAGTCAGCCGTAACCAGGGGAAATCTGGTGGATCCACACGTCTGCCCGATCTCGCAGTAACTATTTTTTCACACAGCCTGGCAGGTTGTTCATTCACAAAATCGAGATCAGCATCCAGTGCACGAAGTTCCTTAGCTAAAGTAATGACGACCTTGAAGAGTCTTGACGGGATAGCTGCACTGGGGTGCAGGTTTCTGGCCAAAGTTGGACAAAGAACCCGTCTAGAAAGACCGAGAAAGTATAGGATCAAAGGTCTGCCCGGAGCTTCTACGTCACTGAGAAGTGAAGAGACGACTCTAAGGACCAACAACTGGCTCATGAGGGCGATGCAAGGGAGACTATAACCCCAGAGCGGCGTGGGAGGCGCAGGGCATCCCTCGCTAAACGCTCCGTGCTTCCATCCCAAAAGAAAGAAAAAATGTCGCGGGACATTTTGTGTGTAACAGGATTGGGAGGCAGCATAATCCTGGAGACAAAAAAGAATTTAGCAAGAAAAACGCATTTAATCAGATACGATTTCTCCGAAAAAGAGAGGTTGAAAGACCTAGCACTGACAACATTCTTTTGAATATCATCAACCAACTCGGGTCACATGTCTGGAGAAACACCTTCTTCGGTAAATTTGACGCCGATAATCTTCAGGTCTCGAACTATTTTTGAATTATGGATGGGGATGAGTGTAGCGTTTCCCAGTGGGAGGACAGCATTTTTTGTGACATTTATTTCGGCACCTGAAAGTCGAGCATAAGACTCGAAGTCCCCTAAAACAGTAGTGAGGCTATCAGTGTCCCGGGTAAAAATAGTCACGTCATCTGCGTACGCAGACACTTTAACCGAGCCTTGTCCGGGCAGGGGGAGACCCCTAATTTTGGGATTATCAACGAGTTTTCTGATGAAGGGCTCTAGACATAAGACAAAAACAAGCGGCGACAAGGGGCATGCTTGTCTGACACCTCTATGAATTGCAATTTCACCCTGGACCACACCATTAATGACCAGGTCACTGGATAAATTATCATACAATTCTCGGAGAAGCTGAACAAATTCAGGGGGAAACCCATATGCCTGAAATATGGCAAGCAGGTATGAATGATTGACCCTATCAAATGCCTGTTTTTGGTCTAAAGAGACGCACAGGCCAGCAATACCAGTTTGGCGCGTATAGGCTAGTATGTCTCGGGTTAGGCTAAGTGCCGAAAAAATGTAACTCGATTAAGCCACCAGGCCAAAGTGAAACAGAAGCTGCGCAATAGTCTTATCTACACACAGCCAAATCGAAACGTTAAAGTCCGGTGGCAACGTTCATACTTGTGAAGATTGTTGAACAAGAACAGGACATTACGCAAATATAAGGCAGGAAATCAATACATAAGTGATATTCGCAGTTCTCCTTTAATAGAAAAATCCATGGATGCTTGGTTTTTGAGGTAGCAAATGAAATACGACATCAAGTTCAGAAGCCCGTCGCCTACTGTTGCCCGCGCTCCTGGTGGCATTTCATGCTTGTGCTACACGGGAACTCTCAATTGACAGTTGGATACTCCATTGGAAGTGAACATTATATGTATTTGCTATGGGCGCTCGATAGACAAATGGTTCGAAGGCCTTCGGGGGGCCTTTGAAACGGCCGTGTAGCACATGTATAAGAAATCAAACAGCAACAGAAACGAAAGGTTCCACTAGATAGGTTCCACGTTCCGCTTGAAACGCTCGTGGAGTGGGGCAACGTGGTTCTATAAACGTTCTAGTAGGATGCCTCGATTCACGTGCGTATCCGCCGTACGGAAGCGCTGGCAGCGAGGCACCCGACTTGGAGCAGTGGAACGCGGTAAATTTAGATTGACTTGAGCTCTAAACTACTCCGTGTTATCTTTGGTAGAACGAGGCGGGAGAGGAAGTGCGTGAGAGGTGAGCGTAAAGAGAAGGGCGACATTTACTTGGAGGGGCGCCAGTCGACTATCGTCTGTCGTCGACACTTGCAACGAAAGCAGCAGATAGGCGGCCATTTTTAAGTGATGTTCGCTTGAACAATTTTGGGTGCCTACAGGGACTGCACACGCCTTTATACGTGTGCTTCAGTTACTACAGGCTCACCTGTCACATGCGTGTAGATTGCAAAGAAAACTCAACATGAAAACTTCACGTTATAGATTCCCAAGTGGTCAAAATTAATCCGGAGTCTTCCACTATGGCTAGCCTCATAGCCAGATGTAGCTTCAGCGCGTTAACCCCCCCCCCCCCCCTTTTTTTTTTTTTAATCAAAACGTCCTCTACCACTACCGAGTTGGCTGCACTTCATCTCATTAGCGGGCATCATGGCCGGCAATTTGGGGATCTTCTTGAAATCGCGGGTCACAAGCTCTCCGAAAGCAATCCAACCACGCTGCCAGCCTTTGTGCGAAACCAATGGCATTCACACAATGGCAGTGCATGTGCGCGGAGCATCGTGTCATTCTTCAAAGGCTTCCTGGTCACCCTGGCGTACAAGGCAACATTACATCGGACGCAGGCGCCAGTACACGTCGCGACGCGACCAAGCTTCCTTTTTCTCCAGATGGCAGCATCCCCCTTCTCTTCGTGACCGGATGCGCCGCAAACGTCGGAGTGGCTGGGCCTGTGCATTTCATTGACCCGCATTGCGAATTCCGCTTACCGCGCAGTCTGAGCCAAAGTACTGAAGAAGTGCTGCACACCGTCTGCGGCTTAACGTGGCGCATACACACAATTCTAAGTTTAAGACTGAGCGCGAAGATTCACCGCTGTGGCTGCGCACAAGAACATGGAACATTTGCGGTGCGTCTGGCCTCGATCCGCCGCTGCGCCATCAACAGCAGCGGCTAGCTCCTCGTCTCGTCTACAACGCGGAGTCAGGCTTGGAATTGTGTCACTTTCGTGTACCCTGGGCAAACGGTGACAAATCAGCTCTAGAGAAACAGGATTTTCTAAGCTTTTTACGAGAACCTGGATGTGAAAACTTCCATTAGTCTGTAAAAGGAGTGCACCCAGCACTTCATTTAAACGTTTTCACTATTCCTTTCGCGTCTGGAAGCACTGCGAAAGCTATAGTTATCGCCAGCACGGAGCGGCACTGCGGGATTTGCTTGCCGCAGCAGACACGCCCTCCGTTTCTGCTTTGCCTTTGTGGCTTTCTTTTTAAAGTGGCTATCGAATGCGTTCATTTCTGCACCTGAAGAAAGGCCGGCCCATAGCCGCTACACCGCTGTAACGCCGTGATTCCAGCGGTCGGAGAACTCCAAGACCCGGAAAGAAAGAAAAATCCCTTGAGCAAGTTTCTAAATTATCTGATGGGCATAGAGAGTAATTTTTGGCTGAGGTACTTTTCGACCCCCTAATCTAAGTACTGGATGTGTTGGTTTACTGCGTTTTACAAGCATTTAAGATTTCGAAAAAAAGTTGAAGAAAGTGTAACTGGCTACTATTAGACAGTACCTTTAAAGTGTACCTTTAAAGAGGAATGTGTGACTTCGGATGTATGTTAACTGACGTATAGATATCTGTATAGGTGTATATTAATTGATTTAGTATCAGATGTATATTTACTAACAATATAACTGATTTTACGCGAGAACTCGCGAGAGTCAACGTACGTACGAGAGCCAACGAACCTTACTTCGAGGGGCCCCTTGCGGCTAGTTGTCTCGAAAAACTGCATGTAAAAAATGAGAAACAAAAACAATAAGCTTTTATTAGCTTGGCTTTTATTTAGCTGCAGTACAGCCTGCGGGAGCGGAGGCGTAACTGAAGCTGCAAGCACTTACGTATACGCGGCTCGCGGTTTTACGGCTACTGGCTCTCGAAGCCCCGTGGGTTCGTCGATCGGTTTAGGACGGAAGAAATTAGTACGCCCCCTTATATTTTCCGCTTATGCGCACGCGTCCGAGAAGAGGGTCACTCCTGCCTGTTAGAGCGGTCATTGGCCCACGTCGCTAAACACCTCGTAGATAACAAGGCCTCTCCAGAAAGCTGCAATCGACGCCCGACCACAGCCTTTGCGCTGTTCCCACCGTTCGAGATCAAAATTCCTCGATAACATTCGACGTAGATTGCCTATCGCGTGCCCATAAAAAGGTAACTCGCCGAAGAGACATTTCTGGGGCCTGTTATATTACCTAAAAGGCGTTCTCCCTACAGTCCCCGAAAATTCGATAAGTGCCTGAAAGCGCACAGCTTTTAACGCTCCCGCTCTCCAGTGTCGAGGGCCCATACTAGCGGTCCGTTTGTCGTTGGCGAAACTTTCACTTGGCGAAACAGTAGGAGAAACTTTCACGGATGTAGTTCTGGCCACGGAGATGACAAAGTTTCGTCTAGGAGAAAATCAACTTAACCGTGAAGTATGGCACTGAGGCGTAGTGCACTATAGTATGGTGGGTTAATTCTGGAGTGTTATGTTGCTGAGAACACGGAGTAGCTTTACTCAACCCAATATCGTATTCACCATGTTAATGGATGCCTGTAGCTCTTGCAGAAGCTAATGTTCCCTAACTATGTTGACTAGAAACTTGCAACTTAGGTGCTACCACACTTCGAAGTGCCAGCCTTCGTGCGATGTTCGAAAGGAAAAGGTGTTCTCGTGACAAAATGTCCTAGAAGCCGCGAACGATCGTTGGCTGTAACTTCGAGCTATTTGACGCAGTTGCTCCTTGAACGACATGCGCATGGGCGCCGTACGCAGACACTGCATAACCCCCCCCCCCCCCCCCCCCGAATTTCTCTCTGCCCCCTTCCCTTCGTTTATACCGCGGCTCGGCAACTGTCGCTAAAACATCTCCGGGACATTTTAAGGCGTGCTGCACCACACATTAGCATATTAGGAATATTCATGTATAAATTAACATATCCGTTGTGTGCACCAAGGGGTACTCTTCCCGATCACTCATAACCTGCCGCTCATCCTCATTATCATCTAAGTCACTCATCACCATCGTGCGCTATCTCACCTCCGAAGGTTCGGAGGGATCGACTTAGTAAGCGCGGTCTTCCAAAACCCGTCTCTCCCAATATATTTGATATACGCTCTTAGTCGACTATAGTTTGTGGAAGTAACTTAGCATTAACTAGACTAACAAGGTTGTGTCTTCCAAGTTTGTCAGAGCCGCTTGGAAAACCGAAAACTCTGACGAAATGAATGACGCTTAACTTGCGCATTTGATGTACCCCTCAAACTGAGCTTTAATAACACGCTTTCCCACCCGTCGTGGTTTACTACAACAGAAATCATTATTTACGCGATAATAACATCAAAGACTTCAGAATATTAGACTAGCCTTTGGAGTGAGCGTAAAGTCGTACGTAAAAGCAAATCAGACTTTCAAGAAGGCTCGTTTAGAGCCGTGCTTGGTTAGCAGAGGACCTGTGACCGTGCGTGCACATGACAGAAAACTCTCGACCGTTTTACTGGGCGCGAATGCAGCACCACTCGACTTGGGGGGGAAAAAAACATACGCACGCGATAGACGAGGATTTTGATTGCCAAAGCGCCGTTTTACGATGGCATTAATTTCGCGTCGCTCAGTAAGTGGGTGGTGTGCGCATAAAACTTCTCCCGATTGCCTTTGCACGCGCGAACTTTGCTAATGTTTTGCACTAAAAAAGAAAACATTAAAAGACAAATATTATTTTCGCGCCAACTCCACTGTCTTCCTTGGGAGCCTTCCCCCGTGTTCCGCGCACCCAGAGCTTACATTATCAGGCCGACTTCTCTGTGTTTTTCCCTTGCAGTAAAATTACTCCTCTCTCTTCCCCGCGACCCAAGGCAGCCGCAGACTAAAATGGCGGTCAGGACAGCGGCAGCAGCAGTTTAGTTTACCCGGCATAGGCGGACTATAGCGGCCGTCGACGCCGGAACGAGCGCATTGACAGCTCTCGCGCTTATAACCGTCTCTCCGCCGGACCAGGCCTTTTATAGCCGTGTCGTTTATGGCGGGTCTCCAATTGCGGGCATATATCCGCTCGGCCAACTGCTGCCGCTGCGTTCTATGGGTCCTCTTTATGGGTCCACCGGAAGCGGTCACTTTTATTGTACGGGCCGTTTGCGGAGTGGTCATTTTGTGCGTTTTTGTAATGATTAGGCCTTCGTGTTCAGTGCTCGAGTGGCGCCAACCAGCAGACGCCAAACAGAGCGAGATGCGAAGCGTGAACCAGAGAACAGTTGAAAGAAAGAAAAGAAATTACGCTCCGCGGCAGAACGCAGCATCGCCGTGAGTGAAGTTCAGCTCTAAATAACACTATCATTCATTCATTCATTCAGTCATTCATTCATTTAGTCATTCATTCCTTCATCATTCATTCATTCATTGTCTACCCATCACAGACGAGCGGTCAGTTCAAACAAATCCTCCACGGTTTTCAGAAGTTCGCTTTCTATGACACCGCGAAACGTTGCAGCTGTTGTAAGCACTTACTAGGATAGTGAAGTTAACCGTTTTTCGCGTGTAAGAACAGAGAACTTGGCCTGTTCCTAACAAGAACACACGAGGACACAGCGCGTCCCTAACTTCCCGGTACTCCTGGGAGAGAGAGAGAGAGAGAGAGAGAGAGAGAGAGGGGAGAGAGAGAGAGAGAGAGAGAGAGAGAGAGAGAGAGAGAGAGAGAGGAGAGAGAGAGAGAGATGAGAGAGGAGAGAGAGAGGGAGGAGAGATGGAAAGAGAGAGAGAGAGAAATATTGAGGAAGAGCGAGTAGGATTTTAATGATCCTAAGCTTGGGTGGTATCTGTATTTCGGAATACTATACGTCTCGGCCGATTCTCGAGCTCTCTGAACCAGAACCATCTGGCACTAAAGTCCAGAGCAGATTAGAAAGCCTGTCTCTTACGCCTCTCTGGTGTAGGAAGGGATGAAAGGCGCTTTGATGTACTAGCACCTGTATACACGCAAATACGTGCAAATCGTCGCGGGTATGAGTATAGGTTGTCATTGGTGGCCTTTGTACAGCCTGCAGCACGTGATCGACCATTGTTCGGCGCTTTGAAACCAACAAATTTTAATTTTTGATCGGCCATTATTTTCCCTTCCCTGTCGACGTCGTATCAATGCGTACAAATCTCGGCTATCAACCAGCTGCCCGACTGAAGGAAATATTCTCGTACTCTGCTGATAAAAAAACTGTGTCGTTTATCAATTAAAACTTTGAATTCTTTAGGGGAATTCCATGTTTATTTTCGTTAGTACTGGGAACTCGCTTCGAAAGTCGTCGCATTAAAAATGCATAAACCATTCCATTCTCCAACGGCCGCGAGTTGGCGAGCGCCCACTCTCCTGTACTGCCGCCAAAATAAGGTTAGCATGATCAGAGCATGCCACTCGAGACTTCCTCGCCAGCCGGGAAAAAGCGCAGGCGCCGACCGGCTCACCAGGCGCCGGTAAAGCGAGCAGCTGATTTCCGGTCGTGTCCGGCGCAGACATTCCCCGGGCGCCTGCATTCGTAAGCGAACCGCGGGTCGATCTAAGCTTCCGTACCGTTGTGCTCCCGCGCAACCTCCCCCGCTCCTCCCTCTCAGCGCATTCCCTCAATCACAAGGTCCCTCATTTGGTTCTCCCGCCTCCTTTGCCCGTGACCTCCACGAACACCACCTAAGCAGCATGCCTCGCACACCTCGTCACCACCTGAGCTGTGGGTCACTCGAATCCACTCTTCTGATTAGCTGTTTAGGATACACGTCACAATCGATGGAAGCGATTGGAACGCATTGGCTGGGAAGGAGCCTGAGGGTAGGCGAGGAGAGCGAGGCTTCTTCACCTGGGTGGCGTTTGCTCCCCATTCTCCCTGCCACCCACGGCGGCGGGAGAGTGGCCAGTGGGTTAGCGGGGCGTCGCGTGCTGGAGACTCCTGGAAGCCGCGCGCGCTGTCGATTGCTGGAGCACGCCAACGGCGCGCCTTTCTTTCTTCTGGTCGGCGTGACCGCCGCTTGGTGGCCGGATGATGGTGCTTTATTTTCGGACCAACCGTCGGCTTGTTCCGGCGGCGAATCGAAGCGCCGTCCGTTCGCTGCCGCGGCGGCGTCTAATGACCTCGGAACACGGCAGTTTTGTGTAACGCCTCCGTGTGTGAAACCGCGCGTCTTCGGTCCCTGGTGTAGTTGAGGCGCATGGGAGCAAGCACGGACTCGACCGTCGGACCGGTTTCAGAAGAAAACTTGAGCGGAAAAAA
The DNA here is from genome assembly GCA_013339765.2 of Haemaphysalis longicornis. Classification (NCBI taxonomy): domain Eukaryota; kingdom Metazoa; phylum Arthropoda; class Arachnida; order Ixodida; family Ixodidae; genus Haemaphysalis; species Haemaphysalis longicornis. The sequence continues at coordinate 107,859,521 of CM023456.1, forward strand.
GAAACAAAGGAGTTCACGCTAATGATCTACGTGCGTGCCTGGCATCGCAGGGTCACGTGGATCTAGCATGACGTGAGTTTTGTTTTTGTTATTCTATTAGAATCGCGCTAAAATGAACCCTTGGCATCAGAGAGGGTCAAATTTGGGAAGAGCATGATTCTTGTTTGGCCACATCGTGTCTTTACTGCACAGAAACGCGCAAACTGGTCGTGCGTTGTTACCAGAAACTCGTCCGTACTTACCCTCAAAATCGGATCTTACGGGATCAAGAGGCATTTTGCATGAATCTAAGCTGCCCGGAGTGTAGGTAGTGACGTGCGTTTGAGACGACGACGAAGAGGGGGAAGGTGTACTCTTCAGTAATGCAGCGTTCCGCGAAAGCGGTCTTCTTGGCACGGCTCGCGAGTTGGTTAGTAGAGCACTCGCGCTCAGCGGCGTCGCAGATGGCTTTCGCCGCAGCGCACTGGAGTGATGCGGCGTGCAACTTCTCCGCATGTCTTGAGAGCTCCGCAGGGCAAAACGCGCGAGCGCCTGGGGACCCTACTCCCGCTCCCCTCCTGCAGTCCTCCACGAGACGTACAGGGGCCGTCATAAGTAACTGGAACAAGGATTTATGAAAATCGCAAACTATCTTTCTTACTCTCTTTATGACAGCCACTACCGGTTCGCAGGAAGCTTTTTCTATTAGGGAGGACTCCTTTAAACGCCACCAATGCAGCCAGGCTGTTTTCAGAAGAAATTCCCGTAAATTTACAATTTACAAGGCTGTGTTCCAATTACTCTCGACGGCACCTGTACCTGTACCTGTGAGCATGTCAATTTTATGTCATTAGGAATATTATTCCAAATAAAACAAGCTCCCAATTCGTGTTTAGAAGGCCATAAAAATTGATAATTGGGCTTGAGTTTTCATTTATTTATTTATATATTTATTTATTTATGTATTTATTTATTTTCTAGGTAAACGTGGATCCAGGGGCTGTGCATACTGAGCTGTGCATCTCCCTCCCCCCCCCCTTCCCCCCTCCCCCCAGCGCCTCTGACCCCTCCGCATTTAGGCCTTTTTTTTTCGTCCGTGCTGTTCGCACTCCGTATCGATATATTAATATGCAAAAACAAAATATGAAAATGAGATAATAAAAATGAAAATAAAATGGTTTGCGGGCAGGCCATCTTTCCTATCAGGTTTCTTTTTTTTTTTCTACAGCAAATAATACCACCTGGAAAATATTTCTGCTACGCCCCTGCGTGGATCTCTTGTTACTAGCAGTTACCATATGCTTTACCAGAAGATTCGTTTAACCAAAACTACGTCATCGTTTTCCGCGCAAGCAACTGAATATTAATAATTTAATATTTTCTTCTTTGTCGTCTCGCCTGTACTCAACGAAACTGGATTTATTATTTGGGATTTTTTTTTGTTTTATGTCAACTCGTACCACGTACGAGTTGACATAAACACACTCGTACCACGTACGAGTTGGCATCCCTTCTGAGTCCTTTTTTTTCTTCCCGCTACTCGAACACGTCGCGTATGTTTTCCCAGGGTTTTGATCGGGCGGTGTTCTTTCCTCGTCGAATGGCATCTCCGTGCCAGCGTTCCAAGCTAAGACACCGGAGCTCCGCAGATGAAATAAATTCGCTGCGGCTGGCGCGTTCCGTGTGATCGAAGCCTGGTGAGACCACATGAACGTTCATCACCTCTGCGTTCTTCCTCACACGCCTCCGTGTGCATTATTGACGCTTCCTTCCGTAGTATCAGAGTTTCGCAGTCTTCCTATTCCTCCAATCGGGGTTTTCTTGCTTTCGTATATTTAATTTCGGAAATTTTTTTTTTTTTACTTCTGTGTTGTGCCCGCATTCTTCCATTGTGGCTCCGCTCTAGAGCACGCTTCTTTCTAGGCAGACCGTGGCAATGTTCAATATTTAATACCACGCAGGTCTACTGTCAGGTGTAAATAAATGAAAAGCTCCGGTGAATCACATAGTTTTGGGAGCCGGCAAAAAAACTTTCTCGCTTTACCGTGAGCTAGGCGGAGTGTTTCGCGGTGCGTCTGCAGTTGTGGAAAATTTAGCGGCTGCCGCTCGGAGATGGCGAATTTCAGTCACGCCTGGGGCGGCTTCGTTCGTCGGGTCTGTTTCTGTTTTCTTTCTTCTTTTTTTTTTTTCGTTACTCATGGGATGTCTGCGGCTCCGCAAAGTTTAGCCCCAGACGCACTAGGTTTTTCGCAACATCTTACTCATTGGAAGCTGATTCCGTGCCCGCCGAAGTTTTATCCGCGCGAAATGAAGTGGTCTGATCCGCGCTGAGCTTGGCCCCTTTTATTTTGACGTCTGTGAACAACGACTTTACGTCTAACCTGTAAAAAGTTGATGCGGATTTATTTTTGCCTGGTTTGTAACTTTCCCTTGCTGCATTAACGGCAAGTATAAAACTCGACTTACGCTCAGTACAGCATGTTTTTTGTCAGGTGGCGCGACTATGCTTAAAGGAAAAAACTGCGTGTAAAGGACGTGTCAGGGAAAAACAAAAAAAAAATTAGCAGTGGCTTAGCTCGGCTATGCCAGGATATATGTAGCGTGAGCTCAGGTTCAGCTGGTTATTCTTAGGTTTCTGGTTGTCTAAGACCAGAGTTACTCAATATAGACAGTTGCGAAACTCCGCTTCAGAATCCGGGCGGCGCTAGCCCCCACTCCGTGGAAGCTGAGGGGCAAGTCGACGCGCGCGGCACCTAGGAGATGAAAACGGAACTTTGCTAAACTATTATTATTCAAAATTCTTCTGTAAAATAAAGATTGCTTTCTTTAAATTAAAACACAATAATTACGTAAAATTTACTTGTGTTTTTGCGGCTTTTCTTTTTATGACTTACGGCAGCAGCCGCAAGCACTTGAGTACTGCTTCAACGTCCTGGCCGACAGACGACAGGCTAGTCAACTGGCCCCGTGCTTGCCCCGTCGCAGGGGGGCAACCGAAGACCGGCTTTCGATACATGGGGCCTATGGGGAGTTTCGCAAACTGTCTATATCCAGTAACTCTGGTCTAAGACTAGCTGATTATCATGCTTACTACTGCTAGAATGATTTCCAATCCAGTCCAATCCAATATAATCCAATTTAATCCAATCCAATCCAATCCAATGCTCCTCGCGCTTGCGTAGCACGGCCTTTCAAGGTCCACGCGAAACTGCTCAACCCTCGGGCCAGTGTAGCTTACGCTACAGTAATTGAAGGTCCTTTGCGGAAGCCTTTCGTTAAGAATGCGTAAGCGTCTCGTTCCTCTCCCTCCCGAAATTTAGGCTCGGCCTGACTAGGGTGCCTTGATGCTCGCGCGCTCCGCTGAGGGTGAGGACAGCCGCGTCGTCTGCTACGGCATCCGCCATTACGCCTCCCGCCGCAGCTGGGTAGCATGCGAAGCGCGCGACTTTTTGCGGTGCACGATATGTTCAGGAACAAGCGCACGTTCGCAAGCTTTTCTATTTTGCGAAGCTTAGCCATGGCACTTAGTGCAGTTGTTGCCTAAATGCTTATCAAAGGAACGAAGTATGCCTTGTAAGCTAATGCCCTGTGCCAATGTTAGGCGTCAGTGTTGATGAAGACTTCGATATATTAAAAACGAATCATCTTCCTTAGGCGGGAAAGAGCAGACGTTCGATAAGTCTAAACCTTTACCTATTTTCTTTGTAAAAACGTTGTTCCAAACACGCTACCCATCGTTTAAAGCACTTATATATGCTGCCAGCAGCCGTACATGGACCTCAATGTAAAAATTTCAGTATTATGGAGCTAGCTAGTGTTTACAAACGATGTTTACAAACAATTTACAATTTTCTAAAACTGGCATAATTGCATTGGACGCAGAAGAAGCGACCCTACCGCCGACCCCCCCCCCCCATGGAATGAGGTGCCGAGCGGCAGTACTGTGTAAATATGCTGGTAAGATGAAATGTGAACTACTTTATTAGTATTCTTGCGGAAATGATTCAAATATTTAATTTTTTGTGGTATATAAACACCTGTTTTTCCCTTATTATTATCTGATATTGATACCCATCCCCCGTCTCAGCATTTACAGAAGATACTTTACTGGCATACCCGAACACATCACATCCATACTGCCGCTCTACTTTTACGAAACAAAACCCGGGAATTCCAAGTGAACATGTGATTTATTCGTGTACACAAATGCTGCGCCTACAGAAGCAATTTCACTAATAAAACCTTACATGGGGAACTTGCCGGGGACTGTCGTTGACTGGCTGTTATCTTCATGACTGCATTCGGTTTCAGCCTTTCCCAACCATCCCGCAGTTTCATTCATAGTAGTTTGGTTCAAAGTAACCCTGCAAAGAAACTTTTAATTGGATTTCAACAGTCTGGCAAAATGACGATGAATGTACGCCCTTGTCATTTAACCAAAACCTCATTTATGCGGATCCCCGGCAAGAACTAACAGTCTGTGCTAGACAGAGATAAATATTTCCTCATTGGATAGGTTAGCTCAACGGGAAAAAATTTTAATCATCGGGTTTTCACGTGCGTTTTCCCGCGAACCGTTTCAATGAGCGCGACAATGGACCTTGCCTGCTGTTAGGGTAATGTTTAATTAAACCTCTGAACTGAAAATTTATGCGAATAAAAACAATCAGCTGACGAAAAAACAGGTTTGTGGGGCGATATTTATAAAGGACGTTCCTTGCCTGCTGTTAGGGTAATACGTTAAACCTTTGCAATGAAAATGTTGGCGAATAAGAAACAATCAGCTGACGAAAGATAAGTCGCAGGGGCGATACATTATAACAGGCGTTACATATTTCTGTTTCTATGAAAAGTTTGTACCAAAGTCGTGATTTCCTACTAGGGCAGAATTTAATTATCCTGTAAGAATGACACAGCACTGCGCAATAGGCCTGGGCTTGTTTTACTTGTCATTTAAAAAGCACTGCTTCACAAGATCAAATACGGCGGTAACCGGCCCGGCATCGTAACGCTGAACATTTTCGCAGTAACAGCATAAGTTTTGTGTCCAAACGTTCTCATTTCGGAAGAGGCATGCAAGTTTCGACGAAGTTGTGGGAAGCGTGCACGAATAAATATAAGTTCTGAACCCAGGGTGAAACTTTCCCACGCGACGACACTACTCTGAAGCCCTCGGTAGTACTTTTGAACGTATCAGAATACTCGGGGTCCTTTAAGCTGCGCCGAATATTGCCCACACGGGTGCTTTTGTATTCAATAAATACTCCGGCCTCCTATCTGGGGCATTTTCTCACCGCGCGGTCGTGCCCCAAATTCCCCGTACGCTCCACGACGCTTGGCTGCCGGACGTTTGCCCACTCACCCAAATAAAAAATAATGGTGCGCTAAAATATTTCTGGCTCATGAAATAGCTTCGCTCTAAAAAAAAAATGTTTACTTACGATACAATGGATGAGGCTTTTGTGAAATGCCGCGAGTCGCGCTTGATTTTCGCTGTCCAAAGAAGCCTTCTTTTCGGACCCCTGGGCAAGTGCTAGAGTTTTCAGCCATTCCTAGAATAATTTTTACCCTGCGGCCCGCAGCACAAGGGCATGGTGAGGGAAACGATCGCATAACACTGTCGGGGAACGAGCATCGAGCGAGCAACAACATGCACACCAAGCGCCCGGGCCCGGCCGGAGGAGTCAAAATGGCAGCCACGCTGCCGCCAAGGCCGCCGATGCGGCACCGGCCCTTTCAAAGGCTGACACCACTCTAAGCGGGGGCGCGCGCATCGAGGCACTCTAGGCCTGACGTGCACGCCTTTCCCCGGCTCCCTGTGTTACCGTTCCGCACTGGATGCACGTGGCGGGAGTCGCGGGAGCCGTCGAGACGGCGCAGAGGAAGGAGGCGCGCCGTGCTTCGACTTGACGTCACCCCAGCAACGTCGGCGCCGCTGCGAAGGCAGCTCTGTCCACGCCCTATCAATACTCGGTCGTTCTGTGCTCTTTGCCGGCATTAAATATTCGCCGACATTCCCCATTTTCTCGACAAAGGAAGTCCTGCACTTGTCCTGTCTTTTGTTAATATGGGTTTTTTACGCGCTTGTTTTTTTTTTTTTTTCGTTCCTTAACCCCCTGGTTTATTGCGTTTGTTTTGACTGCAAAGAGGCGAACTCTGTCAATAATTATCGCACATTTTGTTATCTGTCTTTATCCGGCATTATCATTGGGACATCTAGCTGCAGCGTTAGTGCAGTTCACTGCGTGAAATCATGGTCGCACCGCTGCTCTCACTGATACGGCTGCACCCAGAACGTGATTACAGCGGAGGGGTTCGGAGGCTCCGTGAGAGGTTTCATTGCATTTGCGTGGAGTGGTTTTATCATGCTAGCTGCGATCGATTTTCGCTCCTTCGGCACTGGCCTTTCTAAATCACAGCCTCTAGGTTGCCTCTCTCACCCTCTGGATTCGCAGCCGGCTGTTTCGTTTCGCGTTGTTCTATTATTTAGTGTGGACGGTGAGCAGTATTATCACGAAACAACACACAACACCTTCTGTGTTGCCCTCTTCCCGTAATCCGATGATGCGGGCAGCAAAAGAGAACACAGTATATAACTCTGTTTCAGTTCAGTGCCGCTAGCGTCACGGTTTGCTCTTCCCCCGGGAATTTCGCTGGTCGAACAACAAAAGTGAACGCACAGCTTTTGTTTGTGTGTGTGCGTGTGCGTGTGCGTGTGTGCGGGGGTGTGTGCGTGCGTGGTGGTGCGTGTGTGCGCGTGCGTGTGTGTGTGCGTGCGTGTGTGTGTTTGTGTGTGTGTGCGTGCGCGCGTGCGTGCGTGCGTGCGTGCGTGCGTGTGTGTGTGGGGGGGGGGGGGGGAATTAGAATAGGAAATGAGGGGCTCGTTGAAATATGACAGAAAATAATGGTTGGCAGTCAATAAAACCTCGGAAAGCGAAGGGGAGAATGTGGTAGGTCATTGAAACTTTCTTTCTGTCTTTCCAAATTCTGTTTCAATGACCTACCACATCTCCCCTTCGCTTTCCGATGGTTTTATTGACTGCCAACCATTATTTCTGTCTTATTTCAACGCTCCCCTCATTTCCTGTCTTGATTCACTACATCTCCGTCTTTCCGCCACTTTCTCCTTTCTTTACATCGACCCGTGGAGATCATTTTAGACCAGTGAAATAGCACGTGCTGGGGGACTGCTCTGTAAGCACTCCCTCCCTCGCACTTACGGAAAAGGAGATGCACTTTTTAGATGCGACTGCATCTCATTCACTCGCCTTGTCCCTCCATACGGCGTTGTTGTTGTCCGTCCACACCCTCCCCCATTCTCCTCGCCGCGCGAGCTGCGCTCTCCGCCGCTCACCCCCTCTCCTCTCCGATAGCGAACACTCTCTCGCGAGGGCATTGGATTGGATTCGATTGGGTTGGCTTGGCTTGGCTTGGCTTGGCTTGGATTGGATTTAAAGTGGATTGTGTTGCGTCATAGCCGCGCCACGTTGCGTCATAGCCGCGGTCGTTCTAGCACCAGCGTTCCGATTCCATCGATGCGTTGAAGGAGCCTAACAATTCTGCTATCGCCCGCGAAACCGTAACAAGCACCGATCACTGTGATAACAGGAATGCTAGCACCACTGAAGACAAGGCCGCGTGTTAAATAAAGAATACATCATACGCGTTCCTCACACGTTTCACGCGATTAGAGAATCAACCCAACGGAAACACCAAGTGAACCCCCAAGATTGCGTCGCATCTCCACAGGGTTCCCCTCGCGGGAAGGTGGGGTAATTTTTGGGCAAGCAACGGTTTATCATGAAACTGAATCGCAGTGGCACGTGCCCTAAGAGTGTGGCAATACAAAGAGGGAGGAGGTGTTACTTCCTCGTTTTTTGTATGAGTGTGAAAGAGAGAGAGTAGGCGGTATGAATCGGTGATTTCTTCTTAATGAAGTTTGTTGAAAGTGCGCTCTGTCTCGTGTCGTCTCGCTTCAGTCTTCGTCCCTTTTTGCGAAATTGAAGTACAGTACTTCAAAGCGTTTGTTTGCCGAATGCACACCAGCCCATTAAATTTTATGTCTGATTTCCTCCTCCTGGTGATTTGAATCACCGCGACAACTTGTTCAAGGTAATTATATTCATCCACTTCTAGGCTAAAGAGACGCTCCTGCATGTGTGTTGAACATTACTATCCATTTTTTTCACATTCATCTTTAACCGTACGACTGAGGTTTCCAAGCACAGCTCCTCAAGCGTTGTTTGCAGATTCTCCTGATTCACTGAACAGGACAATATCAACCGCAAATCTTAGGTGGCTCAAATATTCTTCGTTCACTCGTACCCCTGGCTTCTCGCAATCAGGCTTCCTAAATAGCCCCTCTAGACATGCTGTAAATAATTTCGGTGCGATGGTGCCTCCCTGTCTGGAACTCCTTCTTATGGAAAACTTCTCCTTCTTCTTATAAATGGTTATAGTGCCCGTACACTCGTTTATATGCCCTCCAAGAGCCCTATGTACGTCTCCTCTGTTCTCTGGCCTACCAGCGATCCTATAACTGCGGCTGTGCGTACTGAATCGAGCGCTTTTTTTGTAATCGATAAACGCCACGTAAATCGGTTTATTATACGGAGCAAATTTCTCTGTTACCCGCTTAATGACATGGGGTTGATCCGTTGTTGATCTAAATGTCATGTATTTGAACCGTGTAAGTGGCGCCTTAGATTTTTAATGATAATGATGATGATCATGGTTAGCCTTTTCCAAATCCAACCTGTTCTCTCGGTTGTTCGAAATACAGGGCGCAATTTACGCGGTTAACTTGCGCGGTTACGTGGGCTAACTACCTTTATGCAACAGAGGGTCGGCTGATTGGTCTGCAACTCTCAAGGGGGACTAACCTGACCACGTTCCTATGGGGGTTACTAATTCGTGAACCATCGGGTACCGACACAAAAAGTTCCACAGGTATGTAAAAATGTTCCTAACGGCGTAGTTTGCTCCTTTTAAAAGTATGTCATTTCTTTACTGAAATGAAACTTAAACAAACAAAAAAAAAACACCGACCAGATTTAGGGGAAATCCCCCAAGGTGGAGTAAGTTTCTGTGAAGGAAAGTTTGGTCTAAATCTGGTCGATTAACACCTGTCCTTCACTTCGAGTTGTTGATCAATTCGCTTTCGCGCTACTAACGACTAGTCTCCTGGTTAGCTCAGTTGGTAGAGCGACTGCTCCGGTTAAGCAGTGGTCCCGGGTTCTAATCCTGGACCAGGACGAATTTTTCTTCAACTGCGAAGTTTCCGAGAAAGCTGTATAGCTTTCCTTTGTAGCCGTATGGCTGCATTTAGGTGGATGTCAAACTTTCCTTCACAAAAAAAAAAAAAAAACACGGTTTGGTTTTTCGATTTTTCACTACATGGCGCTAGCTGTCTAGAAAACGAGAGTTTAAATCGTTTATTTCCGTACAGAAGTGATGTATTTACAAAATAAGCAAACTAGGCCATTTGGAGCATTTTCATGGATCGGAAAAACCTTTCGTATACGTGCACGATGGTTTTTAGGCCCGTGGGTCATCCTTAAGCTCTCCGGCGCCACCTTTCTTGTGAATTAGAATTATGCCGGCATTTCTCAGAGCTGGCGGTACCTTTACTGCTTCGAAAAACATGCTAAATACCTGGATGCCTCTGTGCAAGCGAGAATTCGTCTGCGCGGACGTGTGGATAGCACGACTCATCGACATCATCACTGTTGTCGTCGTGACAACGGTCTTCCTCACTAAAGAAGGGAGCGGAAGGAATAGTATCATAAGCGTGCTCGTCAAAAGCGACCGTCACTTGTCATCTCTCTGCTCCAGTTATTGAGGACATGGAGCCAGATCCGCACCTCATAATCCTCCTTCCCGTAAGGCGTGTGGTCCTCCATCGAAATTATTCGTGGAATCACCGTCTCTCCCCGCAACCGCTGAGTGTGTGAACAGGGCCACAACAGGCACTCTAGGTAGCGCCATCTTTGTCCGCGTTTACGAAATAAAAAATTCCCCCGCATTTCCCCGAGGGGAGAGAATGTGAAAGTGCGAATGCACGGTTGTCGGCCCCGCTTGCGGCGCTTGCGCTCGGCCCCCGCAGCCCACCGCCTCGCCGCCTTCTCTTCCATCTCTTCCATCGGGTTTGTAGTATCACGTGTACACCACGCAGTTATCAAGCCGCTATAACGCCGCTGAGTCGCCAACGCACGCCGCTGACGACGTAGTTTGAATGCGTTAAAGATATGAGGCGCGTTACTGACAATATCAGCGTCGCGTCCGTTGGCTTATTCGGTAGAGAGTCGGGCTGCGGCCGCAAAGTCTCGGATCGAAACCTGGCGCCGGATGCTGTTTCTTCTTTAAATATAGAGGAGCACTGCGGACGCCGACGCCGCCGCCGCCGCCGACGCCGGCGGTGGATGGTTTGGGGTCGCTTATTAAGTGCACTTAAAACATGTTTATCGAAAACTGAGAAATAACGTGCGTGCCTCGCTGCCTGCGTTTTCCGTGACGGCTACACGCCCGATCCTGTGATATTAGGAGGCAAAATCGGAGCACTACTAGGGTGTGGCCGCATCGTAACGCGAAGTGAGTTACCGAGATAGTTGAGAGGCGTAACCTGTTTTCATTACACACCCACGAAGCGCCGGGCCTTGCACTACGAAGGGTGGGCTGCTAGTGTAGCGAAGGGGAAATAATGAGCTTGCTGTAGCTTAGAGTCAACTCCGCGATGGCGCCCACGTTGTCTACTTACGTCGAAACGACGCAAAAACTCAGTGAGGGTCCCATTAACAGCTGACTGCGCGCACTGTGCTTGCTACAACAGAATAGAAAAAATACTACAGAAAAGGCGAAGGAAAGTGAAATATAAACAAAAAAGAAAAATCCCGGGCCATCTCCACTAACGTGAAACCTGTGGAGGGGTGAAGCATGCAGTGTTATTCTTGGCGCCTTGGCGTTTTTGCCAACGTAGATGAAACCGTTGGGAGGTAGAGGTATGCAACTTTGTTGTAAAAGTCTTACGTCTTTGAAGCACGAAGCGTCTAGCGCGAGGCGTGAACGAGTGTCCCGGTGTTTTTTAGTACTTCTTACGTTCTAGCGCGAGGCGTAAACGAGTTTCCCGGTGTTTTAGTACCGTGACTACATGAGACGACGATCACGACGACGACATGAGACGCCAACAGCCCCAGCCCCTAAGGGGCTTTGCCCCTAAAAATTTGGAGCCCCAGCTATTGTGAAGATGCAAGACCAACGAAGCTGTAATTGTGGACAACTATATTATGTACGGTGACTTACTATATTGATAAAATACAGAGACATACACATGATTTGCTTAGAAATAATTCTAAACTATTTCTCATATAATTTGTTTTCGGATAGTTTCGATAAAACAAGAGTTTCAGCCGTTTTTTGTAACCATACTCCCTCCGTGGACGGCCATGTATTGACAGCGGACGGGAATTCTGCGACGTTCACAACTCCACTCAGAACGAATTAATTACTAAGAGTAAATGGAACTCGTCTAGCGGCCAATTTCAGTACTTTTTTTTCCTTTCAAGATAGCTGCGTTAGACTGAGAGCTACAGAATATTTTACACTGGCCTTAGAGCGAGCGCATGCGATATTTGTCAACGCGACCCGATAGATGCACGCAAGCTAGGTCAAACCTTAGCACAAGACAGCTTCACTGCAGAAGACAGCAGTGTTAAGTTCTGTCATCATCATCATCATCATCACCAGCCTGTCTACGCCCACTGCATGGCAAAGGCTTCTCTCCATCAATCTCCAATTACCCCGGTCCTGCACTAACTGCGACCAATTTATCCCCGTAAACTTCTTGATCTCATCTGCCCATCTAACTTTTCTGCCGCCCCCTGCCACGCTTGCCTTCTCTTGGAATCCACTCTGTTACACTTAATGACCAACGGCTATCTTGCCTTCGCATTACATGCCCAACCGACGCCCACTTCTTTCTTAGTTCTGTGCCATTTCCCAAGTAACAGACCTGTGCGCTGTGAGGGGTCATTGCGCTGCAACTATCTGTGATTGTGTATCGGACATTTAAATCTCAGCACCCGCTAACACGTGGCCCGCCACTCCTGATAAGCAATCGAACAACCTTCCTCTCAGCGGCCGGGCGTTATTGAGTCAGAGTAAATCCGATGAAACGAAATGTCCGAAAACACCGTAGCTCTCCTGAGATTAGGTTCCCTGAAAAGCCGGTTGCCCTAAGAAATATGGACACCGCCAGCAGTAAACAGACTAGCTTACCTTATAAAATATTGTCGCAAGGAACGCTGAACGGGGAACGCTGAACGCACTTCGACAAATGCTCGAGCGGCGCTTCCCGTAAGCCAGCTTTCCCACACGCTTGTGGTGGCCTTTGCGTTATGCTTCGCCGCAAGAAGACTACCCATGTAGGAAAGCTAGCTTGCGGGTTTTGCCGCGATTTTTTAACTTGAGTGGAGACAAGGTTTAGTTATCCTTGTTTTCAAGCAAGACCGGTGAATGTTTTGCTCATTGCGTGCTCTAGTGAATGAATATATTTTGCGGCAATATTCGCGAATTTGCGGCAATATTCCGTGGTATGTCATCTGATGTTTTAGCACGAAATGAGATATGGAATTTCTGGCGTTCCTTATACTTGGCGTCCTCCTGCTTTTAGACATCCAATAGTGAGAAGGGCATTCTTTCAGAATTAAACAAATTTAAATTAACTTTTCTTTTGATATTTTGAAATAACGGATCTTAAGGCGCTTCAAATATGCGACTGTTTAGTACTGTGCGCCTTTGTAAGAACGGTAGCTACGGCAACAATTTGAACCCATAATGAGCAAATATTCTTCAATAAGCCGTGATATACTTGATCAAGCCCGTCTTCATTTGATAGAAGCAGCGCTTGATTAAGGCGCTGCCTAATTTGTGTACGAAACGACTTGTTTACATTTCAGCCAAAATAACGCGAGATGTGTCACGTTTTTTTTTTTTTTTACTCCTCCGTTTTTTTTAACGCGAAACGTTGCTAGTCTTTAGCGGTAAGGTGCTGTACATTCTTTTTCTTAGAAAGTGACTGCACTCATAGTCACGACAGTTTACACTTGAGGACATTGATGGGGGTTGTTCGAAATACGACCCAGTATTATGGATCTGGGACAAGTTTTCTGGCATGTAATTTTACAGCGACATTCGTAAATTGGAAGGATCGTTTTTTCGTTAGGTTCATGCCCACTTATTCATTCATTCATTCATTGTGTGAATTTATTAATAAATAAATACCTAATAGGTAATTAATTATTTGATATTTATATAGCTTTCGAGGGTGACGCAACAACTGTTCCAGTGCTTGAATTACCGCAACACCGGGCAGATTTTTTCTTCCAAGGAAACAAACTTCCTTGGGGCACTTAAGTCTGCGTACGTTGTTGGCTTCCCCTGGCGGTACGTAGGAGAACTTAAGCGCCCCGAATTTTTTTTTTTTTTTTACCTAGTATTATATAAACGCAATCACCTTCATTTCACACCATTGCTGCCTCGGAATCAGCTTTCCCCGTAACCGGCGTGCGCCTGTTCTTCTCGCGTGCCGTCACGTGCTCTCCCCACGCACTACCCTCCTCGGGGCTTTCTTGTGTTCTCCGCTGCGGATGATCAACAACGACGGGTTTTTCGACTCAATGCGCATATAACGCTTCCGCATTAATAAGCCTTAGTTTATTGCCCTTGGTGTGCGATCATCAAGACATGTTATAGATTCGTTGCGTAAACCTTATAACGACGAGTTTGGGCTTCACTGTTCCACAACACTACTGGTATAGCTGTTGCGTATTCGCCGCCTCTCCCATGAAGCACTTCTGCGGGTTGACCTTTACGGCTTCTGGCCCGTCCCTGTGCTTGTTTATCCAGAAAGATTACACTCCAACACCGCCCCTGGTTGTGCGAACAATCTAACCTGCATGGATTAACTGAGTACCCAACATATATGTGGAATTCGGAAGGGATAATTTACGTGGTAAACGGCGAATCGTTAAGCGAGTACGGCCCGACCACATTTCTACGAAAGCCACCTCGATCGCACTGCTTTTTGTCTGTCGGTTCAGAAATTGTAACGCCATCTCTCGGAGGTAACTAGTTAGCTAAGAAGACACATGAGAGTGCGCTGCTGTGACCTTAGGACGCAACCTCGTGCTGCCGTAACTTCGCTCACCCTAGCTGACGTTGCCGTGCGAAACTGTTGCGCGACGAACGTGAACGACGCCTGGGTTTTGGCTATTTGGTTGTTTAAAAAGTCTGAGAGATGAACAGTTGCAAGTGGCGTAGCCTTTGCCAACATCGCTGGTGGGGGAGCAGACTTTTCGCCGCGTAGCTGCGACTTGACGGCGGTTTCTTAGTTTCCGCAATGCATAGTCATGGTTGCTAGATTTGTGTGATTGCTTTTTCGGTTGTTTGTTTGTTTGCTTGTTTGTGCGGGTGCGCGTGTGCGGTGCGTGCGTGCGTGCGTGCGTGCGTGCGCGCGGTGTGTGGTGTGTGTGTGTGTGTGTGGTGTGTGGTGGTGTGGTGTGTAGGAGGAGAGAGAGAGAGAGAGAGAGAGAGAGAGAGAGAGAGAGAGAGAGAGAGAGAGAGAGAGAGAGAGAGAGAGATTAAAATGTCCCCGCATGGTCAGTTGGTCATTATTGCACGGACGAAGCCCAGTATCGTTAAAAGAAGCAGCGGCCCCTGATTCAATTTAGAACTCAGCAACACTGCTAGAGGAGTCTTGTAGAGTAGCTCTGCTACTGGTGATAGTGGTGTAATATCAGTTACTTTAGCATTCTGTACGAGACGTCCAGTTGTTGAGAAGGTGTTCGTCCATGTTTCGCAATGGAGGCTTGCACTGATCAACACCCCCGCGTTTGAATAAAATAACATATACGACAAACGTGCGGATTTACAAAGCCGCGGTTTCATTAAGTTATAGCCTTTTCTTAAGGAGGCGAAAAGCTGAAACTCCGGTGTGTAGTCTACGTTGACGCTCTTTATATATCAGGCCGGCTGTTTCTTCGAGGCATTGTACTCTGAATCTGATCCTGTAGCTTGTGGGTCGTGCGTGGAGCGCTCTTCGGCACTGCAACTTTCCTTCAACCGCGCTGTAATCAATCCCCGTCCTTTCGCTTCTCTCGCGTGGGCTTTGAGTGACACGTCATCGCAAAATAGGCCAGCCGCACACCGCACCTGTAATTAACACCAGCCCGACGTCGCCGACCTTGCGACCGACGCCGCGTGCGTGAGTGTTGCAGGGGCCGTGAGACCTGCGAGGGGGCGGCGGGTTTTGCCCGCCCACGCAAACCACGCGTGTGAACGGCCGCCGTGGGCCAACGCCGTCTGCAAAGTCAAAGAGGCCGCAGTGCTGCTTTCTCTCCACACGACAAACGTCATGCCGGTAGGCGGTTCCCGCGACTCTCAATGTGGCCCGTCGGGCAATTTACTTATAGCGAGGACCTCGTGCGGCTCCGGTGCATCCTCTAACTCACCTTCTACGACCAACCCGCCGCGGTGGCTCAGTGGCTAAGGCGTTGTGCTGCTGTGCCCAAGGACGCGGGTTCTATCCCGGCTGCGGTGGCTGCTTTTTCGATGTAGGCGAAAAACGAAAACGCCCGTGTGTCGAGATTTCGGCGCACGTTGAAGATCCCAGGTGGTCGACATTAATCCGGAGCCCTCCACTACGGCGCGCCTCATAGCCCAAATTTAGCCTCGGCACGTTAAACCCCATAATCTGAATCTGACTTTGTGCTACCAAAAGAGGTCGTGGGACCCACACGTCGAGTTGATTGATTGATTGTGGGGTTTAGAGCGCCGACGCAACGCAGGCGATGAGCGCGCCGTAGTGGAGGGCTCCGGATTAATTTTGACAACTTAGGGATCTTTACAAGTGCGCCGAAATCTCGTACACACGGGCGTTTTTCTTTTCGCCTCCATCAGAAAAGCGGCCGCCGCGGCCGGGAATCGAACCCGCCACCTCGTGCTCATCAGCGCAACGCCTTAGCCACTGAACCACCGCGGCGGGTACACGTAGTGTGCACGCCACTTGGAAAGCGAAGAGAACTTATAGATAAAAAAAAAAAGTCGCGATGAATTTCGCCTTTATTTTCACTCAGAGACAAGTGCAGCGTGCTTGTTGTGGCCGGTCGCGTAACCGGGAGTCTGCGTATCACTATACGAAAAGAACTGCAGGCACGCGATTCGAAAAACAACTATCCTGTTCTGGGTGTCTTATTTTGCTTCCTAGAACGTGGTAATTACACTTTCTGCTTTGCATTGCAGAGGAGGCCGTTAACGTAAAGGTGTCCGGACGTCGCCGCGCACACGGCTCGAAAGATGCTCGACTGCCGTCGTGACCGCCTTTCTCGACGTCGTTTATATCGGCGCTTTAGGCTGTACAAGGAGCCATACCTAAGTGATCACTGTTATCCTATATGTTAACTCAAAGGATTCGGCTAGAACCTAAAAATTTAGCCTGCATAACCACTCTTGACACCGTCTTCGTCGGCGTCGTCTGTAGTGACGTAATAGATTATCTGTTAGGTTGCTAAAATCACTCCAGACTGCTGTAATAAAGTGTAAAACTTCATCCCCAAATCCAGGTTTTTAGTCACCAGAGCTATCGTTTACCCTGCCCCAAAATTTAATAGCCTATAGATATTACTTTGGTCCCGACATACACTATTAAACACGAGCTGTTATAAGCATCCGCTTAGCCTTGTTTTTATTCGCCCTTAACAGAGCGGCGAACGGTATTAATCTTGAATTAATGGAACATGTGCAAGTAATAATTTACAGACAGGACGGACATTTTACGTCGTCTTTAATAACGCTATTTTTCATGACCGACCCAAGGTAGAACGAAAGAGATTACAGGCGTCTGCTATCACGACTTTCTAGGGCGCAAGAAAGGACGGTTTATGGCCGTCCCCGACAATACGACAAAGCTTTATCGCGTGAGTGTTACCATTTCAAGGCAAATTATTTACCTTCTTTAAAACGCCTACGGAAATGCGGTCTAAAAGTTGGATACTGGAGAAGCCATGGAAATCGGTCAACGCGGCTTTTCAATTCGTAGTTTAGAAGGCTAGAAGACGTCATAAAAAAACCCAGTCTGGAGATGGGCTTTGGAAAGACGCTAAGAATCTGTTCCGCGGGGTTTTTAGAGCTGAACTCACCCAACATCACCTGAGCTCCCCACAGGAGCTCAGGTGATGTTGGGGGAGGACGCAGTCGGCTTGCCGCATGCATTCGCAATGAAAACGCTTTTGGCAGAAACGAAAATTTTATCTGAGACCGAGTAACGTGGAAAAATGATGCGCGAAATCGCGCCCACAAAACAGTGTTCAAGTTCGAGGGAGAAGTTTTTCTGGCAGTTGCCTTAAACGTCACAACACTAAACAAAAACGAAGCCTTGCTTATTTGAAAGAAAGAATGCGGTGCAACCGAAGTAATTATACGCTGACACAAAAGGATCAACGAAACTTAGACCACAAGGTACATTTGGAACATGCGCCAGAATAAAAAGAAATTGTTCTTTTGCAAACATGTCGACCACCGAGGAACGCAAAGAAAAATAAAATTCAATCGTGTCTGGAACGTGCATCGTAACCGTAGCTGGAACCTGTATGCGCGCGCATGACACGGCCATATGAGCAAGGAACGCGTAAGAGCTGTTGCACGAAAACAGATACTATTAAAAGCGCCGCTATTAAGGCGCAGCTATAGCGCCGCTGGGAGCAGAGAGAGGTATTCGCATTTGGGACGGTTTTCATAGTTTCATCAGCATCAAAACACTTCCGAACAATCTGAGACACTCCCTACCGTTCATGGCGTCCACCCACAGCGCCGTGTTGCCATGCATGGGCATGGGCCGTTAGATATCCCCGGGTGGTCAAAAGTAATCCGGAGCCCTCCACCACGGCGCGCCTCGTACACCAGGGGTAGCTTCGACGCGTTAAACCCCGCAATCAATCAATCAATCAATCAATCAATCAATCAATCAATCAATCAATCAATCAATCAATCAATCAATCGGTCGATCAAAATCGCCATGCATGGGCACTGCGTCGTGGACGACAGCGCTCGCGTAGCCAGTAAAACGACACCGTTAGAGGCACTGTAGAAGCTCCGCTTATCACGACGCTATAATGTAATACGCTTATTATAATATTACTATATATAAGCGTTGCTTTACTGGTTGTAATATCGACGGGCTCACCCTTGTGGCTTAGCTAGAAAAGTCACGTTTTGCGGGCGAAATCCGATACCTCTAAGTCGCCGACGCAGCCAAGATTGCAGTGTTTATTAGTTTTGTTTAGTTTCTTAATACGCGAGAGTTTTTCTCATTATGCGTACACGTACGTAAAGCACTACAAGCAGGCGCGAGTATGGTGTCAACTGTCGTCCTTTTTGACGCCACTGTGCTAATATTTAAACGCACTGCAACTATGTCCTTCTAAATTCTGCTTATTTTAAGCGTGGCCGTGAAAATTTTTGTGCTCAGAATGCGATTCTCCAGAAAGTGAGCAGCAGCAGCAGCCACAGCGGCTACGTCGCTGACACTGGTTGAAACGAAATCGGGCGTGCACGAGATTCCTCCTAGTTTCTAGCTGCCCTAGTGTGTTTGTTAGTAGCTGCATGCAGTGTGTCACGCTTATTTGGGTGCAAGTGATGCCTTAGCACTAACAGAGTCCTTCAATGCTTTTCGCATTGAAGGTCTCTCTGTTTTCGTGCAACAGTTTTTACCCGTTCCTTGCTCAAATGGCCGTGTCATGCGCGCGCATACAGGTTCCAGCTACGACTACGATGCAAGTTCAGACACGACTGAATTTTATTCTGCTTTGCGTACCGAAAGCGCAATAAGCGCTGCTGCTACCACCTTATGTTACCGCTTAGTCGTTACGTAACCATTTCGAGCATGGTACCGCAATGGCACTGGTGTTACCACGTGCAGACTGCGCCAACGTGTACGCGTTCGTCCGAGGCTGATGTTTGAATGTTCCGCGCGGAGAACGCGTTGAAGCTTGTTTTCAACGTCGCTGGCTAGAGGGCGCCACAGGCGCAGTCCGCGCACGCAGAAATGTAGGTCAAGGCAGGTTGGCGCGGGAAGAAAAGAAGTTTCGAACGTTTGGGCGGCACCGTTTTCTGTCGTCCGGGCCCCGCAGGTGCTTCCGCTAGCTACGACGTGTTTCTCGAGATAACACTGCTTCCTCCGTTTTTCCTGGTACTCGCTCGCACTTAGGGAAAATATAGCAAATGTGAAGTTAATAAAGTTTATTCTCTTGAAAAGGTATCTGCTGTTAGATGGGGGCAAATTTAGGATCCATATGTTTGGCTAACATGCTCGAAACAGCTATTTCACCGGAAATTTTAATTTTTAGTTTTAGCCGACATTTCGAGCTTCTTGCTATATAGTATAGTATCGTCTGCCCCACTTACATGACCCTGATGTCACTTCTGATGAAGTACCCAGATGCTTGGTATCTGTGGGCTGTATAATTAATTCCAGGCAGGGATCTTTACATTGCAGGGTGGAAGGGGGGCGCAAGTGTGCTGCTGAACAGTACGGGTTTCAAGAGTGGGACCACGCCCAACCCCCGAATCTAGTACGCCATTGATGGGCGCCCACGTCGGAATTGCGCCGTCTGCCAATGGAAATTCGGAGCCTTGAATATTATTGTCTTGTCAAGGCATTTGTTGAAGCCAACTTACTCAGACCAGGGTGCTCGGCCTCCTTCCCATTGTGTACTCATTCCGTTGTCCGCCCAAACCGGAAGTTGCAGTCATAGTTGATTTGCAAATGGCGCAAGACAAACGGTCACTCGCCGCAGACCCAATCGCGCTGCATCGTTTCCTCAGCACGATTTGGAGCTTACCCAAATCTCTCAGATTGATTTTGAGATGTTAAAGAAACGTTTAAAAAATGTTGTTACCTGCAGTTGAATTCAACCAGTTGGTGGTAGTGAATGCGTTGTATCAGCAGCTTCTTGACGTAGTTTGAATGAGTCAAGGATATAAGGCGCGTTCGTAGCCTTCCATTCTGTGTCGGCTTTGTGGCGCAGTGGGTAGAGCACCATGTACCTTGCGTTCCGCCCGCAGGGTCGTGGGATCGAAACCAGGCGCCGGTAAGTATTATTTTTTTATATAGTGTAGGGGGAGGGGTGCGGACCTGTTGTTGAGAGCGAGGAGGGTAGCGTGATGCGGGAGAGGAGCAGTGGGGGAGAGGGTGCACCTGGAACGGCTGTTGCGGACGCCGAGGCACGCCGACAACGCCGGGTGACATCGTGAGTTAAAATGCTCTGCATTTAAAATGGCGGAGTTCTTGTAGCGAGTTCAGATGGCGCCGCCATTCCGACACGCATGCTTTTCTATGCATGGCTTGCTCATGACGTCACCACCGCCCTTTCTGGTGATTAGCTCTCAGCTTTTTGAGCTCTGCTCGAGGTAAGAGTGGTAGGTGAGTTCACAGCCTTCCACCGTGCACGCACGGTGCACCAACAACGGCAGCTGCAGTGGCTCAATGCAAGCTATCTACACTGCTTAATGCCGAATGTGATATCGCGCTCACTATGGCATACACTGCTCATTAGTATTCAGGCGATTATATCGTCAAAACAATGTTAGTATAAGGCTTCATTCATTAGGACGTTGTGCTCATAAAGCGTACTTGGCCTTTAACCCCGGGTACCAGACAAAGGTTGTACAAAGTGGTGAATACTAATGAGCGGTGTAGGTCATAGTGCGAGCTATAGTACATATAGCTTCCTCATGCAGGTGTATAGTCGTCCGAATCGGCAACGAAAATTGTTCGGGCCGGTTTGTTTGAGACGTCGGTGTACCTGTACGAGCGCCGCTTTGAGGCTTTCGTTGTTCCGAGGTTTTATTTGAAAAAAGAAAAGAAAGAAAAGGCTGGGCGACAAGGGAGTATACGCTCCACTGACGGCATACCGTACCACGCAGAAACTTCGATTGCGTCACATCAATCGCGAACGAAAATGTGCTCTCGTTCGAGCTGGTTGTGTTCTTCGAGGCGCAGCGCCGTGTCTTTGGCGGCGGCCCAGTTCTTCGCTGTTTTGGCCGCCCCTCCCGCCGCCTCAGTTCCCTGGGACGATCTCCGAGCGGTGTGTAATTAAAAACAGCTTAACAAACCCCGAGCGTAATAACGCGTGGCCGTGCACCGATAAGGGAGCAGCGTCAGCCGCGGTGCGGACCTTATCGGCTCCCCCATCTGCGCAGCCGGGCCATTGTTCGGCCGCGTGAGTGCATGGGCTGTGGGCGATAACGGTCTTTCGGTAGGCGCCCACTGCCCGCCCCGTACACACGCCGACGACGATTCCAGTCCGTGGGGCCGTTTTGTTTCTGCGCGCGCGCGCGGGCAGCGTTTAGAGAGGGGGAGGGGGTGAGCGGTCGGCAAGAGCCTTTTGTTTCGGTCCCTGCCTTTAAAAGCCGGCCTCCTACTACGTCGTCGTTTACTCCCACTTTCTGCGATTCGGTCGCTGTTTGCGCGCGCGCCTGCTTTGCTTTCGTTTCTGGTTTTGCTTTTGTTTTGGTCGCCGTTACAGATTCGCCCAGTTCTCTGCCAAGTGCCTGCCTGCGTAACGCTTCCTTGAGAACTAACCTAATACAGTTTCCGGGTAGAAAGATGGGCGCTTCTCATCGAGGAAAGAAAAATGAACTTTTGGATAAGAAATCGCGGAAGGAAGAGAGAGAGATAGTTTGTGTGTTTGTCAAAACAATGCAAACTCCCAAATGCAACGAGCTTGGGAAAATAGACAAAGTGAAGAATCGGACACGTTGAAACCGCTGCAACGACACGGTTTACCTATACGTATCAGCCTTCTTGGTGTACGCGCTCGTGCACGTACGACTACCATGATATAGTGGTCATTGAATCAAGCATTTTCTAGTACAGAACGAGCATGATTCAACGTAGACTGTGTTTGCTACCCGGAGCATCTCCGCAGTGTCCGCACATATATGGCTCCGTCCGTGGAATCATGCACGCTACATACCGCTATGCTTCGGCCACTTGGGGTGTGATTCCTTAACTAACAAGGTATAGGTTTGGGCGAGTTGGTATATCATACTTAACTGTTCAATGCGCAAACCACACGACCATGGTTGTACGCCTTTGATTGATAAGAGCAGCGTTATCGCCTAACACGGGAGTCAGCGGACTCGGGTAATTAGTGAGGCACATGATCGGTCACACGTGCCGGTGGTAATTGTGTGAGTATGCCCTCCCTCACGCTCACCGAGAAAGAAGTGTACTTTTTAAGACAAGGTGATGCTTTGTAATCACTGAACAGTATGAACACGTTCCCCAGTAGTGTCGTGTGGGAGATAGTGCGAGGTGACGTGACGATTTGGTGTATGTAAAAAGGCGTTTCTTCCTAATAAAGTTAGTTGCAAATTTTCACATTGTCTCGCCTTCTTTCTTCGTCTTCGTGTAGTTTGCGCATTGAACGTTCAATTATCCATTAACTATAGGAGGCGTGTGGAGGCTAGCTCCAATGCTTCGGTACCCCAACTCTTCACACTCCCTCCCTACTTCCCTACGCCTCCCCTATCAATAATCCCTCCCCTCCATCCCCTCTCTATCTCTACGCTCCTCTATCTCTCCTCTCATCTCTCTCTCCTCTCTCCTTTCTCTTCTATCTCCCTCCCTCTCTCTCTCTCTCTCTCTCTCTCTCTCTCTCTCTCTCTCTGTGCGTGCGTGCGTGCGCGCTGGTCAGCCTGGTCGTGTTGAACTCTCACGCCCTAAGAAATGAATTTCGCGATCAAGCAGCACCCAGGCTTCACCACGCAGGGTATTATTATACCGCATACCACCCGCCCTCCCGGAGCCATCGGTCCAGTGATTCCGATGTGCTGTCTGTCTCCTTTTCCCTTCAATTTTGTTTTAGTTTCTTCTCTCCCTCTACCCCTCCCCCTCCGCTTTGTCTCTGCCTGCGGCGGAGGCGCGCATGCGACCTGTTGCCGTGCAGGCCAGCGTCCTCACGGCTGGATGCGCTGCGCTGCTCCCCTTTTCTTAGCGCTTCCTTTGTCCGAGTGAGGACAGCGCCGGACTGCGCTCCGCCGCATCGTCGCGCCGGCACGTCCTGCGCTGCGTCTCGCCAAACGGCATCTCAGGCCACGCACCTCTCAGGGACTCCAGAAAAACAGCTTTCCCTAGTCTCCCTGGTGCCACGAAGACAGAGCATATTTCATAATTTGCAAAAGAACTAGCTGTGATAACTCTCTCAGCTCCATTCCAGCTCGCGAAAGACATTATTTAACAGAAAGAACGCAAAAAAATATTTTAAACACTTTCAAATTTCGCGCGGCAGTGACGTGTTTGGGCAGGAGTGACGTAATATGGGCCAACACCAAGGAAATAGTTTTCAGTGTGTTAAGGGTGTCTCACCTGATCACATTCCTATGGGACTTAATTCATGACCCCCGGGCTTAAAATGCATCGTGTACCAATACGAAAAGGTTTACAAATCTATAGAAATGTTCCTAATGACCTAGTTTGCTTCTTTAAACAACAAACACAAACAAACAAAATAAACAACAAACACATTTTGGCTCTAGTTTTTACTTGATGGCGCTAGCTGTCTGGCGAGTGAGAGTACTGTGTATCTTTTTCAGTACAGAAGTTACAAATTTCTAAAATAAGCGAACTGGGCTGTTGTGAACGTTTGTATGTATTTGTGAAACATTTCGTATTCGTTCACGATGGTTTTTAATCCCGTGGGTCATCAAGTAGTAAATCCCATGGGAAGGTTGATTTGATTGATTCAAACCTTCATTGTGACTCAAACCTAGCACGTGAGTCACTGCGCGTTACCGTTTAACTGATACGATCAAACAGAAATCGAGGCCCTAATACAATCGCCTTTTGGCGTTGGCTTTGGTTGGCGGCCGTTAATCACATAAACAAGACAAAAATTGCCCGTAAGTGACTGGGGAGCCGCCACTGGTTAGTATGTTTTCTTTAATATCTCCAATATTTATTCTAATTTTGCTTTGCATTGGTATTCGTATCGTTGTTATCGGGACAGGGTAGTCTTCTTCATGAACCCAACTTGTATTTGGTCTGCGTGGCCACTTTAGGCATTGTGCAGAATGTCGATAAATATTGACCACGTATCTGCTGACTTAGCTGCAAATCTCGTCGAAAGACGGTAGTCTCCTGCCGCGCCTGCTACGCAACTTTTTCATCATCATCACAGCCTATCTACACCCACTGCAGGGCAAAGGCCTCTCCTATTAATCTCCAATTATCCCGGTCCTGTGTAACTGCGACCAATTTATCCCCGCAAACGTCTTGATCTCATCTGCCCATCTAACTTTCTGCCGCCCCCTGCCACGCTTGCCTTCTCTAGGGATCCACTCTGTTACCCTTAATGACCGACGGTTATCTTGCCTTCGCATTACATGCCCTGTCCACGCCCATTTCTTCTTCTAATACGTCCTTAACACGCGTTTGTTCCATGACCCACTCCGCTCTCTTCTTGTCCCTTAATGTTACACCTATCATCTTCCGTTCCATTGCTCGCTGAGTCGTCCTCAATTTAAGTTGAACCCTCTTAGTGAGCCTCCCAAGTTTCTGCCCCGTAGGTGAGTACCGGTAAGATGCAGCTGTCATACACTTTCTTCTTCAGGGACAATGGTAGGCTGCCATTCATTATCTGAGGCGTAACTGTTTATCTATCCTCGAAGGTCTTACACGCTTCTCCTCCCCTCTAGCTCCGCCCATAATGAGGGCCATACATGTCTGCCCAATTCAGTTCAATTTTCCCGCGTCCGCACTGCTCGCGCGCCATCTGTTGAGTCATTTTCTTGATGTTGTGCTTGGACCAGCATGGGCTGGCATGTTTTGCTTTGGTTTTTTTTTTATCTCGTCTCTCTTCGACACCGTTTTTAACGCGTTGTTTTGGTCTCATTCTTTATTTCTTGTTTAAAAACCAATCCAGCATGCATTCGTAACTAAAAGAAGGCTGTTTTCTTCGCGCATATTAATGTGAGCATGTAGAGCCGTGGCAGAAGTTTTGGTAGTCTGGAGCGGTCAGGCGTATATATAATTCGTGTATAAGGGTTCTTCCAAGGTTTTTTTTTTTTTTTTTGTCCGGGCAGTTGAATCGAGTGACCGACAGACGGACGGACGGACGGACGGACCTGAGAGCTGATACGCGCAGAAATAAATTGGTTCCGTTTACTTCCCTCTAACCGTTAACGTCGGGCGTTAAATTGCACTTTGTCAACTAAAAGACTTTAAAAACCTTCATGTCGCAAAATTACTGCTGTCGGTGCTGCATTAACCCTTATTAACGCTCAAAGAATGAACCAGCACACAAAACAATTGCCATTAAGCACCGCACGGTGGAGCATTGTCGTCGCGTGTAAAACGAAAAAGAAAAAGTGTGTGAAGGTCACTAGCCTTTCTTCACCAGAGAGCTCACTTAAACCCTTCCTATCCTAATCACGTATGCGCAGCTGGACGGGGTTTATTAGCGAACCACAAAGGCCGACGAGCTCACGAATCGCTCACGAAACTCGTGCGGTGGGTCAAATTGGTTCGGGCGAAGCAGATACTGTCGAAGCGAAGAATAAAGAGAGCTGAACAATGGCCTCTGTCCGGCCGCCTACTAGCAGTCGCTGGACACGGTGCGTGCACTGCGGGGTAATGCAATTTGTCACCAGAGTCCTCTAAGTGCCACCGCCGCTTCTGTTTCTGAGTAACGGCGTAAAGCGACCCCGTGGCGCACGGATCCGTCTGTTTGGCGGCACTGAAAGGGACGTCGTAATCGAGTTAAGCACGGCGTGCGACACTCCATGGATCTTCGCCACTTAGTGACGTCGCCACGGCGTGGATACTTTTGCGCGCAACGAGCGCTGGGATGAGAGTGGTCGATCATCCCACAGCCGTAACGGTGGTGTTGTCGGCGCATTCGGACACTGCACACACTCGCGGATGAAGGGAGAGGGGTAATTCCCCCTGGGGTAACTCCCCCGGGGGTAACTTATCTCGTGCTACCGCTGAGTACAAATCACTCTGCTGGTGAATTCCGCTTCTGCTTTACTTCAGCGATGGACACCAGCGGGCGCTTCCTGGATATGCATGTTTCCGCTTCGGATTTGGGGAAAAATAATTCCTCGCGGCACGTAAGTCAGCTTGCGCGCTTTGAGGGCAAAAGCACATCTTTCTTCGGTTTCGGTTCTTTGTCTTTTGGCACGAATTACTTCAACCGTCTCCTGTTCTGCTACGCCGTTTATGCGTCGCTTTCGTTTCTTCGCTTTACGACGGCGCGAATTACGTCAGCGAGCACACGCCACAGCTTGAACCAGGGTTATGCGCTGTGGGTGTGCGCCTGTCCTACTTACGAGTCATCACGCTCAGGTGCCACGCGGCACGCACTATTCTACTACAGCGACGGCGCTTTTTTTGCAGAATGGGGCCTTAGAGAGAGAGAGAGAGGAGAGAGAGAGAGAGAGAGAGAGAGAGAGAAAAAGCTTTACAAGACAATGATGACCACGATGGACGAAAGGAATGGGGAGGGAGTGAGGGTAAGATAAAATAAACAAATGCTGGTCGTTCTCAGTAGAGTTAATAACTGGGCCAGTTCTTGGAATCTGCAATTAATGGGCCAGTTCGTTGTGATCGCAATAGTGATCGCAATAGAGTCAAGAGTTTGTGCAGGTTTGCCAGTTCGTTCGGGGAGGACCCACTCAAACAACCCGTGCTAGACCCCTTTTGATTGAATAAACTGCAATTTCAGATAATAGTTGTGCACCAGTTTGTTGTGGATCGGGATGTGGTTGGGGTGATTTGAATGTACGGTGCCTGGCGACAGCTGGGCACCACCGAACTAGGCGTGTGAGGTCTGATGGAGTGGGGGTATGGCAGTAAGGGTGCAGGTGAGGGGTATACCACTTGCGAAGTGTTTCGCCTTAAAAGAAATAAAGAACCAGCTTTTTAAAACCCTTTCACAATCTACGCATTCGGCAACTTCAATTTGGCCTTGACCGACGACCGCAGTCAGTTTGTACGTCACGCCTGTCCTGTATGTGCATAAGGAACTTCTCATAAAGAATACTTAGTTTTTTTTTTTTTTTTTGTTTGTTTGTTTGGACTGGGAACCTCGCTGCATTTTTATCTTCTTCAAGTTGTTAGTGGGGGTGGGACGTATGCCTCAAAATGGGAGAGAGGCAGGAGGGAGTGGGAGAGTGTGTTCCTGTCTCAAGCAGCTTTATGAATTGCCTTCGTGAGAGTGGGAAGACTGCAGCTGGTGACATTTACGCAGGCTTGAATGATTCTGTCTGCCTGCCCAAGAGATCGTACACGTGAAGGCGCAAAAGGAATCGTCCGAAAACTCGCTGGCGCCTTTCGGTGGGCGGGAATACGTACACCGCTTCCTATGAGCACAAGTTCCAACTAAGGGCGAAAGAAAGAGAGGAAACATTTACAATACCAGTATTGTTGGGGGCGTAAACAATCACAGAATATACAAACACTTGAAAACGGGGGCTGAAGGGATGGGGGAGTGGGAAAGTTCCTGCTCACTGCTTTGCGTTTGGCACGACCTCAGCGTTATTATCCTTGAACAAAGCTTAATTAATCAGCCCCGGCCACCGAGGAAATATTCACTCACACACGCGCTGTCCGTTATCCTTATTCTAGGCTGCGGGCAACACCCGTATCTGTGTCACATGGAACTGCTTAACTATAGCATACGCATATCCAGCGACACATTCTAACGCCTTCTGGTATACCTTTACATGCACAGCAGTATACAAGTTGTCCTGTCGCGACACCGTTTATCAGCGCTTGTCGTTGTCGCCCCCTCCAGGGTACGGCGGAGTATTAAGTGCCTAAGCCGCGCAGTTATCCGGTCAAGGTGTCGTCTGGGGCACGGCGGCTGGTACACACACACAGCGTGAGTCATCGCTCGCGCCACGTTCGATCGCAACAGGCGACGACGCGTTTCTCTTAAAAGCGGCCGCAATCCCTTGTACACAGCGCTCCCTCCGTTGCCTGTCCGCTGGCCGCCTTCCAAGGCAACATCCTGGTCACTCAAGAAGACTAGCAGCGCGATCAAAGCGGCCTGCGGGGCTGTGCCGTGAATACGAAAGATGTGCGGCCAGGGAGGCGTAGCGCCGACCAACGCCACCCACGTGAATAATGTTGTGCGCGCTGCGACTTGAAGACGTTTCTCCCACCTGTTTCGAACTTTTGAGAAGACGACACAAAGCGGTGACGTCATCATGTTCAACCTGACTCACTCAACGAGTACCCCATAAAAATTAGCGTGAGGAGATCGTCAACGAGCTTAGATGTCTGGCCGTTGCACTGGGGGATACTCTGCGTGACGTGTCAGGTTATTGCGGGCTCAGCGTTGCTTCGGTCGGGTGTACAGACCTAACGAAGAAACTGGTGGGCAGCCAAATTCGGTGCGCATAAATGCATTGAGGCTTGTACGCCTATGGCGCCAGCGTAGAGGGTGGTCCATTCGCTTGGTTTGGCACCGTTCGTCCGAAAAAAGAATATGTTAACGCACGGACGAAGCGCCAAGGATTGGTACAGTGCCCGCCAGATCTGCCTATTCACATCCCACTTGATGCCTGTTTGGAGCTTGTGGTGACGTAGCGGGAATATCACCGGCGTCTTGGCGGAAGCGAGATCGCCATACTCCAGTGGAAGAAACGGCTGAGAAAAAAAATCCAGGGTCACACTGGGTGTCCTCGGCTGTCAAATGCTGCGTACGTGTGTTCCGGCGACGCGTCGTGTATCGATGTCGCGCCGTATAATGATTTCGTTACCGGAGACGCCGCCGCTACTCTGAACATCCGCCTCCACAAAATAACTTCTTGCCGCGTTCGTTTTTACCTCTATCTTCTTTTAGTCAGAAAACGTAGGCGCAGAACTCAGAGTTTCCGTCGTGGATCTATCTGTGGGAATCTTTTAGCGTTGCGTTGCACCAGGCAAACTGAGTGAATAAAATTGCGATAATTAAGCAACGAAAGTTCTCTTGAGGGCCCCACGCGATCATTAGGAGTCGTGGGACTGTTCTGAAACATTTCTGAGAGATTTCGTGTTATCTTTGTCGGTGCACTTAGTCATCATCATCATCATCACCAGCCTATCTACGCCCACTGCAGGGCAAAGGCCTCTCCCATTATTCTTCAATTACCTCGGTCCTGTACCAACTGTGACCAATTTATCCCCGCAAACTTCTTGATCTCATCTGCCCATCTAACTTTCTGCCGCCCCCTGCAACGCTTGCCTTTTGTAGGGATTCACTCTGTTGCCCTCAATGACCAACGGTTATCTTGCCTTCACATTACATGCCCTGCCCACGTCCATTTCTTCTTCTTAATTTCTACTAATATGTCCTTAACACGTGTTTGTTCCCTTACCCACTCCGATCTCTTCTTGTCCCTTAATGTTACACCTATCCTTTTCCGCTCCATTGCACGCTGAGTCGTTCTCAATTTAAGTTGAACCCTGAGCCTCCAAGTTTCTGCCCCGTAGGTGAGTACCGGTCAGATGCAGCTGTCACACACTTTCTTCTTCAGCGACAATGGTAGGCTGCTATTCATTATCTGAGAATGCCTGCCATATGTACCCCACCCCATTCTGATCCTTCCAATTATCTCCGCGTCATGGTTGGGATCTGGGGTCACAACTTGGCCTAAGTAGATATATTCGCTTACCACTTCCACTGCTTCGCCACCTATCTTAAACCGCTGTGCTGTCCCGAGGTTATTCATCATTACTTTAGTTTTCTGCATATTAATTTTCAGGCCCACGGTTCTAGTCTGTTCGCCCAGTGCGGAAAGCATGCTTTGCAATTCGTCCCCCGAGTTACTCAGCACTTAGTAAATTACATCTTTATTAAAATATTTCTGGACTCGCTTCCTAGTGAAAAGTGTTCAAGTGTGTGCCAGTAAAATGTTTTGGTCCCTGTATTCAGTTCAGTTGAGCCGTTTCAATGTACCTTCTTCTAACCTTGTGGTTCATTGAAACAACCATCGTACATTTTACTCACTCCAATGTTTGAGTAGCCAGCTCCTTTTAAGGTTGGAGCTAAACTTTCCAATGAGCCATTATTTCTCTCTCTCTCTCTCTTTGTTCAGCAAAGGCACCGTTCACGCCTAGCCCGGGTAGTGCGCAATAAACCGTCGTTATTACGCAATCGCAATCTAGTCGAATCTTTTCATGGTCCCTAATGTAGTGAATAAGGAGTAAATTATACCCGCTTTTCATGGAGTATCGCTTGTTACGAAGTCGGTTTTATGTTCCGAGACATTAATAAGGGTTCACTGTACTTCAAACAAAACGCTCACGTCACACAAATGTCTTTCTTGCACCGCTTCAAATAAAAAAATCACCATCCCTTCCTAAAGAAAGCTAAAAGAAGCGTGAAAGCTGAAAGTACGTCTCCAGTGACCTTCGCTGAAATTTCGTCCAATCGACCGTCAAGCCTTCAAGGACTCAAATCGCAGACGAAGAACGAACCCATGAGACGATTTTTCGCGCACTAAGTAAACGCATCTGCGAACTATTTAAAGGAGCCATGAAGACAAAATACAAGTTTGGTTCATAAGAAATAGTGCTTTGTCCTGATAACAATGATACCGATTTCATCGCAAACTTCGAAAAAACAATGGAGATACTAAAGAAAACGTGTGGAGCAGTGGCGACTGGCTAGCAAGTTTCCGGCAACTTTTCCATGACGTCACAGAATCTTGTTTGGGCGATTGACGACGGCCGAACTAATCAATCGCCCGTACACATGACTGGACGGCTGTAGTGGGGCGACTAGTTCCGTTTGATCAAATCACTTGAATGCTAACGTGCAGTTAACACACTGAAACTTATGTTTTCAGTGCTGGCTAATGTGACGTCACTCGCCTTGTCCCTCCGGCGTCGTCGTCGTCGGCATTGTCCGCCCCTCCCCCATTCTCCTCGCCGCGCCAGCTGCGCTCTCCGCCGCTCACCCCCTCTTCTCTCCGATAGCGAACACTCTCTCGCGAGGGGCATTGGATTGGATTCGATTGGATTGACTTGGCTTGGATCGGATTGGATTGGATTTGGATGGATAGGATTAAAGTGGATTGTGTTGGATTGTGTTGCGTCATAGCCGCGGCACGTTGCGTCATAGCCGCGGCAGGGGGTTCACGGCACGTTTCACGCGATGGGAGAATCAACCTAACGGAAACAACAACGGAACCCCCTATGCGTCGCATCAACACAGGGGTTCCCGCGAGGGGAGGTGGGAGTTTTTAGTTCTGGCCCATGTGACGTCACTCGCGCCGGTAACACGTCACTGTGGCGCGAAATTTGAAAATTCTTGAGTATTTCTTGGGTTTTTATCGATTAAAAAACGTCTTTCGGGGCAGGAATGGAGCTGAGTGAGGTACTGAAGCCTAAATCTTGAAAGTTAAACAAAGTTGTATTTTGTCTTCATGGACCCTTTAAATGTATGCCAATACGTGGTTTCTGAGATAAAAATATGCATTGCACACCTTCTTCATGATCGATGCTTGTATTGTGTTATCTGGAACCGTTCCTTTTTCGCGATTTTCGAGTAACCATTTCAACACAATTGAAGACCGGTTTTACGCACGTGCCGTGGGTCCAGAGATTTTATCAGAGCTTTTCTGTCGACAAACCCGTCTACGGGGAAATAAATGCATTAGTTGTTTGACAGGACGCCGTCGGTACAACTAAGAAAGTTGTTTTCGCTTTAAAAATAAACGTTATCAGTGGAGTCGTCCCGTATGGACAATCTGGCTGGTATAATACTGTAACATTTGTAAGCCGGTGCGCATGGCAAAGTGGGGCTATACGAAGGATCCGACTCTTAACAGCGTCGCCTTGCAAAAGCATGCGCGATTTCTCTGCAGTGCCCGCGAAGCGCGAACTTTGCAAATCTACACTCGAACAAAGAGAAGACTGCCTGTAGCCCTCTTTTTAAGCAGCAGATTTCCGTTACGAAATTGGTTCCCTTTAGAAAAGTCTGATTCTGAAAAATCTGAACCTTCCGGCAGAATCTGCTAAAGTGGGCATATGACATGCATTGTGTGACAAAGTGTGGCACTCTTTGCTTATAGTGTAGCTTCCCAAAGTTAGTGGAGATGCGCAGGAGACCCTGAAGCAAACGGAACAATCGCGAAAAATATAAACTGAACACCATCAGTAGCAGTAA
The DNA here is from genome assembly GCA_013339765.2 of Haemaphysalis longicornis. Classification (NCBI taxonomy): domain Eukaryota; kingdom Metazoa; phylum Arthropoda; class Arachnida; order Ixodida; family Ixodidae; genus Haemaphysalis; species Haemaphysalis longicornis. The sequence goes on from CM023456.1 coordinate 107,891,713, forward strand.
GATGTGTACCGTGCGGCTGCGTGATAAAGAAGCGAAAAAGCGAGCAAGTCTGCAGACGGTATTGCTTCCGGCCATCCCTGTTCTCCCCATTCTTTTTTATCGCGCTGTGGCGACGTATAGATCATGGAGGAGGCTTTGTGCGCTGTCGTTGCCTTGAGCACAGCCCAAGGCGCCCGCGCAAGGGACGGTTAGCGCTTATACGCGGGCTTTTTTTTCTTCTCTTTCCCTGTGATCGGTGCAATCGATCTAACGCCCTCCGCGTGAATGTTAAAGGTCGGTTGAGAATGAATCACCGACGTTTTTGTTCGCAGGATATGCATTACCATTTTTTAAATCTGTCGCCCAATTGAGATGTTGCAGTTTGTTCATACAAGGATATATGACCTGAGATACGAGCATGTTAAGACACGTTCCAGACTCGTTCCGCCGGTCAGCTTTTGGCATTCGTTCCTGAATTCGTTAGCATACGACTCGCTTTCTCGCTCTGCACCTCAAGCGTGGTGATCCATCGACAGGAAGCATATTTACTATGAATTGAGTTCATTGTTGGAGTACTTACCGCTACACTTACTAGTTATTTCTTTTCTGCCGCCTTGGCGCGGCACACATATCTCTAACCCATATTTCAAAGGTGATAAGTATACTTGTTCATCGTTGGACTGTTTAATGTCGCCTTGGACTATCGCCGGCGATCGGGCCGTTAAGGTTCCCTCGCACTATAGTACGGAAGATTCAAACTGGCCCCCGTGACACTCATTAGGCGCTTTTCGTTTTTTTTTAATTAGTTTACCTCACTGTACTTGTGTACTTGTGCCAAAAACGTTGTTCATAACGAGTTTCTAAGCCGCTTCATGAAATGGCTTTATTCTTTCCTCGCCGCAGGGAACTCAAGGCCACGTCCGGTCAATGGATGCAGGACCTGTGTCGGAGGTCTAGCCGACGCCGCAAGTTGAACGGACCGCCAGTCACGGACCTGCTGGGACGCGCTCTCCAATGCGCGCCCTCATCACGAGCCGAGAATGCCGCCAGCCGATCGTCCGACCAGCACACCACTTCCGCCGCTTCCACCTCGCCTCGAAGCGCCCGGGCCCTGGGCAACAGCAGAAGCAGCAACAGCGCCTCGAAGACGCCGCCTATGAACAGGCCGGCTGCAAAAGCGTCCCCTGACGCGATTCGCCCGCCAGCGCACACCTCAACGCGCCCCGACTCCCCGCAGTCCCTGGCTGCCCAGGACAGCTTGTCCTCGGATGTCTCTAGCGCTGCCGAGTCCTCGAACACCACGCTGCCAGCGTCATCCGCGAGCAAGCCGACGTCCGAAGGCACGCCGCCCCCGTCCTCCGCCGCCTGCCCGTCGCCCCCGACCGGCGTCCGCTGGGCTCCTCTGCGAGGTCCCCTGAGAACGCCCATCCGCAAGCTTCCACGTCAGGGGTCCTCCCTGTCGTCGTCCAGCGACAGCACCTCCGTGGACGGCAGCCGACCCGCCATCCAGCAGCCGCCTTCGGTAGCAGCCGACGAGTCTCCCCCGCCCGTGCCCTATCCGCGGACCAAGCGCCAGAGTCCCCAGCGCCAGAGCCCGCAGCGCCAGCTGCCTCCTTCGCCCCAGGACAGTCCGTCTCCGCCGACCCAGAAGCAGCAGCTCTTGAAGCCGGAGCCGAAGCAGCCCCTGGCGCCGTCCCTGTCGGCGCCGGCGTCCCCGGCGTTCCGGGCGCGGGCCCGCAGCGCGCTGACCGTCACCTACAGCAGTCCCCCGAGCGTGCAGGACAGCGGCCGAGGCCAGACCCTGCCCGCGCGCAAGGCGACGGCGCCCGAGCTGACCGGTCTGGAGCGGGCTAAGGAGGTCGCCTTCCGCAGGGTGACCCTGGGCAGCGTCAGAATGGAGAGCACCACTACGGGTGAGTCGTGCATAACGCCCGTGGGGCTTCAAGGTCCCGCCCGCGCCTTTCGATCGCCCTTTCTTCTTCCCTGGGCGGCTTTGATCCCTTGCACTCGTGGCCCCGTGCACAGAGGGCGTGTAGCGTGTGTGTGCTTCTCTCGTCGTTACCCGTATTGCCACCTCCTGCTGAGTTTCTTTCCTTCTTCTTTCTCAGTGGTTGTCGTCGTGCGTCGTGTAAAAGTTTGGGTTCTGTCCCGTCCCCCCTTCCCCCCGCACCCTGTCAGGCGCATGCGTCGTGCACCCACGTTCGTTTTCGTCGGGCTTCGCGCAGCTCCCTGCCGCGCGTGAAGTCGTGATCGTCTGGCCGCTGCTGGGCCCGCTTCATTTTCGATACGTGACGTTCCGCGCTCCCATTTTTTGTTGTTGTTCTTCACAACTCTCCCCTCTTTTTTTTTTCTTCGAAGTCACAGACGTGGCTCATACTGGTTTTCTTTTTTTTTTTTCATTTCATTTTTTTTTTCTTGCGCACGAAGTCGTTGTCCTTGCTTATAACGCTGGCTGATGTCCGCAGGTGTTTTGGAAAGAAAGCGACTGCGAATGGGTTCGAAACAATACTTGGTCTCGAAAGAGCGGCGGAGCAGACATGACAGTTCGCCTGTAAGCTGGCTCCGTTTTTGAAAAAAGCCTTCTGCCTCGTTGTTTGGCCTAATCAACTGTGCTATACTCAAGTGAAGTTTGCCTTCGATATGCTTTTACAGCGTTACGATTTCAGCTCTGGTCTGCGATGCATTCAACAAGTTTACTGTCGACACCAAAGTAAACTTGTCGGGGGGATCTAAAATTTAAATCACTTAAAAAGCACGAGAGCAAACACAACAGCACTCGCGGCCTAAAGTTTCAGCGCTAAAGAATATCAAGTGGTTTAGATTAATTCTGGTCTGGTTGGCGTACTCGTAATTATAGTCCAGTAGTGTTTTCAGTGCTTATACGAAATTTTACTACGACTCTATGTACACACGCAACACCGCTGTATAGTTTTACTGATACGCGGTATCCTTACCGGTGCATGTGTTCTGAACTGAAGCACGTGTCGCTTCGCGCACATGCAGTGGCGTTGGCGGGTACTGAACTGATCTAGCTGTAATTACATTTTACTAGATCGAAGTGTAGAACGCGTCGGTGGTGTTCTGAGTTTTCCCGGCATTGCTTACGCGCATTTCGCGACCAGAAAAGTGAACGCGAAAGTGCTGCTTCCTTGGCATCACCCTCCATGCCATCAAGCAAGCGTCAGATACCAGTTTTATCGGTAACGCCAACTTTTTGATTATTCAAGCACAGGTTTCAATGATTAAGCATGGTAGTAATTCACTTAATATACCCTGTGCGCCTTCCAGTGCGTCTTCATGGTAATGTCGCGAGTCAAGGGGAATCGCCTGAGAGGGGATGCGACGAAAACCCCTGGAAAAACACGGGGACCGGGCATTTGAACTTAGCGCCAAAAAACGGACCATACATGTAGCGCCTCGCCCTAACACAGGCAGTTACTTCAAATGGAAGACGGCCGCGTTTTGCAAAGGCGAGGGAAGGCACACTGAAAAGCGCGCAGGGTAAATTAAACGAATTACTAGCATGCTCAATCACTAAAACCTGTGCTTGAATAATAAACAAGTTGGCGTAACCGATGAAACTGGTGAAAATAAAAATGTGGGAAGCGGAGATAACATCGAACTACAGTGGACACCGTTTGCGAATCAGCGCTGTGGTCTGCTTACTGCCTTCTTCTTCTTGCGCTCGGGACGAGTTTGCGGTACTTCAAGATGTTCAAGAAACACGACCAACTAGCCCAATTTTCGATCCTTAATTCTAGAGTATACTACGGTATTGGTGCCGCTTCCGCGCACGACGGATGGTGTTTTATGATTTGGTGATTGTCGCTAAATAGTCGAATAATGGCTTACATGTTTTAATCTACTCAGTGCAGCCACAATAAGAACAACAAATTCACTTTAATTTCCACCTTAGGAGCCGCACCAGCCCGCGCAGTCGGGATATTCGAACGCGTAGCACTGTGAACCCTCTGAGCATGTACATTCTCCACCCCCCCTTTTTTTTTTGTGCGAAGTATAGGACCGCACAATGTCCATCCGCGTCCGTGCGCAGAGCATTTACAATCGCGAAAAGTCACATAGGCACCGGCAGGATTCGAGCCTGTGTCTGGTAGATCGTCTTACCCATTGGGCTACGACCGTGAGTTAGTACCCGAGACTCAAACGGCTTACTGCCTCGTCTGTAATGGTGCGGAGTACCTTAGGACCCCCCAGTGTCCGTCCGCGTCCATCCGTGCGCACACCACCATCAAGCGAAAACCAATCGAAATTCCATTTTGAGCCGTGAGTTGCAGTTTCATTTAGGGAATAATCAAGGTGCAACTCACGGCTCGAATCGAATGACGGTCGGGGCGCAACTTGGATGTCATTTCGAGTCCCCGTACTCCGCACCCTCGCCATCGTAAACGGAGGGGAGATGCTGCCACTTTTATATCTATTTTTCTCTCTCTATTTTCCCCTGCCATCCCACTACATTCACCTCCATCTGGAGTAGCAATCCCTACCTTTAGTGGGGCTGACCTCTTCAGCTTTCATTAAGGGTTTTCTTTCTCTCTCCCTGTGTGAAGATTTTCTATTTTACTGTCCCTGGCAGGAAGCAGAAGCCGTCAAAATAATGAACTGCAATAAGGGCGTCTTTAAGTTACCGGAAAAGTTTTATACTATCGCCCGCGTTTTTCCTGCAACAAAAGACGACACGAACGAGCGTAATTCGCACCGCACGGAGGAGGCCGGACAGCCACAATGGACGTCGGCCCACCGACGGTGCGGCCCATTTGGCTGACGACGTGAGAGCTGGTAATTGTCGTGACTCTGTGCTGAAACCTGACGAACATCGAGAATTCGAAATCAGCCACTTCAAAAAAATTCAGGGGTGATTTTAATATCTCATACAAGCCTCTGCTTCGCGTACAAAACATCGAAAAGGTTTCGTACGCGAAGTTCTCGTGCGAAACCTCGAAGACGATTCGTACGAGTACATGTCATTATGTACGCGAACATGTCACTCACGAACCTGTCACTCAAAGCAGACATGAGTGACACCTCTCACGGTTTTTTTTTTATCCGTGATACTTATTTCTTCAGTGCATGCTTCTATGTGGGAACTATGTCCTTGAAAGTCGGCGGTAATTGCCGTTTCGTTATAACAAACATTGCATGCACAATTATACATAGTCATGTAGGCATACGCAATTATAAATCGCAGTTTTAAGGAGAATGCGACGCCGTATGCCCCCTTACGGCATGTGGAAAAAATTAAGTAACTGACTTTTCAATAAGGAGTCTCCTGTCCCAGTGGCGGGAAGGGATTATATAGAAAAGGATACTGGGGTGGCACGCCCTCGTGCCTACTGTCATAAATGGATGCCGTCCTGGATCGCCGCAGTGTACGTTGTCAGTCACTTACCGGGAAGCGAGATATTTCAAGTACAAGGGGTTATTACCGGGAAACCACGATCAAACTACACTGCACTACGCACCTAGCCCCTGGGGCATACAGCCGTCAGCGTGTGCCCAGCCCGTAGTCGGGCAGCAGTTAGGTCCGCCGGGTTGGCCGGCCGCAACGCTCGCTGACTAAAGGGGCTCTCTGTGGCCGTACCTTTCAAGCCGCTGACTCGTCGGGCGGATCGGCGCTCGTCCGCTGACCAGACGGCGAAGCCGTCACATCGCGGACGCGGGGAACCCACAAGAATGGAATATGCCCGCGGAGACTCGCCGGCATCCTAGATAAACGCACTCGCAATCGGGCATGCGCTAACGCACAGTGGGTGCCGTGACCCACGGAAGTGGGAAACAACGCCAATGCAAGAAACGGCAAAGTGGCCGAAGCATTTACGTACCGTGGCAACGCGCGCGTCCCAAGGGCGGTCTTCCGGTGCTTGAGAGAAACCACTTACTAGCGCAAGGCTAGCGGTCTTATGAAAGATGGCCGTTTGAGTCACTAGGAAAAATGCTGTAAAAAAAGTTGTGATACTGATATCATGAGACGTTTTGGACTGAAGACATTCTTTTTTTTTTCGCTGACAGAACCACAGTCCTACTAGTACCACTCCGCTAAATAACTAACCAACGTGTTAAATCGCAACTTGATTGCTATCGTAGTTCCACATCTCGCACCGTTTTGGCAACGCCCGCAGCGCTCGACGTCTCGCCTTCGCTTCCTGTCTGTCGTGCCGTCGCCTTAACCTTTCCCTTACTAGAGGCAACACGGTCTACGAAGTAAAACTCTCTGATTTAGACTTTAAGGAGCTATGAAGACAAAGTATACGCGTTCCGGTCATTAGAAAGGCTGCGTTGTCCCGATAAGAAGGACATTAATATTATCGCTAACTTCGAATAAATAATGGAGATGTTACAGAAAACATGTGAAGCAGTGGCGACTCTCTAGGCACTTTCCGGAAACTTTTTATAGACGTCACATAATCTTGTCTGTGCGATTGGCGGCGGCCGAGCTAGCTCATCGCTAAGACACATGACTGGACGATTGTAATTTGGGCCTCTAGTTTCGTTTGATCTCATCACTTTAATGCTAACGGGCAGCTAACTCACTGAAAATTATGTTTTTAGTGCTGGCACATGTGACGTCACACCTGCCCATAACTGCCCATGACGTGTTATGGGCAGGTGTGACGTCACATGTGCCAGCACTAAAAACATAATTTTCAGTGAGTTTGCTGGAAGTCACCGTAGAGCGAAATTTGAAGGTGATGATGATGGTGATTGCTATTGGTTTCCCCTTTGTAGCGGGGTGATGACATGTCATCTTACCAAAAAGGACTAATATACCCATGTTTTACACTCTCGGTTTAATATTAGCGCTGCTTAGGGCAGGCACAAAAAGCTTATTAGGCACAAAAAACTTTTTTTTTCCTGTTACAGGTGGTAACTGTCCAGGCAATATTCCCCTCTCTGCTTTTCGTCCACCAGCATTCTAATCTTCTTTTCGTCCCCTCGACAGCCTCGAAGTTAACTCCCTCTGTGCTACCCTTAAATACTAGGGCTTCTGGAAGCCGAATATTCCCTTCATGTAGATTTGGATGGATACCCTCACATTCTAACACTATGTGCCGCATAGTTTCTGTTTCTTTTCCGCAGACCACGCATACCCCATCATTTTGTGAATACTTTCCCACAAAGCTCTTAGTTCGCAGGCAACCTGCTCTAGTTTTTCAATACTTCTTGCGGTTTTTTTTTTTTTGTTAAAAACGTCTTTCATGGCAGTAATGGAGCTGGGTGAGGTACTGAAGCCTAGTTCTTTTCAATTAAACAATGTTGCATGTTGTCTTCATGGCGCCTTTAACGGTTGCCCGTATGTGCTCCGCATCCTGGAGCATTGCTCACACCTGCCTCTTTCACATTATACCCTTGTGCCTGATCAATGAAATGTTTATCGATCAATATTCTCACGCATAGATCACACACGTGCCTGTCGTCCGTCTGTATTGCTTGCTGCAAGGAAGTATAAGCAGTCGGGTGAGTTGGTTTTGATTGATTGATTGATTGATTGATTGATTGATTGATTGATTGATTGATTGATTGATTTGATTTGATTTGATTGGGGTGTTTAACGCGCCGACGCAACGCAGGTGATGAGGCGTGCCGCAGTGAAAGGCTCCGGATTAATTCTGACCACTTGGGGATCTTTAACGTGCGCCGAAGTCTCGTACACGCGGGGTTTTCGCTTTTCGCCTCCATCAGAAAAGCGGCCGCCGCGGCCGGGAAACCGGGCCAGTTGGTGATCTAACGTTGTGGCGAAACAGCGAGGCTTAAACAAATGCACAGATCCAAACAACTAAACAGATAAATACACAGCGATCGTCCCGTCTGATTCCTTCTTCTTGCGTATTTTATAAGCCGCGCTCCTCCGCCACAGTGTTTACTGCAAGTTTAGAACACAAAACTGACATGCGGTTCCAATGCCTGTCTCTGCGTTTTCCGAACGGCCGCGTAGGCGTTCGTAAAAAATAAATTCCCCGAATTACGCACGCAAAACATTGCCGAACGCGCGGATAAGCGGGTTCACTTTCACCCTGCGTGTGCTTTTCCGCTCCCGTGCACCGTTACGCTAACCACGCGGTGGCGGTCTTCGATTGAGGACACTCGTGCTCTAGCACGCAATCCCTGTTCGCGCATCAATTCAGACCGCACGATCACGTCGACTCGACGCGCGCGGCACGGCCCGGATCAGCTGAATCGGTCGGCGGGCGCGGGAGAAAATCCGTGATCTTTTCACCAGCTGCGGCGGCGCGAGATATCGAACGAGTCCGACTGGTGCGCGTCGTGCCGCTCCCCCTCGGCGTCCTGCCCCTCCCTGGAAGAAGTCGTGCCGTTTCCCCGGTCACCTCTTTCACACGCGCAACGGGACTGTCCGCCGCAAACCGCGAGGAGTTGTGTCGAGCACCCGTTGGGATCGCGCCCTTCTCGACGACACACGCGCACACAGCCCACTTCTTCGGCGAGCACCTCCGTTCTTTCCCGCGCTCCTGGGAACGGAAAAGAAAAAAAAGAGGACAAAAATACGAGGGTGCGCAAAGACGTGCGGGGGGTGTCAATACACCTCGACTTTTTTCTGGTTGTTATCGTGGAAAATGATGTACGACTTGCTCCGAGCGAAAACAAAAAATAAAAAAAAAATTAAGGAAGCTCACACAACGCGTAAGACTTGAAGGTAGCAGTCCTTACGACCATCACGAAAATTTAAGTCCACAATTGCAGCCGATTTGCTTCTTGTTCGCTGCCGCAGCGACCTTTACTGCATTATTGTTGCTATAAGTGTGAGCTTCTTTCATTTTTTTGGAAGTGATAATCATTCGACATCACCCTGGAGGGGCGTACACTATGACGTGCCTTTCTCGTTCTGAGTAATGTTGCCACGATTACGGGCGAACGCTGGAGCTTTCTTTTTTTGGCCTATCTTGGCTAATCTTCTTAAGTGGTATGCTTGGCTTGACAAACTTGCCCGGGGAGCTGGGTGTCGCCCGAGGCACGGCTCACGATCGCGCGCCTCGGCAATTTCTTGGTATTTTAACTTCGGACACGAAAAATTACATTTGCTAAACAGCTTCGCTGTTAACTCAAATTTGTGCTAGTGCGTACGTCATTATGCGCGGACGTCGTCCATGTTGCGACCCACTCTTAACAGAGCGAGTAAGTTCCCACAGCTCCTTTTCACACCCCCCCCCTCCCTTTGTTTTCTCCCTTCAGCGTATTTGCCCATTCTTTTAACAGCGTTTGCCTTGTGGAAGAAGAAACGCGGCAGTACTTAAAAACTGGCGAACTTGCGTTGCTCGTGCCGCCTGCTACGCTTTACAGACATCGGGATAAGGAGCGCACTTGCTGCAGGTGCCTGCGTCTCTTCTTACGGATAGAACGTGTACAATCGCGGGGAGTTAAGACAGCTCGGGCATAAACTTCTCGAGCGTAGCTCGTTTTCGCACGGACGCGCTAGTAATGACCAATCGACTAAAGACAGCGCGCTGACGACGCTGTTCGGCGCAGTCAAACTGTGCCGAAGGCGCGGAATTTGTTAACGCAGTCAGAGCATTTTAGGATAGCCGTTTTAGACGTGGCGTAACGCAGTGAATGCGCGCAGCAATGCAAGACAGGACGAGACGCTCGTACGCGCGTCAGCGTGCCCGCAACTGCTAGGCGCGAACGCGCTAACGAACGTTTCGCTACACTAACCTCGTGGTTTTATAGCGGAAACTGCAGAGCACTTTAGGGGCTCGCCTTGTCGTCGTAGCTCGCTCGCTGGACCCAAGTGGAGCCCCACGGCGTTCCGTCGTAGCGGCTCGTCGTACGGCGTAACCAGAGGCTTCGAAAGCCAGCGGTTTATATAGTCATAAGCGTTCGAAACTCGTGAACCGCTGATGCTTGTCCTCATCTCCCCGTTGTTTACGCAAAGAAAACTGTAGGTACATTTGAGGCAAAATATGCGTGATTAACCGGCAGCGCCCGCGTTAATTTAGTTAGGAACGCGCGTTGGGTTGGTTTTTACGATAGTAAGCGAAAGAAGTGGCAGTGCAACGCCGGCACGTGCGGGAGGAAAAGCAAGCACAAAAGAACAGAACTCCCGCTGGCGCAGTTTCAGGCATGGGGCGCGCGAGCATTGCGAAGGCGGAAATTGAATTGCATTGGGTGGTACTAGTGAGCGGATAACGGCGCTACAGCCCATTATGGCGAATCACTGCTGTGCACTTCCCGCTTCCCTTGAGTGGAACGGCTTCAATTTTTTCGGGTGGCACCGACCTTACTCTCTCCCCTCTACCGCTGTCCCTCAATTGGAAAGAACGAGCGGTTAGACGTTTTCCCTTCACCATAGCGCTCGCGTGACCTTCACTGAGTTGGAAGGGTCACATGTAGCGACGAAACGAGGTGTTTTTAAGTGTGTACCTGTGCTGACAGAGCTTTCGCTCTAGAAATGTGTTCCATCACGCTTCCTAGCCAACGAAGTTCGGAATTATGGAGTAGTGTGCTGATCAAGGTTCGTGTACACTGCGTAGCCCGCGAATCGGTTCCTGGGCATCGTCACATAAGCCAGAACTGAACAAGCGGCTAGAGATCGTTTGAACGTTAGTATTACCCGGAATCTTGTCACCCATCGGTAAACATTACTAGAGTTGGGAGGCCTTTGTACAGCGACCCTCAGGATGGCGAAAAAAAGAGAAGAAAGAAAGAAAGAAAGAAAGAAAAAAAGAAGGAAGGAAAAAAAAGAAAGAAGAGAAGAGAGAAAGAAAGAGAGAGAGAAGAGAGAAGAGAGAGAAGAGAGAAGAGAGAGAGAAGAAGAGAGAGAGAGACAAACAGACATAGTGTCTGGATACTGAGCCTTCAATTTAGTGAGGATGCGCTTTCCGAGGTAACATTAATGGTAACTTCTGCTCACTGTAAGTGCCCCCTGATGTTTTCCTACCGATAACAAAATGACACCGACCATGTGACCCCGCGGTAAAACGCTAACATAGCAGTATCGGAATTGATATCGTTAAGTCACTTGCTATTTTGTTGTTGTAAAATTTATTATGAATAGGACGGCACTAGGCCTGTTGCGGTGGGAGGGGGAAAAAGGGAAGGGGATTACGTGCGTCGCACTATGGAGGCTTCACACGCAAATGTCCACAGTGAAAGTAGCAATTCTCATTGTGCACCATGGTCGCGTGTTGGCCGGATCCAGTCCTCGTATGTAGATACGGATGACGGGCGATGTTTGTCACGTGCGTCCTTCAGTCCTTCACAGTCCCACACCAGTTGGCCGGCATGTTGGCCGGCTGGGCGCCCAAGCATAAAAATACTGGTCCATTGCAGCTTAATTTCATTGCAGAGGCAGTCACGGGAAGATTGAAAGGTCGTCAAACCCCTTTCTAAGTCATCACGCAGCGTTTGAAAGCTTCCTCCTAGCCAAAAAAAATCCCCTGCATCTTCTGCGCATATCGCGCGTTCCAGAAGAAGGCAAATATCGTTCGACAAGGCCGAGATCCCGGCTACAAATTTATGCGTGTACTTTTCTCCCGGTATACGCATGGCTGTTTCTTTGTGAATCCACTTAAGCGCAGCTCGTAAAATTCGCCACGCATGCGCACTTGCACCCTCCCTCCCAAAGAATGGTCCTGCAGGCACCGTGTGAACGTTCTGCACACGCGTTGTATTTATAGAATTAACTGCGCATTCCCCGCCCAACTCCGCCGGCCGGCGCGCGCGAGCTGTAAAACTTATCGGCCGCATACCTCGCACTCCGCTTCGCGCCCTTCATTTTAATTTAAACCTCGTCCGAGTAGCGCCCCTTCCTCGTTCGCCACCGCGCGCGTGTGTACTTCGCGCAGCGAGAAAGTCCGTGCCATTTTAAGAAGCGCGCCGATAAGATGGGAATGGTGCGATACGCGGCTACTGCATCCGTGTTGGGACTACTGCGCCTGCCTGCGCAGTGAGAGCACGGGAGGGGAGAGGGGGAAGCTACTTTCGGCGGCTGCGGCGAGCTCTGCATCGCAATGCCGTTCCGATTGGTAATTCCCAGTCTCTTGGAGCCAGCGCGAGAGCGGACACAGCTGCTGTACTGAAAGCGCTGCACGAATTGACGTCTTCAGTATTAGAACACTGCACTTCTTTTGAAACGAGCGTTGCGGTTTTATTCCGTACTGTGCATGATTCCGTGCATTTTTTTTTTTTGTTCCTGGAAAAGGAAATATCAGAGTAGTTCCCGGGAAATTGAAAGAAGAGAAACAGTGATTTCGACTGAGCCGGCGGGATATTTTGCTTTCGAGTCACGTGCGGAGATGGAGTCTTGTCGGCTTTGAGTAATATAGCTGCACTGCTATTGGTCATAGTTTTATAGTCCCCCGCGGTTCGTCCGAATTCAGAAATCGAGCTGAGTAGTGGCTTTGTGAGAGTCCTTAGGGAAAGCCGCACCTGTAGGGAGCTGCACCTGTACAAAATCTAGTTTAGAACGCCGAGGGCTATTAGGCGAGTCGTTCATCGATTCGTTTCTTTCTCACCCTCAAGCTAAAGCACTTTATCCGTGGGAGAGACCAAAAGAATTCTCGGCAGTCGTGGGCGATCGAACGTGGCGTATTCCCGCGTCGCGTGTGTGCGTGCAACACACGCGCAGATAAATAAATACGTTGCGCCACTGCATTGGCGAGGAATCTGGCTTAAGCTCAAATTGGGCGGAACCGCGGCCGCCGGAACAGAGCAAACATTGGCCCGCGCGCACAAAGGGCGCGTATATACACCACCACCGGCGACACAAAGGAACAGATACGGAAGACTGCGGGGTATACAGTATGAAAGGATCGGCAACAAGGCCAAGAAAAAGCAGCCCCAAGGCAGGAGCCATAAAGCGGCCCTTCGGCGACGGACAAGGTTACGCAAACAAACACGGTCGCGTGCAGTCGCCTCACTGACTCGGCCGCCCGCGCGAATGCGTGCTGCTGGCTCGCTTATGGCCCGAGTCGCCGGAGAAGTCGCCCGCCGGCAGTTCCCGTGCAGCGGTACACACGCGCGAGTCTTCTTCACGCCTCGAGGAGGGCTCGTTAGGCGGCGTTTATTGCGCTGACCACCGCGTGGAATTGTAAAACCGACGCCTCGCGGAGACAATCGTGCCTCGGCCCTGTGAAGATTCCTCGGACCGTGGCTGTTTCTTTTGGGACTTGACAAAAGAGCCTTGTTCTTGCGGAAAGATGTGACGGGCGATTATGTTGGCTACGGTTTAACGCTTCTTGTGTGACGCGTTTTGTGGTCGAGAGCGTGTGTGTTCAGGTTGCAGCCGCTGGCCGTCGGCAGCGCATTGATGAGAAGTTGAGACGATTTTTTTGTTGTGTTTTGAGGGGGGGGGGGGGGGGGGTGCGCTTGGGCTGCTGCACTCGCTGCGCGCGTTGTGGTGGTCGCGCGGATGGCTTAACGAGCTTCACGGTGGGCTTACACCTCTGGTGGTTCAGTGTTGGTTTTGGGAACTGTCTTTGTGCACCTTGTTTAGCCCGTTGTTGTGCCGCGGTGCTAATAATAGATACTTTTGTGTGTGATAGCGCCCCGTACCCGTTCGTTGTTTTAACTTTAAAGCGATGCCATTCTACTTTGTATTGAACGTTTCACTTGATCATTTTTTCGTACGGCCCCGTTTTGATCACCGTCGGTAGATGTCCCATCATCAAGAGGGACATGTCCTGTGCAAAAATGTCTCTATAGCGAATTAAAACTCTCGCTTCTTTTATAATATTACCTTTTCCCCACGCAGAAGAAGTTTATTTCCCAGAGTGGTTTGTTTATTTTGGGGTGACCGTCCGTACGCGATCCTGCCTCCAAACTGCTTGCTTTTTTTTTTTTTTAGCGAAGTTCTGCCGTACGCACTATTCCCCCTCTTCGTGCCTCTGCCCATTCTAGTCGATGCCTTGTCCCTGTGATCGTCGTCGCCGTCGTAATAATAATGCTCATCAACAAAAGAAACGTCACCATCTGTTGCTCGTCCCATTATGGACGAAGGCATTTCGCAACCTTCCTCATATCTGATGCCGTTCTTGCGCGAGCTGTGTCCGTTATACTTCCGCGCGAATGTCTTTTCCCCATCAGATATAATCACCCCCAGTTTCCCTTTGCTTCTCACTGACGACCCCCCCCCCCTCCCCTTTTAACGCTACATGTTTGTCTTCTTCCTGCTGTAGCCCTGATGTCTGATATGCACCACTCATTAACGATAGTCACCCCCCATCTGGTGTCGCAAGCCTTGTCCCTAGCAGGGCTGACCTCACCAGTGCGCATTAAAGAGCATTCTCTCTCTCTCCCCCTTTTCCCCCGATATCCACTCTAGCGATCGTGTAATCCATTCGTTATCGTGTAGCCTTCGCGTGGGAAATCCGACAGCCTGAAGTAAGAACAGGAAATGGAGATGCGACGCGACGCGATGACGTGCAGCACAAACACAAAAGCGAAATAGAAATAAATAAATCTGAAAATAATCTATTTGTTTAACCGTTACCAAGCGCAACTTACGTTTACAACACCCCCCGCGATCTCCCTCCCCTTTTTCCCCCCGGTGTCATACGCACACTTTCTTTTTTGCAGTTTTTGAATTTTCCTCAAACAATGCTGCAATTTCGCAACGAGTAATTTTACAAGCTCGGGAAATTATTTATTTAATTTTATAACAAAATGCCACATTTAGTGAGTCGTGAGTGAACTGTCCTGTTCGCTTTCTCAGCCGAGAACTGTTCCGCTCGCAAGCAAAACAGTTGAAGATGGTGAACTATAGCCGTATAATCCTGTGGCAGATTTTCGGGACTCGAACCCAGCCGAGACTTTTTTACAGTGAGGCTGCTCGGTTTCCCCACATAGCGTGCGCGAACAAATCGGTGTCGAACGCACATTTTCGCGGGGCTGTGTCGCCGAAGAAAACGGGTGTATTTTATCGAAACTATCCCGAAACAAATTATATGACAATAGGTTGCTAGGACCACTCAATCGTTACGCCGAGGTTCGTTTACTTGTCACAGTTAGCTTACAGTGAAGTTGTTCGAATGAACGATATTCCGCAATATTTTCATGACAGCCTCATTACGCTGATTGATGCGGCTGTCAATATCATCCTTTAGTTATTGCTGATCCCTTGCTCGTTATTCTTTTCTTTTTGTTCGTAATAATCTATCGTTACGCAGTTCCGCTACCTCAAGCACCACGATAGGACGTGCGTGGTTCTACGCATTATTTGGCTGTGTGCTCACGGACCGAAACGTGTTTTTTGTCCTGCTAAAATGGTTTCCGAGAAGAAGATCGTCTGCGACCATTCGCAAACTAAAAAAAAAAAAAAGAACATCCCAAATAACTTCTCTACTATAGCGAAGCAAACAGGCCAGTTGGAATTCACCTCGAGACCTTCGTCTACATAATCTCCTCAATAATTCTCTAAGCTTAGCCACGCCGTCAGCAGCCTGGCGTGCCGCCGCCGTCGAAAACACTCGAGCTTGCGCAAAGACGCCACCGATTACAAAATTATCGGCTGTTCAAGACTGTCGTGGAATATCTGCGAGTCTAAGCCGAGTGGTATTTCTCGCCGAAAAAAAAAAAAAACAGAGATTAAAGAGAGAGAAAGAAATAAAATGAAATTATACCCCTTGTTTTTGAAAGGGCCTTCATAATGTTCGTCTGCTTCATCGTAGATACGTGATTTCTGTAATGTTTAGTTACACGGTTTAATACGCCCGTTTACCGTCTACTAACTTAAACGCTGCATAGCCACGCCTTAAATTGTACTACTAACACTGCCCCATGTAGAGGCTTGCCCGCCGACCCTGATTTGCATCTGGGGCCATTACTTGTTTCAGGGCCTCTTGTCGCTGACCTTTCTTGAAACGCCAGCCAATCACGTGCGTGGAATGCGGCGGACAGACATTGGGACGAGGATGCAGTCGTTTGGTTCTACGCTATCCCGCAGCCTATACGGATGTGGGTAGTAGCGTTACATCTGCGTGAAACGTACCGCACGCTCCCAGGCACTTTTCGTTTCTCTCTCCCACATTTCTTTCTCGCGCAGCACGAGGCGCCTTGCGTCAGCGCAGGCGCGCGCGTGGCTTCTATAAAGAAACGGACACGCAACAGCGACGCCTGATTACACCGTGAAGCGGGCTTTCCCCCCTTCCTCCTCTCCCACACTCGTTTCCACACACGCCGTCTCCCCGTCGAAACAGAGCCGTAAGGAGCTCGGCTTTCTCTTTTCTTTCATTTCGTCCTTTTTTTACTTTCTTTCGCGGTTTTCTCGGCACCACCGGTGCCATGGTTCTGGGTTTGTGGAACGACGCGCGCACCTCCGTCAACTCCGCGGTGCAACGACGACGAAGCCAAGCCAAGCCGTCACGGAGCGCCGCAGTTGCGTGAAAGTTCCTTGGCGGCATTGTTGTTGCTGCTACTATATTACAATCCTGAATTCTCGTAACGGGATGTTGCTGGCGTCTATCGCATTTCACTTTATTTGAACTGTGTGCGTGTGCGCGTGTATGCGCGCGTGTGCAACCCACTCTCAACAAGACGATGTAGTCCGCTAATCCCAGGTGGCTCAGATGTTCTCCATATATTCTTCATTTGAAAAAGTTCAAAAAAGTTCAATAATATTTATTTTTGGTGAATATAGAACACACGATTCGCTATCCTTATTGATGCAGAAATACAATGTACCGACACTGGAGGCTCGCCGGAAAATTAGTCGTCACGGGTTTTGCAGCAATTTTCTCGTAGGCAAAATTAAATTAATACTTCGTAATTGCATAAAACGTATATACACAAGGACAAATACACATAGCCATGAATACTCTTTAACGCCAATTTTCGCAAGACCCAACGCACACAAGTAGACTTTTCCCTTGAACAGTGTCCGAATGGAATTCTTTGTCCCAAAGGATTTTTGAATCCGCTGATTTTATGAAAGAACTTGAGTCCCACATTGTAAATTTTGATGGTTGAACGTTGCTATGGTCTTCTTGTTCTCTTGATTTCTGTTGTTTTTTTTTTTTGTTTTTTATATATTGTGCGTATCGTAGCTCCTTCTGCTTGGCGGAATTACTGGCCTGAAGTGTTCTTAAATAAGTAAATAAAGCGTCCTATATACTTCCTCAAGACATGCTCTAATTAATTTCGGTGAGAGTTCTTCCATGCCCGTCCTCATAGAATACTTCGCACTACTCTTATGAGGTATCATCGTGACGTGACATCGGTGTATTTTTTAACCCAGAGCCCCTATGTTACGTCTCTGGGCGCCCAATGCTTCCATCATTTCGGGAATGTGTACTAAATTCATTACTTTTTCGTACTCTAGGTGGCATGCAGAGATGTTTATTATAATCCGCGAATTTCTAAATTACCAGTTAGATGACACGAATGTGATTCATTGTTGAGCAACCTCGCCGATATGCAGCCCTTGCTGGCCATTTTTTTTTTTTAAATTTAGGGTTGCCACTTGTCTGGGTAACTATTGGTACTTTGGTAAGCAGCTATACTCTTTGACATCACCCTTCTTATGACTGGAATTAGCTTGGCGTTTTTCCAGTCTAGTAGTCAACCTTTATGCTCTGAGGCTCATTAAGAATAATTTAAAGTCACAGTTTACTCTCTCTCTCTCTCTCTCTCTCTCTCTCTCTCTCTCTCTCTCTCTCTCTCTCTCTCTCTCTCTCTCTCTCTCTAGCTCTCCTAGTACATGGTCACCAACATCCTTTTTGTAGATCTTCAGTTATTCCGTCAGCACCTCCGGCTTTCCCTCTGTCCATTCCTTCGAACGCGTTTTTGACCTCGTTTTTTAGCTACCGCTAGAATTTTGACAACCACGCTAATCCTCTTTCTCACCCCGCCGCGTATCACGTCGTGTCCGTCATGCCTTCGTGCATGAACATGAAAGGCAGGCAGCAGAAGCGCGGCAGCTCCCTTCATGCGCAATGGTCGCTCTTTTGTAAAGTGCGCTGTTGTCAAATCTCATTACATTTCCCAATGCCTGTGATTGGCCACCCGATGATTTAGCGTATTGGCAGCAGCCAGCGAATGCCGACCGCCATGCGTGCTCACCGCATCCGTCACACGACCGGCTTTATCTATAAAGCCGGTCTTGATCCGTCATCAGCGGCAACTCACCACGTTGTTTCTTTTGACCAATTCCTTCGAAGTAACTGAACCCCTTTTTACTGTCACATGGCTAAGAGTAACGAACATAACGAAATAGCACCCTGCCGCATGTATCTGTTATCCGAGGTTATCAGCCCCAGAAGAGAGCCCCCCCGTCTTGGTCGACGGCATTTCGTTGGTATGTCAGGGCTTTCTATTTGATGCGGAAGCTTCAGGCGTCCCATTGAACGAAAAAGAAATTGGCTCCAATCCACGCCGTGAAAGTGGTTGGGAAACGAAGCTGTAAACGACACCCACAACAATTGCCCATGCGTGGCTCTACATGGCTCTACAAAGAGGGAAATCAGATATTCCGCCAGCCGTTACCTGGGATTCGCGCCAAAAAGCGCCCTCCCCCCGTCCCCAGACGCTGAATCAAAACCACCGTCTGTCTCCCCGTCTCCACGTGGGGGCGTAGCTTAGTCGCTAAGACGACGGGCTCTCGCTCCGCTTCTCTTCGGGCCCAGGCTCGATCTTTGGCGGGGCCCGTAGTTTTATTTTGCCTGGTTGGGAGTGTCTTGTGACGCACACGACGAAGCCGTTGGTTCGTAGAAGTAGAGAGCTTTGCTTTATAATACGTCGTCAGCGTCGAAAGCTGCGAAACGGCTCTCTCGATAGCGTTCCGTAGCGCAAGGTGCTCCATAGCGCAAGTAACAGAAAACTTTCGGTTGATTCCTCTGTCATAGGAATCAGTAAAACACATAAGTTAAATGTGCAGCGAAATCTGCAGCTGAGGCATGATTTGCGGGTCGGCGGCTGTCTTGTGGGTGTGCTTGGAAAGCGACGTCCTGCTGGCAGGTCGCTTCGGCAAAGGTGTACTGGCGTCATTTCCGTGACGGATATGAAGTCAGTGAAATCTTGGGGTATCGCGGCATAAAATACTTTCGTGTTAAAATATAAAACCCAAAAACGAACAAACCTATGTATAACGTACTCTTTAGTACTAAAGGTTGCTTCCCCGCAATGAGACCCTGTGTGCAGTAGTGCACCCTTTACAGGCCGCTTGCTCGTTTGTACTGGCGTCACTTCCGTGACGGATATGACGTCAGCGAAATCTTGGGGTATCCGGGAATAAAACACTTTTGTGTTCAAAAGTGTCTGTCCGCGCCAGCACACCTCAGATGAAAGAAGCGGAAGAACGCCGCCGGACGAGCGAACACACAAACAGCGAAATTCGCCATCGTCGTCGAATCTCCCACCACACGGTGGCAGGAGCGAGCGGCGGCGCAACGCGTAGAAAGTCAGGTCGAAGCCATTCGAAAGCCATCCGACAACGCGAGGCAGAAGCAAGGCGCTTCGGTTGTTCAACAAGTGATCCGGGATGTGGCATTCCCAACTTGTGAGAAGTGCTTAGGTGCCGTCTGACTTCTCTCGGCATACCTTTTGATCACAGCGACGTCGTCTTCAAAATCAACCCTCTCGTCGTTGCTTTCCGGTGGCCTCCGACAGCCTAGACCGCTTGAGTGTGGCGTCGGTTGAGTGCGCGTTGCCGTCCTATATTTGCCTAGCCTGATAAAAGAGATGGGCACTTTATTCTGAGAGAACGAGCAGCAGGCCACCGCTCCGCTTCGCTTCCTCTGTGCGCCTTGAGTGCGTCCAATGGAAATAACGTGCGTCACTGATTCTCAAGCCTTCTCACGCTTTCATTTTTCTGGTTGTCTGAAGACAAGCTCGTCCTCCTGTGGCTTGTAGACAAAGCCTGAAAGTGCGGATAAGGCAGTACGAAAATATTGGTGTAGTGAATTATAGATGCACCTTGCTGTCTTATGTTTGCCTGCATCGATAAACAAGATAAGCGGTGCACTCAAAGAGAGTGACTGACCTACTTGAGTACGTGTTGTCCCCGTCGATTGTTTCCCAGTAAAGATAATAGGATAGGAGAAATAAGCCTGTCTAGTCGTCTCATCCTGTCCACGCGTTATCCCTTACTGTGGTTTCAGCTACCGATGGTCAAAAAGAAACATCAGCATCCTGCCACGGTCAGTACACAGTCACCTCGTATAATGCGCTGCATTAGTGGTGGCAGGAAAATAGCTTTATCCTGTCGCTTAAAATGGCCGTCTGGCCATTTTATTCTACGTGACAAGGCTGGCTGTCACCGTTGTGCCTGTGACCAGGAAGACGCAACAATGAGGTTAGGCTTTGGAGAAAACTTGCTTGTTGGCGCTGACGATATTAAGGTTGGGAATTGAAGGGCAATATTTAGCGTGTACTAAACGTATTTTGCACGCTTGCATTTGTTGTAGTGTGCTGCTATCATAAATACGACATGTGCGACGGAAAATCAAACCCGTGACCTCGTTTGAACAGTGGTCAAACGGCTAAGCAGCTGAATGTTGACCCCTTTTTTGCCGAAGCATCCTGGAATAGGCCATCTATTCCCGTAAGGTGATAATATATTTGCAATTGTATTGTATATATATATATATATATAATATTATTATATATATATATTATATATATATATATATATATATATATATATAATATATATATTAATCTTGTCAATGATAAGCATCCTTGCATTGAATTGGATTGAACAGCTTGGCAGCTATAGAAAGGTTGCATGCAGAACTTGAAGCTCTACAGCTTTGGACTGAAGCACACGTGAAATGCAACCCATAAAGTAGTCGCCTACAAGTCTGGATGGAAGAGATCGACCACAAGTTTTTTTTTCGTTCAAAGAAAAGATTCTGCGTGAATAATCATTGTTGCTGTAGCACCCCGATTGGCGAAAGGAAAGCTATAGGCCGAGTGGGTTAACTCTTTCCGGCGCGGTGGTCACCTCGGGTAACCACCTTTTCTTGATTTTTTTCTTCTTAAATTATTGTCCTTGCTTACTTAGTTGATGGCATGGCATGACATGTTGTATACGTAGCTATAATACTAAGCAATCTAGAAACGAAGTGCTGCAATCAATTAGTACAGAGCGCCCTGTCACTGAAGTTTGGTGGTCTAGAGTGACCACTATGCATGTGCAGGTGTTCCCTGCATGGTGGCCACCTCAAGTGACCACCTCATATCTTTTGAACCAAAAGTGCCATTTTTTTTCTTGTAAGAAAGGCAATTTCTAACGAAAAGTTCACTATTTTTTCTTTAATAAAAAACTGTTTCCCTCCCAAAATGAAGTTCTGTGCATGACAGAGTTTAGGTAGGAAGAGGCGGGTAGTGGATCAGAAGCTTTGACTGTTCGGTACTCAAATGAGGTGTGGGGTAATTGTCGATCTCGATTACACTGCTAGTGCGAGGCCACTGTTGGTTGAATAAAGTTCTGTGTGTGGTATGTAGCTGATTTTGTCTAATGTGGTAGTTGTCTAACTAGCTGCGTGTGATTGCGCGTTGGCTTGGATGGATGTTCGATATTGATTGCAACTTGAGTGGTTCCAAGCGGGACGGTGGAGGTCGAGTTGCGTAGACATCTTTTAAACACGCGTCGGTCAGGGAAGGGGGGGGGACAGCGGTGCAAACCGTGCGGACTACTGTTACTAAACTACTGTGCGAACTACTGTTAGAAGACTACTGAATTACAGTTCGAAACACGCAGAATCTGAATAGAGTTATTCCGACTTCTTTTTCCCTCTGTGTACCGTGTTCATTCGACGATATAGCACAACTAAAAGGCACCGGCCTTTTGCATCTCAACTAGGCCGGCACTTAGCTTCCCCATGTTTTTCTTCCCACTGACCCTTTATCACTGGCTGTACTGACTTCGGTGGATAGATAAGGCGTGATCGAAAAGGGTCTCCACAATGACAGTCTCCGCCGTGGCCTTATTGTGGCTGTAAGATAGTTTAATGCTGAGCAGCGTTCGATTCGGTTCGCTGTGGGGCGGCTGTGCTCTGATGAAGGCAATAAATACCGATATATGCGCCCTTTGGCGTAGGCATGTCCAGTATGGAATGTGTCAGTCCGTCTTGACGGACTGACACATTCCAGTTACATTATCAGTTACAAGATACTGTATATAATTATGATCCACGGTTCCTAGGTGTTCGTCCGTCATCCATCGATAGCACACCTTCCTGTCACATGTTCGGGCAGTACTCCGGGCAGTCCATTGTGTCAATGGGGGGGGCACCGCATTCGAGGTAGTCTGTAAAGGCTTAAGACGACCGCCAGCTTTTTTTTTTTACTTCCTTTCTTTTAAAGCACGTTTGAATCCAACTCAGTCGGGTCGCTAGCAACCTTGGGAACAAATGTTTTCAGAAATATTGTCGGCGTGTAAGGGAATGCCTGCTTCTGCAGCGCGTGCATTCCTGGTAAACCTGCACTGAAGTGAACTTAAGCAATTTTAATGGCGCCTTTTCATGCGCGCAGCGGTCATTAGGACCGCATACGGCAATGAATTCCCGCTTTAAAATTAAACGTGCTTTGACCTTGAATTCGCATCACTTCGATACGCATTTTTCAACTTTTCATTTACTTACTCCTTGTTTAACGGCGCCTTTGAAATGTCCATTCGCCCCTTAGTGAGAGCGGCAGGCGTTGGAGCACATCCGCCGAAGGCTGTTCTCCTTTTCAAGAGCGCAGGATAGGTGCCAGCGGCACTCTGCCAGCAGCGGTGCATGCAGTACTATGTGCTATTAGTCTCGCTCGCTTGCTTGTGGTGACTGAGAAGTGTTTGAATTACGAAACCACGTGCCTGGCACTCAGGTGAAGCCACCGCAGTTCATCATTTGGGCATTTTTATGTTGCTGCTACAAAAGAGGAAAGGGGGAAGGGGGGGGGGGGGCACATTATGATGAATGACAGCAAATGCGAACTGTTGCGTTTGCTGTCAACCCTTGTGTTTTCTTTCCTTTTTCCCGGTGAATTGTTGTTTGAGCTGTTTTACCAGATGAATCTAAACCAAATCGTCCAATTGGTGCTACGTTACGCAAACTGTTGCGCAATAGCTATATCCGAAAGCGTATGCCGATTTCTCGTGGAGTAGTTACGACTCTCTCTCCGTTTCACGAATTTCACGGAGTGCTGACACAACAGCGGCGCCAGCCAATAGGGAGAGCGGGCGCAGCGGCGTCATCCTATGAGAGCACTTTCACTGACTACACATTGTTCATCCGCGTCGTCTGCTTCCGCCAGGAGAAAGCAGACGACGCGCACCGGGAATACTTACTTATTCGTTTGTTTTTAACGCCTTTTTCCCTCACTCGTCACTGCTGATACAGCTATTGACAAACATACCTGAGGAAAGGTATTGGCCTACGACGAGACCTTATGAGGACAAAAGGAGGCGATTCCGCTGTTTATGTTGTGTGAAATTAGGTCATTATTATCGATCCTCACTTTACGCAGTATATTTACCAAAAAAAGTAGCTGTAAAGTAGACACGTGAATCGCATCGGTATTTTTACATGGAAAGATCATCACCACTTGAATAGCAGCTGTAAACCATGTTATCTGTTGTACAATGCAAAGTAACTTCTCACACCGCACTCCATATTGTTTCTTTTTCTGGATAGTGCTATTCGCTTGTAATCTCTAGTCAGGCTTACAGAGTAGTAGCTTCGAATGTCTCAGTTTCTCACCCTCGCATGTCGCGAAATCCCGTAAATTACAGCCCCAGCCTGGTGCGAAGTGGCTGAACTCCAGCCTGCTCGTGGGAAGCAAGTTTGAAGTCTCATATGGCAGGAAAAGTGCTTCGCAAGCGCCGACCCAGCCATGGGGCTAATCTCGGCGCTTGCAATGTAGTTTTCCGCAATTCCCTGCTGCTACCGCGCTTCGCTTGGAAGCCTATGACATACGCCCGGCCGCAGCCTTCTTCACGTCCTCCGCCTCGTCGAGCGCACGCTCGACGGCAGAAGAGCGAGCGAGACAACAACACACGGCGGGAAATTTCGAAAAGAAAAAAAGTTGCTCCATCATCAAGGGCCCCGCAACCCACTATTTCATACGCTGCCTGCGAGACCGCCACAGTGTGTACGGGCGGAGACGAACGGGGGCCGCATAATTACCGCCCACACTGGGACCGTCGTCGGAAGGCCGCATATATGCAGGAAGCCGAGGAAATAGAAAGGCACAGCAGACCCCGCTGCAGCTCGCTTGAGGCCTTTCTCTTTCTCGGTTGTCTACCTCCCGGTTTCTCATTGTGTTTTCGTTTGTTATTCTGCTATCACGTCGTCGTCGCCAGTCTTGATCGCCGCTTGCGTGCACAGTCGTTTCGGGACGCTGCCGGGAGCTCTGAGGCGGCAATAATAAGCACCGGATGTAGGCCATGCGCCGCGCTCTCGTGCGGGGGGCTCCGGAAGTGAGTGCCTTCCCCCCCCTCCTCCCTCAACCCTCACGTGACGTCACATCCACCTTTCTCTCATGTGGGAACGAGAGAGGGGAGCTGTGCGTCGGATGTTTGCTCGCAGGCTTCGCCGCGGCCGCGCCTCTCATGGGGAACAGGTTGCATCGGGGTCAAGCGCGGCCTGTGTGTGTATATACGTGCGTCTTTAATCGAAAAGACGGATTGCCCCTTTTTTTCTGCCTTTTCTTCCGTCACTGCGAGCGCCTCGCTCCTTTCGGAAAGAAACTCGCTTGGTATTTTCTTCGCCCGTTTCCTAGATTATCCCCGTGCTCTTGTTTTCTTCTGCGTCGCTCTCCTTTTGCGGGCGCGCGCGCTTTAGGGTGCGCGCGGAGCTGTTTCTCGCGACACGCCTCTACTACCCTTACCCTTGCACGCCCGGACCCGCTGCTGCTGCTGCGGTGTGTGCTAATCTTGATCTCATTTAGCGCCGCGCTGAGCGCGCAACGGCGAGTGGCTTTAAATGTGGGTGAGCTAGCGGCCCCAGCAGGTATACGCGGCTTTGGGCAGTCCTTGTATATCCTGCCGAAGCAGTGCGTTTCCTTCTGGGGCCCATTGAAATGTTAAAAAACCTGCTTGACGTCCCGTGTGGTGTTGTTAGACTGTAACGAATTCCTGGATAGCCGTTAGATTGCCCGCGCAGTGTCTTCAGTTTCTAAATGTATTCCTAAAAACTGGTTTTGGTGAAACTAGACCGCAGTAGTACCAGGAGGACGGAAACAAACTTTCCTAACGATATTGGCCGCTTGAGCATTGTTTGCGTGGCCATAAATGGTAATGTTGCGAATGGTATCGCGGGACAGGGATGGTGGGTCAGTGTGAGTTGCGGTGTCGTGGTAAGTGGGAATGAATGTACGAAAGCGAGAAAATTTGTGGCAGTCGTTGTTGTTCCTTCCTTCCTTCGTGGTTTATACGCACTTGGGGATTGCCCTCTGATCGGAAGCTTTGAGGGGCTATAGCCGGCTTCACAAAATTCCACAAAACTATGAATATGGGAACGTAAGAAGTGTATACACTACGGCGTGACACCTGGGGCGGTATTCTCGTGTTTTGACCGTTTTGTGTCCGTTCCAAAAGTGTCCGTTTTGAGCAAGCCCTGATTGGCTAAAAGCGAACACCCGGATGCGACGCCATGCAAGCACACTAGAGCTATGAGCCGCTGCTTCTCGGAGCAGACGATTTCAAGCAGACGATTTTTCGTGGCCTTGTTGTTCGTTCGATTGCGGAACAATAAACACATAAAAGATAGTTTAAAATAGGTTTAGTCGTTTAAAATGTGTTCACAAGAACAGTTGCGCAAAAGTCAACCCAAAGCCCGCCTACAACTGGAAGTACGTCACAATTAAACGGACGCAAAACGGACGTTTTCAAAACGGACAAACGCGAGAATACCGCCCCTGAACGTAATGGCTCGTGAATAGAACAGGGACACACCACCCGCGCAGAGCCGTGATTTTAAAAAAACTGTGGGGTATTCCAGTCTGCTTGCTTCATCCGCGCCGTAAGATGAAAAAACGAAAGCGAAGAAAGAGACGCGAATGCAGCATTTTATTTGTGATGTTTAATAGAAGTCTACAGAAAAAGTGCTCCGTCGAAGCGGGCTCGCTAAATGTCTTCCCATCGTCCGCTTCCTGCTGGAAATGGCGGCACTTTCAAACGACGGAAACGGGAGTCTACGTACACGGTATTGCGCGTGCGTGTGAGATGCTTTGCAGTGAAACCTGCACCAACAACAAACCACTATACAGCTATTCCGTGCGAGGGTGACTCCGTCTTCGGAAAAATGGCATGCACTTTGCGCGTTGCTCGTTCTTTCTTTCCGGCACTTTTGGCAGCGAAGCTGTCTGTTTCTAGGCCCCAGCAGATCGTCTCGTAAACCAACAATTTTCAGCGTATAGAAACAAATTCATAATAATGAAGGGTCGGTCACTAGGCATCCATATAGCTTATACTGCCCCTGGAAGAATGTCCTCCCAGTAATGCATGTGCGTTTAGTGGTGAAGCTGACTTTTAAGGGAATCGGTGTAAGCTTGGTCTTTGGAAGCTGGCTTCCCCACATAGTGAGTTTTGCAGTGAAGCACGGCCATCCACGGAGGGAGTGTGGTTACAGCCCCGGTCTTAGCTCCTCTCCACCGCCGCCGCCTCTTTCCACCCGAGTCGTGTATACTCCTGGCTACGCGCGACGTCTCTCCCCTCCCTTGACACTGGACAATGCCGCGCGCTCTCTGGCGATATTTTTGTCTTTCGTGACTTAAATGCGGGAGTTTAGACAAATCAGGAATGTGGAACCTCGATCAAACGCTTGCGGCCCGCATACTCCTCCCGCACCGAAATCTCAAATGTTTAATGCTCCCAGCTCTATCTGGCCATCTTGATGAAAAGAGCGCGAAGGCACGCCTTCCTTCGTTTTGTTTTTGTTGTTGATGATGATGATAATATAGGCAGTCCCCGCTTCGCCAAATCTGGTGTGTCCGCAAACCTGGTGGAAGTTGCACACTGATAAAGGGAATATACATCAGGGAGACCCCCCTACAGACAGACAGACAGACAGACGGATGGACGGACGGACGGACAAACAGGCGGGCCAAGCGTCGGGACTATGATTTCGCAAATTACTGTCACACTTGACTTGGTCATGACACTTTCACATGTTCAGTGCTGGATGTTCTCTAGAGAGGAGTTCGTTGTTTAGTTGTCCTTTGCGCTTGTCTGTTGCGTGTCCGTTGTCTGTTCTTCGCTCGTTGTCCATCGCCTTCGCTGCGACGACAGCGTCATGTTACAGCCAGTGCTGAAACTGGGTCGAAATAAATGCATAACAGGCTTTTTCGTCAATGCCCTGCAAGGCGCGTGCCACATCTGCTGGGATAATTTCTTGTGGCCCACGGACGACGACCGATGCCCTGAGATCGCGGCTGTGTTAGCTAACGCCGTTGGGGAAGAAAACACGAAAGAGTAGGAGGCGGAGAGAAGCATCATCTCCCTCCTCTCCCCCACTAGGCTTTCCTCCCGGCATTCCACTTCCTCAGCATTCCGAATCAACTTAATTGAAATCACGTTGGAAGGGGCGGCAGCGAATAAGACGAGACAAGTGCCCCTACACATCCTCCTACTCTTTCGTTTCGACGAATCTCTCTCGCGACTGGCTCCGCTTACAAAATAGTTGAGGGTAATGTTCCCGCGAATGCCAACAGCGCTTAGAAGCCACGTCGGCGCTGCACTGGCACGGACGTTGCAGTCGTTTTCTTGGGAACCCAAGCGCGGGGACAAGCGGCGTCCATTGTCCCTCCGCCGCCATCCCAGGTCGGGCGCGTCTTTCACTCGACGCCGACTTCCGTTGCACCTGTGGCTCGCGCGCGGCACGCACAGAGGGGGCGCACACACCTTGCCCTCATTAGCATTCTTAGACGTCCGGATCGGAGGCTGGTGCCCCGGCGCGGGACTCACGTGCGCGTGCTTGCACGGACGTGTATGCGCCGTACATATATGCGCTTCCGGTTCGTCTCGGTCTTTCTTTCGGGCCGCGGGCGTGCTCGGGCCGAGGAGACCTTGGGGAGCTGCCGTATAAGAAAGGGGAGAAATAAAGAAAAAGGACGCACGCAGCGTGCTGCTTTCACGTAAGCCGCACGAACCGCCGCACAATTGAACTAATAATAAAACAAGCGGACCGCCGGGAAAACGTGCTGGAGCCAGGAGTGGAGGAAGAGGTGGGATGCATAGAAGCAGGCCTCCCAGCTGCTGTACGCCACTTCCCTTGTGCGTTCTTCCGTGGGCAGTTTGTTCTGGTTGCCCGGCTCGTGAGTACGTGCGTGCGGCTAAGCTCGCGCGCGCACGCACACAGGGTGTTCCTTTGTGTTTCGTTGCATCCCTTGTCACCCATCCCTCCTCTCTCTCTCGTGCCTCTTTTATTATTATTACCCGTGACCACCGGCATAGCTGGCGATCTGTTTGCCTTCTAGGCAGCGCTCCCCTTCTACCAACCGCCGTATTTGTTCCCGGGGCGAGGAGCACTTCTCCTACCTCATCGGCCGCGTCGTTTAAAGTAGGAAGTGGTCGCGGGAGAGTAAGAAATTCTTGCACGCAGCGCGCGCAAACACAGAAGAGCACGTCCTGCACGTAGTACAAAACAATGCAGCCGTCGATCCGACCACCCTTGACGCCGCCTCGCCGCTCTTCGGCTCCCACTGGTTGAGATCCGAGCAGCAGCAGCGAGAGCGAGGAATGCACTCGACGTCTTCTTCCGCGCTCGCTCTCTGCTCGCGCGGAAAGAGGACTTCGTGCGGGCACTGAGGCTCCGTTCTGCTTGGGCCAGCAGCTCGGCGATCAAGCGTGGCGCTAAGTCACTGTGAGAACCAGCCGGAAGTGTTGTAGAGCCTAGCTGGTTACGAAACCTCGATGACGTCAGCAGTTCAGCTGTGTGTCGAAACAGTGTGTGGTAATACTTCACGGTGCGTGCGTGCCAAGGTACATCGGACCGGTAGGCAAGCGCAGGACTGTAGTGTGTGTTTGTGTGGCCAGGACGAGAGATAACTCCTTCCGCGCAGCAACGCTGGTGTAGGTGATAACGGCGATAAGATGCGGACGGGCAGATTCCGCAGAAGTTCGGAGAGCACGAACGATAACGGGCCCTTCCGTGTAGAGCGCGCAAACGCAGATCGGTTAGCGTCGGTCGTTTCGTAATTTGGCGCGTGTGTTTTCTTTTGCGTGGGCCAGTCGCAACGTAAAGCTAAAAAAGCGCCTGTTTCTACTATGTGTGACATGATCAACAAAAGTAGCCCTAACCAGACTATACGTTAAAGATTACCAGTTACATAGAGGGTAGGGGGAGCTGGAGAGGGGGGGGGGGGCAGTAAATGACAAACGGCGGAAGCCTATGAGCTACACGCATTTAAAGGGCCTCTGCAACTTCCGATAAACGCTTTCACTCTTTCCGTCGCGTCTGGAAGCACTGCGAACGCTACAGTTATCGCCAGCACAGAGCTGCACTGCGTGATTTGCTCGTCGCATCATAACGCCTTCCGTTTCTTTTTTGATGATGATTGTAGGGTTTAACGCGCGCGCCGACGCGACGCAGGCAATGAGGCGCGCCGTAGTGGAGGGCTACGGACTAATTTTGTCCACCTGGGTATCTTTAACGTGCGCCGAAATCTCGTACACACGGGCGTTTTTGCTTTTCGCCCCCATCAGAAAAGCGGCCGCCGCGGCTAGGAATCGAACCATCGACCTCGTGCTCAGCAGCGCAACGCCTTAGCCACTGAGCCGCCGCGACGGGTCCCGTTTCTTCTTTGCTTTTGTGGCTTTCCTTTTAAAGTGTCTACCGGATTCGTTCATTTCTGCAACTGAAGGAAAGCCGGCCATTAGCCACTACACCGCTGTAATGACGTAATTGCAGCGGTCGAAAAACGCTAAGATGCGGAAAGAGAGAAAAATGTCTTGAGCGAGTTTCTAAGTTATCCGATGGGCATAGAGCAGTGTAATTTTTGGCAGAGGTGCTTTGCGACCCTTCTAATCTAAGTACCAGATGTGTTGGTTGACTACGTTCTGAAAGCATTTAGGACCTTGAAAAATGTATAAAAAAGCGTTGCAGGGCCCCTTTAAATCTGAAATGTACCACCCACGGAAAATAAGCGAAGCTCGGACTAGAGACGGACACTCCATGAAGCCTTCAGGCCTTAAACTTTAATTGGAGTGAGGGGGTGTCTGAAGGCTGAGCTTCGATATTCGCCTGGAAGGAATGCAGCGGCCGTTGCATTTTTACGCGAAATCCTGGAGGTCACCGGATGATCAGAAATTTACGTATCAGTTCTGGTTTTGCCCTCAAGTGGAGCTCGAGCCGCTAATTGGTCAGAAGTGACTTTGCGACTGGCAGTGAACTTCTGCAGAAAGCTTGGCTGGTCACTTCGAATGGTTTTGGGGGGGGCGAAGCGTATTTACATGCGCGCGGCGCGCCAACACACTACGCTTGCACAAACCTACGCGCACGCACGCAGGAGTATAAACATGCAAAAGGGTTACTGGTCGGTATACGTATACGGGATAAAGGACACCAGTGCTTTCGTATGTAGCACGTGCCGAGGCGGCGGGGCACAGGTGTACGGTTGCTCGGGAGAGTTTAAAGCAGGGGAGGTATGTTGCGTTGTAGTTGTGAGAAGTTGCATTGCTTTCAAGTAGCGCGTAGTTAAAAAGGAAATGGGGGAAATGAATTCAGCTCAAATTGAAATGGCAAAAGATTCGTTACATCTCGTATTAGCGTTCAGTCGACATTTCTGTATTTTTTAATAAAACCGAGACAAGAAACGAATCGAAACAAAATCTGTGCTTCGCGAATTTCGTTCAACCGAGGTTGCTTATATGACGTCTCAACTGCCCTCTGCGTTTGAGAAATAAGTGAAACACAGAACGAACGGTCGTGGCAGTGTGTCCCGTCGGTAAGACGTCGACGAAAAGGTCAGCAGGAGTGAAAACCCAGCGCGCGGTGACAGCGGGCGAGTGCGCAACCTTCGCAGAGTAGAGAGCGTGTTTAGCGCAGCTGCCTTCTGATTCATGTGACGCGTTTCGGCGTACAAGCCGCCGACCGCGCCGACGAAACGCGCGTGTCCGGCTTGCGTCGTCGATCCGCGATCCGCGCCGCCTGTACGCGTGACGTAACGGGCAGCGGTGTGGTCACATCACGCGTCGAACCACACCCGTTCGCTAAGAAGGCCTCGCTATACACTTCCGCTCACCGTCCCGTTTCCGTCTTTTTTTTTTTTTTTTGGTCCGCCCCCGTATACGCGACGTGTGCCGCATCCCATGATTACTTTTCAAACCTGATCATTTGCACACTTTAAATTATTTACACCCTCAAAGGGAATTTTGGTTCTCTATAACTAACACTCTTACACCCTATAGCAAAAGAAACACCCTTTTATAGTGCGTTTTGACGTTTATAACACACTAAAAAGGGTGTTTTATTGTGTTTTTAGGGTGGAAGGATCATGTTAGATATACTAGAGCCCTTCAATGCTTGAAGGACTCTGAAGTCTTTCAATGCCTGAAAGCATTGAACGACTCGGATTATACTATACGCCATTTGAAAGGGTGTTTTCTTGTGTTTGTGCTAGGATTTAAGGGCGTTAGTTGTAGCAGAATCCATTAATACAGTATCCAAGGACTCTGGTTGTAGACAGTGAAAATTAACCTAAAGGTTTAAATCATTTCGCAGTGCTCCAGCGCCGTGTCGCAGGGGTGATGACCCGGTACCGAGGCCTTTCCAGTGTCTATTGTTGCAATCGCCAGCCACGCGGCTTCTGTTGCGTCACGATGACGTATTGGGAAGCCGTGCCAGGAATCGGCCGAGGGCAGCATAATTAAAGGGAAGAATTATTTGCAGCGTACGCTGCCGGCTGTGCGCTGACGTCACCGATCGTCCACATCGACTGCATTTTCATGCGCTTGAGAAATAACGTTTTGCCGAACGCCAGGCGCAATGCGTGCTGTGTTGGCAGTAGTCGCTGTCTCTGCCGTCTATAACTCGTCTCTTTCGTCACTCGCGGCGACGAAACGAGTTCACTGCGTCATCGTGAAACGGACCGAATATTGCAGTTTTTAGCTTTAAGCGCCGACGTCACAAATGCGCAACAACCAACGGGGTTGGTCAGCAGGCTGTCATGTTTGCTCAGAGAAAGCTGCCTGACCAATGACAGAGGCTTCCCTCCTCGGCAAAAACATCGCGATGCCGAAAGTTACCGCGCTGTTAGTGTTCTAGAACTATGTGCTTCTAGGACACTACAGCGCCGCTGTCACGGCAGCGTGGCTCAGGTTAGGGCGTTCTAGCTTCGCGAAAAGGGGGCGGGATCCCGTGAAGCTAAAGCTGCTCTCTGGGGTCTTCGTGTTTCCTCTCTCTGCGTGATAACTGTTTTATTTTACAACGTGAGCCGTCAACAGCAAAAATTCGAGACCTTCGCGCTGCATATTTACCTCCACGAATTTTTGGGTGAAAGTGCCTATGGAGGCCCGCGTTCGGGCATGTATTACATGTTTTTGCGCTCAGTTTAATCCAATCGCCATCCAATTTAATCCAGCTAGGCGCCAGCAATTTAATCCAAGCGCCATCTAATTTAATCCAAACGACCAGCTAATTTAATCCAGGGCCAGAGAATTTAATCCATGTGCCAACCTATTTAATCCGGTCGCCAAACAAATCAATATCCAGCTGTCAGAAGATTGTTCAGGAGTGTTTTGTGCGAAATTAGGTGCATCATTGCGGACTTTGCTGTGCGTGGTGCGGTGAAAATGGGGTGTTTCTTTATCCATTATGTGCAAAATATCTTTGTCGCACAGCTTAATGGACATTTACTAACACGTGCAGGTTGTTTGATCCGTTGGTGGCGTGTGCTGATCATCTGGGAAATCGTCAGAAGTATGGTCTGCTCGCGTATTGTTACGCCAACAGACTTGCCAGCGTATTGTTTCGCGAGCAGACGATAGTTCCGACTCGAGCATACGACGGTATAATTTGGAAATAATATTTGACACTGCGTAAAAGCATTTAGTGATTGAAAATCAGGATGCAAAGGGCATTTACAGTAGAGGACCGTTTTTTCGGACTCCAAAAATTCGTACTCACTGGATATTCCGGACTTTTCCGAGGAACCGGCGGTTGTGCCATAGCAGTAATGACTCACTCATTTTTCGGACTGCTCTTTTATTCGGTCTATTTATCGTTCCCCTCCATTTCCAGAAAAATAGGTCGGCTACTGCAATTAAACTAAAGCGTTTTTACCAAAGGAACCTCTGATGGCGTTGTTACGCGGGGAGCGGACACTATATACATACTTCTGACGTGAGTTATCAACGGCGCTCTCGCAGACGATCAGCTCACAGCACGCGACACAACGGATTAAAAAAGACCGCTCTCCTGGTCTGCGCGTGTTGTCTTCGACGCTCTTCCCCCCTTAGCCGTCAGCCGGAATTCCTGCGATCCTAGCAGAGTTTTTTGTTTTTGTTTTGTTTTTTGCTACAGCAAATGCATCCGGGTACCTTTTTCGCCGCAGTCCATTAAGCTGCGCGCATAAGATATTTTGCACATAATGCATCAAGGAGCACGTTTTCACCACACCACGCACAACAAATTCCGCAACGCTGCGCCTAATTTCGCGCAAAATATTCCTGGACCACCTTCCTACAGCTGGATTAATTTGGTTGGCGACCGGTTTAAATTGCTCGGCTTTTGGATTAAATTCTCTGACACCTGGAATAAATTAGATGGCGCTTGGATTTTATACACGGAAGCGACGCAAGTGTTTCTTGTCCACCTCCCATTCGCGCGCCTCCGAACGCCACCAACAGCGTGAGAATTCGAGCCCCTCTTCGCAGCAGCCTCGTATACGTGATTCGTAAATGGAATAAACGTTTTACATAACGGCGACACTGCCCAGGTGGTGCGTTTATCACTACACCCACCGCTGTTTTGTCCGGGCAATCCCAGGCCAGGGGAGCCCAGCAGGCCAGGAGGGCCGAATGGCGGTCCCCCGTTATCTTCGCGCTATCTAAGAAGATTCGTGCCGCCTGTTCCCGCGTCACCCCAACCCCGGCCCGTATGTCACATGAGCACACTTGCAGGCCGTTTCCTTATCTCGCCACCAAACAATGGCCCGCCCGCTGGGAAACAAACTGCCCAGGTGATGACCCAGTCTTCCTTTTTCGCCGCGCCACGCTAGCAACACAGCTCTAAGCCGCTGCGGTCTACTGTACTGATAACGGAACCTCTAGGCGCCGTGATGAATGGCCACTCCAGTCTAGTACCTCTTGGGGGGAAGGGGGGGGGGACGCTGATAAGATTAGAGGCTCACGCCGGACGGCCATTTCGGTCTATATTGTCCCTTGATCGTTGCCGACCGCTCGTCTGGAAGTGCCGGCTGGTGTTTCCTACCTACGCCGTTGCTTACTGGCTCGCTCACGGCACTTGCATTAGCCGTTATATACCAAAACGAAAAAAAATATATATATAGTATTTCTGCGTCAATGCATGACTCTGGGCCCGGTACTATGCCGTTGAGAAAGCGCCTGAACTAAAGCTGTATCACCTGGATTATTTCAACGCCCCTCTAGCGTATCCCAACATGCTTTTAACGTTACTGGAGAAGAGAGAGAGAGAGAGAGAGAGAGAGAGAGAGAGAGAGAGAGAGAGAGAGAGAGAGAGAGAGAGAGAGAGAGAGAGAATTTATTAATTGTCCGAGATGGGTGCTGAAAGTAGACGTCTTGAACGCTCTTCCCCCCTTAGCCGTCAGCCGGAATTCCTAAGATCCTAACAGAGTTTTTTTTTTTTTTTTTTTGCTACAGCAAATGCAGCCGGGTACCAAACCACGCGACTTCATGCCTGAACGCGGCACACGGTTGCGTTTCACGGTCAAATGACTGTGGTTATTTATGCGTGAGAAATTTTAAGCTGTCAAGATATATTTTTATGTGGCTATGAGCTATGTTTAATATTCCCTAACATTGCAATGTTTTGTGAGCCCGAGTTGTCGCATATGGCCGGTCACCGAACAGAAATCTATCCCTGCGTCACTGCCTCGCTTGTTGATGGTCAGCTCACCCCCGAGAGCTCCTACAAATGGTAGATAGGTAGGTAGTAGTACCGTAGCGAACGCGGTTCGAGGTCGTTGCATTTAAACTAGGCAGTTTCCCGAGAGGGACTGCACTGTCGTACCACAAAGCACAGCCCAGGCCACCTGACGGTCACGCGTAATTCATTCGTTATAAGCAGAGTTCGTTACGCCTCCATGCTCGTGCTGTCGTGTGTATTTTGCCATCGTGTAAACGGCATTGAATCTTCGACAACTGACCGTGTATATGCATTCGTCGAATGCATCCTGTTGTTCGAAAGAGCCACAGGAGTTGTCCTTGTCCACCGATTCCATGTGTGCCACGTCTAGAAAGCGAGTCGCTGGTGCTGAGGGTACTTCCCCTCCCCCTCTCCCCTTTCTCTCTCTCTCTGGCTGATGCCTTGCGTGCGATCGCAGCTGAGCAACATCGACTAGTTACGAGGCCGTATGTCAGGTTTTTGCGACGTCAGCTACGTCACAGGGTGAGGGCCCTCTTCATAGGAGGCCAGTCCGAGACGGAAGCGGCCGGCGGGGTTGGAGCTGCGCAGTCGGTGAGGAATTGTCGAAACGAGACGACTTTTTAACCATTCTCAATCAGCGTAAAGTGGTGACAGATCTCACTGTGGATCTACTCATTAATGGTGGCCGGTCTGATTTTGATGGCTGTGATGCAGGACACACGATGGAGATTGTCTTTAAGTACATTTTGTGGTGCAGTTCGAACATTTTGCCAAAAAATTTCTGCTCCAGAATGAATGATGAGATTCGTGACGCGAGTGCAAAATCGAAGAAAAGGAACATTGAGTAACAAGTAGACTGGGTCTGGTATTCCCTGAATAAATCGTACTTTATAATCAAGTTGTTGAACTCATTCGTTTGATTCCCTCGATCGCTGTGGCGGTAAAAACATTAACAAGCCGAATGCAGTAGTTTGTTACTTCTTGGAACAATGCTAGGATGCTAAATAAGATTTTTTTCCCACATCGTTTATTCCGTCTAATCTTACAAAGTAAAAAAAAACTGTGGTTGATTTCTCTGTGATAGGAATCAGTAAAACACGAAAGTGAAATGTGCAGCGAAATCTGCAGCTAAGCATGATTTGCGGGTCGGCGGCTGTCTTGTGGGTGTGCTTGGCGAGCGACGTCCTACTGGCGGGTCGCTTCGGCAAAGGTGTACTGCCGTCATTTCCGTCACGGATATGACGTCAGTGAAATCTTGGGGTATCGCGGCATAAAACACTTTCGTGTTAAAATATAAAACACGAGAACGAACAACCCTAATTATAACGTACTCTTTAGTACTAAAGGTTGCTTCCCCACAAGAAGGCCCTGTGTGTCGGAGTGCACCCTTTACAGGCCGCTTGCTTCGTTGTACTGGCGTCACTTCCGTGACGGATATGACGTCAGCGAAATCTTCGTGTATCCGGAAATAAAACACTTTCGTGTTAAAAAATCGCAGCAACAGCGAACGCGGGAGCGTTGTTTCTCTTAAAACGTGCACGAAACTGTGGTTTTTCGGCGCATTCGCCGGCGTAACTAGGCCCCCACCCTCTGACGTCACTGCGGCAGCCGTACGGCCTTGAAATCTAGGTGGTGTTGAGCTGAGCGTTCCAACGCTCCTCGGGCAGAGGTATACCGTGTAAACCGAGCGGATGATCGCTGAGAGCTTCGCCGCGGTCGGCGGCGGTGGGACGACGCCCGTAGGTCACGTTTCTATGCGGGGCACGCCGTATAGCAGCCTCTCTTCGCCGCAGCCAAACATGAGAGGACGAAGAAGAGCAGCTTTGCTGCGGTCTTCTTACCCTCCTTCTCTCACCCCCTTCTCCTTTTCCTCGCGTTTTTCTTTCCAGTTTTTCGTTTAGATTTGTCTTTTATTTCTTTCCACCCTCCTCGCTCTTCTCTCTGCCTCGGGAAATGACGGTGCGCTTTCACAAACAATGCTTTCTCTATAGTTTCCGTTTCTTACCCTCATGCTTCTCTGAACGCCCTCCTTCCCCTCGCCTTTTATATCCCGTTCGCACTCTCTTCTACGTTTCCTTTGCGCTTCTGTGACTTTTTATGGTGTTCGCCTTTCTCTATTGCCGGGACTCCGCCGCCACTACTTTGGAGGCCCGGAAATTGGCGAAAGGTGGCAGCGTCGGGATGGCCGTCCAAATGGGGATACACTGGACGCGTATTTTTGGCAACCGCGCCATTGAGTCTTGTCTACGCTGTCCCATGCTCTCGGCTGGTCAAAGAGTTGGTTGCCTTTTTTTTCTCTCTCTTCTTTCTTACTACAGGCACAACTGTGCCAGCCTTTACAACTGTGTTCGCCTTATCTTTTCTACCCAAGAAATGAACGCAACCGTTATTATAAATCTAAAGCAACAAGAAAGTAAAGGAACAGGCGGTTTGACGATTTCACCAGGTGGTCGTTGTTTCTAAGCGTGGTTAGGTCTTATTTTTTGTCGAATACGGCAAAAGGAAGTAACAACGTCATGTTCGTCTACCTTTTCTTACGAAAAAGGAACTGTCCACGCGTTCGTTATTCGGGTTGGTTGGACGAGAAAACTTGGCCTTTGTTGTAGCAACACTAAAACCGGCGCGAAATGTTAGTTTGTTTACCTAAACTTTTTCTAACTAAAGGGGGTCATTTGGCGAACGTTAAATTAAACGTACCACCAGGAATCCGCTACTTCCCCTGGAATTCTCCCAAGGTGGAATTCCCCTATGGTCACGTATTTTAGGAATGAAGGAGTCTTAAGAATTCCCGAGACTATCTTTCGCTCCTGTTCCCGCATATCTCTCAAAGGGGATACCATTATTGCGCATCGCTAGAACTTGGTCAGCGACCTGTATCCTACGACCACATCAGTTCCTCGTGCAAGTGGACGAAAGAAAATACAAGGTTACCATAAGGAATAGGTAAGCACATAGCATGTTTTTGACAGGTAAGGCGTGGATAAAGACATTCAGAGAGAGAGAGAGAGAGAGAGAGAGAGAGAGAGAGAGAGAGAGAGGAGAGAGAGAGAGAGAGAGAGAGAGAGAGTAAACTTACTAAAGAAAAAGAGCCAAGTGGTCGGTTTCCTCAGTCCAGGACCCCGTTGGAGCGTCCAGCAGTCTCAGCCCGGTGAATCAGCATTCAGAAAAGCTTGCCCTCACGCGCTAGACTTGAATGACGAAGCTGTTGTAACTGAGCGTTGCCGGACACATAGTTAAGTTTCAGTATCATTGTTTATTTGCATAGTCTCGGTGCTAGTAATCGTCGTTATATGCATCGAAGAGGTCGTCGGCTTCTTCGCGGCGAGTGGTGGATGCGAAGTCATCCTCAGCACTGTAGACTTCACCAGCTCTTGGTCATCGACTCGAGGAAGCAGTGGCGGGATCTGCAAGTCCTCTCTGGAAGGATTGGCACACTCGCATCCATGTCTCCAATTATCCATATTGGCTTCTATAATGCGGAGGCCGCGTTGACCTCTCCCAAGTAGGGTGTATTTTCGTCTTCAGCATTAGCGCTGAAGTTTTTTTTTGTTCGCTAAAGCCACTGCGCGAGCCGGGAATCTCGGCAGTCGCCGCAAGGCAGGCGCTCACGATTGCTCTGCGTTTTCTTGGTATTTTTTTCCTGTAACGGCGCACTTACGGCTTGTACAACAGCTCCGTGTTAAAAAGTATATATAGTTCTGCACTCTGCCGTTAGGTGGCGGAGGAGTATGTTGGTGTGTTTTGAGCGGCGGTGATTCCTTGCCCTATCGACGACTGTGCGTTTCAGTTTCGGCTCGGCTTGGCTTTCAGTTTACCCTCCTAGGCGCTATTTTAGCTATGGTAAGGCCTAGGCGAAGTCGAAAATGCAGCCCCTTTTCAGTAGCGTAAAATGTCCGAGGTGCTTGGAAATGTATTAAATCACCAGCGCCCAAAGGAGCCAGATACTAAAGTCGCTACGAGATGCCAAAGGCCCCCACAAGCCTCTAAATGTCGCCTGTATGGCGAGAAATCGCTAATCCGGGCAAGCTTGCGGGCACAGCTTTGAATAAGGGCCAGTCGCGACAATGAGCGCATTCTGTCTGAAAAAGAGGAGAGCGCACGTCCTTCGCCCCTACACCGTCTATTTGTCGTTCCATACTTTCCCGACTAACGTGCTGTATTCCTTTCCCAGGGCGGTTTTGTCCCCTCGGCCACATTTCTTCTCATCTAGTGTTTACTCCATCCCCCCTCGACAGTCCCTCCGTCTTCATTCCCCGAGTTCTTTGCTCTTTCTCTCTCTCACTGTTCACTCACACGGCGCTCCTCCACCGTGGTGCCTTTGTTCGGCGAAAGGTGAGACTGGAGAAAAGGATGCGGGGAAGAGGATGGAATGACGAGGCGATGTGTCGTTGCTCCGTGCACCGCATAGCTATCTCCTTCGCGCGACGTAATAAACAAAACAAACCATCTTGTGGAAGAGGAGGAGGAGGAGAAGGAGGGAGCGTGGTGGTCTCTTCCTCACCCGCGTGGCTTTCTGCGGTCGCGTTTCTCACACTCGTACATGGCTGGCAAACTTTCCCGTAGAGCGAGCAGCTCCCCCGCGAGAGAATTTTTCGCCGAGGCACGCAACGCCGGTGCTTGTGCGTGCCTCGGAAAAAAGGAGTCGGCTTCGATTGCCAGTCAGCCAAGCCCCGTCGTCGCTCCCATAGTCGCGCTCCCAACGCATCGTGTTCGAGCGGGCCCCTCCTCGCTGCGCCGGTGTTCAGTTTCCGCCGCGCAGGCCTCTCCATCCAATACAGTGTCAAGTTTGTCGTCCTGCCTTTCACGCGTCGGCGTGGAGCCGACGAGGGGAGACTAGCGCCAGCAGTCTGGGAACAACCTTTCTAGATTTGAAGACGTCTTTTTTGGGCTACTGAAACGCGACATCTTTGGTCTGTATGTATGTCTGTCCCTCGATGCAGCCGCATGGCTGGAAGTTAAAATTTTTTCTTGAGTGAGACGCTTTTCACGCAGAACCTTTTCAGTGTAATAAATCTTCAATTATGCTCTATTTTTGTCGAGATTTTGCAAAAAAATAATTTTAGGCTTATTTGAGGAGGATGATGATGATAATAGAACGTCCATGCACAACATATTTGCAGTGTTTCCTGACATTAAAAAAATATAAAATTAAACAAAGTAAAGTAAGAAAGAAATATATAAAAATAAAAAAACGCGTTTAAATGTTTGAAAATAATGTTTGAACTACAAAATGTGAACAAAGCCGGCGCCCGAGACTCGCGCTGGTGGCTCGAGCGCTAAGTCCCAACAGCCCAACCGATGGCGCTGCAGTACGAACTGAGCAGAGAGAGGAGAGGAACAGCGTGAGACGTGGCGGATGAGACAATAGGCGGCAAAAGACTATCGTCTTTCAACGACATTTGCAGCGACGCGAGCAGATGCGCGATCGATTTTTTTTTATTCTGCCTCTTGAAAGTCATCATGCTCACATTTGCGATGTTCTTGTCTTACGCTGTTCCCTTTATCAGTGCTACGCTATTCCGCTTGGCCGGGCTTGCCGAGTGTCGGTTTTTGAGTGCGCTGGTGTTTCATTTTTGACAGTTTTGGGGATCTGTATACGGAACTCTTTGTCCCTGAGGAGAACAAGAAAATCAAGGCCTGCACCATTCTTCTCCGGCCTGTTATTTATTCGCTCATCTAGGCTCATTTTGTCCGCTCTTGCATGACCTCATTAAGATGGGCTAATATTACGTAAAGAGGGGCGATGGGGAGGCGCCAGAACTGCTGCGCGATGGACCACGCGAGAAACGCGTGGGCACGGAAAGAAGTGCGAGCACTTAGCACGAAGGTCGGGGGGTGCGCTCTCCCCTGGCAAGGCGAAACAATGAAGCCGAAAACAATGAGGCTCTCGCTTTGATTTCTATTTTTTGTTCTTTTGAAGCAGTTGTAAATGCGCGGCGCACGTTTTATGGCTGTGTTGTAGCGTGGGCCTCAAGCGCCGAGAAAGCTCTGAAGCGCTAATTACCGACTCTAATTATACGCTGCGTGTTCTCGTATTCTGACGCTTTAATAATTTCGTTATCTCGTGATTTAAAGTGTTGTGTAGCGCCTCCATTTCATTTCACTCTTGTCCAGCGGTGCTACTCGCATCGCGACTTTGTCAACTTAACTATCCTTGCCACATGAATTGCCCCACGCAACAAATGAGGTCACAGCTTGTTCTTTTTCTTTTTGAGGGGCTAAGGGGTGTGCGGAAGCACCTAGAAATTAGAATACATGGTGCGCGGTGTCGTTGGCGGTCTCCGGATTGTTTTAGATTATGCGCTGCTCTTCAACGTGCAGTAGGCGCATGCAGTCTGGCCGGGCGCCCGGTATTTTGCCTTCGTTGGC
Source organism: Haemaphysalis longicornis (assembly GCA_013339765.2). Taxonomy (NCBI): domain Eukaryota; kingdom Metazoa; phylum Arthropoda; class Arachnida; order Ixodida; family Ixodidae; genus Haemaphysalis; species Haemaphysalis longicornis. The sequence continues at coordinate 107,933,019 of CM023456.1, forward strand.
ACTATGACTTTCCGCGTTAAATAATAAACTTCCAGCTTTATGTAGTACTTGCGCAAGGAAGTTTAATCTCTGTCACCAGTGTGTAAAACCCCACTTTATAGCACCTCCTTTTCCAGCTAGGCGCCCCAGCTGTGAATTCTTTCGGAACCCATTTTCTACGCATGAAACCTCGCAGCATAATCCATCAGTGGTTGCGGAATTTCCAGCCAAGAAATCTCTTCAGCTTTTTTCCCCAATTATCACCGCGCTGCCCCCGCATTCCCTTCTTAAGTAAGTCTGTATTCTCTTTTCTCGCTTGTCATACCACGGCCTCAAGCTGACCTTATGTGAAACAACCGCATTTCAATAAAAAACGAATAAACGAAGACGAATCATTGAGGTTATGTCTTTTTGTTTCTTGAATTCCGAACAGAAGCTCATTAATTTTCGTCGGTGCGTGGTTCAGTGTGTCCATCCGTTGGCTTAAAATTGCTTCCTCTTTATCTCTCTGTTACACACGCACGCACACACACTCGCGGACACAACACACGTACACGCATTTCTTACAACCAGACCCGACTCGTATGTAGCTTCTCACACGTGGCTGGGCAGCTCGGACATGGACGTGGAAACACTCCTGGTCACAAGAGCTGCCACCGTCGCCGCCAGACTTCGACCGGCGGCCACCACGCACCGCTAAACTACAGGACTCAATAAAGTATCTCTCTCTCTCTCTCTCTCTCTCTCTCTCTCTCTCTCTCTCTCTCTCTCTCTCTCTCTCTCTCTCTCTCTCTCTCTCTCTCTCTCTCTCTCTCTCTCTCGTGCACGGTCTCTTGCTCAGCGTTGTTCGACGCCGACGAATGGCGCAACCGCCTCCGCGTGTTAATTTTCCGGAGATTCAAAAATAGATACCGCGTTGCATTAAATGCATCAGCCAGAGATTACCGGCGGATGCCAATAACTTTCTGCTTCCTCCGTCGCAACTCCTCCTACTCAAAAAGAAAAAAAATAAAGCTCTCACTTCCCACATCCCCGCGCCTTGCATCAGTGCCAAGGACGAACCGCTGGCAAGCCGGCATTCGGCGTCCCTCTCAGCAATGGGCGGCTACGCATTGCTGGAGGCATTACGCGGGGTGTGTCATACTGTGGTGTAGTGGGGAGAGGGCATTTCACCCTCTCCCAACTAGCGTAACGAACGGGATGAGGAGCACCGTCCCCCTTCTCGTCGAACGTACAGTGTGGTCTCATCCTACTCGGAAGTTAAATAAGCCACGAGATCGGGATGAGGGCCTCGTTGAGGAGTGATGTGGCGATGTGGCCGGCCGGGAGGAAGAAATGTGCATTTTCACGGAGGCCGGGATAGCTTCGACGAACCATCCCTGATCCCCACAACGCCGCTGCCGCCTTTCCGCTACAAGATACGCATGAAGCTGCGACAACGTGCCAGTCACGTGACACGCGGCGCGTCAAGGGGAGAGATCGGTTTGCTTCTTCATATAAGACAAAACACCACTTTGTTTAATTTGAAAGAACCAAGAGCTTTAGTACCTCACTCAGCTCCATTTCAGCCACGAAAGACGTCTTGTAGCCGAGGAAACGCAAGAAGTATTAAAACACTTTCAAATTTCCCTCCTACAGTGACGTGTTATGAACAGGAGTGACTTCATATGGGCCAGAACTAAACAATTTTCGGTGTGTCAACTGCACGTTAGCATTCAAGTGATGTGATCAAAGGGAACGAGAGGCTTCACTATACAATCACTCAGTCATGCGTCTTAGCGATGGATCAGTTCGGCGGCCGCCAACCGCACACAAGATTCTGTGACGTCATAGAAAAGTTGCCGCAAAGTGGCGAGGGGGTCGCCACTGTCTCACATGTTTTCTTTAACATCTCCGTTATTTGTTTGAAGTTAGCGGTAAAATTGGTATTATTGTTATCGGGAGAAGCAGTATTTCTAATTAACCAAACTTGTATGTTGCCTTCATGGACCCTTTAATCGCTCTGCTCGCTAACCTGAAGAGTGCCCTTAAAGTGGGGGCGTGATTCCGTTTCATCTTAGTGGGCGGACGCGTGCACTTAAGATGCAGACCCAGGCATAGAAGCGCACATCAAATGTCTCCTAAGTGGCACAATGCTGGCAGCATTGGAAGTCCAGCGGTGGGCGATGGCAAGTCGAAGAACGCTCGATCTTTGGTTGATCGATTTTTTTTTTTTGTTCATCTCTAGGGTGCACATGAGGCCGCTGAACTGCTCGGAGAAGCAGGCGGGTTTCTTTTCTTTCCTACTTGTCAGTAACCTGCAAGGTAAACCGCTTGCGAGAAAGATGCAGCAGCCTAAATGCAACCCACACGGCTGTCTTGCTTTTTTGGCGTGCACACCTTCCCGGCAGCCGGCGAGTTCGTGTTTTTCTTCGATTAAGGCCTCATTAGGCTCTTCTGCAGCGCTCGCCGGCGAAGTGTGTTACGCGGGCGCTTTGCGTCTCTTCGTGGGCGCGTCGCTTATACGCGCATTTACTCATTACGACGGAGCCCAAAGCAGCGTCGTGCGCAGGCAGTCATTATGCGAGGCAACTGCATGCATGCGGTGGATGTATACGCATAACTCTAATGGGGAGGGCTGGCCTGTCTCTGCGTTGATCGCTTGGTCTAGTTTCTTATTCCACGTCTATTTTAACTCGCCCACTAAAGCCTTGTTGGTGGAATCTGGGACGTATCGACAGGTTCTCATATTTTCTTCGGTGCGCTCGAGAAAAAACAAAACAAAAACACTAGCGATGATAGAAATGAGAACGGCGTTTTGTTTCTGCAACCTGTTCACTTGTTTTCCTATAGTCTTTTTTTTTCTCAATTTCGTACGTTCTTGAGGCGATTAAGAGCGTCGGTGTTGTTGTTTTTGCCGTCGGTTATCCCGTTCAGCCAAGGACTTTGTAGACTTTTTCCGCATTCCTGTTTTGATATGGAAAACGCGCGGCTGCGCGTCCCGGTTTGCGCGTGCTCACGTGTTGAGCACGCGCTCAAGCATTTTTTTGTAGTTAAAGATACAGATTACCAAATACTCTGGTCTGATACGGATTAAATAATAAACGTTAACATTTCTATTCTGAATTCTCGATGTTTTCACACACCTAACAAATCGTGGATGTTTGTGTCTGTTGGGGCGTCGTTAAACAAGAAATGTGACAAAAGGGCTCGTTTGTATTTACAGCCATTCTTTACGTTCTGTCAGTGCTGACACCTCGTCAGACATTCGTATTTGTTTTCGTTTATATACAGGCAAGCGTATTTGCTGTCTGAATAAACGTTGAAACTCCGAACTGAAAGTTCACGGGTCGTGGCCCTTTCTGTTTATTTCAGTGGCGCCGGTATTTTGCAGAACCCGGAGAAGCGCGAGGGCGGTGATCTCGGATCGAGTTGTTTTATCGCTGCCGTATTAAAGCGCCCGCAAACACGTGCCTCAGAATTTCCGCACGTCGCGCTGACGTCGCGCCGAGTCGCGCATTCCAGAGCCGAGTAGTCACGCCGCTAAAGCAGCAATCCACAGTTCGAATCGCGTATGTGAAGAACGCGATATCGCTGTGCCCCTGAAACGTTTATGGCAGCCGTGTTATGATACTGGGCGGGTGTTTCTTTGTGCCTTCCTTGTATATTATCCGCTAGCCAAACAACGACCACTGTGACTGTTTTTTTTTTTTTTCGCGTGGTTTGTAGTCTCCCATTCATATTGAGAGATAATAACAGAGGAGGGGTACGAGTGGGGTTCACGCCAAGGATTTATTAGAATTCGATTGATAAAAAAGCCTGCCGTCAGAGCCACGAGTTCGGTGTATACACCTACCGGACTTGAACATCACACACTCTATATATCTCCGTCTTTAGCGATAAGATAGATGAAGCAATAAAGCGAAAATCGACTTGAGTCCCCGAGCCTGCTGTTATTGCGTTCGGCTTTGCATGCACTGGGAAATTTTGAAATACGCAGTGGCCTATTTCCAAGCACCGAGCCCTGCGGAGCACCCAGGCGAACTTGTTGTGGGGATGAGCTGATATCGTCAATCACAACTACTTGCGACCAGGGGTTTATGCAGAATTTCGATTTTTTTTTTTTAGGGGGGGCGGGGTGGGGGGTGTTTGGGGAGGTATAAATCCCTAGGCATGGTGCTTGTGGTTAGCGGAATCTTTTTTTGGGGGGTGTTGAAGTTCCTGGGGGGGGGGGGGGGGGTTGTTAGGGGGTGTGTGTATAAATCCCTGCTTGCGACGATTATCAAGGTAGCCATAGTGAATTACAGCACTGCCGGGGCTACATTGTTGTGAACAATCCGCCTACTGAGCACGCCTAACTCACCATGAAGCATTAAAGGGACATTTCCGACTCTTTCACGGTGAGTTAGGCGCCCTGAGTGGGCGGACTGTTGACAGCAGTGTAGCCTCCACAGTGCTGCACGCAACTTCTGAAACGAACCATATAAAAGAAGACATACGTTTCATCTCTGAATCCATATAGTTTTAATTTCTGAACATGCAGGTGGAGCAGACGAAACCCCCGCTTAGTGCCCTAGTTTTTTTCTTTGCTATTTTCCATTCACTTCATGCGTCTGAACGATTTTAAAGCGAAGCTGTTCAAGCTATGCGACTGGAAAACCCGGTGGTCCCGTGTACGCAAAAACTTTCCCGGCGCAACACTATGCGCATGCGCGAAAAAATCACGTCTGAGAGCAGTCGGAGGTAAGGAGAGAGTCTACTGACACTGGTAAGGCATAACGGCGCATAGGAGGGGAAGAAAAATAGTCGCTCTTACAGCAGAGCGAGCGCGCAGCGAGCTACTGCGTGAAGCCCTGCCCAAGCGACAACGACTAGCCGGGGTAACGGTGGTGCGGGCGGAGCAGCCAACTATAAACGTTGGGAGCAGCATCAACTCGCAATGGCAAACACCGGCCGCTCGTTACAGCTTCGCTGCAGGTGTGACCGAGTACACGGGCGGATTTCTTTTCCTCGCGAAATTTTATATTGCGTGTTCTCACGCGCTTTATTTATTGAACAAGAAAAAAAACTGAGCACTTTAATTTCGGAATTGCCAGAACACGCTGTCGATTCGTCGCGAAATAAATTTTGATGCAGCCTGCGGAGTCAATGCGAGCCACCGCGCTCGCTTCCCGCGGAAAGGCACTTTGTTTGCACAGTTGTCCGTCTTCCCTCGGCGTGTTTGGCCACCCTCGCAGCAAGAAGTGAGTGCCGCGGATAAGGTTTTACGACTGGGGGCTGTGCGAGCGCTATATTAGGTTTCCCCGCCTCTTGTGTCGAGGTCAAGTGCCGAGACACTTGAGAGCGGTCACTCGGTCGGCCGGGGCCTCGGGTCCAAGAGTTAAAACTGGGATCTTGCTGGTCTCGTAAGTGATGCCCCTCGGATTCGAACGGTTGAGTGCGGGCGTTATACTGAGTTAGCGGACTTTCTTGCAGCATATGCGATACACGGAGGGATGTCCCTTCTGTAAAGCATTTGAAGTATTCCTTCAAAAAGGGCTCAGTCTCCCTTCGCGAGGTTGTTCCGTTAAGCGACTCTTGTGAGAGTGCGTGCCCTTCGCGCCATTAGTGGCCTTGAGGGTGTCACACTGTCTTCATGTGACGCAAATGTACTCCATGGGCTGCACCGGGAAGCGTTTTAGTCATCTTTAATGTTGGCTCGTGCGCTGAAGCTCAATCGTGGGTTGTTTTATGTTTCCTGTGTTGCCATTCAGTGTTGCCGCCTTGTTTATGCGCGCTTTCGTTCCGGAAATAATTCCTTTGTGAAAATACCTGCTGGAAAAAACTTGCAGGAGGCACGTGTTAAATGACGTTTCTCTCTGCCCCGTTTTCCCTCGACAGATGACGCCGGCTGCAGTTGCAGCAGCGGCGGCGGCGAACCTTGCTCTGCTCATAACACCACACTGCCCCCCGCTAACTTAGAATGCTCCCCGTTCCCAATCCTCCCGCCCCCGCTTGTCTTTGACGACTTTCTCCTGTGCCAGCAGCCGGCTAGCTTCGGTGGCGGCGGCGCCCAACCGCAGGCGCCGTCGGCCAGCGCTAATCCCACGCCAGGCGATGCCCTTTCCGCTTCCACTAACGCGCCCAGCCCGCCCTGCTCGCCGCTCGCGCGGCGCCTGGACCAGCTGCGGAGGCGATCGCTCCGGATCCGCGATCTCCTCAAGGGCTGCGAGTCGGCGGCTGCGCCGTCGTCGGCGGGAGACCAGTGGCCCTCGCGACCTGCCAGCCAGAACAGTTACGACAGCCGCATCTGGCCGCTGGACAGTGACTACCCGTCCGACTGCGAGGTCAAGCTCCGCGACCGCTCCCCCGACGACTACAAGCTCGTGTTCATCAGCTCGTCGGAATCGTCCGAGGACGACTCCGAGGTTGAGGCGGCTTCGCGCCTGTGGCTCCTGCTGCGCTCGAGGCTCGCCGTGGGGCCCGGAGGCGCCGTGTACGTGGAGGACGGCTCCGACTGGGAGTTTCCTTCCGACGAAGAGGACGTCTCCTGTCGCCTGGAAGGGGAAGAAGAGGCGCCCGAAGAGGAGCGGCCAGGCGTCGCCACCGCCGCGGGGCCGCAGGTGGTCGACCCCGACCAAAGGTCGCCCCCCGAGGAGGCGAGAAGCGTGGAAGGCGAAAGCAGCGCCGCCGGCCCGATGGGACGACGACGCGGCGGCGGCAAACGGTCGGCTAGCAGCAGCAGCGGCGGCCGCGAAGGAACCAGTTTGGCGGCAGCGCACGGAGAAGCAACCAGTGCTGCCGTTGCTATTCTCGCCGGGCCCGGGCCGGACAATCGTAATGACGAGGACGACGCTAATCTGCTCGCCGCCGCCGCCGCGGTGTGCGATGCGGCCGGTGTAGGGGAACCGGGCCAAGAAGTCCTGCCGCCGGCCGCCGCTCCACCTGTCGTTGACTCAGCGCCGGAAGTGGGAGAGGGCAACAGCTCCGACGACGCCATCGCGGGATCGTGGCGGAGAGGCTGGACGCTCGCGCGAGACGATGCGATCATGGAGGGTCGTTTGAGCGCCCCCGAGGCGCTCGGGCCCGCACGGGACGTCCCAGCTGAGGATGGCGGCCCGCAGCGCGAAGGCGCGACCTGCACCAGCGTCGAGTGCGCGGACAATGCACCTGTGCCGGCGGCCATTGCCAACATGGCCGACTCCAAGAGCACCGGCTGCCAAGGTGTGCTTCGGCAGCTTCGGGAAGTGGGACAGCCCGAGGAGAACGGCGCCCCCGCTAGAACGCCGCCGCCGCCGATGAGCGCGGCCGCCGCCAGCGGCCCGTCTCCGTGCGACGCCGCTACTGACGACCAGGCGCCGAGCGGATCGGATTCAGTGTGTGTTGTGCCGCAACAGGTGGTGGTGCAAGCGTGTGCTTCCGATTGCCCACAGCCTGCTGCAAGCTGCGCCGAAAAGGATACCGCCGAAAGTGAGTGTGATGTTGCTGCAGCATCCGACGAAACGGAACACAAACCGAGCGACGCAATCGACAGCGCTGTTTTAGTCAGCGACGACTCGAGAGCGGAGCCTACGCCGGCTCCCACCCGCGAGCAACGAGAAAGCGACATCGATCTCGAAGGGTTGGTGGTGTCAACCCTCGAGAAGTACTTCACGGAATCGTTCGAGTGTCGTGAACCAGTGGCGACCGAAGGAGCCAAGTCGGAGTCGCCGAAACAGGACTGCGATCTCGGAGAATCGTCATCGCGGGGAGGCCAGTCGCCGACCGTGGCGGGAGGCGGACCCAGGTCATGCGAGACCAGCGATGCGTCGTGCGACGAGGAGGAAGAAGAGAACATGTTCAGCGACGCGTCCACTTCGTCCGACGACGCGCTGTACATTTCTCCCATGCCTCGGTTCAACGCCGTGCAGTACGGCAATCCACTCTCATACTCACTCCACACAATACTCGAAGAAAGCTGCGAAGAGAGCGAAAAAGGCTCGAGAGCGACGACCCCCGTCACGAAGAACCCGTCGTCGGAGCTGGAGAAGTACTTCAGCTTCGCCATCGGCGATGCGTCGCTCGAGGAGATACACAAGCGGTGGTCGGTCGCCACGAGCGAAGACTTCAGTGACTCTGTGTCCGAAACGTCAGGCGTCGATGATGTTGAAGTGCTTGAGGAAGACCCCGAAGTCATGGCGTCCTCAAGGTTAGAAAAGTACTTCACTTCGGGATTATTGGGCACTGGCAAGTTCCATTATCCTGACGATGCAGAGTTTACTGACGAAAGCGGAGGCATTAGTAGCGATGATGAGGACAAGGGGGCGAGTTTTAAATCTGGCAAATTTGACAAGGCAGCACCCAGCATGGTTTTTGAGCTTGAAGGTCCATGTGACACGATCAAACGAAAAAAGAACGATGGGGATGAGGAGTCAACAGACATCAAAGTTGTACTCGAGGATGAAAGTTTTTCTACTATCAAAAGAAAGAAGGAAGATTTTACACTCGAGGCACCATCAAGCCGTGGTGCAGGTGACGCTGATGAGCTTCCTGTAGCCAAACAGGTTGATGAGTGTGCCAAGGAAAATTCGTTTGATAGTCAGGATGTAACACTGACAGCTGATGAGAGCACCATGACTATTGTGGGAGCAACCACTGATGAAAGCTTAGCTGACCTAACTACCAAAGATGCTACTGACATGCAGAGCGAGGACCACGAAGTGCCTACCACCCCTCTTTCAGAGGCCAACCATGACATGCAACAGTCGTTGTCGGATTCTGTTAACGAACTAACATCTGGTATCGAGAGTATGTGCAACAGCTCCAGCAGTGAAATGATTCAGTCCGACGAGATGAAAGACATAGACAAACCCGCCGCACAGGAAGAGGATGTGGTGAGCATTCACAGCCGTGCTTCGTCCACTGACTGTTACTCCGATGAAGAAGCTGCCTACATTGTCAACCGTGTAATCGCCCACATCTCTGGCACGAGTGACGAGGCAGAGAAGGTTGATGAGAACATCACGCCCTGGAAGGCTCTCTTGGAGTCGCAGATCACGCGTTTGATGCAGACGGTCTCTCCTGCCGCTCTCTCTGGCGAGAGCAGTTGCAGCAGCACCATTGGTAGCAACAACAGTGACTACGGCAGTGACACCCTGGAGTCTGGGACTTATTCTTCCACCGATGAAGAAGGATCACCCAAGCCTCGCCACAAGAAGTCCGGGCAGCACTCGCCCAGCAAACGGCTCTCAACTGCGGTAGACAACGACAAGCTCGCCGACAACCTTAGTGGGCATAGCAATGACTCCACCATCTCTGAGGAGACCATGTTCATATGTAGGCAGCTCATGCAGTCTCTGAAGATGCTTTCAGATGAACAGTCCAACAAGGATGAGAAGTCCGCGTGCCCAGTGATCTCGGACCACAATCACAACGATTACATGAAGGCCCAGGAGTACATTCAAGACCAGATTGTGGCTCTCATGCATACGGTGAGTGCCAGTCGAAATGCTTCTCCGCTGCGCGAGAGGAGGTGCAAGCCCTTGGGCCTGACCGGGGGATCGAGCGAGTGTTCGGACGTGGACTCCCCCAACCTCTCCGAAAAGAAAAAAATGGGGAAGAGCAAAACTCCCTCCGAGTCCGGCTCGGAGACAATTTCAACGAGCATCAGCATTCCAAGTTACGACTCGGATCACACTGCCACGGAGTCCGAAATGTCTAACGAGATGGACGAACTCTACAGTCTGCTGGAGTCGTCCGGTGCGACGCTGGCAGACAACATTTCCCTGTCAAAGCTGTCGTGCTGCGACGGTGAGGAGCCATCAGATCACTTCATCCTTCCGCCATTCAAGGTACCTGTCCTCCGGCTTCAGTCTGGCCAGGAGGTTCCCCTCATTTCGACCAAGGAACCGCCGTCTTCCAGGCTGGAGTTCCTGGAACCCAGCTGCGTGCTTCCGAAACTGAGTACTGTCACGGTTGAGGAGAAACTAGAACTTCCCGGGATGTACAGCATAGCTTGCGGCACGGGTGCCAAATGTGACAGTTCCTCTACCCTTACGACTGGCTCGGACATCGACTTCTGCGGCAGCGTCGAGACTGTGCTAGAGGTTTGCCCCAAGGCCAGCGGATTGTCGCCGGAGCCGAGCGTCTCTCCTACTGAAGCATCGGCCGACAAGTCGCGGTCGGAATCCTCACTCTACATCAAGGCCCGCCGAGGTCTGGGCCAGCGCAAATTGGTCGTCACGCGAAGCAGCGACAGCCTAGCGCCCTACAAAAAACTGGGGAGCGATGGCCGTGTCTCGCTGCAGCTGTTCCATTCCAAAGGTGCTTCCAAGTCTGAACATTCCATTCTGGATTCCACTGCCATTGAGGACAAAGATGAATCCACCTCTGATGCAAACCAAAGCGCGGAGGACAACCTCGGGAAGCGGATCGGCGGGAAGGAGAAGTCGTGCAGCGAGAACAACCTCTCCCTGGCAGCGACCTTCAACGACGGCGACCGGAGCACGTCCAAGTTTCTGGGCACCAAGTCGGTGGGGAACATCGCGGACCTCGAGGGCAACCCGGGCAGCAAGACGTTCCGCGACACTGGTTACTACTCCTTCAAATCGTCCGAAGAAAGTGTCCTCAGCCTAGACGAGCCGGGCAGCAGGCCGCCGTCGGGATGTTTGACGAAGCAGAAATCAGTGCAGTCGTCCGAGACGATTCCGGAGGTCGAAGAAGAGCCTGTGCGGCCCGCGAGGTCGTCGCCGGGGTCGCCGACCAAGGGGAACTCGAACTCGCTCAGTTCGGGGAGCATCCCGGATTCCGTGTTTGTCGCCGCCAACAGCGACTGCAAGTCGAGCACGCTCCCGTCTAGTCTCCGCAGCAAGGTCAACCGGCCCAGTCCGCACTCTTCATCCATGGTTCTGCGCCAGCGCCATTTTTCGTCCACTTTTTTCTCTACCTCGGGTGTCCTGCGCAAGCTGACAGCCCTGAAAGGTAAATGTACCACGTTACCACATAAATGTACCACGTGGTAAATGGTAAAGGTAAATGTACCATGTAAAGGTAAATGTACCACATACCAGTTGCCACGTTACATGTTGCTGTTTATCAGTCAAATGCCAGCCGAACGTTTCCCTTTCTTATCTAATGCTGACTCCCTTACAGTGGAATTTTTTAAGTTCTTGTGATAGTAAGGGAGTGTCTGCGTTGTTTCTTGAAGTTGACGGAATAAACCAGGAAACATTTGTGTGCTTCTTGAACTGTTGAAGTATTTTTTAAGTAATCGTCATTTTTCGCTCGACTGTAAGTGTACTGACTTTGGAGGAGTGCAAGCGCTGATAACTGAACCTGACTAGCGAGCGTTGCTAACAGAAAACAGGACCGTCGGTGAGAGGACAAAGGGTTGATAGCAGGACCTGATAACAGGACCTGACAGAACTCGACCTGATAGCAGGGTCTTTTTGGAGTACGGTGCAAAGCTCCAGGGAGAAGCTTTACTTACTACATTCTTGAAAGCTGACGGCTGATTACCCTGTTGTGTCGTGCTGTTTGTTTTTGCATGTTGGTTGTGCACGCCTTTAGCCGCTGTGTTTCTTTTTTTTTTAATTATTATTCTTGCATGTTTGTGTGCTTATTGTGCAGCAGTTTGCCTTTCCTTTGTGCTTGACTTTTTCTTTACTGTTCTTTCTCTTTCTCTCTCTCAACAGCCTGACAAGGTATGAGCTTATGTTTCTGGTTGTGGATATAGCTTGCTTGGCTTGGCTTGGCTTAAATTATGATCTGGCTGTGCATGTTGCAGACTTGCGCGGAAGTGTCCAACTTTTTTCAACATTATATACATTATGTTTGTTGTAAGCAGGCTTTGTCACTGGTGTACAGGATTGACTTGCGACTGTTTAAATGTGACAAAAATTTGACTAAATGTGTTCACTAACATGCATCGACCATTCTGCAGCAAATAATTTCTGCTTTGTCGTTTCTTAGAGCAAAGTTTGACCTGCTTTACTAACTACTGACAACTGGCAGTGTAAACTTTACAGCACACTGACCGACCAACTCTTCATTGACGTCTCACTAACCCTCTTTCATTTGAGCTGATGCTTGAAAGTGCCTCTGAAAGTGCATGTGTACGGCTAGAAAACAGTGGAGAGAGAGGATGTCACAGAAATAGTACTAGTATCTTCACAGGATGCCACAATGTCTTGGTTTTGGAAACATGTAATGATCGGTCAATTTGCAAAAGCCACACGTGTGCACTCAGTTTCAAACCTTTCTGTGTTCTTTCAACTGCAGCCCTGTTACTGTCATCTATTATGGCTGCAAGCATTTGTTTGTATACCTTTGTGGTATACAAAGGTATTTGTTTGTATACCTTTGTAGTATGCGCCTGTAGATTTGACATACCTGGGTTGACCTCAACTTGTAATTCACATTCGGAAGCTCCGGTGTAAAAACATTTATAAAAGCGCAGCCCTGTTTAGCACTGCTGATAAAAATGACTGTGGGCTATTGCTATGCAATTGTGCAACTCTGATTGTATCACGAAGCTTGTTTACATTGTCGCCAGCAAGTTCCAAGCAATTCACTCTTTGTCTTGTGACCTCAGAACATACACAGTAAAGACAATGAAAATTGTTTTTTTTTTCTTTCTTTTCCTAGTTTCAAATTGAGATTGCCATTGCGTGGAGCAGTCCTCTCGAATACAATGCATTGCGGCTACCCACTGCAATCTTTCGGCGGGAGTATGGGAATTGTACGATCAATGGGAGCTTGTAAATGTGACGAAGAAGACCATTGCTCCACTTTTCATACTTGTTAAGAGGAGGATTGTCTAGATCTCACTGTTGATCAAGTCGCTGCATTCGTACATACTGTGCGTTCCCTAGATAAACAACAACAGCGCGGGGGTTACTGTCTCCATTTTTTGCAATAGGTGTGCGTTATGTAGCATTATGATGCTGCACTAAGGAAGCTAGAATTCGAGTCGTACCGCTCAAATCAGGAAATACTTGGTCTTGTTTTTTTACAAACCGTACACTTCCTGTCCATTTGGGGGCTGCATTACAGTCATGACGACTAAGGTTTGGAATGGCAGGGCGTACTTTTTCCGACTTGCATTGTGCTATATGGGTTAGAAGAATCGCTTTTACTTTGAAGCACATTGAAGCACTTGTTTTTTTTTTTTTTTGGAAGAGAAACTACCACTTATTCATTTTTGAGGCACCAAGAATGAAGTCTAAACACACAAGCAAAGCAACAAACACATTTTGGCAATTGCTGGAGATGAACAATTTATATAAAAAAATAAAAGACAGAAAATGAAAACAGGCAGCCCTCACTCTGGTGTTAGCACCGCCAAGAAAAAGTTTCTCGGAGTTTACATTTGTAGCTGACCTGATTTCCATTCAAACGGTGCAGGAATTACTGCTTAAAATCCTTGACTCATGCATGTTGTTCATGCCTGTGCCACACGTGATGTTGCAGGCCACGGAACCCTTTTAATGAAAAAGGCAGACATTAAGTATGGCACGCAGTTTGGTTGAACCCGCTTGAGTGACCGTGTGAACTGTTGTCACCTTTGGGACCGCAGCCGACGACAGCAGTGGCTCGCATCGGTCCTCCCCACGTGGTCGGTTGCGCGGTCGCTCCCGACACTCGTCCGGCGGCAGCGATGACTCGAGCAAGCTTCTGCCTACCATTGCCATCGTGGGAGCAGATGAGGTAAGGATTGGTCTCTCTCACTTCCCGCCTTCCGTTTTTTTAATGTCATTTGTGGAAACGCAGATTTTGATTTTGTGTTTCACGTGCTACCTGAGCTGTGTGCGGCAGTGCTCCACATAGGTCAGGGCCTGTTGCAATAATGTGCATTTTGCTACATTTCCTCATTCAGCTTACCTTGCTGGTATGTTTGACGCGCATTTGGATGGAGGCGAAAAGCAAAAACACCCGTGTGTACGAGATTTTGGCGCACGTTAAAGATACCCAGGTGGTCAAAATTAATCCGGAGCCCTCCACTACGGTGCGCCTCATCGCCTGCGTTGCGTCAGCTTGTTAAGCCCCATAATTAATCACAATCAAATGTTTGACTTGCAACCCTTGTGTAGCAGGTGTGGAGAACACCTATCTGTAATCAACACCCTCATTCAATGCGAGACTCTTGACACTACGTGACGCAAACACTTCCCAAAAGAATACAGGCAACACATTCTAATAAAAATCGCTGCCATAAAGTCATGGCAGCATAGAAGCATCCCCCCAAGGTAGCTGCTGTAATATTACTGCGCCAATTGTGTTTGAACTTTCCCGCCATTGTTGCACCGTGGATGGCTTGAACTGTGCTGCCACCTCTTAGGAGCTGTGCAAACTTCCTATCGTTTGTGTCTTCGAGGGCTACTAGAAACCACGTTTCCCATTGTGTGGGGCTCGACCGGGTTTGTTCACTTCTGAGCGCTCACACGGCCACACCTTGAAAGTATTTTATCTAATCTCGCATGCTGCTCAGTGTTCCACCTACCCTAATGCTATCTCTGTAGTTTAGATATGGCCCTGCATGGCAGAAAGTAAGCTAAAATTGTTTTGTTTCGACCTGTTTAGGTTTCTGTTTATGGCAGGAAATTTGCATGTGTCCTCTTTGCCACATGTGACATCTTTTGACGTCTCATGGGGGCGAAAAGCAAAAACGCCTGTGTGTACGAGATTTCGGCACACGTTAAAGATCCCCAGGTGGTCAAAATTAACCCGGAGCCCTCCACTGCGGCGCGCCTCATTGCCTTCGTTGCGTCGGCGCGTTAAACCCTACAATTAATCGACGACATCTTTTGACGGGGTGGCTCAAGTGGCGGTTCCTAATGCCACACACCCTGTGCTGAACCATGCTTTAGCGAGTGGCTGTACTCTAAAGATGTGTGAGAATAATTTTTCTTACTTTAGTGCATGTTGTGCCAGAGCACTGTGCATGTGAGCAGCATGTTTCAGTCACTAAAATGCGGCTTGTAAAACATGTTATTGGAGTTGCAACCATCTGTTCAGTTTTTAAATGAGAATTTAGAATGTGGCCACAAACAAGCAACTTTTTTTTTCTTTTCAAAATGTTCTCTCTTAAGAGGTTAGTGTAGTCTTGCAGCTCTCTGCACAAAAGATGGCAGTAATTGTCACTAGATTTTGGCAGTAGCTGTGGCATTTGGAGAGGACAGGTGCTTGAGTATACTAGAACTGTAAAAAAGAAATGAAAAAAAAAGCATAATTTGCGTCTACTTCATCTGATTGGATTGAGTCGTATTTTTATATTATGTGCATGCGCTCATGGAGCCTGGCTATAAGCATCTTGGTGAAACGTGACAGCCCTTTCATGCTACGTCAAATCAAGTTGCATGCCATAAGTCACCGCTGACTTCCCTGTCTCTGTCTACTCATCTATTTTTTTATGGTGATACGATGAAAAACAGCAAGCGGCAGAACGAAGAAAGGAACCACAAACCACAGGCGCTGACGAACAACTGAGCGCTTTATCGCAGCAGAAAACATATATAGAGAAAGATGGAAAAACAAAAAAGAATGATAAAGAACAATTCTTTTTGTTGTTTTTTTGTTTTTCTACCTTTTTCTATATCAGTTTTCTGCTGCAATAAAGCGCTCAGTTGTTCGTCAGCGCCTGTGGTTTGTGGTTCCTTTCTTCGTCCTGTCGTTCGCACTGTCTTTTTTTTTTTTTTTTCGTATTACAGTGTACCAACTGGCCTGTCTGCAAACCCTTTTGTTGTTATGGGGTTCGATTTTGAACACTAGATAAAGCATTCTTCAGTGAGGATTAATTGATCCTAATGCAGCAGCCTAGTTCGTGGTTTTATCTCAGCTTATGTCATTTTTTGCAGCTGTTCTGTTCAGTGCCTTAGTAAAAATTGAGTGCGCCTTCCTTTTTCCATCTTTCTCTCTCTCTCTCTCTCTCTCTCTCTCTCTCTCTCTCTCTCTCTCTCTCTCTCTCTCTATCTCTCCTCTCCTCTCTCTCTCTCTCTCTCTCTCTCCTCTCTCTCTCTCTCTCTTGCATTGATTAGCACTGTCCTTTGTTTTTCTTTTTTTGTTCCATCCCAAGAACTACAACAAATAAATGAAATGCAATTTTGTTCTGACTGACAGCCTTATTGGTGGGTTTTTCTCCTCATTCAAAGCTTTGGCAGTTTTTGTTTGTGGAACCTTGATAGAAGTTGCTGAACAAAAGCCACAAGGTTTTGAGCTGGTTAAACACTAGTTTGTTCAAAAATGTTTGTCCTGGGAAGTGCTCCTTTCGGCTGCACACAGAGCCAAAGGGGTGGATGTTTCACACTTGCGGCATAGCCAAATTATAGCCCAAAATGGGTTTTACGTGACATCCTTGCTTTGCATGTGAATGTGTGCTCGCAACTGGTGCTAAACTGCGAGTCACAATCTTTACCATAGCTTCCTTCACAATCCCCACATCAAAGGGTTTTCTTTAAAAGGATGGTAAGTTCAGCGAGTTGGTATAAATTCATTCTTGGTTCAAGAGTGCAACTTAGACGAGGACAAACGGAGAATACGGACACGGGCACCAACTCCCAAGTGACCCTTCTTTCTTATGTACAGTCCAACCCACTTACAGCAATACCTGTTATGACAATATATTGGATATAACAATGAACAGTTGTGGCACCAGTCACTTTTCTATACGTTATATGGTAAAATAAACCGCTTATAACAATGGTCATTTTCCTCATTATTGGTTATAACAATTGCGCCTGGCAGTACGAGTCTACGTAAGGTATATTAATTGCAGATCTGTGAGAGATCTTGGATGCATGGTGTGGGCATTTTCTATCTTGCGGCATTTTCTATCTTTCTAACACTGAGAAAAAGTTGGTGTCTTTTATGCAGCCATGCTATCCCTGAATGAAGGAAACTCCCGACTGCCCCTATTATCTCCTGCTGTCAGCTGGCCCAAAAATAAGAGAGGCAGGAAGTACCTCTTCAACACTGTCTGTATTAAAATAAAGCTACAGCAGGGTAAAGGGGATCCTCTAGGCCAGCTTTTGATTACCGATGTTAAAAAAAAGGCAGAAAACAATGCCACTTTAGTAGCATGCAATCTGCCAATCGTTAAGAAAGAAAGAAACAGCCAAGGGTTTGATGCGGAGACTTTCCTGGGGCCCTGTGGAGTCGGTTGGCACATGCATGGCTAAGCCTTGGTGGTCGGACGTGCGATTACATTTCTGTTTTGTAAATACTGGGTGAAAACCCCTTAACGCTTACAGAAGTAACTTTTCCTGCCCAACCTTCTTATAACAATTACTGGTTGTAACAACGGCTTTTTTGTGGCACATCAATATTATTGTAAGCGAGCTAGACTTATGTTCTTACTTCAAAATAAAAGTCAGTTGAGAATCAGCTCTCGTGTCTTCTTCTTCGTTTCGCCATTGAACAAAAAATGAAAGAGCTTACAATTTAACTCTTGACTTTTCAAACGTGGGGTGACTCACGTGGTTGTGCAGATTTGCTGAAGAGTAGAACTTGTTTTCGCGGTGCAGTTTCAGTCTGCAGTCCTCTCATACATGCTGCTATTTCCTTATTGTGTTTTATTATCAGTGAGGCCCACTTGATTGAGGCCTTGTAATAGCAAGCTTCGAGCGTTTACCTTTTTGTGTACAGCAATGCAGTATAGCGATGCTTATCACAAACATTGCGCTGTAGTAATCTGTACCCCTCCCAATCCCCTTGCATTGTTTTTCCCAGAGCTCATCAGTCAAGAGTAGCGCGGACAGCATGGATCGAGATAGCAGTCACCGGGACGATGAACTGGAGCGAATCTACAGCCGCAGTCAGACCAGCCTGTCTTCCATTGGCGTGAGCGTGAGTGCCGGCTTCTGTTCTTTCTGATTTGACATTAGGATGGTGCTTCAGATCCTTCACTCGCAATCTGGCGTCATGATTCTGTATGACTGTTCCTACCAAAAGCAAACATGCGAGTTTTTGTGGTGATGATTTCAGCTGCTATGAGCCTTTGCGAACTGTCACGTTACCCACCGCAGTGGCTAAGGCTGCTACACTGCTTATCTCAAGGACACGTGTTCGATCCCGCCTCAGTGGCTGCTTTTCAAATGGAGGCAAGCAGCAGAAACGCCTGTGTGTTGAGATTTATGCACACGTTAAAGATCCCTAGGTCGTCAAAGTTAATCCGGAGCCCTCTACTATGGCCTACCTGATAGCCTAGGTGTAGCTTCGGTGCGATAAATCCTCAAAATCAAAAAGTTCTTACTGACTTTACATGGAAATAGGATTTTGAATCATTCAGTTGCAACCTGGTGTCGTGATAGTATACAATGTGCCCAACAAAAACAAACATAACTTATGTGAACTTTTTCAGTGGTCTTTTCAGCGGATATGCAGCTTTGCAAACTGTCACATTGTTTCCACGTGTAGAGCTTGGTAATGAAGGCTATTGTTCCCATGATCAGCTTCTGTCGTGACAGGAAGATTAAGGCACTGAAAGAAAGTTCAACACTTATCTGTGACAAGTTATGGGACAAAAAGTCTGTGACTTTTTATGACAAGTTTCAGCAGAGTACAGTGTCGGCAGGGTGCAAATGTTTTGACAAGAATAGCTGTAAGGAATGTACGGCGGCCATGTTTCACGTTAATTTTATGAGAAACATTGGCAGCATGATGAGAAGGCTTTGAACTAGAAAAATGGGCAGTGTGTCGGTTTGCCACGACTGCCTGGCATCATCACCCTTTAGAACTTAGAGCTTGAAAATGTGCAGCAGCGATGCTGCACCTATAAAAGCTGTAATGTAAGATTTTTGAATGATTTTCTGTGACAAATCTGTATAAAATAATGGACAAATTGGAGTGACCAGTTAAGTTTATTACGTCTGTGTAGCAGCTTTTGGTTGCTTATTGTTCTAGACGTTAACCTTATTTTATTATTTTTGTCTGAAATATGGGAGAGCAGATAACTATAATGCAGCAGTCATGTCCAGTAAAGTTTGAATTTCGGACTTCTAATTCCCATGTTTTTTACAATTTTTGTGACCAAGCTTTCTGGGTAGAAGTAGAAACATTGACCAAACAATTGCACAGGCATAATGCAATTATGCAGTGTTGACTTTGCCTTGCAGCATCTTATTCTTCTGACATAAATTATCATTATGATTATCATTAATTATCATAACAGGATTCACTGTAATACGTTTCCTCACTGGCAACTGCTTTTCTTGCCTCCACCATAGCGCAAATGTGCTTGCCGTAGTGAGCGCATTTGAAGGCAAACCTAACAAACTGCCAAATGAGATTGATAGAATTCAGTGTTTCAGACATACCATCGCTAAGAACAAAACAAAAGTGACCCAGAAGGGAGTTTAGTTTTTGTTTTGTTTTGTGGGAAAAACAAGCTGCAAAAGTCTTTTTGCATCCTGAATAAATAAAGAAATAAATAGGGTATCCTGAATAAATAAATAAACCTCTTATGAAACATATGATATTGATAGAATTCAGTGTTTCAGAAATAGCAACACTAAAAACAAACCAAAACGAAACTCCCTTGTGGGTCATTTTTGTTTTGCTTGGACTTATGCTTATGGTTCATACATAGCCCAGTTACTGAGTGGTGGTTCGTCTGCGAAGTAGATTTTTCGAACAATTTTTATTGTGTTGAAGATCGCTGAGGGGAACCTTATGGTGTGTTCCTGGTTTATTTGCCTGTTGATTGGTTGTCATGAGAAAGGGAGGGCAAGGGAAGTGAGGTTGGTATCCCACCTTTTCATTGACATGGTAGGTTGATTCACGCAGTTAAAAAGAAATGGCTTTGTGGTGCTTTCAGGCCAGTCCAATGTTAGTCACTTCGAGTTAAATAGTCGGGATTCATCTGCAAAGTTAAGTAGCTTTTTATAACACTTCAAATTGCATTGAAGATTGCTGCAGCCAGTCCTAAAATGTATTCCTGGTACGTCTGTTTGTTGAAACCTTGAAAGTTCAGCTTGAGGAGTTATGCAGCGCAAAATGGAACAGGAAAGCAAGTGAACAGCTAATTGAGATTACCATGACAGGCAGGATGATGGAGTTATATTCCAGGTACACTGAATTTCAGCAGTCACACGAGAATTTAAATGCCCGTGTTTGATGAATGATATTCCGGTGATGAGATTTGTGATTTAAGCTCGAATCTCTCGCGCATTAATAGTGGTTAGAAAAAGTGGGCCTAGCGGGGCAGTATTTCTACTCTTTTAGGTGCTGCAACAGTGATTTGGCCAGTGTGAAGGACCTATTTTGGACTTCATTTAGGCTTCCGCCTCTGTGTCTGTAGTCGGGGTGAAGAGCGTGTCTGGATCAGGCTTTCACTGCGTTCTCCCTCAGCAGGCCCGAAGCGAGAGCATGACGAGCGTGTACAGTGCGGCGGGCGGCGGGCGGTACGGCACGGTCGCGGTCACCGGCGAGGCCCTCTTCTCCATCCTCTACAACTACAAGTCGGGTCTGCTCGAGGTGCATATCCGCGAGTGCCGGAACCTGGCGGCGGTCGACACCAAGCGCAACCGCTCCGACCCGTGAGTAGTTGCCTCCTCCTTCCACTCTCTTCAACTGTGTGACTGACAGCCCCCTTCCTTTTTTCTTATTTTGGTGGTTGTTGTGCTATTGCTTTCAGGTTGTTGTCTTTGTGCAAGTAGGTACAGTGGACGCATGGTATGTTAAAGGGGCCCCGAAACACGTTTTGGCAAAATTTTGCAATGCTTTGGTGGCGTGGTGAATTGACCCAGAAATCTTACTACAGGAGTTCCATTCAAAACATTCATTATTACCGGTGTTAGAAAAGAGAGAAAAACTGCCAGATGTTATGGCTGTGCCAACCACAGAACATCACAAAGCAGCGTGTATTTGTGCTTATAAAACGTAGCCCAATGCCCCACAACGAGTATGTGGTACTTCGTACGTATGTAACGTTTTTATCAGCTTGAGAGTATGCATACAGGATTCAGAGCATGGGCCCAGATTTTTCAAGGCTTCACAAATCAGGCTTCAAGAAATGGGCTTCACAAAAAAGGCTCCACAGGCTTCTCGTGAAACCAAAAGAAGCAGGTTAGCAGTGTTTTTGCACTAAAAGCCGCGTCTGCTGTCCTCTGCGCTTCTTCACCGTGCTCACTGCATCGACCCAGTCACTTCCCAAGCGCAGAAGGCAAGTGAAAGGCTCACCAATGCAACTGTGTTGTATTTCAGTAATGTATTTTAATGACGTTACAGTAATGTAATGTCATGGTCAGTCAGCTGTCAGAATGTCTGTCAGAATGACAGACAAATAATGTTTCTCGTAGGGCACACTGTGTTGTGTTAGCCTTAGAGAATGAATACAAAGCTTCATGCAAGGTGGTGATTGCACGGATGGGTAGTGATGGGATTCCTGTGCCAATTGGGCATACCTGTGCTAAGTGGGAAATCCCTGCTACATTCTGCGTCAAACCTGTGCCAAATCCTCATTTTTGTGATTTTCACTGAAGAGACTGACAGGCCAAGCTTGTGGTGCTCTCAAATATGCAAAGTTTCTATATGTGGAGTTACACTCACCGCTCAAAAAAGTCACACTGTGCTGCATCGAAGGCGATAGGATGAGGGACCACAAGCCAGTGACAATGGTAGGAGAAATATGAAAGTAATTGAACAAACTGGGGGTGTTCTGTTAACTAGTTGGCTACATTTTTCTGACCGAAAATAAGAACTGCATTCGTTATTTGAGGGACAATAAAATGCACACGCTTACTCATCACTTTTTTTTGCGTGAAAACACGTCAGCAGGAACTACGTCATCTTTACAATTTTTCGACTGAAAGTACCAGGAAGCCGTTGTACCTATAAACAAGTACAATCATCTCAAAATCGAATATTGGAATACTACTGAGTTAATGAACGCAGTAAAACATGCCAAGGTTATCGTTCTATCATAGAGGCCGTACATGCTGTAATATGCTTTAGAAAATTCATATTACAAATAATTTTACAGCGGTTATCCCGTGTCCCATCCAGCCATTGAACGTCACAATAGTAGCTTTAGAGTAAAAGCTGTGTTACTTTGGGTACAAACCTAGAAAACAGCTCGTTCCTTGTAGTACCAATGTGACCTTCAGGTTCAGCCTAGGTCAAGCCAGCGCCTCATGCGTTTGCGAAGTGAGCGTCTACTCGCTCCTTTGTTCCAGAGGGGAAAGGTTCGGAGAAAGGGATGGGGTGAAAGAGTGAGGGTGCAAGCCATCAGACAATGATATAAGAAGGAGCTGGCTGCATCCAAGTACCGCATTTTCGCGTGTATAACTCACCCCTGCATATAATCCGCACCCCCACTTTCACCCTGCCGGGAAAGAAAAAAAAAATCCTCGCGTATTACTCGAACATTTGATACAAGAAAGGTGCACCAAAGCTGCTGCTCAAGCAACACATCACCTACTATGTAGACAGAAGAAGCTTATATTTAGCAAGTAGGATACACCGACTGCAAGGCGAAAGTCACAATTCACTCAGTGTCACTGCTCTCGCTAGAGCTATCACTTGAGCCACCATCCTCACTGTTGTACACAAGGTAATCTTCAGTTCTATCCATGTTGTTTGTGTTTTTTTTTTTCTTGTTTTCGTCCTTGTTTTTTCATCCATGTCCGTGTTTTTTTTTTTTTTTTTTTTGCGCAATCGCTGCCATGGAAGGCTTACTCAGTGTTACTGCATAGGAGCTTCACGGCACAACACGCATTGCCGTGAAGCTGCACTAAAGGGAAAACCCTGCGTATTATCTGCACCCCTACTTTGCCACTGAAATTTTTGCATTTTTGGTGCGGGTTGTACGCGCGAAAATACGGTACACTGCACATTCACATGTGTACAGCACCAACTGCGCCGAGCAGCGTGTTTTTTTTGTCTTGTTCTGCAATTGTATGCACGTTCACTGAGCTCTGTTAGCATAAAAACTGAGCTTTCACTTGACAAACTTCGTTTAGCCGCATTCAACCATGGCAAATTTTTTTTTTAAACTGTGATTTCTGAGTAACTACAGTAGTGGATAAAATGAAACTCAGCCCATTCAGGGTTGTCAGAATGCTACAATGTAGCTTGATTTGCTTTAAGACACACAAATCAAACCGTGGGTTAGAGCCATTCTCCAAGATTATAATATTGCTGTGGGACTATATCATCCAATTTTCGTATCAGCCGTGATAGTATTGTCGGATTCCACTGAATGCCAAGGGTTGTACTGCTGGAATTGTGTTCAGTAAGAGCCCGAGTGATCGCAATTATATGGTGGCTAAGAGGCACTGCTGCTGGATTTGAAAGTGCTGGTTTGACTTTAATTGTACAAGCAGTCAGTTTTTGGATAGAAGCATATCCAATGAAAAAGTGCATAAAGGAAGCCTAGGCCCGCACATTTGAAGAACTATTGAGGTATATAGACTGTAGGGCAGTATCTACAGCATCTATCTACAAGAGTTTGAATAAACCATGGAGGATGCATGCAACTTCATTTCATTAAAAAAAAACTTGCATCCGAAGGGTGAGCATGCCAAGCGTTCGGATTTAGTTAGGCCAGATAATCAGAAAAATGGAAGTGTGTGCAGCCACTTCCCGTGTAATGTAAAATGCACAACCAAGTGTGATATGTAATTGGCTGGAGCTAGTAAAAGCAGACAAAAATTACACCATCTTCCCGTGGGGAACCATGAGGAGGATGCGAAGCATCATGGGGATTCCGTGTAGGTTCCATTGTGTTGCCGTTATGTTGTTTCATTTATCGGAGCACGAATGGGAATGTTGTGTGAACCCCCATGTAGAGACAGAGAAATATAGAGAAATGTAGAGACAGCGAAGAGACCGACACCCGCATTACCTGATCGAACACCTCCTGGCTCTCGTCTTTCTTTATTGCGTGCTCACGCTCCTTCCCTGCTGCCCTCCCTCTTCGTCCTCTTCTCTGGTTGAGCTGCAAGGCGCGTGGCGCTTCCCGCCACAGCTTTCCCGTCGGAAATTCCACATCCTCCTCTAAAGTTTTTAGTTCGTCGTTTCCGTTGACGTTCAGCTTCGCGTGCCTTCATTGTATCAGCAGCTTCTTGACGTAGTTTGAATGAGTGAAGGACATAAGGCGCGTTCGTAGCACATGCTCCCGTCTCGGTTTGTAGTGCAGTGGGAAGAGCGCCACGTACCTCCCGTAGCGGCCAGAGAGTCGTGGGATCAAAACCAGGCGCTGCCTAACTATTTCTTTTATAGTGGACTGCGCTGACGTCAGGCCAAACGCTGACAGGGCTGAAGAGACGCGCATGCGCAGTAGAGTGCGGACGGCGGACAACGAGGGAGGGAGGGACACAGCTCCGAGCATGAGATGCTTCGCATCTAAAATGGATGGTTGTGGGCGAAAGAAATGAAGTGGTTGGAGTTGGAAGTGTTATTTTCTAGCTATGAAGTCATTAAAAAAGTGGCTACGCTTCATACATTCATGGGAAACTGACAAGATTTCAGTGAGGAACTGGAGCTGCAGTGCAATCTTTGAATGATTCATGCAGCAAAGCATTAATTTCTCAGTGATACCCGAAAAATTTCATCCGTCATGTTGAAAGCTCCCAAACTGTAGACAGGTCTGCTCTCCTGAGTGGCGGGACTTTCAGTTTGGCCCATAGTGTCGAATTCTAGTTGATAGACCTTCTCTGAAAGAACTTGTTGATGATCTATCGACAACAGCCTTGAACTTCAGGCTGCTGCGTAGTGGCCGCCTGATCGCAGCTGTTGCCATGATCAATGCACATTAGGGTGAAGGAAACGGAATTTAGAGTCTGCTTTTGTGTTCGCAAGTTACTCAGCATTGGCAGCATCTATTTTCCACGAAACTTGTGTGGCCTTCAAAAGGCATTTCTGTAAGCTTTGGTTTTTTGGCATGCCTCCTCAGATTGTGAGGGTGCTATAGTGTGGGATGCGTTTTTGTTCACCTTGTAGTTGCGTCTGTCGTGTCTTACCTCTCGTGCACCTGCTTGTCTACCCAGGTATGTGAAGGTGTACCTGCTGCCAGACAAAACCAAGAGCGGCAAGCGCAAGACCAAAGTGAAGAAGCACACCCTCAACCCCGTCTTCGAGGAAGTGCTCAAGGTATGTGCATGTTGTGAATAAGCTCTATCTCTAAGCCCGGATGTAAGGTTGGTAAAAATCGAATTAGGTCCACACCTGATCGATTCTGGCCCATTTAGCCACCAAAATGCAGACAGATGAAGGAGCAATGAAAGTCGATTCGGGGGAGGATGGAGGATGCAAAAATTCATCCTGGCATCATTTTACGTGGAGTCAAAATTCAAATTCGGGCTTCAGTTTTTGAATTGGATGCTCGGCTGATTGATTCTTTCACCGGAGGGAAGTAGGATGAGAAATTCAACTTGGGATGGCACCAGCATATTGAAAGAAAATGTGTGGCACAGGGCAGCACCCCTTCCCATTTCCCTTCCTGCCTTTCTTGGTGCGTAATTGTTGTTCTGCAGTGCACGCTGAAAAATGCACAGTCGAAACCCGCAATAACGAAACTGCCAGGGAAAGCCAAAAATTCGGTTTTGTGGGGGTTTCATTGTCATGAGAATGAAACACACAACATGAAATTTCCTGCAAGACGAATATTTATCTCCAAAGTTGGTTATATCACTTACCTTGCAGCAACTTTTCAGCCCAGCTCTCATACTACAAAAAGTGCTTCATTGCTAGTCATCGCGTGCGCCTAAGAATGACCACATCGTGTCAGATGCATCCAAAACATCCCGCGGGTTTATTTTCTCTGCGCGGTTTTCTCCTTAGTCCATGGCACTGGGCATGCCCGGTCTTGCAAGAAAAGTCCAGCTTCTTCTGTTCATGAATTTTGCCAGACAGTGGAGCCTCGTTGTTCCGAGCTGTACACAAAACCAAGGGAGCACCGCTTTCTCTGGAAAGGCCACAGCCGTCACTGTTTTGTTTCGTGCACGTGCGCCATCAAATAGTGGCGGCCTTGCTTTTCAAAATGGTAGAGTGAGCTGCACGCGGTTCCACACTTGTCGATGCTATCAGAGTCCATCAATGCTTTTCTGGTCATGACACTCCCGCTCATGTTTCGTTTGGGGACAAAGGCTACCACCAGGGGCACCGCCGCCGATTGGAGGCCAACCAGCAGCCATGCAGTGCGGCCCCCTGTGGGCCGCGCTGCAGAAACAGAACATGCACTCGCTTTTCGCGGCACGTTTTCTATAGAAACACAGTATTGGTAGTTATGCCTTCAAAGTTGCTACAAAACGAAGTTTGGAGGAAGGTCTTATAACAGCAGCCGTACGGGGAATCCGGCTAAGGCGGAACGTCCACTCAAAACGATTGACGAATGTCCAAATTTCTGCTTTTCTGATGGAGGCAAAAAGCAAAAATGCCTGTGTGTTCGAGATTTTTTTTTTTTCAACGTTTATTGAAATGTAGAAAAAACACCCGGGGGTCTCTTGCTAGTGCATCAGACCCCCTTAGGGGTAGCGATAAGTAAGGTTCACGACGGGTATGGGTGTACGGGTACGGGTATAGCAAGGGAAAAATAGTGGGTCGGGATATGAAATGCAGGAGAGTGCCCCACACTGCCTTCGCTAAATTAGGTGGGTAGGAGGGAACGCATGAGGTCATTTAAAGGGACACTGAAGTGATATGTAACATTGCTGGGATTACTAGCGCAAATTGTAGTCCGGAGTCCCCAGGCCATGTTTCGACCACTCTAGGCGCGTTTACGCGATTTTATTTAGTAGAAAAACTAATTCGAAATGCTGTCCTCCTCTCTTTAAACGCCTCGCCCATTTTCCGTGGCGTTTTTCGTGTGACGTCAGGAGGGGATGAGCTGGCAATTGGCTGCGCCACGGCTGCGCTACTGCACGGCTCCCGGCCGACAGAGTCAGTCGGCCCAGCGTTTTCGTCCGCCGGCCGCCGGCAGGTCGTCGCAATCAAGGAGGTTAAAAAAAATTGCTTGGTCGCAATTCGTTCGCTTAGTTGAAACGAAGCCAGGACACGTTTGTGAATGGAAGAATGTGCCTTTCTTTACTTGGTTTGTTTGTACACTGTATCTAGCTCCAAGTCAAGTTCGCTTCACACAAGTGCTGCACAAGCGCACATGCGACGCTTCGCTGACTGGTACGCCAGTAGGAAAATATAAGGCCTCTTGAAGGCGGGAGAAGAGTCAGCGAAGTCAATATAGGTACTAAGGAAATAAAATCAACTGATATTTTTACCGTACAGCGTAAAACTAGGGCGCGGGAAGCACTTTTTTGCGCTGGGCGAACAAGCACAGCGGTCAGCAGCACGACCAGCACGACTACGCATCTGCGAACGCTTTTCCGTCTACGAAATGCAATTGCTAGACGTGAGCTACTGTGGAAACTCGGGCGACGCTTACTGCACGATCGCAGTACAACAAATAGTCACCTAAGCTGCTTGAAATGCCAAAACTAAATAAAAGTGTAAACCGGTTGTACAATATATACCCTATATTAGCAAGGCCTCCGCGTCCCGCTCCGTGGCTCAGTAGTCTGGGGCGCTGGGTATGTCACCGCGAATGTTTTGCAAGTCACGAGTTCTAATCCCCGCGGGAACGTGTTTTTTTTTTTTTTTGTAAGTTAACTTTTTTGTTTTCCGCCGATGTTTTCTATATTGAGTTCACCTTTTTTTGGGCCGCAACGTTCATGGCTACACGAACTAGTTCACAAAACGCGCGCAGGCTGGCACATGCATGGCGCGCTAGCGAGTTCTCGTTGGCGTGCTGTTGCCATAAGCACCGACTGCTTGCAGGCAGTGGGCACAGGCCAGAATGAACAGACCCTTGGCCTGGTGCGAACACGCTTTTTACGATACAGGCATGAGGGAGGCAAGCTCCAATTATGGGGGAAAAAGCGCATGACATTTGGGCGTCTACGGGTACGCGGAGGGCGTTCATGCACTGCGTAGGTTTCGGCTAGTGAATGCTACGATTCCAAGCCGTCCTAGGAGGCTTATCTTTACGCATTTTTACAGCTGACAACATGGCAGAAGCGCGGTACGATGATTACTGAGTCATTGAGAATGCCCATCCAACA
Source organism: Haemaphysalis longicornis (assembly GCA_013339765.2). Lineage (NCBI taxonomy): Eukaryota > Metazoa > Arthropoda > Arachnida > Ixodida > Ixodidae > Haemaphysalis > Haemaphysalis longicornis. Next base: position 107,960,984 of record CM023456.1, read on the forward strand.
ACGCCACCGGCTCTGTTTTACAGAACCGAAACCGAAACCGAAACTTGTTTGGTTGCTCACCTTGGGCATCGTCCAATCACGGTGCCCACTCCTCCTAACGTCACAGCTTTAGTTGGTGCGGCCGCCGCAAACCGCGCATGGTAGTTTTTCTTCTTTCGCGCTTTGTAAAAATAATTACCGATTTGTCAATCGTAAAAACGATGAAAAGTGTGCTAATTTGAGCCAGTCTACACAGTGCAAGCAAAAACGGGAGCTTGACAAATTCACTTCAGTGTCCCTTTAAGGAATTTGGTCGTAAGTTAGGGGAAGGGTGTCTAGGAGAATCTGTTGTTCAGTTTGAAATTGAGGGCATGTCCAAATAATGTGTTCAGTGGTGTCCGGAATTTCACAGGGGATACACATGCCTTGATTAGGTGACGAATGAAAAAACTGTTGTCGTTTTGCAGGGGAAAGGTTGGTAAGTGTCATTAGCTGTCTGAGGCGGACTTGTTGAGAGCGAGAATAGAACTTGGGAATGGGAGTGTGGTTGACCAGGGAGGCGAGAAAGTCTTTCCGTTGTTGTTTGATGGCGGTCTGGTGCTCTTCAGGGTCATAATCGCAGTCCGAAGGCATCCAGCTGGCTTGGGGCACGGTTGTGAACGATGCACGTGCCGCCAAATGGGCCGCCTCATTTCCGGGGATTCCGGCATAGCTGGGCACCCACGTGATGGTGACGTCGAGGTTCTGTTGATGAAGGATGCTCTTGAGTTCTTGGATCTTCTTACTCGTAGGCTGTATGATAGTTGATGGCGACATTCCAGGAAAGCTTCCCGACTGTTGGCGCATGTTAATTCGAGAACCAGGCCAAGGGTCAGGTGATTCGGGACTGTGCCCACCGTCCACAAGCAGTTGGTGCTTATGGCAACAGCACGCCAGCGAGAACTTGCTAAAGTGTCAGTGTCAGTCTGCACGCGTTCTGCGGACTCGCTTGTGTAGCGATGAACATTACAGGGCAAAAATAGTGAATTTAGTATAGAAAACATCGGCCAAAAGCAAAGAAATCAACTTCAAAAAAAGAAGAAAAAAAGAAGCATGAACTCTCGGGGATTTGAACTTGCAACTTGCGAAACAAGAGACCTACCCCTCCAGACCACTCAGCCACAAGCCAGCGCTGCCAGTGTTGGAAATATAAAGTGTATAATGTATACCCAGTTTATATTTTTTTTTTAAATTTTAGCCTTTCCAGCAGCTTAGATGACTAGTTCTTGTATAGCACTCATGCAGTAAGTGTCCCCCAAATTCCTGCAATATCTCATGTCTAGCAACTGCATTTCTTAGATGGAAAAGCATTCGCAGATATGTGGTCATGCTGCTGACTGCTGTGCTTGTTCACCCAGCACAAAAAAGCTGCTTCCTGCTCCCTGGTTTTACGCTGTTCGGTAAATGTTTCGGTTGAGTTTGTATCCTTAGTACTTGTACTAACTTCGCTGACTCGTCTCCCGCCTTTCATTGGCCTTAGATATTTCTACTAGTGTACCAGTCAGTGAAGCATGGCGTGTGTGCTTGTGTGGAGCTACTTGGACTTAGAGCTTGGTACAGTCTACAAACTAACAAACTGAAAGCACATTCCTTCAGGCAGAAATTGTGTCATGGCTTAGTTTCGACTGAGCGAACGAATTGCAACGACGGCGGCCGGCTGACTAAACGCTAAGCCGGGTCGGCAGGCCGGGCAGTAACGCAGTCAAGCCAAGCCAATCCAACTTTTTTTGATGTTATGCAAAACATCATAGAAATCGGCAAGGAGGATGCAGAGAGGAAAGCAGCATTTCTTAATTGATTTTTCGGGGAATAAAGTTGTGTAAACGCAGCAAGAGTGGTCCAAACATGGCCTACAGACTCCAGACTACAATTTTCGCTAGTAGTCTTGCAATGTTTACAAATCAGTTCAGTGTCCCTTTAAGTCCATGTATACATGGCTATGCATACATGTACATGCATGCACGCACACACACTTGTAACAAAGCATTCACTGTGCCAACAAAGAGCACCTTTTCCGGTGAGCCCATGTTTGTGTAGCAGTGAACAAAAAACGACTCGCATTGCATTGCAGTGTGATTGCAGACACTGTGAGCTGCATTGTCGCAGCATGTGGCTGCCATACTATCGCTGGAACCATGGGAGTGCTATGAAGAAAGGCATGTCAGAAGTGCGTGAATGTGCGGGAAAGACAAGAAAAGTGAGACTGATGTGCATGGATTTGGGTTGGGCACCTTTGGAGTCCAGGAATTGAGCTATGGGTGGGGGAGCGAGCTGGGATTGTGACTGGCCGAGTACAGTGGAACCTCTTAATAGCGAATATCAGTGTTTGCTATATCAGTGTTTGACAGATAAGGATTGCCTTGTTTATAGTGGGTTCGAAGCCGAGAACAATGTGTTTTTTTATTTAGGATTATTGCGCGAGCTAAATTGCCAATTTGTTTTAGCCGATTTTTACCTCTACTGCTACAATGGATATCGGATATAATGAACTAATTTACTGCCCCGACACTACTTCGTTACATCGAGGTTCGACTGTATTTTATCATTCTAGCCCCATGGTTGGCTGAAAATGTCGCGCCAGTACAACTACAACTTAAAACGTAATATTGACGTCATTGTTTTGCATGAAATGGTTTGCTTTCTTGCCTGAGAACTTGTAATACCCCAGCTACACTAGGGTCCGAATGTCATTTGAACCAAATGTCACTTGTCTCAAATGGGGTGCTTCGAATGCCATTCAGAATCCGCCGTTCTACACTACAATTTCAATGGCATTTGACAGCTTTAGCATTCGCTCGCCGTGCTGCATGGAGCTGCTGCTGTAGAGTTCTGTTTTTACACAATAATGCAGCAGTCAAATTTAGCTGCAGTCTTTCGTATTAACTCTTTCGCTACCGCGCCTATCAAAATCGATCAATTTGATCGATACTTTTGGGAGTGCCTTTTCATAGCGTTCCAGGCGTTTCTCGAACAAGTAAAGCTGTTCGGAGTTAGATCAGAAAATGGCCTTTCAAAATCAGTTTTGTTTTCATTTTTGCAACGGAAACGTGATTTTTGACACGCTTTTGAATCACCTGGGTGTGGAAAAGGGGCGTGGTCATCGCGCGTCAAGGCTACCAACTAAGAATGCGTGCAACTCGTAATTACTCTGCACCAGCGCTTGTTCTTTGCTATCAGGGCGTGAATGGGGAACTAGCTAACGATTTTCAATCGTCAGGTTCACGCTCTGACAGTAATAATCCCAGAAATCGGCTGAAAATGTCAAGCAGTGCCTGGTTGCAAAGCTACTTTATGATTTTAGGCAGTTTTATTGCCTTTGCGCAAGTTGTTCTAAGTACTGTGGTAGTTCTACTTACCCCAGGACCATTCGCAAACAGTTTACAACAGTTTCGGTTTCGTTTCTGCATCGCGAAATTCATATTTAGCGCTACTACGCAGTTACCCAACTTCAAGGCTAACTGCCATGGCGCCTGAAGCGTCCGCGACTGATCCTCGAACAAAGCACGCCGCTCCTCATTTCCCCCCACCCTAACCCGATTTCTGCGATAAGAACTTCAGATGCAAGTCAAAAGGTCACACCCAGTCGCCAGATATCTGTTCCGCCGAGGCCAGCGCTTCAAACCGGCCTTACACTGCCAGCTGTTCGCCTTCCAGTTTCGTTTTCATGCGAGGGTATATCCGGGTGTCGAATGTTGCTGCTTAGTTGAACTGTCTATTCGGACGGATTCTCTGATAAGTTTTTGTACTGTTTCATTTGAAAAATGTTAGGTGGCGCTGCAACAGAGGAGGCTCGTTGTGCTGATCTTTTTCAGCGCGCGACTGCTACTCGGCCAAAGATCGCAGGGGACGATTCTAGCTCATCGTACCTCATTTTTGCGAGCAAGGCTACAATTGCGAGTAAGAAGATGATAATAAAGCTCAGCTTTGTGTTTTGAGAGATAACTGACCGTGAACGACAACAAACATCAGCCACGGCATTCCGTTTTCAACTTCATGCATGTTTTTTTCCGCATCGCGTGCTTGTCCCAAATATTGTGCTCGTTGTAAATGCAAAGTCAGCCATTGACAAGATGTTTTTACGTTATGTGGGGGCAAATTGGTGCCTCTGATAACGTCAAACCGCCAGATTTATTCCAGGGAACCACCCGAAATTGCACATTTTGAATTAGAGGTTGGGCTTCACCGCATGACACGAGCACCGTGCGTGCTAACATTTTTTTTTTATATCTGAAAAACTGTTCCGCGCAAGTCGACATTTTTTTTAGGGTGTGTTTTTGAAATGTTTCCCTACAAAATGTATATTCTAATTTTTTTCTACTACCGGTGGTTTGATATACACAACTCCTTTTTTATCATTTTTTTCGACAACTTGACAAAAATTTTGATTTTGATATTTTTTTTCACAACTATGATATATGAAAACCTTTAAAAAACTGGTGTTATTGGAAAGGCCGTTAAATAATCTGCATTTTGTGCTCCAGCAATTTGTGCCTAAATAATTTTTTAGCGGGAAAAAAAAATGTTTTCTTGGACCCCCCAAAATTGGTCAATTTTCTGCGGTAGCGAAAGAGTTAAAATGATATGAAATTACAAATAATGTAAACTTTGACACGGTTTTTGCTTAATTCTGAATCCCAATCGAGGTTTTTTGTGCTGTCTGGCCACATTGGTTCGTTGCTTGCTCGCACTGGTGCTGAGAGTACGGAATTATTACATCTTGATATCACGATTTAAGTGAACGAGAAGTAAACAGTCCCACAATTAAAATATTTTGCTCATTTTAAGTACGCCAGTAATGTATTTGTTTAAGCTGACTAGGAACGCTGTGCGCGAGAGTGCTAGAAATGGCATTTGAAATCCCAAATGTCTCCTCGGTGCTCATTTGGCTCAAATGTCATTTGAGCCGAATGGCATTTCAAAACCTAGTGTAGCTGCACAACTTGGCGTTTGAGTCTAATGACATTTGGTTCAAATGACATTCGGACGTTAGTGTAGCAGGGGTATAAGGTTCCAAAATCATTGCTGAGTTCTTTTTATGTTTACACACGCACACCAACAGCGTGAACTAACTGTAAATCGGTGCAACTGAACAAATGCCCAGGGGGAAGGAGAGCAGAAACACGGTTGCGACTCACTACTGAAAGTTAATTGCTTCGCACGCAGTATAATTACTCACATTATCGACAGTCAATAGAGAAAGATGATCAAGAACAACTCTATGGTAACGCAAAACATTGCAATGAATGCACTCACAGTGCAGTGTCCCGTATGCATCTGCTTGCTCCTTTGGAAAAGATATTTGGAAAAGGAACGTCGGGAAGGCTGACCATTGCCTCAGTGAGAGACCACGGGAGCATGATCACATATTGCTAAAGCAGTCAGTGGGCAATTAGTCTTCACTGCAATGACTGCATGTGTTTGCCAAACTTTGATCACGCCGTTGTCCGCAGGAACAGAAACAAACCTTTACAAGAAATTGTTAAAACGGATGAGTTTGTCCGACTTGACACAGTGTGCATCATGCCGTCTATTTCATTATCTTCAAAGGAACTGGATTTTCTAGAGTGTGGTCACGAAGGGGCAACCAGATGTATACGGTATTTGCTCACATACCGTATTTACTCGCATAATCCTCGCACTTTTTTTTTTCGGAATAGTCAATGCGAAGTTAGGGGTGCGAGAATTATGCGGGGAACAAAATATGGTGCACAGTGTTGCCAATTTGCCTTCTGCCAATCCCGCTAAATGTAGTGGTCGTTTTTTGTATACGTAAGCTCAGTGTTGCCAACAGCAGCTATTTCTTTTTATTTTATAATTTACAACGTAAGCAGTATCCCGTCGATCAGCGATCATGAAATTGCCGCCTTTGCTTTCTGGCGTGCGCCCTATCTCGTCTTCGTCATGTGCGTGCCCTACTTGTGAAGATCGACAGTAACGCACGTTGAAGTCGGTGACGCCGAAGTGCCTGCCTGCGGCGCGGTTGCCGTGTTCGATCGCGTACTCTATCGCTTTCAATTTGAAAGCGGCAGTGTAGCTGGCGCTCTTCCCCATGGCGACTAGTCTAGTTGCGCGCACGCGAAACCGGCTCAAGTACAGTGCGAGTAGCGTGTTAGGGCGCCTGGATGGCCTTGGGTACACAGCGCTCTCCGCCGAACGGAGAGGCGGCGGGGGAGGGCGCGCGTTGGAGAGCGCGCGTTGGAGAGCGCGTGCACCATGCGGGTTTCGCGAGCGGGCAAATTTCGCCGCTGCAAAGTTGGGGGTGCGAGGATTATGCGAGGAACCAGAAAATGCAAGTTTTGGTGGCTCACATTAGGGGTGCGAGGATTACGCGAGTGCGAGGATTACGCGAGTGCGAGGATTACGCGAGTAAATACGGTAATGCTCGCACCCCTAATGTGAATTGCCAAAACTTGGATTTTTTTTTTCTTGCATAATCTTCGCACCCCCAAAATTGCAATGGCGGAAGTCGTCTGCTCGTAAAACCCACATGATGCATGCGCTCGCCACCACTGCATTTGGCGGAGAGTGCGGCGTATCCAGGCGCAACAAGCGCATGGGTTAACATGGGTATTTACACGAGGTGTCGAACAATAGACTCAGTCGAGAGTCAGCACCATGTCTGCGTCCTCCTTTCCCTCGTATATATGTCCGGTTGCACTCGTTATCAGTTTCAGGATACGAACTCGCACAAGCATCTGCCTTTGCAAGCGTCAAATAGCTAATCAGTTCCTATAGTATCTCAAAGATTTGTTCGAATCAGTTCGCTCTTCCTTCTGAACTTACTATGGACCTGTATATTTATTACCACAAGATTTCCCTCATGTGGAGGCAGTTATCTCTCACAGTATTTTCTTCCTTCCACAAATTTTTCTGTTAAAATTGCCAGCCTCAGCGTTGAACTATGCTATGTGTGAAGCAGGTGGCATCATTCGTATGTACCAGTGCTTCAGTGCCATGCAAAAAAGTCATCCTTGTAAAGTAGAATCTCGATGATACGAGTACAGTATCTCAGGGTTGTGAAAAATATTAGAGTAATCGAGAAACTAGCTGAATACGCAATGGAAATGCATAGCTAGGTATGTATTTTCTCTACTTAGGCTTGCAGAACTCTTTTACACTTTCTGCATCCTAAGAATTACGGATTTTTCTACGTATCGCGAAGATTCTACTGTAGTTCAACCTATATGGTTAAAGCAAAAGGGCATGCTTCCATTAACAATTCAAACACAGCAAGAAAAAGTGAATCACAGCACAAAAATGTTATAATGAACTTCAAGTGTGTTCATAGGCTACTTAATTAAAACTGTTTAGTGGGTTCATCAGACTTCCAAGGTGCATTCCTGAACTAAAGCTCCAGCATTGGTGCATTCTATTTCAGATATTTTCCACTCGCATTTCAGCTATGTTTTTGAAAAGGCCTAGCCAACATTTCAGTGTTTGGCAAAAATAAGTTTTCTGGAACTGTTTGATCGTTTGTAGGATTGTGCTGGGTATAACACAAAAATGGGCTGGAAAGAACATGTACACTTGATGCAAAGACTGCACAGTCTTGACATCAAGTGCGCGTTCATTCCCAGCACAGTTTTACAAATTATGTTAAACAAACTAAAACTAGCCCGGCATTGAGAGTTACTGAACCCATTTGATGCAAGTGATGTTTAGCCAAGGCTATGGAATGGAGGTATGAAAAAAAGGTGTAACATAAAAAGTGTGTAGTCTACGTTACAAGGGACTCTCTTAATATGGAAAAGAATGTCTGCTGTATTCGAAGTATGCATTATCAAAAACAATGCTGTATTCGAAGTATGCAGTATCAAAAACAAACAGGAAAAAAAGGAAGGGGGGAGGGGGGTATATGAGTGTGTGAAGTGGGAACTGGGACCAGTATAGCATATGAATGCCACAGATAATTTATTCTTTCTGCATGCCTGCAGCATCTATGCACAGTGTTCACGCGAGGAAAAGAACTAGGCAACACTGTTTTTAAAGCTTTGCACCGGCACTTGGAAAAGGCCTAGCGTATGCGGTTGAGTGAGCAGAGACGCGTACTAAGCAAAAATGTCATTGAGAATAATTACTAACCAACTGTAAAAATCTTACGTGCCAGCCGAATTAGCCAAGAACCTTTCAAACACTTTGTGCTGAGGCAGGCTTACCCGAAACTCGTTCATCAAACAATTCGAATCGCTGCCTAACATTCCCCGAGACTGCTTGCACATTTTTTTGATGATCCCATGCTGGTCAGTAAAAAAAATGAAGGAAGCTCACACAAACGCGGAAGACTTGAAGGTAGTGAAGCTGTACGTAACCTTCAAGACAATCATGAAAGTTTAGGTCCACGGTTGCAGCCAATTTGCTTCTTCTTCGCTGCCGCAACGATGTTTACTCCATCATTGTTTTTACAAGTGTGAGCTTCTTTCATTTTTTAGAAGTGATAATCATTGGGCATCACTTTGGATGGGCGTACGCTATGAGGGGTCTTTCTTGTTCCGAGCAAATGTTGCCATAATTATGGCAAACACTGGAGTTTTTCAGCCAATCTTTGCCAGTCTCCCTAAGTGGGTATGCTTGGCTTGACAAACGTGCACAGGGGACACTGGGCGGTCGTCGCGAGGCATGCACACACGAGTGCTAGGCATTTTCATGGTTTTTTTTAACTGCCAAGCAGTCGCCGCGAGGCCTGCGCTCACATGCGCGCACTCGGTAATATCTTGGCATTTTAACTGTGGACACAAAAAATTAAGATTTGCTAAACAGTTTCCTGTTTAAACAACTGATACGAAATAATCTGACGGCGTACAGCTGTGAAATTGAAAGTTAGACCGGTGGGATGCTGGATGGGCAGCAGCAGCTTGCACACATTGGAGGAGAATCAGGCCCTGCTTGAGGCTATTCTTACCTCTTTCATTGAACGGGAACGACGTGTGCAGTGGAATAATGAATGCCAAACTTCACTGTTAGCCTCTTTATTTATTACACAAAATACTGCCTAATGAGGGCAGACTCGCCCTCAAACCACATCAAAAGAGCAGACTTGACCTCCAAGTGCGCTGCTTTGTGCATCCTAAAGTGCCTTTTTTGAATCTCACCGGAGCCACGTTTCTCAACGGCGTCAAGTTGACCCTGTGCTTAGACGGGCCTATTCTTCTGGCGGTGTTGGTCTGTTTGCCGCCTTGCTTGGCAGCATTATTTATGCTCAGTTTATGCTTTCATTTTTGGGTGCTTTAGGATTGTGCAAATACCATAAATGTTTTTCTATCAGCTAATCAATCAACCACGTCTCCTTTTCCTTGACGCCACGCAAGTTCCGGGTGACCATGAGCGAGCTGCAGGCGCGCACGCTGTGGCTGTCGGTGTGGCACAGCGACATGTTTGGCCGCAACGACTTCCTCGGGGAGGTCATGCTGCCGCTCACCTACGAGACCCTGGAGAAGACCCAAGTGCGCTGCTTCGCCCTCCAGGAGAGGGGTCAGTGCTTGGCATCTACTTCTTTGTTGTGTCTGGTTGGAATGATACTTGCTCGGTTCCGATTGGCCATAAGGCCATAAGGCCTGCAATTTATGGAGTTCGAGGCAACTAGTTGCGGTCAAAGAGTGCAACTAGAGCAATTGCGGCATTCTATCGTTCTGCTATCGGTGGTGGGGGTGGGGATGTAACGTTGTTGTTGCCCCCGCCACAATGCACGCAGTTTGAGTGCCCCGAGCTGCCGCTGAGCTACAAGGGGGACCTGCTGCTGGCGCTGAAGTACATGCCGCCGGACGTGACCAGCCGCAGCATCCAGCAGGGCCCGGTGCGCGGCTCCCTGCACGTGCTGGTCAAGGAGGCACGCAACCTCACCGCCACCCGCTCCAACGGAACCTCCGACCCCTTCTGCAAGAGGTGCGCTTGAACTCCTCTTGCCCCTTCCCTCTTTCCCTCTCTTTTCCTTGCTAAGGGGGAAATTGTAGGTGTGCAAGCGAGCCTCATTTGCATCATAAAGTGGGTCAAAGAGGATCTGGCGTGTTCTCTTTAATGCATACGCATCGGACTCTGCATAAATTACTGCTTTTCAGCTACTGTGTGGGTGTGTAGCGCTGTGCTAAGGTTCAGAGTAAGTGCCCAGATTAGCTGTGGCTGACCTGCCCTGTGCTGGTGCGCTGAGGAGTGAATTCAGTAAAACCTTGATATAGCGATGTTACGTGGCATAAGTTACCTAAGCCCTATCGGAAACTGTGTATATTTATCTTTGATATAATGAGGTGAGTGTTCGTGCAATTTTGTTACAAGAGAGTTCTTGGACTAAAAAAAAGAAAAGCTGCCCCGAAGGACAATTTCTCTCTGATTTTGACAGCTGAGGGTGAAAAGCCAGCATAATTGACTTTGGTAACACATGCGGGTGGGCGCCCTGGCGCCCACCCGCATGTGTTACCAAGAGGGCCTCCGCAAGAGGGCCTCCGCACTTGTCTTTTTCTCTTTTCTTTTTTTTTTTTTTTTCATTTTTTACTGAGTTGCTGTATGGGGCCTGTAATGGAGGCTGTAATGTCACATGCACCCTTTCCTCCCTTCCCCCTTTGCTGTGGCCCAAAACTGTTCTCTTCCAGCTTGTTTTTGTTGCATAGTGGCCGCAGCTTCTGCTGTTGCCACTCCTTACCTATTAGTGGGGCTGAATTTTGTGGAGCGGCAGCCGTCATTTTGAAGGATGAGGTATCAGTGTGAGAGCTGTGCGTTAACCTTTGGACACTTTTTCCTTTACCAGAGTTTTACCTTTGAGAATTCGGGCTGTAATGTCAAAAGATAGTACCCAGTTCAAGTTAGCAAGCTTTCGATGCTCCTTGGCACTTTCCAGCAACTCACGATACTTGTTCTGCAGATGCAATCGCTGTCATCTTGGTTTAGTTGGAAAGAGCGTGTCTTTTTGTCTTGCATTTCCTGGGGAAAATGGGTCTCCTTGGTTTTTGCTTCTGTACAGAACACACCTTTAGAAGTGCATGGCCCTATAGACTGTTGGGTACACCATCTGATTGGTGGAGTTGAAGGCATCTTCTGCATGCCGTGGATGTCACTTTATGCGTGCTCTTTAATACTTCACACCTTTTCAAGCTTTCTTTATACGGCTAGGCGAAAGGAACATCTGGCAGTCCTGTGTGCATCCTCTGGTGCAAACCATATGCGCATACGCGAAAAAAACTAGGTTGGAGAGGAGTTACAAGTAAGGGGGAAGAGATAGCTGATGCAGCTACACTCTGCATCGATGGAACTGATAAGTGGGGGCGGCACATTGGAAGGAGGCGGCACACGGGTAAGCACCGACCGCACATTACAGCTGCGCTGGTTGACCATCTGTACGGAGTGTGCGGGCGCAGCTATAGACGTAATAGCAGTGCATTTCTCATCATCACACATCTTTAATTAGAGCAGTCTTGCTTGTAAGACAGCTCTGCTCGATGGAAGTGACACTTGAGATCGCAATGTGCTTGTACAGTTAGACCACTTATGACGTGGGTTTCGGAAGCCGCAAAAATCCGCACTGTAAGCGGTACTGCACCATAACCAAAACATGCACAAACCAAATTAAACATACCCAAGACATTTATTCGTCTCCATTTGTCCGCGTATGTTAGCGGAAGGAAGAGGTTACCTTGGCATTCCCTCTTAAGTCCTTAACAATGCTAAGGCCCTTTAGCGCTTGCTCGCTCAAGCTGTTCTGTCCGCACTAGGCCTTCAATTTCACCAAGCCCTCAAGCGCCTATTTAGAGGTTTTTTTTGTTTTTTTGCAATCAGGCATATCATAGAGCTCAGTATTCTTCTGGAAAAAAGAAACCACAAAACAAGCGTCAAAACCACATGATGGATAATAATGCGTCTGATCAATGGGAACCGCTCCCCCACCTATGTGTTCCTGGTAAAAATTCGGTTCGCAGCAGATCTCGAAAAGGGGGGTTGACGTCGTTTGAGGGCGAACGCATGCGCGGGGCTTTGCTGCCAGAAAAGCTGAGCGCAAGTGACAAGCCCACCGAGACGACGAGGAACATTTCATACCCTCCTCCATCAGCATGTATAGTGGTTTACGACAGCTTCGCTGGACCTCCACTTCACTGGTAGGGCTGGGGGCCATTTTTTTTTAATTCGGCATTTGATATCTTTGGCAATTTCCTCCTTTGTTTCAAGAGACAGTGCTTTTCTATTTTGGACTGAAGGGAAGGGCAGACGCCATAGCGGCAGAATGTGGGCTAGAGACTACTACTGTGTAACTGGAGCGAAGCGGTCGAACCGCAGGCTTTCTGTGTTCGCAAACTATCCGCACAACATTGTGCAAGAGACAATCACATATCCAGGCCTTGCTTCTCGCTAGGGAGATTGTTCACCCTCTACCTTTTCTGCATGTCTCCGTTGTATCCGAATGGTTACACTATAAATAGTCTACACACTATTTACATGCTTTGACTACACAGTGCACTTCTTCGCAGTCCTTGAGATTCACTGTAACTAATAATTGTCCACCAGTGATGGCACCAAACCGTTGTCTAGTGCTTACGATGGCCGGCTTCCCCTCCTCAGCTCATTTCCTTCTTTCGTTCTTCCACTCCGCCAGCTACCTGCTGCCGGACCGGACCAAAGGGAGCAAGCAGAAGACGCCCGTGGTGAAGAAGAGCTGCAACCCCAAGTGGAACCACACCTTCGTCTACCCGGACGTCTCCCTGGACGAGCTCAAAGACCGCTGCCTCGAGCTCACTGTCTGGGACTACGACAAGATCACCAGCAACGACTTCCTGGGCGGCGTCCGACTGGGCCTGGGAACAGGTACTCACTTCCCTTTTTCCCCCTCCTTCTACTGTTCCGACCACCTCCTTGGAGTTACCTCAAGGAGGCGGTCGCCTGAAAAAAACTCCTGGTCTTCAGGTGAGGAGCTTGAAAAGGGAGCCTTTTCAGGCTCCTCACCTGAAAAAAAAGGCCCAGTCTTTTGGGAGGTGTAGCTCTCGACTTGTAAAAGAAATGACAATTTTGTTTGCACAGCGAAGCTGTTTGTGGGTCGAGCAGGTCTCCTCCGGGAAAAGACAGAGTGTAGGCCAACAATTTCCAGCGTGTGGAAAAACCTTCATATAAAAAATAGGAAAAGGACCTGGGGCCTCCATATTTTGATGTGACAGCTTATATATTGGCCTTAAAAAATGTGTTCCCAGCGTTGCATTTGTGTCTGGAGGTGAAGCCGACTTTAAGGGTATCAGTGTAAGCTTGGTCTTTGTAAGCTGGGTTCCCCACAATGTGGGTCGTGCAGGGCCAGCATGGCCATCCAAGTTGACCAACCGTACCGCGACTCGGGAGACTGTGCCCGCATTGCGGGCTACTGTCCCGTGCCCCGCAAAGATACAAAAAATCTTCGATAATGTCGCGCGATAATGCCACGGTCATTTGTGGGGTCAGCCAAATAGAATCTGAACGCTGGGAAGGCGCCTACAGTTATGCCTGGAGGAACACGCATTGCCACTACTGAGAAGCGACTGGTTCATTTGGTCAAGGTGCACAGATGCCTGCTAGTCTATAAGAGAAAGCTAAGGGTGGTGACCCGAGTTACACCAGTAGCCGCGCTGCTTATGGTGATACAGTTAAACCTCGATATAACGAAGTCGTACTTGCGGGCGAAAATTTCGTTAAATCGAGAATTTCGTAAAATCGAGGTTTCGATTTTACAGTTAATTTAAACCAGTTATTGAGGTTTCAAAACCTTGCCCATCGCTCAGAAACAACTGCTATGTAGTTATCTCTCCACTTAAAGCGAAATTTGTACTAAAACTGGCCGCAAAAATTGTGTGAATTAAGAGCCTCCAACATTAGGCAATGGAATTCATATAGCCGACAGTAGTTGGTGTCGTCGTAAAACCGGCACTTTTTTCCGCAACGCCTCATTAAATATGATAGCAGACTAGGTTTTCACTTTTTCTTTTTTTTCATTTCGGATCACTACTAAACGCCGCTGTTAGTCCAATTGAACCCGCGTCCGTGCCCCGTGAACTTCACCCCGGCGAGGTGGCTGGTTCAAAGTTACGCCTCTTTTCGTCCGTTCAGTAGTAGGCTTAGCCGCGGCGTTGAGGGGTGCGGTGGACCAACAGCGGAAGGGTGCTATAAAGCTTTCTAAAGACTTTTTTCATGCACAAAGGCTCTGCAAGTATGGGCACGTGATGCAACCACGACACTTGAGATAAAGCCATGATTGAGAAATTGAGCGGAGTACACACGGACCGCTTCACTTTGTGGAGCAGCGCTTACGTGCTCCCGCTAAAGCGGAAAGCTACATTAAATATCTTCTGGCCAAATTTGATTAAGCAATTACGTGTACGCCCGCTGAGGCCCTAAAGAAACCGATTTCCTCCGCATCGCAGCTGTCTAATGAACACGTTTTGACCACGTTCGGAGAGCAATTTATTGCCACCAGCACTCGATGTTCAAGCCGTAGTGAAGAAGTCCGTAAGCAGTGCTTGGCGTTTCTTGACCAGGGTGGGCTTTACGTGACGCTCGTATGCTGACAGCGCTAACAAGGCTTGCTCTTAAACATTCGCGTGCACCTGCGTGCCTCCGCAGAACGTCGATGGCATCCATCACTTCAGTGGCCGTCGGTCTACCATCGGTTTCACTGACACTTCTACAGGCTCTTGTTCGGAACACTCTTCTTTCCCTTGGAGTGCTCATGCTGCTTATAAGACTCATCTAATGATGGAGGAACAAAATATTGTGGTTATCAGCGAGCACAACCTGGAGCAGCAGCACCGTGAGCAAAGAAGCGTAGAAAAAAAAACACGAAGTAGCCTCCATGCGAAGTAGACTTCGGCAGCCTAAGCATAGGGGGGGCGCTGGCGTAGGCAACGATGAAGACGTCAAAATGGTGGCCGCACTATTTACCGTCCATGACCGCGAGCGGTTTTTGAGCAGCTTCTTTCATCGCTTTTAAGGGGGGACGTGGCTTTCAAAATCAACTTTTTTATTTCTTTGTGGATTTTGATGAAAATTAGCACAGCAACTGGAAATGCTTCCGTGATAACACCATAAAAATTTCAAACTAATATTTTGAAAACTTTTTTATGTATTAAATTTTCTTTCTGTTCCGCTTGTACCGAGCTTGAGCGGCTTATAAAACACGATAGAAAACTTGTTCGGAGTGCTTTGCATTCCCAAATGAATGGACGAGGTCGTGACAGTTTTAGAATTTTTTTTTTTACAACACAATGTTTTTAGTTTTTAATTTTTTTAGAGGTTAATGTGCAATAGGCATGTTGACTGTGAACGATTATTTGAATAAAAAAATCACAAAAACAAATCTGGAAAAGCAAGAGTGTCACGACCTGAACAGTTCATCAAGGAATGTAATGCAAGAAACGAAATCAAAATAGACCCAGCGGTCACAAAAAAATCCCTGGTACAAGCGACGGAGGTGGCAAAAAAAACTGTTTTGAGAAAACGGCTTCCGAAGTTGCAACATAGGTTTCACTTATCAAAAGTCGTCACGGCTGAAGCCTTTCATGTCCTTTTGAACATGGGACTTCTGGAATGCCTTGCCTTGAAATTGGAGTGCCTTTTACAGCCTTTTTCTTTCCAGAAAACATCATTTTCAGCTCCTCCGTGAAGAGTACATACCCCACTTTGCAGACTAAACGAAGGGGGAGAATGGGCTTTCAATGCAAAGTAGGTTAGCTGGTTGGCTGTATCGCACTGACAGCCTCCTTTTGCAGTGTTGTCACCATGGCCAACAAGTTGAGCATTTTTTTTACTTAAATTTGAACATTTTTGGCTTTTTTTAATGTTTTATCATCTTGCCTGGCACGCAACTTAGTACTCATACGTGCAGGTGTTCATTGCCAAAAGTTTGCATACCACAAGGATGAAAATGAGCTACTTTGAAGCTTGGTAGAGTATTTCTGCATAACTCCCAACTTCAATGCAAGAGCATATTTTTTACTACTTTTGACATTCAAGGCATCCAATATTTCTAGAAGCAAAGCCAGTATGCCCCTAAGCAATGGTATCAATAATTTCCCTAAAAAATCACTGTTAAATGCTGCGACAGTAAACGTACAATTTTTAATGCAGAGAACATATTTTTATTCCTATATTACTAACTCAAACTGTTTGCATGAAAATTACAAGTGCACGGGAAACGTTGCGCAATAAAGGCGATATGGCTCGCGCGCATCGCAGCGCACGCTTACCGCGACATATTTAACTTTAATTTATACCTGATATGCCTGGTCAGGTTCCGCTTTTAAGATTAAATCTAACGTCGCAGGCTTTAATTACAACTACTTGGCGTTCAATCGTAATCGGTTTGCCTAGTCATGTGCTGCTCCAATGCGCGTCGGTTATGCCGCGCGCGCCGCAGCGTTTGACCGCGTCGACCGTTTCTTTCTCAGGCTAGCGAGCACACAGGTCAAACACAGCAATAACTAAGCGTGTAAACATCGCAAACAAGACTAAAAGTTCACTTCACGACCGCTATCGCAAGCGCGCACACCGCATCACCCTCCGGTGGTCTGGCGACGGTGAGTCACGCGCACCACGAAGCGTTCGATGACCTCCTCCTTTCGAGCACACAACTTCCCGTAATCTGGCTCGTTATCTCTGGCATTCCCACCGCGATAACGTCCGTGTTGAATACCATAGGATTGAACAGAAACCTCGGCCGAGCGAAGCGGCGAAAATGAACTCGAACCGCTCGCTACGCAGCTCAGGCGGCGGCCATCTTGCGTTGCGCCCGTGACATCCAATCAGGAGGGTCGTCATTCTGCGCCCCGACCGGAGGACCAATAGCGCTTCAGCATCTATTTCCAGCTTCGTTTGTGCGTCGTTTCTTTTCTGCCGTTTGTGCGTTTGTGAATGAACGAAGATAAAAGAGACGAGGCGGAACCGGAAAGACGATCGCTCGGCCGATCTAACCATATCAAAATGGCCGCGCCCGGTTGCACCGTTGCGGAGATAGAGCGCTCCGAAAATTGCCGTTTTTTCGCCCTTTTGCACTGATAGTTTGTCACCGCGCATGACAAAAGTATTTTTTATGCCACTTTGCGACGCTTTTCAGCGTAAAAACTTTGCAGACGCATAGAATAGGAAACATAGAAGCCGAATATGCGGGTTTCAAAAAAACGATGTTTTGGTCATTTTTTCGAAGTTGAAAGCCGCGTCCCCCCTTAATTGTTGTCAAACCGCATAATTCACCGCTTTTCTTTCATTTTAGCCTTTTAAGAGTTAATGTGAGTACTTAATGTTTTCAATGTAGGCTCTGAGAGGCAAAATAAAACGTACCTCGACCGGAATTTCGTTCTTCCTTTCTCGCAGTGACTTCGTTAAATCGAAAGCACCGCACAAAATTGCTTCGTAAAATCGAGATAAAAATACATAGATTTAGCAAAATTTTGATAGAAAACTTGAAAAAATTCGTTATATCGCGAGTTTCGTTAAATCGAGGTTCGTTATATCGAGGTTCAACTGTACTCGAAATGTCACGCTGACCACTTGGTACCAAGCGGGCCCACCTGTGGCGTTGACTCAATCGCCAGCAGGGATATTTTTACTCGCGCAGATGCACGTGGTGTCGCAGACCACTCGTCTCCACCCACTTCCTCAGAGCTGACGCATGCTTGCGGCCACCTAGCATTGCAGCCAGCAAGCGCAACATTGCTGATGGGTGACGATTGAAAGCTGCTTGAGCAGAGACTTGATTGTACCAGTTACTCTATTTCCCTGTCGCATGCATTGCAAAATATTGCGACAGAAAGTTTCCTTCTTCTTCTAGCTAATTTTTCATCAAGGTGTGTGTCCCCCTTGCTAGCATGTCCCGCATTTTGCAAGCCGGAAGGTAATCACCCTATGGCCAGCTACGGAGGGAGTATGGGTGCAGGTAGCACCACTTTATACTGTTAAACCTCGATGTAACGAACTTCAATGTAACGAAACCCTCGATGTAACGAACCACGGAATTTTTGTAACTTCAAGTGTATGCACACCATGTATTTTCACCCTCTGTGTAATGAAGTCCCATTTGCCGGAATTTCAATGTAACGAAGTTTCAGGGAGAACTAGGCACGAAATTTAAGTTGTAGAGGTAGATTTTGGAAGACGCAAGCGGCAAAATGGGGTCTCAATAAAACACGAACGGCGACACGGGCCGCTCAATGCCTGCGGATGCAGCGAGCCCCTTGCCTACAAACTGCGTGGCGTGCATACACGGCTGGCGCACTGTTTCTGTTTCTGTCGGAGCTTCATGGTCTAGTAAATGGGCATCAGCGTGAACCGCATGGAGCGTTTTCTCCCCGCAAAAACGCAAAACGCGCCCCGCAAGCTACAGGCGCGCTGACGCTGCCACGGAGACCACTCGCGCGGTGTGGGTAGCTCCAGCGACCGCTTCTAACCACTCGCTGAAATGCAACTCGAGGGGCAGACAAGGGGCACGCGAGAGAAAAAGCGGATAACATTGGTGAAATTTTTACTGTAAAACGTCATACACGCCGCTTACGAAAGCGCCCATCAAATATCCTCCGCGGTGGTAAGCCTAATCGCCTCTGGTGGGGCCTCTGCCGCATGCCATCGCTTTGCCCTTCGTTCAAGTTCGCTTACGCTTTTTGGGTTTCATCGTTCCAGCAAGCATTTGTGAATCTTTATAGCCTTGCACGCGCATTTTTTTCACACCACATTCGCGACTGCGCGCCGGCGGTGGCTTCTGCCTCAGCCACGTGACTCACGCTGCGTGCGGCAGTGGGAGGAGCCTGAACAAGTTTCGCCAATGGGAGGCCGCGCACCCTATGGCGGGAGCTTCGAAGCGCTCGGGGATGCCGTCTGGCTCCACCAGAGACGATTAGGGCTTACTGCCGCGGAGAATTTTTTATGGGCGCTTTCGTAAGCGGCACGTCTGACATTTTACAGGGAAAATTTCGCCCACAGTAATCCGCTTTTTTTTTCGCATGCCCCTCTCGTTTGTCCCTCGAGTTGCATTTCAGCGAGTGTCAGAAGCGGTCGCTGGAGCTACCCATATCGCACGGGTGGTATCCGCGGCTGTGTCAGCGCAACTGTGGCTTGCGGGCACGTTTTCTCGGGGAGAAAACGCTCCATCCGGTTCACGCTGATGCCAGCGTAGACGATTAGGCTTCGATAGAAACAGAAACAATGCGCCAGTCGTGTATGCGCGCCACGTTTTCTTTTGCAGGAAATGCTTCACGGGATGAACACTTCATTAAAACCGCGAATTTCAATGTAGCGAAATTTCAATGTAACGAAGTAAATTACGAATTTTACCGACTTCGTTACATCGAGGTTTAACTGTACTCATTGTCCCCGCCTCCGCCTCTTTCACGAGTCCTGTATGCTCCTCACCACAAGCAGCATCCCTCTACCCTCCCTGACATTGTGTAATGCCGCACACTCTTTGGCGGCCACCTGTGCAATGCACTAGAGACGTCATGGTCTCCACCCGCCAATCGTGTGTATCCTTAGTCTGTGACAAAGCAATCACGCCACTGTGCTTATAACTCAACATAGCAAATCCCACCACAGGGCAAGCTTCACTGGACTTCCCTCTTCACAGGGGGAAGGAAGGGTTCTGGTTTTTCTACTTCCTTTTTTATTTCTTTGTTTGTTTGATATTTAGCTTCTATGTTTCATGTGCCACTGTGGCCAAGTAGCTAAACCGCTGAGCGCAAGTTTGTAAGTTAGATTGCTACCTTGGGTGGGTGTCCCCCGCCCCCTGGTGGAAGCAAAAATTTGAAGTGTCTAGGCATTGGCACATGTTGCAGGTTGCCACATGATCCAAATTAATATGTGGCCCACCCACCACTGTGGCATGCTTCGTGTCGTTTGTCACTGGCTCAAGCCTTCGTCTTTCGATTTCTGGCTGCCTCTTTTATTGAACTGCTCCGCTTGCAAACACACCAGCTACTGAAAATGGAAGCTGGTAAAATGACGCAACGAGAGGATTCTGAATTCAGCCTCCTTTTCTCTGAGGCCTCAGGTGGCTTTCGTGATTGGACATTGCCATAGCATTGGAAGTCTTGTATGGTTGACAGTGCAAGAGTGGTTGCTATGTGATTGTGCTCTGGTTCACTTCGTTGCATTGATGGCTTTCTGAGTCATAGCATACTGTAAAAACAGGAATATAGGTCGACCCCCATTTGCAAACCATAAAAATTAAAAAGTTTCAATGGCACAAAAAGACACTGTAAAAAAAATTCAAACTAAAGTTTATTAATTTTTTTATTTCACTGTAAAAATGCTTCATGTCATGAGAAAACCAATATATATTTTGATAACCATCAGGAATGCTGCTGGAGTGGGAAGTGTCAAGGCGTTACCCCGATTCCTTAGAACTTGAGCTTGATGACGACAAGTGCTTCTCACTCCTCAGGTATCACGACACATTGTCCTCCATACCGTTCATCGTGTTCCTTATGCAGCACTTTCTAAATGATTTGGAAACCATTTTGTCGGGGAGCGACTTCCACACCGCCACACCTAACCGCAAACTGTTGAAAGCGGCGGTTGTTGCAGGCAGCCAGAAGGTGTCCTCAGGTTGTCACCCGTCATCAGCGATTATAAAGTTCACACAGGCGATCCTTAAATGGTTTGTTAGGTACCACGTCCAGTGGCTGCAGCACCAAGTCAGGCTGCCGGGGGTACCACCAAGTCAGTTTTGCATCGCACGTGGCCCACTTAACATTAATTGGGGACCAGCATGTTTCGTCATTGGAGAACCACACGGGATCACCGATTCCACACAGATCGGATCCATTCCCACATCAGCGACTTTTTCATGAAGCTGTTTTCATTGCACTGGACAATTACGTTGCGAGGGGAGTCCTCCTTGGGCAAAGTCTTGCTCTTGAATATTATGAAAGGGAGAGCTTCCTGTCATCAGCGGTGCAAGCCAGTACAACCGGAAAGCATGAGTGCTCATTGCCGGTGGTCAGAAGCTTCACTTGCTTCGTCCCTTTTTCAGCAACAGTGGTATCGGACGTCATATCAAGCCAACGGGGGTCTCCTCTGCATTGTCAATCTCTCCCATCATGTAGCCGTGTTCTTGACTCAGGTTGGTGACGTACCGCTGGAATTCCTTGAGCTTATGCTCAAATTCCTCGACCAGTTCCTGGCAAATGGGGGTTTGCTGTCATAGCACCAAGCTCTTTCGCTTCATGAAGCATCACACCCACGATGATGAGCCCTTATACTGTCTGAAGGCACACGCAATCTCAACGGCTTTGATCCGGATTCACTCGGATGTCACTGGTAGCAACCTGGCACTCAGCTCTTGGACAAACTCTGCATGCTTGCACTCAAGTTCAAGATGTGCCGCAATCCGTTCACAAAACGGCATTCTTTTCCAATTGCTGCATGATTCTAGGCATTGCATTTGGCTTCACCTTTGGCGCACACTGTTCTTTTGGCCCAAGTTAAAGGCCCTCAGGTGGCCAAAATTTTTCCGGAGCTCTCCACTACGGTGCGGCTCATAACCCAGGCGTAACTTAAGCACATTAAACCCCCCAAATCAGAATTTTTTTTACACACAGTGTTGGGGGTTTTTTTGGATGTAACCACAATTAGTAATTCAGAATTTGTCTCCTCTCTCGTCTGGTTTGGAGGGATCAAAAAGTCGAACTGAATTATCCTCGCGGAGGGAGCCTGCAAAAAAAAGTTGTGCTGTCTGTTGTCAGGTCTTCTCGCTTGAATAAATTAAAAGAACTTCGTATTGTATTCCCTTTAGGGAGAGTTGGTCAGAGTGCTGAATGGGGATGGCTACGATAAAACCTTCCACTTTAAGCCTCCGTGCAGCATAAAGAAGACACATAATATAAACGTGTGCATTGGCATCGGACATCAGTAGTCTGCTATTCCTCCTGTCGTTAGCCACCATAGGCATGACCTAGAGCAGAAAGAAGTTTTCAGGGTGTAGGAATTTTGTGGCAGTGGTGAAATTCTCCGAAAATTGCAGTTGTATATTCCTCGGCTGAAATGATGCAGCTTCAGGTGTGTTGTCTTCTTTGAGGTATCTTGAGCACATGGGACATTAGAAGATGAACACAGTTTATTGCAGGCCTTGGTTGAGGCATCCACCGAGTCTTGGTTAATTGTACGTTAAAGTGTGGGTTGCAGGGGAATGTGCAGTTTGATTTTCTGCAGCAGCGAATAAAAGAATTAAAAAGTAGCTGCTATTCGCCTGCTTCGCTTGTGATGTTGTGATGAATGTGTTTCCAACAATAGAGGACGTGTCTGTTTTATAGCTGTTGGTAGGGCTTCGGAAGTTCGCACTAGTCTGATGGCTGAATGTCTGATGGTTTGGCGACAGCTACGGTCATTTTACTCCAGAGGTTCTTTTTTAATCAGAGTCGCTTGACTGGATGAGATGGTTGGTAGACTAATAGTGAAAACGAAGGAGGTGAGCTTTAAGCTTTTCTGGAATTCAGGTACCTCGGCTTAGGTGTAAGGGGTCTTTTGACTGTTTCATGAGAAGATGGAGCAGAGGGGCTGTTAGATTGTCTGGTTGCCGGACTTTGTGAGAAACTGATGAAGTGGGGTGGCATAACGCTGCAGTCCCATTACGTCTTGTTATATCGCTTTCCCCCTCTCTTGCTGGAATCTCCTCTTGTTGTACAGTGGTCGCCGCGACAGTGTGGAGGTGCTCAGGTCACCCAGCTATCAGTGAATCACCACCGAAGGTTACGCTGACAGGCTTAGGCTTCCACGTGGGTTTGTCGTTATCGTGCCATGCCTTGATTCGCACTGGCTGGTGGGAATCATAGCAGTGGACTGCAGTAAGACGTTTGTTTTAATACAGCGTGATTGGCACCTGCACTGCATTATTCTTTTCACATTTACCTTTTAATCGGTTTGGGTTGCCGAGCCCTGCGAGGAATTAGTTTGTTGTAGCGAAGCGTAGAAAACACCACCCTTGGCCCTGCAAAATTTTCTGTGTTAGTGCAACTGCTTGCACCGTGCAATGCTCTCAATCACTTGCACTTCCTCTTCTCCAAACAGGGAAGCTGTATGGACGTGACGTCGACTGGATGGACTCCCATGGCGAGGAGGTGACCCTGTGGCGCTCGATGCTCGAAAGACCGAACCTGTGGATCGGATGGATCGCTGCTACTGAGGCCAACGCTTCAGTCCAAGCGCTGAGCCTCAACAGCCGACAACCCCGGCATCATTAGTTCCAGACAACAACCTGCCTATACTGCCAGAAACTGCATCTGAAACCAACGGACTGTGCTTTCTCGCTCGGCGCAGTTGCCCCCCATCTGTGAGAGAGGCAGGAGACTCGTTGTTGTGGTCGGCGGTTCTTCACGAGAGCCCGGCGACCGGAAAAAAAGCCAAAGCCGCCACCTGTGTACATAGGCGAGACTCTGCTCAAAAGTGCTTCATAACTCGCGTGCGCATACACCCTTTCTCTCTATCTCTCTCTCTCTCTCTCTCGAATGACATATCAAATGCGAGTGC
The DNA here is from genome assembly GCA_013339765.2 of Haemaphysalis longicornis. Classification (NCBI taxonomy): domain Eukaryota; kingdom Metazoa; phylum Arthropoda; class Arachnida; order Ixodida; family Ixodidae; genus Haemaphysalis; species Haemaphysalis longicornis. Next base: position 107,984,444 of record CM023456.1, read on the forward strand.
ATTTAAGTTGGCGTTAACAGATACATTTTATATATATATATAACTGTTTGGAAAAAAGGCTCCATTTACGCAACGTTGAAGCAACTGTAAATACTAGCCCCCTGCGTCAAGCTTGTTGGTTTAACGTGCGCCGCGCCACCTCTTGTTATTTGTTGTTTCATACCACTCTGATGACGAAGTCACGTGACATGTTGTGCTCGTCGCCGAACGCCATCTTATTGTTGAGGCGTTTTGATTCTATCCTTTTTTTTTCTTCACATTTTTCTTCCAGTGCTTGACTGTTGAGTGAATAGGAATTAGTCGCAATCGCACGCTTACACCCGTTGGTTCACTCGATGGCAAGTTCACTTGCAGTCTGGTGTAAATGTGTTGTTTGGATATTTATTTTTATAAACACACTGTATACGCTATAGTATGCAAAGGAAAAAAAAAAGATACAAAGGTTGGAAACTCGTTTCGTCACGCATGCCTTCTTCTTTGCAGATTACTACTATATCACCACACCTTTGAGAGCTTTGTGGGGTAACTTGATCGTTGCGTCTCTTGTTGCAGGACTGTTCGGCTGTCGTAACTGTTCGCCACCGCGACGGGCACTTTTTGTTTTCTCTGCACAATTTTATTTTTTCAAACCTGTACATAGGGGTGTGACAAACAGAGAAAGCGTGTTGCACAGATAAATGCGCGGGTTGTAAGCTGGTGGCATTGTTGCGCAGCGATTTAAGTGTCAATTACTGGGGTCTACGTAAGCTCTGCGTGCGTTTGTACGTTCAACGTTGACCTGTGAGTGCTTTTTTTTGTCGTCGGTAAAAACTGTGTGCTGCTTGCGTGTTTGTCTCACTTGCGTGCGGTAAGGGGCGCGAATAGCATGCGTGTGGTTCGAGCTTCTTGTGTGTCCTTCTCGGAGACACCTCATGTGTGTGTGTCACCTGCACTCTGCTTGCTGTTCCATTTTTTTTCCCCCTTTCGAGATGACCTTATTTTAATAAAAATTACCATGCAACAACTCGGCTCTGGTGTTATCCTTCTCATGCACTTGGACCATGCTGATACAGCTACCATCGAAACCACTGTATGGAGATGACTATCTTATACCGTTGTCACACTTCAAATCTAATGACATTTACAGTGAGGGACATTAGCTGTGAGTGCCATTTGTTTGCTGCTACACGAGAATACCTAACAATGACATTTGGCGCAAATGGCATTTCATGAGTGAATGAATTCAGGGAACACACTGGCATTAGCTTCTGAACCAAATGAGTAGGCACAATAGCAGTAGCCCATCCCTAAACAAGAAAGGTCGTTTAATAACAAGCGGACAAGCGCTTCGTCTAAAAGCTAGCAGCGAATCAATATTCTTCCTTCAATGTTGTTTCACAAAAAAAAGAGGGCAAGCAGCACTTTTGCAATGCTGTGCCGCATTGCTGCTGCCCAAATGCAGGTTCACTGCAGGCTTGTCTCGGCTTGTGACATCTACTTATGTCACTGAGAACAGTGAACAATGTCGATTTGTTTTGTTTTCAAACTACTGAAGGTATAAAAACCATAGTTTCATACAATAACAACTAGAGAAGAATCTGGCGATGAGATCGTTGCCGCGACGGGCGTGATGGGCAGTTCTGGATTTGGATTGGCACTCGATGGCTTGCGGAAGTTTTTATGGAATGAACCGTGCAGCCAGTTTTGTTTTCGTTTTGGACTTGCATGAACGCATTTGCCTATGTTGGAAGAAGCATCCAAAAATACGTCTTTCCTTGAACTGATGGCTGCACGCCCACTGACGCCGCCCTGAGTGGAAATGTTTTGTAACCAGAGTTTCGAATTGGGTGAGTTATCAATTTATTGCTGGCACAGCGAGCACGAAAACACAAGGGACGGCGCTGTATGCGGCGAAGTTGCCTGTGAAGTTGAGGTTGCGGCGCTGCTCATTGGGAAAAGCAATGTACTATTTGCGAAGCCTACGACGGTTGCGAACTGCTTGGAACAGCTACACTTTTCGTGCGAACGCCGGCTCCTACAGCGTACACGAGCAGTACCGGCGGCTGATAGGAATGCAGCTTGATGAGTGTCACTAATTTAGGCTAGAATAACTTCTCCAAAGTAATTGCTTTCTTTTTTTTTAGGAGCACAGAACTGTTCTTACTATTAAAAACTACAAGCGCCAAAACTTTTACAAATAGTTTTTAAAGAAGCCCGCATCCTGCTGTAGTTGGCGGCAAATGGCAAACCTACTCCACAAACCTCGTCGACTCCGTACGCCCTTAAAGACGATAGTCTTTCTTGGGCTACTTAAGCCCAGAAATTTTGGTCTGTCTGTACGTCTGTCTGTCTGTGACTCGATTCAGCCTCCCGGCCAAAGCAAAACAATGCCTGCGCAATAGTGTTATATAGTCACAGCTAAATCTACCCGTCTATGTCGGGTAATGTGTAATGTTCATACTTGTAACATTGTTGAAAAAAGAACAAGACATTACGCAAATATGGGACAAAAAAACCAATACAGAAGTGTATTTGCATTGTTCCTTTATAACAAAATCAAACATGCTTGACTTTTGCGAAATTAAATACTTCATCAACTGCAGAAAAATAATTCACTCCGCCGTCGCCTGCTGTCGCCCGCGCCACTATAGCTTCTGGCGCCATTTCAAGAAATCAACCGGCAACAGTTACGCAAGGTTCCACTAGATAGGTTCCACGTCCTGCTTGCCACGCACGTGGAGTAGGGAAACGCGGTTCTATAAACGTTGAAGTAGGGCGCCTCGATTAACGCGCGTCTTCGCCGTACGGCAGCGTTCGCATCGAGACACCCGGTTTGGAGCAATGGAAGCGGGAAATTCAAAATGATTTAAGCAAACCTTTAGGCATCTTTACCTTGGGAGGAGCGCGACGCAAGAGGAACAACATGAGAGATGAGCGGGAAAGCGAAGGGAGGCATTTACTTCGCAAAAGCCGATAAAGACTATCGTCTTTTGACGGCATTTGCAACGAAAGGAGCAGATACGCGGCCAATTTTTTGTTAAACGCGCCGTTTTATTTCGTGCAAAACCAATTTTTGGTCACTAACTTCTTGTTTGCCATGTAATTTGTGAATAGCAAACCGGGCAATACAAGTTTTTTTTTTTTTTTTTGTTAGGAAACGCAATTTGCACAGCCGTAGCCCCATTTTGACCCTACGCAATCCGGTTCCAGAACCACATTTCCGTCGAAGCGTAAGCGGTGCCTCGGTATTCGTGTTGACACTAGCGCCAGTTTCCCCTCCAGTTATTATTGTATGAAACTCTATGGGTTGCTACACTGGGTTACGTGTGGGAGGTATGGTGGCTAGAAGGGGCTGGTGCGGATAAACTGTCCAGTTTGTGTAGTGTCTGGGATGACAGGCACCTTGCTTCGCAGAGGGTTCCATTCGTAGATATGCACCTTGGAAGGCCCAGGCAGATGCGCAGAACTTAAGCATGCGCACTTTCTTGCACTCTGAAGTTTGCCTTGGACAAACCAATCAGGGCTGCAAGGCTGTGCCACCGAAGACCAAGGAAAAGTGCCTTTTGAAACCGAAATAGTGAAGTCACTAAACAGACCGTGCTTTTTCCATGTAGATCAGGAAAATGGGAAAAAATGCCCTCAACCTCATCTCAAAGCATATTTTACTCTGTGCTTCTCTAACTTCAAACGACGCCCAGCCCATATCTCCCTGAACTGCTTCGTTAGTTGTTTTTCCATGCGCGCCTAAGGCCAAACGTTTTACCGTTCTCTTTAGTACTAAAGGTTGCTTCCCCGCAAGAAGACCCTGTGTGCAGGGGTGCATTCTTTACAGGCCGCTTGCTCCGCTGTACATCCGTGATGGATATGATGTCGGTGAAATCTTTGTGTATCTGGGAATAAAACACTTTAAAAAACTGGCACATTTGGTTCAAAGAACACGAGGTGACCCCATGCAGGAGTGGTCTACCAGTCACTTTCGGTGGAAGGCCGCAAAACAGCCCTTGTTTCCCCACAGGCGCAAGGGGACATTGCATGCTTCACACATGTATGCCATTCTTGAAGACTGGTATTTAATGCAGAGCATTTCTTTAACTCACGATGTCACCCGGGCGTGGCGTGCCTCGGCGTCCGCAACAGCTGTTCCAGGTGCGCCCTCTCCCCCACTCCTCTCCCGCATCACGCTACCCTCCTAGCTCTCAACAACAGGTCCGCACCCCTCCCTCTACACTATATAAAAAATAATACTTACCGGCGCCTGGTTTCGATCCGACGACCCTGCGGGCAGAACGCGAGGTACATGGTGCTCTACCCACTGCGCCACAAAGGCGACACAGATTGGAAGGCTACGAACGCGCCTTATATCCTTGACTCATCAAACTACGTCAAGAAGCCGCTGATACAACGCATTCACTACCACCAACTCACCAAACACTGAACGTTAGCGCAATACACCCACCCCCTATGCGACGCATTTACTCGAGTCCCCCTCGCGGGGAGATGGGCCCTTCTTTTTTGTGCAGCACCTACTGCAAATCTGCACATGAATAGTGGCCACTCCAGGTGACCAGTAACTCCAGTGACACGGCGCTCTGCACTGATTCCAGCACCAACTCCTGCCACCCTACAAACGCCGCGCCTGGACGCGTGACGCGCTGTTTTCTTTTAGGAACCAAAGATGGCGCTACGTGTTCCGAGAGTGGAGAACTTTTTCACGGCACTCGTCAAGCAGGTAGAGGGCGAGGGTGGCACACCTCTGCGCAGCCGCTGCGGACCGAACACTGCGAAGTTCTGGCTGGTTGTTCTGCTGCTTGTTCTGCGGCGACAAGTTCGTGAGGGCCTGCGGAATGCGCCGAACCTGCCATGAGGTAGAGGCGCGCATTTCAAAGCGCGTGGTGTGCCCGCGGTCCCCCCGCGCCCTGTGGCGTGTGACAATGGATACCACGACGTCGTCACGGTGAGGTGCCCTTCGTGAAGTGGACCATCGAGCCGGTGTTCCTCAGCCGGTAGCCCATTCCCCCGGATAAAAATGTCACCGAAGTCTCGAGGCGTGCGCCAACTCGTCGCTGGTTGGGACCCTGCGGCAACTGGCCTGCCTGGTGTCCGTTGCCGACTGCATGTTATAGCCGCCGAGCGCAAAGTCGTCTACGAGCGAAATGTGCGACCAAAGTATAAGCTCGAGCGCTGCTAAAAGAGAGTGTCTCATGCCTGTGTGCGCGTGCGTGCGTGCGCGTGTGTGGTAGTGTGTGTGCGTGCGTGCATGTGCGTGTGCGCGTTCATGCGTGTGTGCGTACGTGCGTGTTTGCGTGTGCGTGTGTGTGTTTGTGTGTGTGTGTTGTCGAGTTGATCGATTGTTGATCAACAGCTACCTTCTTGGTTAGCTCATTGGGCAGAGCGACTGCTCCGGTTAGCGGTAGTCCCAGGTTCAAATCCTGGACCAGGACGAATTGTTTTAACTGCGAGGTTTCTGAGAAAGCTGTACAGCTTTCCTTTGCAGCCGTACGGCTGCATTGAGCTGCATGTCAAACTTTCCTTCGCATATTGACCCCTGGGCATGTCGGAATGTTTGCAAGTCAAAGGGCAGACTCGTTCGCCCGCGTGAGATGATCATGCGTGCACTAGATATTCGGCAAGTGGAGGTCTACCAAAGTTCGACTTAAACAGTTAAAACTGAATAGAAAGAGATTTTCTATTCCGCACACACCGCCTAAACAAAGAACAAGGCACACTACTTCGTCAGGCGCAAATTAACATCCCATTCCCCCGGCCAGATTACACATCCTTAACCTTCATGGGACAGAACCACGACCTTGCATCTACGGCAAAGGCTATCCCAATGTCACCCACGTACTTTGGGAATGCTTCCGTATTGTTCCCGAAATATCTGCAGTCCACCCAGAAACAAAGCAGCCCATCCTTCTGAGTCCCATGTGGCTAACTCAGGCACCTCAGAAGATAGCCGGGAGTGGGCGGTCCGGATCACCACCGAGTGACCCTGAATAAAGTTTCTCCTCTCTCTCTCTCTCTCTCTCTCTCTCTCTCTATCATATATAATATATATATAGATAGTATATATATGATGCTGGTCTTCGCATGTTCATATGAAACCACAAAAATTTGTGCCAGACTGATTATATAGCGCCTGCCAAATGTTCTACCAGCAACGCATGCGTGTAGTAGTGAAGCCGACTTTAAAGGGGCTCGGTGCAGAACAGCTTACGCATTTATCTTAAAAGTAGAACTTGCGCGTTTCTGCAATTCTTTGTAGTTTTACTTTTGGCGCGCTATTCCTCGTTCGGCTGCTAGCATCCACCTGTGAGTGGTTGAACCGGCGTCTCCCTTAACGCTTCTCGTGCTTGGCTCAAACAAAGAAACAAACAACCCCGGAATAAATGTTTGCTCACACACCTACCCGTTTTGACCCCTTTTCCGCTTGTTCCGACAGCTCGCCCGCTACTTCGCCCGCAGTTGACACTTGGTGTCCAGGTAAAAACAGCTTGCCAGCCGCATTCAATAACGCAATGTGGAGCACGCGAGAAAGGGCTGGAGGCAAAGGAATACCAGCCAAGCGCGAGGTCCTTAGTGTCCCGAATAGGAGGGGCGCTGACGCCCGCACCGTTCCCGCGAAAAATGTACGGGCGAAGGAATCGGTCTCAGGGAATAACGTGGTAGTGCGTATTGCTCGATGCGGGCGTGGTGGTCGGTTTTATGGTCCGCGGTGCCAACTCAGCGGTCGTTCGATGCTAGGGGAAAACGAAAGCGGTTGGGAAATTTCGCATTTCTTGCCGCACTGATTACGGGTTGCGATGGACGTACTTTCTCGGCTATCCTGCACGAACGCGGAAGTTTTTTTCAAGCGTCTGTTAGTGGCATTTCTAAGGCGAAAGAATGATGCGAGCGTTTTACTTCGCTTGAGTTACGACCAGCATCACGAGGCGATCTGTATTCTGTTTGTGTTCCCGCTTAGT